>CM076580.1:810182635-810802635 GCA_034641835.2 Pinus albicaulis | reverse complement strand
TTACATAACATAAAGAAGACTCAAAGTCCTAAGATGCTCATTCCAAAATTATTAAATAATTTTTTTTTTTCGCGCTCTGCAACTCCGTTCGACTGATTTTTGATCTGCTCGGCTCGATTTGCTGGGCTGCCGGAGGGGCGCTCAGGCCCAGCCCTGTTCTTCTGCCTGGAGGCTTACTGCAGGTTTCCTTTATTGGCAGCGCTAGCTTCCACTGCTGATCTGGTCGTGGGTGGTATCTGACATTCTATGCAGTGGCCGTTGATGGCTGGTAAGGCCTGATCTGGGCGTTAGTCTACCATGGAGGACATTGGGGAATCTGCTTCCCCTCCCCTGCCACCGGAGGTTCTGGCATTTAAATCCCTTGTTGCCTCGGGTCCAAAGCGCCCTCCCTCTGAAACTATGAAGAGATTTGTGAAAAAGATGGACTCAATCCCTACTGTATCTCTACCCGAAGAAGATACCTGCAGAGCTGCCTTGAACCTAGCTGAAAGAGGCCTCATTGGACAGTTCACAGGCCTATGGCCTTCGCCAAAATCGGTCGAGGAATGGACGCAAAGAAACTGGAAGCCGCTCATCAAAGAGGGAGTCAAAAGCTACTTTGTGGGTAAGGGCTACTTTGTTTTTGTCTTTGAAAATCCAGAAGATAAAGGTTTAATATTCAGAAATGGACCTTATTTCATGGGCCCCCAGGGTTTATACCTAAACAAATGGTCCCCAGATTTTGACCCAACCCAGGACGTACCTTCGGCTGTCCCGGTATGGGTGCGGCTTCCCCATCTGCCTCTTCACTGTTGGAATCACAAAACCCTGCAGATCATAGGAAATGTGTTGGGAAAATACATAGATCAAGCAGCTAGGAAGGATCAGTACTCATGTGCGCGCATCTGTGTTGAAGTGGACCTGGAAGAAGGGTTACCAGAAGCAATTAAACTAACTGTAGCTGGATGGACATACGTGCAAGAGTTGGACTATGAGCAGCTGCCGTTTAAATGCAGACATTGCCATGGCCATGGGCATTTTGCAAAACACTGCAAGAAGAAGGCGGAGGAACAAGGTGACAAACAAAACGGGGACCAATGGATCTTAGTCCAGAAAAATGCAAATTCAAAAAAAGGTATAGGAAAAGGCAATAAGAATGGAGAAACCAGCAGATCCAAAACAAACCAAGAAGAGGAGGCAAATCCAAAGGGCATAGAAAGCGAACAACAGATCCACCAAGTTAACTCAACTCAGGAGAAGGAGGAGCAAGAAGAACCTGCACCTACACACAAAGAGGGAGCAGAAGCCACACTGAGTGAACCAAATCAAGACAGCCCAACAAATCTATCATATGCAGATATAACAAGAAAAAAACCACTGGAGAGTTCGGATACATCGGAGGACGAAACCTTCGAGCGACAAACAAAAAAAGCAGGAAGGAAATCCAGAAAGGAAAAAAGGGAGGAGGAGGCAGAAAGGCTCAAAACACAAGGAAGCCAGCCTACAATAGAAATGTCTATTGGGCGAAATACCAGACCAAGGCCTCCCAAGGGAGGGCACACCCATCAAAACATTAAATAATGAAGTTAGTCTCTTGGAACTGTAGAGGACTGGGGAATCCCTCCAAAGTCGAGGCTGTAAAAGATCTTTTGAAAGCTGAACCCTCAGAGATACTCATGCTCCAAGAGACAAAAATAGAAGGGAAGGCCCTTCTAGAGACTAGCAGACTAAAGTGGCATAAAAAAGTAGGAAAAGCAGTGAGTGCAAGGGGAACCTCCGGGGGCCTCGCTACTCTATGGAACGAAGATCAATTTCAGCTGAACAACTATCATGAAAATCAGCATTGGATCTTCACAGAACTGAAACACAAAGCAAGTAAGTTACTCATTTCTCTTTTTAATCTATATGTACCAGTCTCATATAATGAAAAAAGAGAGTGTTGGAACAGCCTCTCTGATTTTTTAGAAGCAAATTCTCCCATAAATATCATTATAGCAGGTGATCTAAACATTGTATTGAAAGCAAAAGAGAAGAGGGGGGGTATTAGTAACAGAGATCCCTTGCTGCCAATGGTGGAGGAGCTCTCCCAGACTTGGGATCTTATGGATTTCAACCCATCTCGTGGCATTTATACATGGTCCAATAATAGGACAGGCTTGGAACACATTTCAGCTAGATTAGATCGCTTTCTGGTGCAAAGTTCCATCATGATGAATAATAAAATTATCAGCACAAAAATTTTGCCAAAACTTACCTCCGATCACAAGCCAATACAACTCCTACTCGAAGAAGAAGACGACCTTGGACCCATTCCCTTTCGGTTCAGCCCTCTTTGGATCGAGAGAGAGGGTTTCTTAGATACAGTGGAAAAAGCATGGTCCAAACCTATCTCTGGCTCCTCAAGTTATGTTTGGGAGCAGAAGTTGAAAGAAACAAAATATGCCTTGAAAGAATGGATCAAAAAGCCAACATATACTCCTCCTGACAAAAGAAAAGAGGCAGTGCATACATTGCAAGACCTGCAACATGACATGGAAGGAAAAGACATCACAACAGAATTGTTGAAAACAGAGATACAAGTTCAACGAACAGCATACCAATCCTTTAGAAGGGAAGAAGAATATTGGAGAATCAAGTCTAGAAGTCTGTGGCTGAAGGCTGGGGACCGGAACACACCTTTCTTCCATAGGCAATACAGAGCAAGACTGTCAAGAAACTATATAGCAGAAATCAAAACAGCAGAAGGAAAAGTCTGCAAAGGATTCAATCAAGTCAAAGCAGCTGCTGAAGCTCATTTCAAAAGCCTGTATAATGCAGATGAACAGAGTAATGAGGAGGATTCAGATGAATTCCTTTCAAACATCCCTAATCTCATCAGTCCAGAAGAAAATACAAATCTCTGCAGACCTATAACGGAGGAAGAAATCATAAATGTAATATGGGCCATGGAACCGGACAAGGCTCCGGGCCCGGATGGATTCACAATCCATTTTTTTCAAGCTTGCTGGCATATAATAAAGGCGGACTTACAGAAAATGATTAGAGGATTTATGGCTAAAGCAAAGATCGGTGGAGGAACCAACTCCACTTACTTAGCACTAATTCCCAAAGATACTAATCCCAAAAATTTCTCTAGATACAGGCCAATTTCGTTGTGTAATGCATCGTATAAGATTCTGGCAAAGCTGCTAGCAAACAGAATTAAACCTATGTTAAAAAGGTTGATCTCCTGCTCTCAAAGTGGGTTTGTAGAAGGTAGGCAAATATTGGATAATGTAATCCAAGTCCAAGAAACGATACATTCCAGCAGGCAGAGGAAAGAGAAAGGAATGGTGATTAAATTAGACATGGCAAATGCGTTTGATAGAGTGAATCGGTCTTACCTCAGTAAAGTTCTACTGACCTTTGGATTCTCACCTTATTTCGTTCAACTTATCAAAGCTTGCATTGACTGCCCTTGGATAGCACCTCTTATCAACGGCCGCCCAACATCATTCTTTCAAGCCAAGAGAGGCATCCGGCAAGGATGCCCTCTCTCTCCATACCTGTACATTCTTATGGCTGACTCTTTAAGTCGAAAGCTCAATGCAGAGAAAGATGTAGGGAACATTCCAGGTCTTAAATCATCTTCAGAAGCAGACTCTTCGAACCATGCATTATTTGCAGATGATTCCCTCCTCTTAGGTGGAGCCTCCACAAGAATAGCTCGGGCATTCGACACAGTACTCAGAAAATATTGCAGAGTATCTGGAGCTGCAGTGAATGAAAGTAAGAGTGAAGTGTATAGTTGGAATATTTCACAACAAGAATTAGAAGCCATTACTACTCTACTGGGGTTTAAAGGACAAGCTCATTGGGACAGATTCAGGTATCTAGGCCTGCCCATTATCTCAGGAATCAACAAAAGAGATTTATGGAGCGATATAATTTCGAAAATTAAAAGCAAGATAGCAGCATGGGGGGGTCACTGGTTGACTAAGGGAGGCAGAGTAATTCTCATCAAATCAGTTCTGTCTGCGCTACCCATTTTTCAGGCTTCGTTTCTTCTGGCTCCCAGAAATGTTATGGAGCAGATCTCCAAACTTCTCAGAGATTTTCTATGGCGAGGAGGTAAAGGTAATGAAAATAAAATCCATTTGGTGAATTGGGACGTGGTCAAAAGACCAAGAGAAGAAGGGGGACTGCAAATTAGGGACCCTCTGCTTGTGAATTACGCCTTAGGAGGAAAAATTTTATGGAACCTCCTTAACGATCCCTCTCATCCGGTCAGCAGCACGTTGAGGCTGAAATACGGAGTCAATTACGACCTCAGCAACTTAAAAAACAGAACCTCAAATAAATGCACGCACATATGGACTCTGTGTTGCAAAAGCAGCGATCAATTTCTAAAACAGGTATACAGGATACCAGGAAGTGGAAAGCGTATACAGTTATGGAAGGATCGAATTATGGGAAACGCTCCTATAGAAGAAAACAGAAACTTAACAGAGCTAAAAATGTGGTTGGAGCGTGCTGGAATAAATCGACTATCGGAGCTAGCAAAGTGGAACGCGAGAGGGGAATGGGAGGGCTGGGATTTTTATGGAGTTCCAGATCGGCTGAAACAGCAACAATCACTGCTTGAAGAACAATTAGAAGATGCTGCACCGGTCCATAAAGCCACAAGAGATAGCTGGGGTTGGGGCCCTTCAGGTGTTTACTCCACTGCAATGGGATACAAAGTTATGCAAGGCAAACGAATCAGCAATCACACAGCAAACTTATGGAAAGAAGTCTGGGACGCATTTGCAACTCCCAAAGTGAATTTTTTTACTTGGACGGTGATTCATAATAAAATCCTCACAGGAGATAATCTGGAGAAAAGAAATATTTCTGGCCCACATAGGTGTGTGATGTGTAAAAACAACAGCGAAACTGTCCAGCACTTGTTCATTGGTTGCAGCGTGGCAAAGGAGGTCTGGAGGCTTATACTAATGGAGTTGAAGATCATTGTTCCAAACTTTAACACAGCAGCGGATCTGTTTGCCTCGTGGAGGCAGCTCTATCCACATCACATCCCACAAAAATCATTCTGGAGTAAAATCTGGACAGCATTACCTAAATACGTCTGCTGGCAGATTTGGCTGGCACGTAATCTTCAGATTTTCAATGAGGAAAGGCATTGTTCGATGAAAATAGCCGCAAAAGCCAAAGCCTTCCTGATGGAAGTGGCCAAACAGCAGTATACTAAAGAAGACACTTCACTGTTGCAAGAAGAAAAGAGGTGGCTTGGGGATCTTGTGCCTTATCCGGGCAGACTCCTTCCCACTCCACAAAGAGGAAACCCGGGATGGCGTTTAAGAGATGAAGAGGAAATTTTTCAAAGCTGGTGGAGATCACAAAACATATACACTATTTTCTTCGATGGGGCGTCAAAAGGGAACCCTGGGGCAGCTGGAGCGGGTGGAGTCATATATTCAACGGAAGGATCTTCCAAAGACATCTTCTACTGGGGACTAGGACAGAAGTCCAACAATCAAGCTGAGCTCTATGGGATATACAAAGCCTGTCAAATAGCTAGAGACAAAGGCATAAAAAATCTTCAAGTCTTTGGAGATTCTGAGCTAATTATAAAAAATTTAAACAAGGGAACTCGATTCAACAATCCTAGCCTCAACAACATTATGGATAGGCTGAAACGAGTGCTCCAAGAATTTGACAGCTGCAGATTTTACCACATACTCAGAAAATTGAACAGTGAAGCGGATCAAATGGCAAATAAAGGCAGTGAACTCTTGAAAGGGCTAATTTATATTAACAATGACAGTTACATTCAAATGCCTTGAAATTTGTAATAGAGGAAACAGGCAGAATTTTGAAATCTGCAATGTACACGGGGATAGATTGGAAAAGCCCCCACAATCTTTCAGATAAATAAAAAATCCTACAACCGTTACAGATGTTATGTAAACATTTTACTTGGCCAAATAAAATAAACATATCTTATGTCTTAAAGTGGAAATCTTTGTTATGTCATGTTATGGAAACATTTTACTTAATCAAATAAAATAAAAGTAAAAATAATATAAAATAATTTTATTTATTAATAAAAATAAAAATAACCCTACTTTAAACATTTTTACTAGGTCAAAAATAAAATAAAGGAAATTAAAAATAACTCTACGTTAAAACAAAAATAGCTTTAAACAAAAATAATAAGATAAACTTGACTTGCTCGAGTTAGTAGTGGTTTTTGAGATTTAGGTCTATAAGTACTAATGGTATTGACCTATGGTATTCATGGTATTTAAAGGAGGAAATTACAAGCATAGATCCAACTTAACTTCGGACTAACAAGGGCTAAGAGGAATCAAATCTCTTTTCACTCTAAGAAAAGGTTTAAGAGAGATTTGATCCCTCTCATCCCTTGGTAGATCAAAAATAAAATAAATCTATGCTAATAACATATAATTGCATTATAATAAGTTAAATTGCAATATAATAAGTTGAAGAAGTGAAAAATAATCCAAGAAACAAAGATTAATTTGCATGTTACCACTAATTATATTCTTTACCTCCAAAGAATATAACATATTTTTAACATTTATTTTATTAGCGGTATATTTAAAAAATAAAAAAAAATAAAAAAAGTGAAGCATATAAGAGTATTTTCCTTAGGAATCACTTTTTCTTAGGCCATTCATCTGCCTTAGACATTATATGATGCCACATGTGCAGGATCGACTTACTTCTTTTTTTACTCTATATTTAAGGGGTTTCATAGTTTTGTATGCTCGTTGGGGGAGGCAACGAGGGGCATCCATTTCTATCAGTTGTTGGAATGGGAATGGGTTTTTTTGGGCATCGCCAGGTCTATTATATGATGCTCTTCGATTGTCGGATATCTTATTCATCACCGAGACGCATGAGAGCCATGTTCGACCTCTCCTAGACATTATAGGTTACCATAAGTTCTTAGCTTGTATACAGGAGACGAGGAGTTCTGGTGGTATCAGAAGTTTTGGGGCAGTTGCTTGCTTCATCAGAGATTCCTTTCAGAGCATGATTTCTTTGGTGGTTGCGGATGAGTTTGCGAGGTTTATGTTGGTTCGAGTTTGAGGGGTCTCTCCTCTCCCTAGTGACATTTACATTGTTGTTTGTTACTTCCCTCCTACTTCTTCGTCATATGCCATTCATAATGGGCCTGACGGGGACCCCTTTATCGATTTGTATGACAGCATAGCGCTATGTTCAACAGTTGGGGAGGTTATTCTTCTAGGTGACTTCAACTCCCACACTAGAGCCCTCTAGATCCCTCTTCACAATCGGTTTGAGGACGTGTACTGCATCCAGGAGATCGATCCAGAGTCAGTGGGATTTCACAGGATGTTTGATGATGCGTAGGGGCACCTTACCGCCTATGGTCGACATATTTTACACTTGGGCGAATCTCAGGAGCTGTTGATTCTTAATGGCCTCCCGCATTTTCCAAACTCCTACTTTTTCACATATCGGCCTCATGGTGGAGGAGCAAGCATTGTTGATTATGTCCTCTCTAGCCAGAACCTCCTCCACTTCATTCATCACTTTTTTGTTTCCCCCATCCCCTTAGCTGACCATGCTCTTCTTTATTTCTCTCTTTGAGCTGACAACCCCCCCATTCTCACCCACCTCCCCCTAAGGGCTCACTACGAACTACTTTTTGTTTTGATGAGGGTGACCCAAACATCTTCTCTTCCCACCTTTGCCAGATGCTCCCCTCCATGGACCAATTCTCACTATTTGACTCTGCATCGACCAAGTTCAACTATCTCTCATCCATCAATTTGGATGTTGCCCTTAAGTCCTACCCCCACTCTCGTCATCCCATTTCCACCTCGCATAAACCTAAATCTTGCCCTATGAATCGATGGTATGATGAGGAATGCAAAGCTCTCCACCACCAGCTTTGACATACATTCATCCATACTCACCCTTCCTACCCAAACATCAAAGCCTCATATTGTCGCCTCCTTTGTCGCAAGAAACGTCTCTTTGTCTCCCAGAGAAGACGTGACTTGTGTACCTCTCGTGCTCACTCCCTAGACACTTTTGGCATACAATCCTCCCCCGCCACTCTCCCCTCCCCTCTGACCTTAACCCCCAGTCCATGTTCTCCCATGTGTCCACCCTCTATGACATCCCAATGCAACCCCAGATTCAGGTGACCTCTCCGCCCTCTTCAGGTTTCGTATTTTATGATAGTGACATCAGAGAGGCCATTTGGGTGATGAACAACAACAAAGCAGCAAATGAGGACGGTTTCCAAGCAGAGTTCTTTAAACATGGTCTTCGTGCTCTGGTTCCCTACTTGGTTGATCTCTTCAACCATGTGGTCTGTACAGGTTTCCCATCGACATGGTCTCAGAACATCTTTCACCCGATACACAAATCAGGGCCCAACTCAGATCCCAACATTTATAGGACTACCATAGTGGGCCACACATTCTCCCAACTATATGCTACATCCCTCCACCTCCAAATCTCCATGGAGCTTGAGCAGAAACAACTTAGAGCTAGAGGACAGGCTGGATTTCAACTTGAGCACCAGACTATTGACCACATCCTTATACTTAGGGCCATCATTGAGGAGGCACGACATCGCTCATCGAAAGTCTATTTTCGTTTTGTAGACTTTCAAAAAGCTTCTGACTCAGTCCCTAGAGAAGCATTATTCCAGAGACTCAGAGATATTGGCATCTCAGAGACCCTCTTGTCAGCCATCATTTGCTTATATGAGTCGGTCCTTGGTCGTCTGCGCAAAGTACATGGGCTATCAGATTTTATCCAGAGCACTATTGGGGTAAAACAAGGTTGTCCCTTGTCCCCCACACTATTTGGGATTTATATTGACGGGCTGGATTCCTTCTTGCGTGAACACATCCAGGACGACGATGGTTGCCTTCTACATCACATCTTGATTTCTATCTTGTTGTTTGCAGATGACATGGTCCTTCTAGTCCCATCCGCTGATGGATTGCAGAGGAAGCTGGATGACCTGGCCATTTTCAGTGATCTTCGACAATTGACGGTCAACCTAGGTAAAACCAAGGTTATGATCTTCAACACGTCGAAGAAGTTCCTCTGTGATCTCCATTTCTTTTTCAGAGGAGAGGAGATTGAGATCGCCAGCTCATACACCTATCTGGGGGTATTTTTCACAAGACCTCGCATTAGCTTGCGGCCTGCACTCCAGCCTCGAATCAACAAGGGCTATGGATCCTTGGCCCTTCTCGAGAGACAATGTTTTCAGAATCATTTTCAGGACATATCAGCCAAGATGTCACTAATGGATAGTCTTGCTCGACCCACAGTTCTATATAGTTCGGAGGTTTGGGGTCCTAGCTTACTAGAGTCCAATTGGTCTTCTATAGAGAGAGTGCAGATCACCCTTCTTCGTCACATATTTCGGTGCAAGCAGACAGTTCCTCAGCCCATCATTCTTGCAGAGTTTGGAGCTCACCCCTTTCGCCTTGAGACAATGTTTGATATCATCTCTCTTCTTCACCGTGTTCGAGGTTTTGCAGATACAGCAAAGGGGCGGGACCGATATCCATACTTGGCCTACCTTTCATCAGAGTCCATTGCAGTAGCGAGTCCTTCGGCTCAATCCCAATGTTTGTATGCTGGAGTCTTAGATCTCCTTGCTTCAGCTGGTATCAAGATAGACCAACTCCCTCCATTCAAGTATTCTTTGTGTGCACCGGGCCACCTCCTACCAACCAAACAAGAGATGAATAAAATCGCCCGAGAGGATATTTATAGGAAATATGTACAGGTTATTTAGATAAACCCCCAGGATGGGTTATGTCCGAAGATGGCTTTCTATGCTGAGCACTTCATGTTGTTGAGAGATGGACTCATTGTTCGGCCCCTTTACACGCTTTGCCATTGGATGCACGCACTTTGGATCCCCTTGGGTCAGATCAGAGTAGGTTTTCATAAACTGCGGATTGAGATTGACCATCAGATTGCCTGGTTAGACAAGATTTGCCAGTTGTGCCACCTCTGAGACATTGAGTCGAAGGAGCACTTCATCTTCCATTGCCCCATTTATTATGAGATTCGTGGGAGATTCCATTGTTTGTTCAGAGGGATCCAAACCTTATCTAGCTTCTTTCGTTACCCAGACCAGAGATGTCTAGCCTTGTACATATAGGAGGCCACGCGACTTCACACACACATTCTCCAGCCTCCTCCTAGAGCAAATCATGTGTAGCAGATTACGTCATTTTTTACAGTGCTCCCGTCAGCAAGAGGCACGAAGCGACAAGTTAATGACATTGTTGCCTCAGACTCTAGACCAATGCAGGCTAGAGGGGCCATTCCCTAACACAAGGACCCCTAAGTCATTACTGGACCAGATCTCTTACTAGCAAGCAGTTGAGATCGCCTAGTCATCAGCGACATATCACTTCTTCTCGCCAACGACGTAAGAGTGGCTCCAGATCCTCCCCTAGCCCTCCCTCGGGACAACACTCCATCTTGAGTTTTTTTGTATTCGACCTCGAGTGTTAAGAGAGAGATTTAGTGGACCATTATCTTGTGCCCTCTGCACTTGGAGTCCAGGACTTTCCTCATTTTGATTTTCAGGCATTATGATTTTCTTGCTTTATTTCTTATTTCTTGCTCTTCATACAGGAGACCTTTTGGTACTCCTCCTTGTATCGACATCATTGTACTCTGCAATCCCATTGACCTACTTTTGTGGTCATTCCTTGGACATATATAATTTCTTTATTTTCTTTCTATGCTACAATTTTTCATTTTTTCCAATACACTTTTCCTTAGATCATAGCCTTACTGGTTTAAATGAATAGAACTTTACCCTATATAATAGTATGTTATTTTTTCTTCTGACCCCAAGAAAAAGAAAAAAAATTGTTAGACCACCCAAACTAATCGTGGAATCATGTTGTAAGGAAGGACTCCAATCAGATCTATCGCTCTTTCATGCGGATCTAGGGTTCTAGGCCGTGATGTAAGCGAAGACTTCCCCAGATCTCTGAAGCTGAGCTTATGAATGATGCCGGAGGTCATGGTGGGGGTTTCTTTTGTCGGGATCCTGCTTTTGAGTATATGGGCATATGGGATTTGTCATTTGGGGATATGCGCAATCCCCCGTATTGGCTTCGACGAAACTCCAACAGCATTTTCGATGAATCAAAGGCTTCTTTCAGCTTTTCTGTGCCTCGATCTATGGTTGTAGGCGGCGATAGCCAACAACAGTATATCTGGCCACAAATGCCTTTTTGAATTTTCCAATTTTTAGAGAAGCTGTGGATTACTTTTATATATTCAAACAAATATTTTAAACAATAAAAAATTATAATTTTTCTATATATTGTATCCGTTAAATAAAAAAACCAAAATGTCTAAATTTTCCAAATATTGTGTCAGTTAAATAAAAAACGAAAATGTCTAATAAACAAAATGTGAATCTTTTTAAAAATTTTATTATGTTTTGATTTTGTAATATTTTTATTATTAACATTTTGAATTTAACACGTTAAAACATTATTGTGATGTTTTTAGGTTAATTCTATTCGATTTCAAAATCAATAATGAAAAAATTGTTAATTTTAAAGATAAAGGTAAGATACATATTCTATTGCATTTTTTTATTTATTTTTCATAATGATATTCTTTTCTATATTCTTTTTATTTTTAAGTATACACTTTTATATTTTTTAAGAATTCATATTAATAAGATGAAATAGAAATGTGAGTTGTCTTTTATGCGATTTTTTGAAAGTTTTTTGTTGGATTTTTCCGGTCTATCTTCAATCCTGCAGGAATTCATTGAAAACAAAAGTTTGATGAGTAATCTTGCACAATCAAAGTGCCCTAAGGGTTTTTTAGGGTGCTCAATCCATGTATATGGTAAAAAAACCAGTTTAAATAACACAAATCAAGATTTCACCTCAAATTTTTTCACAGAATTTCGGCACAGGAAACTCCAAAAAGTCGCACTAAAGACAACTCCATAGAAATGTAGAGGCCTTTTAATAAGATACAGATTGTTGTATTGTGGAAATTTCAAACCTAAGCTTAAAGCATATTTAAAAATTTCACCTAAATACTTGAGGTTCCTTAGATCATTTTCCTATGAAGAGGTGGAATCTATAATATTAATTATAACCAAATATATTTCACTTCTACAACCAAAGCCACCAATTAACCCAAGAAAACAAACATTGAAAAAGTGCACTTCAAGGCCTAAAGATTCACATCCCAAGGGCTCAACCCACTCAATCCACTTCATAGATCAGATTGAGAAAATACTTTATAACAAAAGATTTATTACAATCTTGAATTTGCCCCTTTAGTTCCTTCTTAGTTTGTTAGATATGGTGAGGAAATAATGAAGTAACTTCTTAGTTTGTTAGATATGGTGAGGGAATAATGAATTAAGGTAGGTAGATTTTTTGCTTCTCATAGCCAAAAAACAACTGTGTTGACAAAACAAAGGAAAACCAATGTCTATTTCAATTTCCTCGAGGTCTTATCTCTAGCGATATTCATGATAAGAATTGATTCCACAACCAAACCTCTATTTATGATTGCCTTAATGTCTTCTCTCTATGGGTCTACATGATAAATGTTGAATCAATAACCTTGAGTGATCTTTGTTTTCACTGCATTATGGTTCAAATGTTCTTGGTAAGTCATGTTTTCATGGTAACAAATTCCCTACTATGGTCAATCTCACTTTGTAAATTTTCTAACCTTTCATGATAAATCAATGTACCAAACAACCTTAGAAATTATTCGTTAACATGAGAAACATAGGTCTCGTTTTGAAATATGCATTGTACAATATTTGGACAATAAAGTTACACATCATATTATAACATAATGATGATACAAGTAAATATCATTAGCTTATCACTAACTAGTATAACATGCCTTATTTGCTTAGCACAAGCTGGTACACTCCAATTGCATCGAAAACTTAGCTAGGATATCCATCATCAACATCAAACCCTATCCAATAATAATAGCTCAAGAAAGCATCACAAGAAGCTACTCTTAGCCACCCCAAAGGCTAAGTAACAAGCTAGTATCAACACCCCCAACAATTTGATGACCTCGCAGGTTTATGACTCCACAATAGGTAGCTTTAAAACTAAAGGCTACACTACAAGTTTCAAGAAAGAGAATTCAGTCCTTCCCTCTCTATATATTTCCTTAAAACTACCTTTCATCATAAATATGGAAGGATTAATTTTCAGAGTTTCACACTAATGGACAAACGTGAGCATGATTAAGGGAACACATGAGCATGTCAACCCTCTGATGATCAAAACCCATGTGCTCGTTTACCGTCAGTGCAACTTGATGTGTGAGAACGCTGGAGGTGAGAACAAGAATCAAACTCTAGAACATGAACTAAACTTCCGAGACAAGAACTGAACTGTTGGTTCAGGAACAGAAACTAAACTGCGGGAACATGAACCAAATTTATCCAATAGGAACTGAATACCCTTCATCTGCTACACCATCTGATTGACATGATCATGCCACTCTTACAATGTTGTTCAACTCTGGGTTTATTAAAAAAGTTTCCCATTAAAATCTGTGCATAAACCTTTAAATGGACTTACCTTCCATGCCACATCCAACAATCTTGAATTAGGCTTCATCTACATCTTTGATAATATCGAACAGGACTTCAATCCACATCAAATTTGATCTCATTCCTGGAATGGTCGAACTGCATCCTTGTCTTCAAACAATGCCCTCAAAACTAAACCTCAATGAATTAGAAATGAAATAGGAATGCAACAGGTTTCCTTTAGGTGTTTTCCGCATAACTCCTTTCGTGATTTCATTTTTATTTGTCTCGTCCAACAAAGATTTAATTGTCGATTGAAAAAATTTCCATAAATGTCAAATTCCTCTAGTTACGACATTGTGTGAAGCAGAGTTTCCTTGCTCATTCAGATCCAATATTTAACTGTTAAAAATGTTTCAATCAACTCATCCAACTATCGAGCTTCGATTTTCTTGGAGGACAAAACAAAGCTTCAGAAATTAAAACACAGAGATTTATCATTCCATTAATTTCCCATGCATAGTATCACACAATTCCTGCACATAGATTTCGTTTATTTTCTAAACAAACCTCCACACAATGATTTCACAAGGAAAAACTTTGGTTTTGGAGCCTATGACTATCCAGAGGGGAATTTTCTTTTCAAAGAGTGGTGACATCAATAACCCCTCCAACTATAGGACCATAATGATAAACCCCTTGTTTGCAAATTTATTTGGAAGCATGTTAGAGAATAAAATCAGCAAGTGGGCAGAAGAAAGAGATAAACATGCTAAAGGACAAGCGGGTTTTAGACCTAAGCATTCCACAATTGATCATGGTATAACTCTAAAGCATATCATTGAGAAAGTTTGGGAGAAAAAGGAAGAAGTCTTTTGTTGTTTTGTTGATTTCAGAGAAGCCTTTGACACAATTCCTAGGGATAAATTTTGGCACATAATGGAGGAACTTGGGGTTCCCAGGCATTTGAGAGCAATCGTGCATATGTTGTACGAAGAGGTGAAAGTCAAAATTAAAACTTCAGCAGGCATTTCTGAAAGTTTTAGAAGTAGTATCGGGATCAAACAAGGTTGTCCACTATCTCCTACCCTCTTTGGTTTATATATCGACAAAATTAAAGAGTGGCTAAATTTGCAAGGGGGTGACGAGATACATTTGGGCAAGTTTTTTATAAGGCTTCTTTTGTATGTAGATGACCTTATTCTAATTGCTAATTTTGCTCTTGGTTTGCAAGAGCACTTACTTTCCCTGGAGCATTTTTGTAGAAATGTGGAGATGCAAGTCAATATCAGCGAAATGAAAGTAGTGGTTTTCTCTAACAAAAGAAATCATAACCATCATAAGTTCTACTTTGAAGGCAACATTCTCGAGGAAGTTGCGGATTACAAATACGTTGGAATTGACTTCCACAGAAATCTAATTTGGGGTGGATGTAGAAAGAAAAGAACTTTGGGGGGTTGGAAAGCATTTTATGCTCTTCAAAATAGGTGTAGAGGGGAAAAGTTATGGGACTGTAAAACCACTCTAACTCATTTTGGGCTTCTAGTGATTCTGGTGATTCTCTACGGTTGTGAACTGTGGGCCAGCAGTACATCCGACATGCAGTGGAAACAAATTGTGAAAATTCAGAAGCGTTTGATTACAAACAAATTCAAAATTAAAAGTGTGGTTCAATATGCTATCTTGTTAAGTGAAACAGGGACGGCTCCTATTGAAGCAATAACTATGATACAGGTCATAATGTATTTAAAAAAAAATGAGCAAATGGAAGAGGAAAGATGGCCTAAGGTTGTGTTTAATGAAATATTGTGCACAAGAAAGAAGACTTGGATGCGGCAAAATAACAAATGGTTTAGCAAATGAGGCATTTTCTTGAGCATGTGTCCCACAAGCAGTAAAGAGATAAAAGCTTTTGTTAAGGATAAGTTTCACAAATGCACTTGGGAGAAGAAGTTAGGGAGAAAAAAAAGTATTATATTGAAGAGTTTAATCCCTCTCATAATCATCAACAAAAAGCGTACATAGGGGCCAATATTTCTTGGAGAGCCAAAATTCTTCTCGCTCAATTAAGGACTAATTCACATCAACTCCGTTGTGAAACAGGGCGCTGGAAAAGGCAAAAAGAAGTGTGGGAGGATAGAATACGTATTTTTTGCTCTTCCGAAAAAGTGGAAACAAAAAAGCATTTCATTTTAGAATATGAAGTCTTCAAAGACAGAAGAGAAAGGTATGCAGATATTTTGACAGCTAGCTCTTGGGATATTCTATTCAGCAAGGGCTTTGTCGAGAAGCACAACGAAATTATTGTGAAACTTTACAGGAAAAGGACAAAATAAAAGAGCCAAATAGAAAAGCAATATGTCCCATAAACTATATTTAACTTAATAAATGTTAAAATGACTTCTTTCTTTTCTTCTTTCTCTTTGTCTCTAAGACAAAGATGTGTCAATTGACAATGACCACCCAAGGCATTAAACGTCGTCCAAAAAGAGGAAAGGGACAAAATATAAGAAGATTTCCACTTGCGTTGGGATTACATCTGACCTCAATTCTAGCTTCTGACAGACTTTGGAGGAGGCCTACTATCCTCCCTTCGATCCAGGCCCTTCAAATGGGAATTTAATTCTTTTCCTTTGATGGCTCTTCTTCCCGGGTTCTTATAAAGGACGTTCCCACTAATAATATCTCACAATGATTTTATGTCCATCAATTTTCGTGGCCTGGGATCGACCCATTTAAGCATATCCCTTAAACAATATTTTCCTCATAAAAAAAGCGTTTTGTGAGTATGCTACAAGAAAAAAGACTAGATGTAGCAAAATAACAAATGGTTTAGTAAATGGAGTATTTGCTTGAGCATGTGTCCTACAAACAGTAAAGAGATAAAAACTTTTGTTATGGATAAGTTCCACAAACTTACTTGGGAGAAAGAAGAAGTACTACATTGAAGAGTTTAACCCCACGCATAACCATCAACAAAAGGCATACATAGGGGCTAATATTTCTTGGAGATCTAAAATTCTTATTGTTCAATTAAGGACTAATTCTCATCAACTCCGTTGTGAAACAGGGCGCTGGAAAAGGCCAAAAGAAATGTGGGAGGAAAGAGTATGTATTTTTTGCTCCTCCGGAAAAGTGGAAACAGAAAAACATTTCATTTTAGAATGCGAGGCCTTCAAAGACAGCAAGGAAAACTATGCAAGTATTCTGGTAGCTAGTTCTTAGGATAATCTATTCAGCGCTAGGAGCAGTGATTGTAAAACTTCACAAGAAAATGGTCGAATACAAGAGCGAGATAGAAAAGCAATCTGTCCCATAAGCTATTTTTAGCCTCGCATACGTTAAAAATACTTTCTTTCTTTTTACGAGAGACGAAGGTGGAAAATTCCAAAGCATGGGCATTGTTCCGGATAATCTGTCCAATTTGGGATAGTTGGGCTATGTGCGCTTTTGGGCTCTCTCGGGGTTTAGAGGGCATGTGGGACCCCAGCGTTTTCTCTTTCTGGGAGCAGAATTCGGTGGAGCGTGGTAGTTTTGTTGTGCTGGAAGAAGTTCGAAATTTGCATTTTTAAATTGTTTTGATGTGAACGTTTGAACTTTGTAATTTTAATAAAAATATTAAAAATGACACTTTAACCATTATTCTCCCAGTTATATGAAAAAGGAAAAGCTCTTACTTTATAGATGGAGAAAAGCACCCATATAGAAATAAATGAAAAGCTATTCATGCTGCAACCACAACCATACATATTCTGTAAAGCAACCTCCAGTTGGTGCCCTGCCCTCCATAAGAGTTGGCTACAGTCAATCGAAGCTTTCGGTCTACCTTCGCTTTCTGCAGCCTGGGCTGCTTCCCAGTTGCTGCAAAAAGACACCCGTGGGAAGCAAAGAATTTATATCTTTCAGCAATCAGTTAGCAAAACCTTATTATATATATATCACACGACACAACGTCTAACTTCATTACAAACCATTCGTTGTATACCAATCTCTGTTCATCAAGAACTCGGCTGAAATCTTTCTTCGTCTGTATTTCTGCAACAATTGAACGAGCTCTCAATTTGATACATTCTTCATAATGGGGGTATGGGCTTCTGATAAGAATTTGATTTTCTCTGTGTTGTTGCAGATCATAGCGTTTGTCATGTACTTTAAAATGTGAATGATATGTTTGGTGATGGTCATGCAGGTAGTGGAACTAAGAGTGGGAATGCACTGTGATAAGTGTATTAAGGAAATCAAGAGGGCCATCAAAAAACTTGAAGGCATAGAGACCTACAAAGTTGACACAGTCGCCCACAAGGTAACTGTTACAGGGGATGTGACCGCCAAAATGGTTCTCAAAACGCTGGTTAGATCTGGAAAGCCTGCTTCTTATTGGGATGAAAGCGGTCAAATCTGATTAAGCTCTCTGGTTGCTGATTCACAAGAAGCTCGATTTCAGGCAAAAGGCAGGGTTCAGGCTCATGATGGGTGCATTTAATTCCCCAGTTTCAGCGATTTTTATCGAGGACCTGAAAATTTCTTTGATGTAACCTAGATTATTGATATAAATACAGCAGAGCACACCGAATTGCCCATAAATATGGTTGCAATGACAGTATTTTCGAGGACATGTTCAAGCTTGATGTTATGAAATTGTTATGCCTTGGCCCTTGGCAGATAAGGCTGGATTCTAGATCAGATTTGTTCAAAAGACAAAACCTCGCCGTGAATGTCAATAATGATCTAAATAACTATGGCTTGGTTCAATTGTCGATATATTCAGATGCTGTATTGAATGAAAATTACAATGGAATATAAATACTTCGGTGCTTTTTCATTGCTGTAATATTTGAGAATTTTGTTAAAAATTGTGTTAGAATATTACAATCTAGTACAATAGCTCTCACCGAATAGCAGAGCATTCAATGCATGTACCTATTTACAGAGTACTCAATGCTCGAAAGCACCTGCTGACAGGGCATTCAATTCATACACCTATTTACATTTTACAGAGCATTCAATTCACGTACCTATTTACAAAATTATTCAATGCTGTTATTTAGAGATGTATACTATAGGATTATTGCCTCGCGTAGTCTAAAAAGGCCACGTTTTCACCGAGAATCCGGCAATGATTTTCAGAGAATCTGGCAAAGATTTGTCCAGAATCTTGTTTATAGTTGTTAAACTTCAATAATTTGAGTGCTCTAAGGGTTTTTGATAGTGCTGAATCCATTTCCAGCATCAAAAATGGATTCTATAAGCTCCAAGCACATGATTTTTCTAGTTTTAATTGACCGGATTCCGGCAATTTTCTGCCGTCCGGGCTATTTCACGGCTCCGTAGACAACTTCTTATTGCCTTAGTCTAATTGTTTTATGTTTGGAAGATTTTTTTTTGTTCATATTTTTCAGTCAAACTTGCATGAAATTTGGTAGAATTAGACCTGTGAATTCTGCAAAACCCCAAGATAATTTTTCAAGTCGCTGAACCCATTTACTTAACTGATTTTAAATAACAAAAAAACACTATCTAACCAAAAAATTTCACCAATTGTGACTAAAAACTACAAAATATAAAATAGTTAAACAATACCTAAAATTACTTGAATACAGAGTATTTAATGCTTGTAAACTATAAACCATAAAATTTCAAGTTATTTTAAATCTATTTGTGTATATCCCTTGATACAAAACATTAAATTCTATATATCAAAATATTTTATACTTTCTTTCATTATGAACAAATGGAAATCTGATTCTCTGTTAGTGTCAGCAATCTCAAAAGACCTAAAAGAATAAAAAGAAAGGAATCTGTGTATCCAGACATCCACTATAACGAGTTGCACATCCATTAGGAATTGTTGTTCCCTCTGGTAGGAACTTAACGTTGAGAACATGGAACATGAAAAAAATTCTATACTCAATTGATCCCGCATTTGAAACAATCTTGCAAAATACATTTTAAGAAAAAATATATTTTTATGTAAAAAGAATTTATGCAGAACACATTTACTGCCATAGTGCTGGGATGCTTTTACATCTAAAACAAAACATGGTCCCTATTTGAAGCCGATGAAAAGAAATTCCATCTGAAAACAAAAAATGATGACTATTTTATACAATCAAAAGGAAATCCCTTCTCAAAACAACTGGAAGAAGATCTCAACTGCCAAGCTAGAAACAGCTTTATGTATCCTGATAGCCTGAAGGCAAATCATTTACTTAACTTTCACTTCTCACTATCTTATATATTGATTTTTCTGGTAAACATTGAAACTTTCCAGCACAGCAGGAAGTTACTTTATTCTGAGAAAAGCTTAAAAGACAGGAATAAAGGCTCAGATCGTTGGTTGTCCTTCTTTCAGATTTTTTCGAAGTATTTCAAAGCCTCATATGTACTTTAAGCTTCTACCTGCAACGGGATTCCTTTTTCTAAGAGGAATTTGAATGGAAATTTGCAGGTTTGTACAATTATATTAGAAGAATTGAAAATACACTTATCCATTTATTACAATTTCACTTTATAATTTAAAATTTAACATGGTTTTCAAATGTTTTAATTACATAACTTGATGATTAAAAATAGGGGTCAATTAGATATACTTATTTAATTACAAAAAGGACAAAACTAAACCCCTTCCAGCATGTTTATCGAGAGCAGAACATTGGGGGAGATGCCTTATCCAAGTATGGATTCTCTCTTCTTCCGGGGCTGATGCACTTCGAACACCTGGTCAGTGGCTTCAAATGGCTTCGTTTGAGTTCTAACTCTATTTGACTTTCCTTCTCGCTCAGTTTTTTTTTTTGTCTGGGTTGGTGGTGGGTTTTTTTCCTTTCTGGTTTATTTCTTTTTTTGCCTGCAATTTCTCTTAACAGTGTGCTCTCTGTGATATGTCTCTCCAGAAAAGGCTGTACCATTAGTTTTTTTTGTTCAGTTTAATTATGAATATTTTTGGAACATGGGCGACCTCCACCTTCCTTTTTCGTTATACTGTAGGCCTATTTATGCAATGGAGGAGTTTGTCTTTGGGCTCACAGATAACAATAATATGTCTATGTAAACTACTACTTTTTGAATGAAGTATGTTTTGTTTTTTTCTACTATTTTGTTATTTATGTTTTGTTTAATAAAAAGGTCTGAATTATATGAATTATGAATTAATAAAAAAGTACTAATTTACAGATTTTTGTTTTTTACATGGTGGAAAATTTAGCATAATTTAGTTGTCAAATTAGTACTGAGGACAATCATCTTTGGTTGCTATCCCCAATGCAGACGGACTCCTAGAATAACCCACTTGTGGTCTGTAAGGGCAAGCTTTGACTCCTACCAGATGTCTTTGGGTCTTGGGCCATTAACTTGTTTCCTTAAGTCGGACCAATAGACACTCTTAACAAAGAATGAGCAATTTTATGGCATACTCCAAGCCTTAATTTACAAATCTCCTTAAAAATATTGAAAACATATTTATCTATATTATTTTATAATTTAATATTAAATGTTTTATTTAAATAATAGATAAAATAAAAATAAAAATCAATTTCTTTTTTTTTCAGAGAGAAAAAAACACTGATATATTAAATATAATCAGATCATTGGTCCAATACATAACATTCTCAGCAAGTCCTGCGAGAAAAGCCAAATACATTACAGCCAACATCGGTAAGAACCCAACCATTTCCTACAGCAGGTTCACCGCGGCTAACCCCATGTGAGGGGGGAGTTCCTCTCCCATCAGCGTTTCGGGAAAGGAAAATCCCTCCCCATCATCATACAAGTGATAATCAACCCTGCAGAAAGAAGACTATAATGAGAGAATAGTTGACCAAAAAGCAGAGTGTGAGGTTAGCTACCATATAAAATGGACATAAAAGCAAGAGAGTTAAAAGAAAGCACAATGACAGATTAGTGGTACCAACAGACTCGCTTGATAGCCTGAAAACTGTAGGAAAAGATGAATGCTGGCTCGCTTGAAGTAGTACGATAGCAGTCCCCATGAACCAGAGACGAAATGGAACATGTAGACAAAGGATGAGAGCTAGTCGAAGACACTGCTGTAAATAAGATGACAAGGTAAATGAGGCCGAAAACAACAGAGAAGACCGATACAAAAAGGACAAAAACAGCAGGCGATTCCAATTATGGAATAGGGACCGAATCCCCCCAGACCTTCACCCCATCCATATATTGGGCCACATGCATGATCCCAAATTCCGCACTGATACCCTTTTTCGAGAGACCGTCCGCCCTAGTATTGATATCCCTGTAGATATGACGAATAGGAGGAAAATTCAGCCTGCTCCACAATCTTTTAATCCTTTGGAACCAACCATGCAAATCCGGATTCAACATGGATGAAGATCCAGTCACCCAGCCAATAACCAGCTTTGAATCACCAAAAATATTTAAAACCTGAATCTGGAGATTAGTGACCGCCATCAAGCCGCCCCAGAGAGCCATCACTTATGCTTTGTTATTTGAGCCCGGGCCACCATTCCAGTGAATGTGGATCCTTTCACGCACAGACAATTTGATCCATGCTCTGCATCCAGTAATACCCTCCTGACATGCTCCATCGAAAAAAAGGGTAGGAAGGGAGATCTCGTAAGGCTTGATGCGGAAGGAAGCATCCTCAACGACAATATTTGGAAGTAGTCGTTCCTCAATCCATTTCATAACAACTGAGAAAACCAGTGGAATCCGGAAAGGTATATCCTGAAAAATCAATCTATTCCTCGCCAACCATATCTCCCAGATGAGGAAGAAAGGCAGCGACTTAAACTTGTCGGGCAGTTTATCCCAGGCATGGGCCATTGATATGAAGTCCCCAGGAAACCAATTGTGATCCATAAACTGAGAGCTAAAAAGTTTCCACATATCCAGCACTACTGGACACCAGAAAAACATATGAGAAATGGATTCGATATCAACACAGCATATCACACACCGACCCAGTCCAGTATGTCCGCGCTTAAGGAGGTTATCCCATGTGAGGATCTTCCCCCGCCACAAAAACCAGCAAAAAAGTAGAATCTTTGAAGGGATTTTTCTGTGCCAAAAAGGGAGAAAAACCGCCGTGATTTGGTCTTCATATCGCGACCTGTTAATCTGCAAATAAACATCTTTAACCACCACTGCATCATTTTTAATAGGACCATCCCATATAATATGATCTCCCTCCTGTGACCAAATAAAACCTGCACTTCTAAAATCATCCCTGAGAGTTTCCCAATCCTCCGCATCAGATCCCATAAGGTCCAGCTGAAAAGCACTCTTGAAGACAAGCGCACCAAAAACCCAATAATGGATCGTTTGAGAAATGAATATGATACCCTTGTGTGCCAATCTGTGAAGAAGACTAAGCGAAGGGCCTGAATGCGGGGCCATAGCAACCATCTTCTTGAAGCCGAGTGGAATCTGGCCGCCATCCCCGAAACTCCATGTTAATTGATCAGCCACGTGACCGAGAATCTTAATAAAGCTCCGCCATATGATCGAGATAGAGCGGGGATGATGGAAATCCAGGCACATGATCTGATGAAGGATGTCCCCTTGGATATATTTGCATTTAATGATAGCATTCCATATAGTGTTACCACTGATAGCCCTCCAAAAAGACTTGATGAGTAATGCCTTATTGAAAGATCTGGTATCTAATATTCCCCAACCATCATGTTGTTTAGGCCTGTTCAGAAGGGTCAGTCTGCATAAATGGTATTTATGTTCCATGTTGGGGCCCCCCCAAAGGAAATTTATGATTATCCCATTGATGATTTTAATTATCTGCTCAGGCAGAAAAAAGAGGTGTCCCCAGTATACCATTAACTGGGATAGGACCGCCTGAATCATAATTAATCTTCCACCAGTTGATAGCCATCTATGCGTCCATCTGCCAATATGCATCCTAAACCTATCAATCAACCACATCCAGTCTCTGACCTTGTATCCACATGGCTTGATAATGACCCCAAGATAGCGAAAACCTACTGAAGCCAATCTGCATTCAACCCCCAAGAATTCCGCAATGAAGAAGACCTCCAGTTGGTCACCAAATTCATGTATAATGAAAGATTTACTTCGATTAACAGCTAAACCCGTAGCCTGTTCGAATCTCAAAAACATATAGTGAATATAAAACCAGTTGTTCCTTCGCAGATAGCCAAAAATAAGAATATCGTCCACAAAAAGTGAATGAGTAGATGAAACAGAATTAGAGAATGAGAACTCCTGTATGAATCCATTCTGCTCGGCCCTCTTCATGATTCTGCTGAAGTTGTCCATGATTAAAATAAATATCAACGGAGAGAGCGCACATCCTTGACGTAATCCTCTGTCTGCATTGAAAAATTGGGTGGGGATGTCGTTTATGATGACCGCAAAACAAACCGATGATATACAAGACATAATCCATCGAATGACCCTAATAGGCAGACCGATCTTGAGAAGGACAATCCGAATGAATGACCAATCAACGGAATCATAAGCTTTATGAAGGTCAACTTTGAAAACGAGCACCTCTTGCTTCTCCGAATGAGCAGAATGAAGCACCTCCTGAGCAATGGCGATGGTGTCGTGAATAGATCACCCCGGTAAGAAACCGTACTATTCAATGCATATGAAAGAGGAAAGAGTGGCTCGCATCCGATTTGCAATAATTTTTGATGTAATTTTATATAGCACATTACAGAGTGCTATTGGTATGAACTCTGAAAATGGCATTGGATCAGCGACTTTGGGGATCAAAGCAATAAATGTGGAGTTGAGGTTCGCAGGCATGATCCCCCTGGACCTAATCGATTCCAGCACCTCTGTCAATTCATCACCTAGAAGATCAAAAAAGAAAACAAAGAACTCCGCGAGCCATCCATCCGGCCCCGGACATTTATCATTTGGAAAATATTTCAGGACCGATAATACTTCATTCCCAGAGATGGCAGCCTCCATAGATCTAATAGCATCCTCATCGAAAAACGTACCAACATGATCCAGTAACCACTCCTGGTTTCCTGCATTGACACCGAAATCCTGCTGATAAAAGCTTGAAAAATACCTGAAGGCTTCATTTTGTATATCCGCAGTAGAGAAAGCCAAACTATCGTCCGGCCTTTTAATGCACCAAATTGTGTTTTTACTCTTTCTTTCATTTGCGCATTTGTGGTAAAACTGGGTGTTTTGATCACCTTCTTTGAGCCATGTTATTCTGCTTTTTAATTTCCATGAGACTTCCTCAATGCGCAATATCTCCCTTTTCCTAATTCCCAGTTGATAAAGAGTTTGGTATGAGACAACGTCCGGAGGATTGTCAGAGAAGCTGTTTAAGATAGATTCCATCTGAGTATTAATATCAATTAATTCCGCCTTGAGGGCTCGCTTCTTGAAAATCTCCCAATTTTTAGACGCCGTCTTGACCAACTGAAGCTTGTGGTGGAAATGATCCCATATCCCGACACCCTGATAACCCTCAACATCTTTCCAAGTATTCTGAACCAAATCCACATACTCAGAATCCTCCAGCCAAATATGATTGAACTTGTAGGGGCGGCCCCGGAGATCTTCAGTCGATTTCCATAACAGAGAAATTGGCCTGTGATCCGAGATATCCGAGGTCAAGACATAGACCGGGGATCCCCCAAGACCTCCATCAGCGACTCCTTTACCAGCACCCTATCCAGTCTTTTGGCAATGAATTGATCACCAGTCCTTCTGTTAGTCCAGGTGGGAACCATAGGAGAGGGTCGAATATCCACCAAGCGAAAAGAACAGAACATATCATATAAAAAATCGGCCAGAGGGTCCGTTCGAACCCTAGATCCCCATAATTCATCCTCGTGCAACGAGGAATTGAAATCACCCATAATAATTAAATTTTGTAGATTGAGAATACTAGAAGCTTGCATACGATTCCAGAAAGCCATCCTGTCCCTGTATGACGCATAAATATTGACAATGTTAAACTTACCCTCAATACCCCGTATCTTCCCCGATAAGATCATACCACCAAAAAATATATAAGCCTTCAGAGATACTCTATTCGGATCCCAAATAGTGATCATCCCACCTAAGTGTCAAATAGAATCCACGGCCGCCGCACACCATCCTTTCTTGATACTTAAAAAACTCCAAATGGCTTTCTCCCTTACACAAAGAGTTTCTTGACCCAAGAATATAACTATATCCATTGGAGCAATAAGATCCCGTAGGCAATGAGATTTGGAGGCATTGCCTAACCCCCGAATATTCATAGAGATGATAGAGTTCATGGGGACACCACATCAGGGTGGCATGCTCTAAGCGCCCGTGTAGACCCCCAGGTACCTCAGCAACAACAATAGGAATATCAGTGAGATCATCATCCACATCCGAGAAGAGAGATACAGGTTTCATCTTCCCTTTTCCTTTGTGGCCATTTGGTTTGGAAGATCTTCTAATAGTGATGTTGGTTGGCCCTGTAGATACAGACAGTCGGGTCGTCGATGTGGGCAATTTGTCAAAAACAGTAAGGGCGGCGAGGTCCAATTGCGGGTTGCCCATGATGGATTCTAGGTCGCTACCTACGGTGTTCCTAGGGGATTCCGAAAGGATAATGGGGTCATCCAGTTGATTTGAAGAATAGGTATTAAGAGGGGATGAACCGTCACCCCCCACAGTTCTCACAGTTGACGATTCCCCCCTATAAGAGTGAGAAGATTGATACACCGAAGGGTCGGACAAAAGTTGATAGGGGTGGTCGATTGGAAAAAGGGGTCCGATGGTCAGCGTAAACGGTCGGGTTTGTGGCTGAAATGGAGCAGAAATGATGAAATGGTACGGAGGGATAGAGATAACGACATAATCCCCAATCTTGGGCAGTGTAGGGTTCTGATTCCGACCGCAGGATCCCATAGGATTAGCAACCATAGGAGAAGATACTAACCAACTCTGTTCATTGGAAGATGGTTCAGGCGGAATGATTGGCTCTCTATTTACTTCAGGTTCTAACACTCTAGAAATAGGTTGGTAATGAGGATAAAGTCTTTCAATCCTATCAGCATTTTCGTGAAGAGATACCTTATCATCATTTATACTATCCGCAGATACAAAAACGTCTTCATCAGAGGAAAAAGAGCTCGGGTTACCTGATGGGTTACCACCCGGAGTACTAGGGACCGCTTCATTTCGCCGGCCCGCACCCACACCAGCGACCGCCACCTTTGCATGGGTCATGCGGAAACGATATGGGAAATTTTCTCTTAAATGCCCAGTTCAATGAAAAATGAGGCACCTGAAAGGGATGCCCCAAAATTCAATGCGTTGTCAGTGACGCCTATTGTTCCATATGAGATCAACATCCCCAGGCAAGCCCCCCGCATAGTTCACGTCGACCAATATCCATGCCACTCTTTTGTCGCAGGCACCCACTATGCTAGGGTCGATATACTTAGTGTGCCCAATTGAGTTTCCAATCGCCTGAAGAGCCTTGAGCGTCCAGAACTCAAGCGAAAGCCCTGGTAACTTCACCCATACAACATGGTTACGTGGAGCCTCCATGACAGGATTGAACCCCAGGTATCACGGAACAAGCTGCATGAAGCTTCTCCCCCGAACCCATGTCCTGCCAATAATTTTGTGGACATCCTTTTCGTCCATGAAGTGGATGTTGAACCACCCATTGAGGAGCGAGCTAAATTTAGGCGTATAGCCTATGATCGGGAACCAGAATTGCTTAATCCACGCGGCAGTATCAAAATTTTCAGAGTCAGGGAACATCCATCTACCTATAACCGCTCGCTTCTGCAAACTCGTCACCCTGATACATAAATCTTCATGGTCCAAGAAAACTTCTTTGATTTCCATCTTATGTTTGAAAATGTTATTTTGAATCCACCTTTTCCCCCGATACCTAGTCCCTTTGAGGCGACCCTGCGCATTAACCGCAGCTGAAGGAAAGTCTTGAACCGCTTGTTTGATAATGAAATCATCAACCTAAAAATCCTCAGAGTGCTTAGATTCTTCAGCAAGGAGAGAAGCGTTTTCCACCCCCTGGGCCGATATAGTCGGAGAGATCCCAATATTCCCTTCTGCCATATCTTAATGTCCTGTCGATAGAGATAGTAAGTACTTCAGAAGTGGCAGCTGCCGCCACTGTGACTCTGATTAAGGAATTAGAACGATAATTACATAAGCCTTGGTTAGTGAAATAAACCCATCCAAATATGTTTACTGAAAATAGCCAGAAAAGGAGTGCAAAGAGGTGGGTAGGAAAGGCCACCCCTATACTGAGATCAGACAATGGACAGATAATCACCGCCACATACACCATCGATACTGAAGCCCAATGATACACTGTCGATACGCCACTTGGAAAAGAGGATAATCAACGATCAGCATGAACCTAATATGTGTCTAGGAAAAGGCAATTTCCTTATACACCCCCAGATCCCAATCGGGAATGAGCAAAAGTACTACCAAAAGATCCCATCAAATACCCCGACCTTGATAATACGCCGTCACACATCCAAAAGAATTAATAACAATAAAGAGGAAGAGGCAGAATAAAGACACGTGGACGAGTCCAGCACCACCACATCACCCCACTCTTGCATACATTATTGCCGCCACAGATCATCGGGAAAAGCCAAGCATTAATGCCTAGAATACCGACCACCAACTCCATACATGGGGGAGTGATTACTTTACCATATTCAAAAACTGGAAATAGGAAATTCCCAGATACCCCCCAAATCCTGTTCAGATATGGACAATTGTACTACCAATAATCCCCATCAATGACAATACGTCGGCACAAACCACCGCAGTCACACATACAACTTGGCCACCCCAGAGCCTGGAAAATAGCCCAGAAGTGATAGCCCATATTGCCGATCACCTATACCAGCCCAGGTGAATCAATGCACGATCATAATTCACCTACCACAATTATGCCCCCGAATAATTGGCCGAAAATACCGGTCACCCCCCCTGAAACATTAGTTCAGGCACAGCAACAGCACAAACAACCCGGGATAGACCACCATCTCTTGCAAAAACGGAATCCAAAACTCTTACAAGGCCGAGATATAATAAAAGATTCCTTCCATATACTCCATAGGTCAAGCAAGAAGCACCAGTGGGAGGATCCCAGTTTAATAGAGTCGAATGAAGTGTCCAGAGAAGAAGAGGATTCAAAAAACTCCTCTTGGGAATGCATCAATTTTCCAATCTGTGAACCAAGTAAATGGCTCGAAGAATGAAGACAGCCAGTATTAATAGTAAAGAGATCAAGCAAATCTCAACCGACTCTGAAAGGTTCATGGACTCATAACCTAACCTCTGAAAACCCCCCCAGCTTAACCAAAATACTGAAAGATACCGAATCAGACTTCACCCATTAGTCCAAAGAAGATTAATCTGGTAATACTTTTGCACTATTGGCAAACAGAGTGATTCCACCAACCCCGAAACACCCCAATATGACCCCTAGAATCCGCAAAGAATCATAACAAGTATCTCATCATGCGAAAACTCGAATAAGACTTGTAAAAGATATCATTCAGGATTCACTTACAGGAACAATAGATGAGATCAGCGTAACACATCCACATCCCTGCAAGAACGAGCTATTCTCAACAAAGAAAGCAGCATGTTCAATCATGTTCTATAACATCCCCCGGGCATCGAGCTTACCAGAAAAAACCGTCCTCCTCTCCTTCCTTACAATGGTGCATTTTCCCATGCTGCTTTCCAGGGGATTTGTAGAAAAAAAAACTGTTTCTAAAATAAAAATCAATTTCATCAATGCATAGAGATATTTGTTCTTTTTTTATTTTCAAAAATGATTAGAGAAATTGGAATTACGCTATTTATTTATTTATTTTCTTTAGAGCGTGCATGTCAACTTTAGTGGGAATAGAACCAATGAGGAGGAAAATAGTGACTTGTTTTATAATTTTAAATTTTATATTATTTTAAATTTTTTTATTTAGATAATTGATAATAACAAAAAAAGTCAATTTCATGGGGCATTAAGTTACACAACTCTATCATATTTTAATTTTAATTTTATTTTGATAGAGTCAAAATGTTTACATTAAATTAAGTTACATTACACATCTCTAGCATACTGGGTTGTCTCTCAACCCGATAAAAAATGAGTATATATATATATTCAAAATCTAGAGTCCAAAAACTTCACTTAAATTAATTATTTTACTTTAATTATTAGTTTATTTTACTTTACTCTATTTTTATGTTTATGTAATTTGACTAAGTCAAAAAGTTAAACAAGATAAGACATGATAGGACATTACAACATCTCTACCATACTCGGGTGATGCAAAAATAAAAATCATTTCATCAATACATAGATATACTAAATGACTAAGTAGTTGGAATTAGACCAATTTTGTAACCTCTAGGTTTGTAAGCACTTGTTTTTTTTTTTTTTTTTAATAAATTATTAGAGGAATTGGAATTGGCAAGTTCCATTGTAACCTATAAGTATAGAAGTACAATTCTTTAGCGATCACGAGTAATTCTGGGGATTTGAACCTTAAATCTCTTTGTATATTATAACACTTCATTTTCAAGACAATGGCCAATTAAATTACTCCAAAAGCTATATTAATTGTATTATTTTATATTTGAGAATTATATATATATATATATATATTTATTTATTTATTTATTTATTTATTTATAAATAATAATATGCTAGTGAATTTATTTGGTTCATGACAATATAGTTACAATGTGTTTTAACATATATAAATAAAGCAACATATATAAATTTTTAATTGCTAGGAGAAGCGCTCTTGGCTTAGTATGGAAGTGATGTTGTAAGGTTAGGTTAAGTTATGTAAACATTTTGACTCTGTCAAATTATATAACAACCACCATAGATCCATTTTAACTTTGGATCTACCAAGCCAAGAGGAATCAAATCTCTTGAGATTTAAAGAGCTTTTAGAGTGAAAAGAGATTTGAACTTTTTTGGCACTTGGTAGATTAAGAGTTAAGATGGATCTATGTTGGTTTAATTTCCTCCTTTAAATAGGCTATATTCCATCTGAATATCATGGGTCAATACCATGGGTTTTCATAAACATAGATCTTAAAAACCACCAATAACTTGAGCAAGTCAGGTTTACCTTATTATTTTAGTTTAAAATTATTTTTATTTTTATTAATAAATATAATTATTAATGAATTAAATTTTATTATTTTATTTTTATTTTATTTGGCCATGTAAATGTAAATCTTTGTTCTGTCGTGTTATATCATGTAAACATTTTACTTGGCCAAATAAAATAAAAATATCTTATGTTTTAAAGTGCAAATCTTTGTTCATGTTATATAAACATTTTACTTGATCAAATAAAATAAAAATAATATAAAATAATACATTAATAATTATATTTATTGATAAAAATAAAAATAACCATATCTTAAAAAATTTTACTTGGTCAAAAATAAAATAAAAGAAATTTAAAAATAACTCTACTTAAAACAAAAATAACTTTAAACTAAAATAATAAGATAAATTTGACTTGCTCAAGTTACTAGTAGTTTTTGAGATCTAGATTTATAAGAACCAGTGGTATTGACGCATGCTATTCATGGTATTTAAAAGACGAAATTAAAAGCATAGATCCATCTTAACTCAGGACTACCAAGGGCCAAGAGGAACCAAATCTCTTTTCACTCTAAAGGAAGTTTAAGAGAGATTTGATCCCTCTAGACCAATCAGAAATAAAATGAATCTATGCTAATAACATAAAAATTGCATTATAATAAGTGGAAGAAATGAAAAATAATCTAAAAACAAAAATTAATTTGCATGCTACCACTATATAATTATATTATTTACCTCTCAAGAATATAACATATTTTAAAATTTATTTTATTAGCGTTATATTTAAAAGAAAAAGAAAAAAAAAGTGAAGCTTATAAGAGTATTTTTCTTGGGAATCACTTTAACTTAGGCCATTCATCTTCCTTAGACATTATATGATGCCACATGTGCAGGATGAGATTACTTCTTTTTTGACTCTAGGGGAGGGACGCTAGTTGTTGGGCGCCCTCCGTTCCACGATGGCAATGGGCATTGTCAGCACATGGGCGCATGTATGACACGTGCCCAATCAACAACCCCAGGTGTGAGGGTTGGTAAAAACCATAAATTTCATGATCCTCCATACGGTTAGGGTTTGTTTTTGCTTGTTTACCGCCATGGTTCGTTTACCCTTCACATTCTTGTTTGGGCCCGGAGGGTGGGCAGTGAGCTCCGTCGGTCGTTGCTGGGTGAGGCGCCAGTGCTTGTGCACCTGGTCCGCCATTATCACGATGTTCTTACGACTTGCTTGTTCGCTCCTTATGGGTGATTGTATGCTTACTGTTTCAATATTTTTTCTCCTGCGCCCAGTTGTGGACCTGTTTGTTTCCTTGAACCTTTCTTATTTGCTCCTCGATCGTTCTTGGCTACACGGATTTGTCGACCTATTCGTCCGCTGTGTTCATTTGCAGAATTTCATGGATGGTCTAGGGTTTCTTGAGGTCCATTCAGGTAAATTCTGTTTTTTGTATGCATATTTTGGAATTGCTCTGCATTTTTCCTGTTTTCTGTTATGGGTTTTTGCTAATTTGTGTTAATTTATGTTTGTTGCAGGTAATTTCGAATTATGGCGAGGTATGGAATTTATGGCTCTCCAGCTGGCCTCTGCACCTCCCCGGTAGGAATTATATTCCTACCAGCGAACTATTGTATTTTTTAACACTTAAAATCATGTGTTTTTGAACACTTAAATTATGTGTTGGAATATTTGGCTCTCTGGGTTTTAGAGTAGGGTTTGATGGCTAATTAGCTTATACCCTGGAAATATGATATGGGATTTATAATAGGGTTTTACCTGCAATAATTATTGTTTTGGGTTTTGGCTCTCTCGGTTTACTGTTCATGTTAATTATTGTTTTTGGTTTTGGCTCTCTCGGCTTACTATTCATGTTAATTATTGTTTTGGGTTTTGGCTCTCTCGGTTGGCTTACTGTTCATGTTAATTACTGTTTTGGTCTGGGCTCTTAGGAATTGGCGGGTTTTGGTGTTTACATGGGGTTTTAGGCTGGAAATTTATAGTCAATCTAGTACTCTGGTGTTGGTCTTCGATCGATTTCAGTTTCAAAACCCTATTTTCTTGTGTTATTTTCAGAATCATTGTCCTTAGCCCCCGATCTCACAGGCACCATTGGTTCATTCTAGAGGCTATTCATGAATCCTAGTATGGGGTTTCTCGTTAGCAACAAATCCAATTACATCAAGGCAGGTCCAAAGAAGCCTCATTTCTTGATGTTTTGTGTCAACAACAACCCTCTTATCATTGTGAATTTGCTTGTTATTGTGAGGTAATATAATTATGCATGTTAGATCAGTTTTGGTTAAGATATCAAACGATTGACTTACTGTTCATGTTAATTATTGTTTTGGTCTAGGCTCTTAGGAATTGGCGAGTTTTGGTTTTTACATGGGGTTTTCGAGGGGTTTTAGGCGGTAAATTTATAGTCAAGCCAGTACTTTGGTGTCGTTCTTCGATCAATTTCAGTTTCAAAACCCTATTGTCTTGTGTTATTTTCAGACTCATTATCCTCAGCCCTCAATCTCATAGGCCCCATGAGTTCATTCTAGAGGCTATCCATGAATCCTAGTCTGGGTTTCTCGTTAGTAACAAATCCAATTACATCAAGCCAGGTCCAAAGAAGACTCATTTCTTATTGTTTTGTGTCCACAACAACCCTCTTGTCATTGTGAATTGCTTGTTATTGTGAGGTAATATAGTTATGTGTGTTAGATCAGTTTTGGTTAAGATATCAGACTTTGATTTGTCTGCAAGGATGGCAAGGCATGCTTTATATCCATCTTGAAATTGTGCAATCTTTAGTTCCTTTTTTAGGATTCAATTACTTTTTGATGATTTATGCTCCTCTTAACTTTAAGATATGTTTGTCTGTCTTTTGATGGATTCTGCTTTTTTTTGTGTGGATGGGGTGGACATAGCTATATGTATAATCCTATTTTGAGGTTGCAATGGTTTCTTGTTGTTTTGTGTCCACAACAACCCTCGTATCATTGTGAATTTGCTTGTTATTGTGAGAAAATATAGTTATGTGTGTTAGATCAGTTTTGGTTTAGATATCAGACTCTGATTTGTTTGCAAGGATGGCAAGGCATGTTTTATATCTATCTTGAAGTTGTGTCGTCTTTAGTTCCTTTTTGAGGATTCAATTAATTTTTGATGATTTATGCTCCTCTTAACTTTAAGATATGTTTTTTTGTATTTTAATGGATTTCCCCTTCTCTTGTGTGGATGGGGTGGACATAGCTATATGTATAATCCTATTTTGAGGTTGCAAAGATTTCTTGTTGTTTTGTGTCCACAACAACCCTCTTATCATTGTGAATTTTCTAGTTATTGTGAGGCAATATAGTTATGCATGTTAGATCAGTTTTGGTTAAGATATCAAACTCTGATTTGTTTGCAAGGATGGCAAGGCATGATTTATATCCATCTTGAAGTTGTGCCATCTTTAGTTCCTTTTTGAGGATTCAATTAATTTTTGATGATTTATGCTCCTCTTAACTTTAAGATATGTTTGTTTGACTTTTGATGGATTGCCCCTTCTCTTGTGTGGATGGGGTGGACATAGCTATATGTATAATTTTATTTTGAGGTTGAAAATATTTCTTGTTGTTTTTTGTCCACAACAGCCCTCTTATCATTGTGAATTTGCTTGTTATTGTGAGGCAATATAGTTATGCGTGTTAGATTGGTTTTGGTTTAGATAAGTTTTATTTGTTTTTAAAGTGATTTGATAATATCTCAATCACTCTTTCACCCCAAGAAAAGTTGCAGAGCTCGTGACTCGGAGTCCTACCACATACTTTAAGTACTAATCAATGCAATACAATTATTCTATAATTGAAACATATTGTTTTCTTACGAAAATAAAAATCAATTTATTTGTATAGAAAGCAATATTGCGTCAAATATCCATCTTCACTAATAAAAAATATTGCATCAAACCAATGGATACATAGTCATAATCTTTGTATTTTCATATCTACCAAAGGAGGTGATAGGCACACCCTCAAGGATAAATATTTTCTATTTTACTATTTCGAAACTTCATAATATTTAAATTTTATTATGTGGACCTCTTTTCAGTCCACCTTGTTATCCTCCTATATTTTACAGTATCACTAGGTGACTGTGGATTTTCTACAATCTGCTGAAAATAGCATTCTTTGACTATTAGCTATTTTCAGAAATCTCACTGCCTTCATTATCTTTATTTTACCTATCCACCATCTCTCATTTTGCCTCTTTCAAAACCCTCTAGTTCTGAAATTCCATGTTTTGATCCTAAAAACCCTCTTCTCACCCTTTTTCCCTACCTAACACTCCCTTTTCCTCATACAAACCCCCTCTTTTAGTCATTTCCCTTATTTCCTCAAAACAATATAAAAAATCCTTTTTGACATTGTTTTAAGACTAAAAGTTTTTCATTCATGACCCATTTCTTTTAATTAAACCTTGTGTTAGTTAAAACCCGACCCATATATGTTTTTTAGCCCCCCGCTTCAAAACCTAGATCCTCGCTCCCATATAACCTGCGTCCTCACCCTAATGATAAGCTCCTATGCTTATTATTTAACCCTGGCCCCACAAATACACTTAAAACCACTCTAAGCCTTCACCTCCACACCAATATAACCATAACCATGTGTTATATTTAAACCGTCTGCACTGTATTACTCCCGAGCCCCACCCTTTCAAACTCGCCCGCCGATCCATACCCCCGATCACAGTCGGATCTCGCCCCTCCTATCCAACGGTCCTAACCTCATATCGCGCCCTCCACCTCCCGGCGTTTTACGCCCCCAAACCTTGCGAAAGGGGCGGTATTTCCCACCGTCCCATCCGCCACGCGGCGTCCCCTCTATGGCTTTGCACACCCTCTGCCAAAACCATTTACCACCTTCGCCCCATGCGACAAACCGCCCATCGTCCTTCGCGCCTTAACCCCCATTCAAATATGTTCAAGTCCCCGATCCTCTATGCTAAGCCTATGCAAGCTCCCCAAAATCCCGACAAGCCTAAACAAACACAAAAAAAAACCTGCAGTGCAGGTTTTAGTTAACAAATGTTTTTAAATATGCAGGTAATCAAGGTAAAAAATGTAGAGTTTGCATTTCTAAGGTCCTAAAAACGTTCAAACAACCTCTCTAGGTGACAATCCAACAAGTTTTTGTTCAATCAAAGGGACTAGGAGCATCATATTAAAGCATAAACATCAATGAATCATGACCATTGATGGTTATTCAAGCACTCCAACAGCAATAATAGTTCTCCACATTGCAGGATAAAGAAAACAAAGGAGTTTATAACAATGGCAGGCAGAAATAAAACCAAACGAAGAAACATAGTCAGAAGGGGCAAAAAAAAGAGGTTAAGGGGTTAATCAAAAGGTTAAAGGTTGAAAGCAAGATTAGAAGACAAAATTTAAGGGAAAACACAGAAAGATCAAGGTCAAATAAAAAAGGCAGGGATGAATACAAATGATGAAAGATCAGTCAAAGGTTAATGATAATGAACAGAGAAAGAAGGACAACAAAGTCAAATTCTGAGTTAAAATCCAAACTAGGGTTTAAAGACAAATTTAAGGCAAATTACTTCTTTAGACCATATCTGCCACCTGCAAGCCTCATTTCACTTCAAAAACGGCAGCTACAGTTATTGAAATAGTTAGAGATATTTCCCGACTACTCAAAATTTATTGTAAAAGTTAATGAAAAGCCTTAAAGGTCAAAAATATCCTAAAGGTAGCTCAACAGTTAAGTTAAAAATTTATTGTTACAGTGAGTCAGTCACAGATATTTTGCCTTGGGCCTTGCATGGTCTCAAAGGTCAAAATTACATTAAATCTGTAATAAATAAAAATCTGTCACCCTAGGTTAGGGCAACCTCCTCATTTTGCAAATAAATATTGCATGTATTATTCATTTTTAGTGTTGGTTGTTGGTTGCTAGTTAGTTGTTGTGATTGCTAGGTTGGATTTGATCAGACTTGAGCTACAAAGGTTATTGCACTGGAGTAATGTAATTGTTTTGGACATCAGTGATACAAGCATGTTCACAGGATTCTTGAGCTGTGTTAATGGTGATGTTATCCTTATTTGTCAATGTTTCCCTTCTATTTTTCCATATTTTCCATCATTTATCTGATAAAAGAACATAAAATTTAGATTAAGATATGTTGTCTGGGCACCTTAATTCTGTCTGCTTCTTTCATCTTAATGTTTTCTTATACAAGGTCTGATTAGATAATTCAGGGTCGTCCTACTCTTTAGTTCCACCTAGATTGTTGCCTTGAAATTTACTCAGTAGAGTCCAGCCAAAGAAGTTTATGGTTTTTTGTATCCTTTGGTTTTGCTTGAAATGTTATTTTCAAGGCCTTCTTCGAAGTTTTCTTAGTAGAGTCTGTCCAAAGAAGTTTATGGTTTGCCCTATCCTTTGGTTTGTCTCAAACTGTTGCTTCGAAGGTCTTCTCAGAAGTTTTATTAAAGAATTCTTAACTGCTCTTTAGTTTTGCTGAACTGTTATCTTAAATGTTTTCTTTGTCTGAAAACAATAACTAGAGAATTCGGGGTTGTCTTTCTCTCTATGATTGCTGGATTGTTGTCTCAAGGTTTACTTAGTAGAGTCTGGCCAAAGAATTCTATGTTTTTCATTGTCCTTTGGTTCTTATTAAACAATTACCCTAAAGGCTTTTCTTGTTGAAGTATGGTTAAAGGATTCTTAATTGCCCTTTAGTTTTATTGATTTCACAACTTACTGTCATTTCATATTTCATCTAACCTAAGAGATCCACTTGATATAGTTAGCTTGCCCTATGAAAACCCTTGCAGATTTGATGAACAATTAAATCCTTTTATGACTCCATAGCCTAATGGATTAATGCTTCTCATAGTCTGTCTATTCAACTGAAACACTCAATCAATTAAACACACCATCAATTAATCAACCAAACAAAACAAACAGTCCTAGGAATTCATAACTAGCCTAAAATCAGAAAACAAAAGCATAAAGACACATCATTTTCATCACAAAAATAGAGAGAGCCCTCTCTGAGTCCAAGAAGGCTAGGTCCTTGGACTCCAAAGTGGTTTGATGTGGTTCCCTGCAGAGTTTTTCTTGCCAATCTTGCAAATCACGGAGAGCCAACATAGTGGCGACTCCACTGGGGACTGAGTTATCAAAACAGAATAATATTACCTCAAGAACTCAGAAAACCTCATTCAAACTTAGATGAATCAAGTGTTAGCCAAGAATGGTATCTGGTTGCTGATGATGGACAACAACCAGCTAAAGACAGTTAAAATCATCCACCTGGTGACTCCTCTGGTTTTCAGTAGGCTTGCTGACTCCACTGGTTTTCTACAGACTCTTCTGGGAAATTATTGAGAAATCCTGATATCATTAAACCTCAACAGAACCCAGTCAAAAATAATTTGTGGATTAAGTATTTCTTTCACAGATTGGTTTGTTTTTCAAACTGTTATACGAATTTAAACCTTTCTGAACCTTGGGTCTAAGTTCTGGCTTCTAGAAGAATCTGTACTAGATCCCATCCTGACCCAAACCCTCCTGCAATAGTTGACAATCCCAAAAGAATCCTTAGGAAATATCCTAGATCTAAAAGTCCAACTATTAGCAGACCTGTCCACAAAGCAAGTTCCCTACCTGAAAACCTTAAAGACTTGCAGGATATCCTCTTTGACTCACCCCGAGAACAAAGCTTGTCTAAGACTAGATCTCAGAATTGGATAACCTAGATAATCTTAGACTCATCCATCTTATAGCAGAATCCTATTGTACTAACTTCAACCCCCATTCATACACCCATTGTTCACCTTCCTCCATTTAATCCTTTACCTCCTTTTGCGAACCCTCCACTTATTAACCCTCCTTTGTTTCCCCAACTACCAACCATGGCAACATGGTATGCCCCATTAGTTATACCATTGCCTTTAGTTGTTCTACCACAGGACTATCAATCCAAGATTCCTCTATATGATGCAAGTAGTTCTACTACTACTCAAAAACATGTGGATATAATGAATAACTATTTTGACAGACAAGAAATAGATGATGAAACTGTTAAACTAAGAATGTTTGCTCAAAGCTTAAGGGGAGAAGCAAGAAAATGTTTTAAGGCCTAACCCCTAATAGTATACATGACCTCCCTGCTTTTCATCAATTATTATTAAACAAATGGTAAGTCAAGAAGAACCCTCTCCAAATCCTATCAGAGTATGAGAACATTAAGAGAGACATTGGAGAGGGTGTTCAAGAGTATTGCACTAGGTTCAATAGTGTATATAATGCCCTCCCTACCCACATGAAACCTCCACAAGGTCTAGCTCTAATGAAATTTCCAGATAGGTTTGACCCAGAAATGGCTTACCAACTAAGAGAAAGAGACCCTCTTATATTAGAAGATATGCAGAGGGGTGCAGTGAGTGTAGAGGAAAATCTGATTGCCAAAAGAGCTAGAATGAAAAATGATAAGAGAGTCACATATAGGGAATAAGTTGCACCTTCAACATCTTATACTAATATTGATAACCTAGTTAGAACCATGGAAAGGATGATGGAGAGAATAAACATGAATGAGAGAGCTTACCCCAGAGAAAACCAAGCAGCTCCTCAAAAAATAAATCAAAACCAAAACCAAAACCAAAACTTTAGGAGAAATCCCCCTCAAATAAGATAGAGAGGTCCTGACCAAAAAATCAAGCCTCCCTTCCAAGAAAACTATGCTGATGAGGATGAGGGGGTGATTGTAGAACCAAAACAAATTCAAATCAATCTAATGGGAGTAAATAATGAGGATACGATTTTCCTCACTGAGAAAGAACAAGGCATATTTGCACCAAATGAGGAAGCAATCCTAGAATCTGAAGACTATAAACAAGGCTTCGAAAATGCCATCATGGAAGTACATAGACAATATGACCTCAGAAGTAAGAAAACTCAAGATACTCCCAAGAGAAAGAACTCTGAAATTTCTGCTAGGAAGATCCCTGAAAATATTCCTAAAAAAAAGCAAAAAATTCAAACATAGTGGCTGAAAGTTCTGATAAAAACAAAAACAAAAACAACCAACATAGTGGTGACCAAAGCAGCACTAGTAATCCAGCTAGTAGCCCTAACAAAACTATTTAACTGAGACTCCAAATAAAAATCAACAAGTTGAAATTGTTGTTAAAACAGTGTCTGATAAAACTGATTCAAATTTGCTGAGAGCACAAACACCTTTCACTTTTGAGAATGAAATTGCCAAGATAAAAATCTCCATACCTCTTACTGAATTAGTTACCCAAGATGTATATAGATCCCAAGTTTTAAAAGCTTTAAACATAGGAGAAAACGTTGATTCTGTAAATTTAAATGATGACAAACCTGAACTTTTGTTTGGACCAGAAATAGAAGGAAAATTTCAAGAGGGAGGCGTTCCTCCATTTTATGTCAATTTAAAAATACATGATAAAATCCTCCACAATTCCATGTTAGACTCAGGAGCTTCACATAACCTCATGCCAAAGGTAGTAATGGAAATACTAGGACTTGAGATAACTAGACCATACAAATATTTATACTCTTTTGATTCCAGTAGAGTTAAATGTCTAGGCCTAATCAAAGATCTCTGTGTCAATCTAGCACAAATACTAGCCAAGAGTCTAGTAATGGATATTGTAGTGGCTGACATTCCCCCCAAATATGGCATGCTCCTTTCACCCTCATGGGGAGCTAAACTTCAGGGCACCCTCCAAATGGACATGACCTATGCTACTATACATGTCTTTGGTCAACCAAGAAGACTATATAGGGAGACTCATATGAAATACATGGTTAGCAGTCAAGAAAAGCCAGATAACTCCCCTCTTTATTCTATTTACACTGACCTTGATTCATGTATCCTTTACAATCATGAAAACATTAATGAACAAGTAGTAGAAAATGAGAAAACAACTGAAAAAGAAGAGGAAAGAGAGGAGGAACAGTCAGACAGTTAGCTCAAATAGAGAATGAACAACATAATGTCAAAAACAGTGGCAGCCACAATGACCAACATAATGATAAATCTGAAATTTAACCTCTTTGGAGCATGAGCTTTGATGGTTCTTGTGGTAAAATTGGTTCATGAGCAAGTGTTTGGGTACACAACACTGAGAATAACCATGCAGAAGACCACTCATATAAGTTGAACTTTCAATGTACAAATAACATAGCAGAATATGAGGCACTCCTTCTAGGGCTACAATTACTCAAGAAATTAGGAGCCAAAACAATCTATGTTCATGGGGATTATGAGCTAGTCATTAGGCAGATCAAGGGAGAACATTCAGTTAAACATCCTAGATTAAGAGCATATAGGAATGATGCCCTTGACCTCTTAAAAATGTTCAAACAATATGATCTTACCTTTGTCCCAAGAAATCAAAACATCCTTGCTAATGGTCTAGCATTTGCAACCAGTACTTGTCAAAAACCTTATCATAACAAGCAATACACAGTACAAATCAAATACAGACCAGCAATCCCTGACAATATAAAATATTGGCAACTTTTTGAAGGAGACAAACAGATTGAAGACTTCCTGTAGTCCAGAAATGAGTTTGAAATACCAAATTCAGACTCAGATCATGAAGAAGATTGCTTTGCTGAGGAACAAACTTACAAAGAAGAGCCTCCTAATCAGGCTGATGTAAATCTGTTAGAGGAAGAATACCCATATGAAGCAGAGTCGTGCACAGATTCAGAAAAAGAAGACTTTGAAGTGCTATAGTCCAAAGATAATACTTTGCCAAAGGGACTCGTTCCTCTAGAGGAACTTTTTGAATTTAATGATGTTGCTAAGAAGCCAAAGATGGAATCTACTAAAGCAGAGGTAGAAGAATGCAATATAGGCAGTGAGCAAGAACCCAAAATGATAAAATTGTCCAAGACACTGCCAACACATATGAAATAGAAATATATTGAGCTATTCAAAGAATTCAGTGATGTGTTTTCTAAGAGCTATGAAGACTTGAAGTCCTATGATACATATATAATTCAGCACAAGATCCCTCTTAAAGAAAACTAGAAACCCTTTAAACCGAGATTACACAAAACAAATCTTGTACAACTGCCACTGGTTGAGAAATAAATCAAGAAAATGTATGATGCTAGAATAATAGTCCCTCTCATATACTCAGAATGGGTGTCAAATCTTGTATCTATGAGGAAAAAGACAAGGGAAATTAGGCTATGCATAGACTTCAGAAATTTAAATAAAGCCTCCCTGAAGGACAACTATCCTTTACCAAAAATGGATCACATATTGCAAAGGGTAGTAGGCTCCAAAATAATATCTCTGCTTGATGGCTTTTCAAGGTACAATCAGGTATTGGTACACCCAAATGATCAACATACGACAGCTTTCACCACACCCTGGGGCACCTTCATGTATGTTAAAATGTATTTTGAGTTATGAATGTTGGAGCCACTTTTCAAAGAGCAATGGATATTGTTTTCTAAGAAGAAATAGGTTACTTCATTGTGATATACCTTGATGGTATCACAGCCTGTTCCAAAACTGATGAAGAACACCTAGCTCACTTAAGAAAGGTCTTTGAGAAATGCAGAAAGTATGGTTTGTCTTTAGATCCCAAGAAAAATTTGTTTGGCCTTCAAGAGGGGAAGCTTTTAGGCCACATCATATTTGAATAATGGATCAAGATTTACCCAACAAGGATTGTGGGAATATTACGAATCAGTCATCCAAGAAACATCAAAGAGTTGCAATCTTTCATTGGAAAGAGAAATTTTTTAAGAAGGTTCATTCCAAACCTTGCAGAACTCCTAAGAAATATCACCAATATGCTGAAAAGAGAAATAGGAGTCAAATGGACCATAGAAGAAAAGCAATCTTTTGATTTGGTAAAACAGGCTCTTACACAAACACCAGTTCTAATCAGCCCTGATTTTACCAAAGACTTCTTCATATTTATTTTTGCATCAGAACACACAGTTGCTACTGTCTTACTGCAGAAAAATATAAAAGGACAGGAGCAACCCATAGCATTTTTCAGCGAGGCATTAAGAGATGCACCTCTGAAATATAGCATAATAGAAAAACGAGATTTTGCCTTAATCAAGGCATTGAAGGATTTCAGAGTATGCATTCTTCACTCACACATCATTGCATTTGTGCCTCACACAGTGGTTGAAGACATCTTGACACAAGATCCTAATGGTAAAAGAGGTAAGTGGATTTATGTCATATTATAATATGAACTAGAAATCAAGCCCACCAAGCTAATCAAAGGGCAATGACTGGCTAAACTCATGGCTGAAACAAATTTTCAAGCATTGGACATCAATATGATTAATGCATTGGATGAACAAGAGGAGCTGGCTACTCCACCTATTGAGGAAGCATTTCTGAACTCATCTTGGTATGCTGATATATTATATGTGCTTTTTAATCTGAATGTTCCTCCTGGTTTGTCAAAAAAAAGGCCAGATTCTTGAAGTTAAAAGTTGTGAATTTCTGCATTTTGGTTAAAGTTTTGTATTGGAAAAACTATGGTGGTATATTGTTTAAATGTTTGTCTAAAAAAGATGCAGATAGGATTATGCATGAGTTTCATGAAGGAGAACGTAGAGGCCACCTCTATTGGAAACCCATTGTCAACGAAATCCTTAGAGTTGGCTATTATTGGCCCACCCTCTTTCAAGACATCCATAAAATGGTAGTTGTCTGTCATAAATGTAAAATAAAACTGATGCCATTGCCATTACAGACTATCTCTATTGAAGCTCCTTTTTAATAATGGGGTCTTGATTTTATTGGAGATATACACCCTGCCTCCTCTGCCCAGCACAAATGGATCCTCACTGCAACTAACTATTTTATGAAGTGGATAGAAGCCATTCTTTCTAGAACTACCACAGACTCAATAATTATCAAATTCCTTGAAAACCACATTTTATCTAGATCTAGTTGTCCTAGAAAAATCATTACTGGCAATGCTGCTACGGTTAGATACAAGAAAATGGTGGACTTTTGCCACAATATCAGATTACATTGGGACATTCAACAGCTTATTACCCTCAAGGTAATGGGTTGGTTGAATCCTCAAACAAAAGTTTTGTGAACATCATTAGGAAACTGCTGGAAGAAAATAAGAAATCATGGCACAACAAATTAGTACATGCACTATTGGCAGACAGATCACCAAATAAAAAGTCAATTGGTATGTCACCCTACCAGCTAGTGTATGGAGCAGATGTAGTTTTCCCAACAAGCTTAGGAGTGCCAGTAATGAAGCTCGTTCAAGAATTATAGTCTAAAGAGAATGATATGCAAATAAGAATAAACCAAATTGCCCAGCTGCAGCAAACCATAGAAGAAGTGTACAACAAGACCCAACAAATACAAGAAAACATCAAGAAACTTTTTGACAAGAGGACCAAGGCAAATTATTTCAGCATTAGTGACAAAGTGCTGAAGTGGGATTCAAGAAGAGAGGACAAATACAAGTATGGAAAATTTGACAATCTAAGGAAAGGTCCATACATCATCCATTCTGCAAGAGGTAACAAAGCATTTTTCCTATAAGAAATGGATGGAACGGAAATATTTAGAGGTCTTGTCAATGGCATGATGCTCAAGCATTACTTGTGTTAGAATTTTTTCTCAGTTTAAAGTTTTATTTATTGTACATAACATTGCTTGAACAAAAAGATCAGAAAAATTGACACAAAAAGAAAGAAAGAAAAGAAGAAAAGAGGGCAGATAAAAAGATAAAAGGTAAAGCCCCATACCAAAAAACGAAAAATTCTGAAAGTGTGCAAGTCCAAATGCCACTATTTTTGAAAAGGAAGCCTTGTTCAATCATACACCCTGGTGATGATGGGACAATTTTTTAATTTTTGCTGATAGGATAGAAAATGAAGATTTTCCAAACTGTTTAAACTTGACTTATCAATATATAGGAAAAAAGATATTGGTTCCCAAGTCTAAATCTGAACCAAAAAGAGAGGAAAGGGATAAATGACAAATTACAGATCAAAACCCTTAGTTTTTAATTTTAATTTTTGCAAAATAAGTATTGTGTGCAGCTTGTCCAAAATGCCACAATCCATGATGACCAAACTGCTTAATCTTGAGTCATTCATGTTTTAAAATTTCATGTTGATAGCTAGTGAATGAAAATCTGTCAAACTATTTAAACTTGACAGATAAGTAGTTAGGTAGAGAATAAAAGAGCTCATCAGTCTAATCTGAGCCTTTGGAAGTTATAAAGGTAGACATAGATAGTTTTCTTTCAAAAGAAAAATGATGTCAATGGTTTGCCAGTCTAAATGCACCCAAAGGAAGAAAAAACGCTAGGATAGAATGATGGGTAGGTAGAATTGATTTGCAGGGAGCATGGTTTTCAAATTTTGAAGGTCACAGTTACAAAGAGTTACAGCAGATCAGCAATTGTAGAATAAAAAATCTTCCAAGTAAAAACAAGGCACTGATCTACAAAGACCAAAGATTTGAAATCTGAGGTTCTTGACACCTCCTAAAGGAGCTTCCCTCCCATTCTTTTTAGGTACTATAACCAAAGGAGAAACCCATCGGCTATCTAAAATTGGATAAATGAAGTTTACATTGAGAAGTTTTGGAGCTCTTCTTTCACTATCTCCCTAAGATTTGGATTCATCCTTCTTTGAGGTTGTCTGATTGGTCTACTGTTTTCCTCAATATAGATATGATGGATGCAAGTATTAGGATCAATACCCTTCATGTCAGTATACTCCCATGCAAATGCAGTAGAATGTTTTTGCAAGATTCTGGTTAGTTCTTCTTGTTGTGATTTCTCCAAATGTTTGTTGATATTCAATGTCTTTTCTGGAAAAATATCAATAGCAGAATTACCAAATTCTTCCATAGAGTAAAGAGACATTTGTCTTGATGATAAATATTCTATGTCAGATTCCAACTGAAATTGTGTGGGGTCATATTCTGAAGTTATCTCAAAATTTTCTAATGTGTTCAAAATTTGACTATCCTCACTGATTTCAGAAATGGTAAAGACAGGTTGTATAGTGTTCTCATCATCGACCCATTCATTGTCTCCTATTTCTGTAATTGCTCTTGCAGGAGGTTACAAATTGAATTTCTTTGTCGAATTACCATTAGAAATGTACATGTCTCCAGATCTACAACTAATAAAAGCATCAGCTGTGGCCAGCCAAGGTCTTCCTAAGATAATTGGATGTCCTCCTAGATTACTTTTGGGAGCCAAAATCATAAAGTCTACTGGATATTCCCAAGAATCTAAGGAGACTGAAATATCTTCTAATACACCATCTGGTTTAATAACCGATCGATCTGCAAGTTGCAATAAAGTAGATGTAAAAAGAAGGTTAGGAAGTTTTAACTGTTCCATAGTCTGTCTACTCATAATGTTGATAGCAGCCCCTAAGTCAATCAATGTGTTTGGAATTTCTATCCCATTTATATGTGTCTTGACAATTGGACCTCCTGGATCTACATACTTCTGCATGGTAATTTTTCCCATCATAATGTCTGCAATCTTTCCTACCAGGTGGATTCTTCTTGTGTCTTTTAGCTTCCTTCATGGTCTTTTGAAACTCAACTCCTTTATGGTTTTTGCTAGAATAGGAATTTCTCGAATGGCTTGTAGCAATGGAATCTTGATACAAACATTCTTCAATTCATCTAGAAAGTCATAGTTAGGCAACAAGATTTGTTTTTCCACCCCCTTATCAATTTGTAGTCTTTCCGGGAAAGGAGGTGTAGATGAAGATACAAGTTGCTCAACTATAGGAGTTGTGGATGTTAGCTTTTCTTTTTCTTTTTGAATTTTTGAATTTTGAAGAGATTCTTCCTCAAAACCCTTATTGACTTGAAGAGAGTCCTCTTCAGAGGTATCTTGCTCTTGAATGTCTATAGAAGGTTTTTCTAAAACTCTACCAGATCTGAGTTGTACATCGTTGAGAGGAACAATCATATAGGTAGAAAATTGTTGTCCTTCTACCATATAAGTAGTTTGAGGATTCTTATTGTTAGGATTTGGCAATGGCTGAGCTGGAAGTTGATTTGTCTTCTGTTGGTATGGGAGCATGAGTTGAGGATTTGTATTTTGTTGAGAAAGTTGTTGTTGTGGAAATGGCAATGAAAGTTGTGGATTTGGGCTTGGAAATTGTGGAGCTTGTTGATTTTGAAAAGATGGAGGATATTGATAAAATTGAGCAAATCTCCCATAAGGATTTTGCATCCCTTGTACCCATGGCTGATATGAATTTTGATGTTGGGGCCAAGATTGTTGCCAAGGAGTCCAATTTGGTGGGGTTTGAAGATTCATGGGGTTATTAAACCCTTGAGATTGTTGTCCCTGCCAAGGTCTCCTTGCGACAAAACAGAGAGATTCTATTGAATTTGGATCTTCTTGAAAAACAGCTTTGAGTCCAGGGATTGAAGGACAATCCTTGATCTCATGATTTTCTGAGCAAATCATACATGTTTCTACAACTTTTGCATCAAAGGGACATTCCCTTAAAGCATGTTTCTTTCTACATTTCGGACAAAAGATGGCTAAAGCATCTGTTTCTGCTTTCTGCTTGTTTTGGATTTTAAGGGTGTCTAGTTGTTCACTAAGGCTCCCTAAGATATTAGTTTTGAACTCATCAAGCATATTACCAATCTCTGCCCTACTTACTGATCCAGTTGCAGATTTCTTAGCCCTAATAAGAGAAGAATCCCTAGGCCCTTTTCCAGTTTTAGATTTTCCCCTTGAGATATGGATACATAGTTCTGTTATATCATGAAATGGAAGTTGAGAAATGTCTCCTTTCCCCATCATGTTTAAAATGTCTATCCATTCATCTCTAATGGCTTTTAATATGAGGGCTTTCAAGGTTTCATCATCTAAGTTGCTCATCTTTGCTCTTTTCAAGTTGTATTGAAATCTTTCAAGTAAATCTTCCAAATTTTCTTCTTTTTGCATCATTTTGAATACCTCATCCTTGTGATTGGTGGGCATACAATAGTCCAAGTATCTATCCAAAAATGTTTGTTTCATATCATTCCAAGTCCTAATAGATTGAGTGGGTAATCCCATGAACCATTTCAAAGCAGATCCCTTCAATGTTGAAGGAAACAGTTTGAGTTTTTGAGAGTCTTCCATATAGTCATAAGTTCGGCACACAACTTCAAACTCAAACAGAAATGTTTCAGGATCCTCACTTCGCAATCCATAAAAGTTAGGGAGAACGGATGGTGAGATATTTTTCATTGTTGCATGAGTTTCCTCATCAACTATAGAGAATCCAAACAAATTGTCTCCTTCCCTATTTCTACCATTATTTCCTTCACCATTGTTGTCTCCATTGTTTCCTCCTCTTCTACCTCTACCTCTACCTCCATCTATTACTTCCTTTGCCATGATAGTTTCTTTAGAGTCCTTAAAGTCCTCTAGTTCTTCTACCAAGGGAGGATGAGAGAGAGTCTCTTTGTTTTCTAAATGGGTTTTAGTAGGTGGTATAGGAGAATCCTCTAATTCAGCTGTTCCTTGACTTCCAAAAATCTTAAGGATAGGGGTAGATGGTGGTGAATCTGGTCTATGCCTTGAAGAAGATGGAGTTGTGAAAATCGAACTCTTGGCTTTAGCTATAAACCTTCCCCTAGAATCTCTTGCTCTATGCATGTCATTTTTTTATTTTTATTTTTAAAAAAAGTTGGGCTAATAATTCTCTTTCTGATCTTCCGGATCACACTAGGTGCAAGAAGAGAGCATACTTAAGAAATTACTAAACCAATAACTCTCTTTTCTGATCCTCCAGATCACACTAGGTGCAAGAGGAGAGCATAATTCAAGAAGTTATCAAGTTTTCCCTTCTTTTATGATTTTATGTTTTTTTTTTAAGAAATTGGCTACCTAGTTACACTTCCCCGGCAACGGCGCCAAAATGTTTGGTCAATTTAGTGTGTCCTAAATTGCTGCATTTAATTTGTCAATCCGGGAATCGTAAGTTGATGAAGTGCGGCGCACTATATGTGCAAGATAACCTATTTCTTAACTTTTGTCGTTTTTGGTCTTTCTAAGGTGAAATGGAAATTATAAAATGAAAACAAGTTTGGTTATATTTGTTCAAGGAAGTGATATCCCCTATAATGATTTACCAACTTGAAACTTTAAAAGAAAATTACAATGACAAGACTTGAAAGAAAGTAAAAGTGTACTGCTGAAATGAAAAGGTGCTGCTAATCTAATGAATCAAAACAGTAAACTAGTGAACATGAAAACCAAACTATTCTTGTTGCCAACTAAACACAAAAGAAACTATGCTTAAGGAAATTCAAAATTGCAACAAAATAAATCTAAATCAGATTACATCAATTCATTTTCTGACCCTTCATCATTAGACCAGCTATGACTTTCGGAAGTAATCATAAACAACGTGTGTAACTGATATTTAATTTGCAGAAAGTAAACTAATACTAAACCATACACTCATGATTCAATCCCTCGCCATCAGTCCAGCTGTGGCTTTCGGAGGTAACTGAAGATGTCATACATGATTTAATATATCTAAATTTGCGGAAAAGAAACTAATACTAAACTACACATTTCATAATGCAGTCCCTCACCATCAGTCCAGCTGTGGCTTTCGGAGGCAACTGAAGACGCTATGAGCAGCTTAATATATCTAAATTTGTAGAAAAGAAACTAATACTAAACTACACATTTCATAATGCAGTCCCTCACCATCAGTCCAGCTGTGGCTTTCGGAGGCAACTGAAGATGCTATGAGCAGCTTAATATATCTAAATTTAACTACTAAAGCAGATAAGCAAAACTGAAATGAACAAAGCAAGACTGAATTTAAATAAAAACTATGAAAAGCAAACTAGCAGCAGAACAATGTTAGTTTCATGTCATTAGTCAAAATACTATGAAAATGCCCGGGCTGTTTATCTAAAACCTGCAATCAAGAAAACTGATCAGTGATTAACAATCATAAAACATGAAAGACAGAAATGAAATGGAAATTATGGAAATGTATAAACAGAAATGAAACAACTGCAAAGTATGAACATATGGATGGATTATGATACAATGACTTTTAAAGAAATGAAATGAGAAATATACACTAATACACAAAACCTTAGCTGAGCAGGGGCCCTCTACACAGCCTTGGTAACGATCCTCAAACACGAATTAAGTTTAAAAACAGAGTCTTCTCATATTAAAAAGCAGTTCATTACAGAATGGTAGTGTTACGGCACAAGTGCAGCGTAATCACTACAGAACAGACTAAAAGATAACAGAGTACATTCACTAACATCAACTATCAACTATCAACTATCAACTAACTTTATGTGCGTATGCAAACGCTCTATATATAACAATAAACTGTAACTGTCTCCTAAAGTTCATGATGGCAGAGAGCACGTAGACCACTACGTCCCACTACGCCCACGGATATAGAAGTATGGCCGTGTTGGAAAGCGAATCTACGGAAGGTGGATGCTTGAATTCAACTCCAGAGCTCTGCACAGATGTCGATTTAACCTCCGCAAGCTTAGAAACGGCCGTATGGATGTTTATGTGCCACGAAACAGAGTCCGGCCGACATGAAAATCCATAGTTGACCTCCACGTGGACGCCTTTGACCGCGGCTTCTTTGGACGAGTTTGCTTGAATCAATAGGACACGAACCATGTCCACGTCATTCCTAGCCTGCCCATGTGGCTCGTTTCCCTTGTAGACACCTGTAGCATATAGTTCCACAAAATAGCTGCGGAAAGTTGCAGCAGCTGCGGAAAGTGGCAAGATTCCGCAGCTGAATGAACAAAATCTAGATCAAATAGAAAACACAGAAACATAATTAAAAACCATGTTAGATACCCTTTTGCACATGATATTGACAATTTGGGAGGTTTAGGTGAGTGAAAAAGGTATGGAAAAGTGTATGGAAAAGATGCAATTTCGGGACTCAACATACCCCCACTGTGAAGGTGTTGCATGTCCTCATGCAACCAAAATTTTGATACTCTTTGTTCAGTTCATGTGGCTTGATACTTCAGCCAGCACATCCAACCCCCTTCTCTTCTTCTTTGGTACTGCCATCATTCTGGGTTTCTTCATTAAGCACCTAAATTTGATATTCACAAGTGCTCTGCTCAATTACTGGCATTTCCTTTTTAATTTCTTATTCTTCTTTTGCCAAATTCCCAAATGTAACATAGTATTATCATGGATGATCTTGTCCAGTTTGCCTTGTTCTTTCAATGTTTCATTTTCATTTTTGATGTGCCGATTTAAAAGCTCCAGCTCAAAAATTTCCTGTTTTAATGACTGAACTAAATCATCCTGCAATGTATGAGGCTGAATGGAAGAGGTACTTGGACCTGTGGCTGCCTTCTCCAAGGATTCTATATAGTCATATACCTCCTGCTTCTTGGGGTCTACTTCCGGTGTCATTTTCATTGGGCTGTCCCCAAAATGATGCAAGGGAGAATTATGTTCAAAATCTGGCCGAGGAGGGCTTACATCAATATTTTGCTGAGAATAAGATGGAGTATGCTCATTGTCTGATTGGGAGTGAAAGGAGTCAGGTTCACTAACTGACTGAAATGGACTATGGTCAGTTGGAGACTGTTCAGATGTCTCCTCACCCAAATCAATGAAATGAGGACCCTTAATTTGTGTTTTTTTCAATTTTCCCTTAAGCCTGCTGCTTCTCCTCACATGCTGTGGTACACTACCCTTTTGTTCTTGTTTTCCTGTCTCTGCCTTCTTGGATATAGATGACTATTTTTGAAGATAAACTAATCTTTCAGATAGTATTTGGTGATCTTCTTCTTCAGAAGAAGGAGTTTTATGGACAGCCTCAATAATTTCTTTCCCTTTTGGTATTATTGGCTTCTTAGCTTTAATTTCTTTCTTCTTCCTTTTTATCAATCTCTCTTCCCTATCAGTTTTTTTTATAGTAGTAGTAGAAGTATTTTGGATTTCATCTATTGTTCTTTTCCTTCTACTTCTTTTTGCTGTGCTAGCTGCGGGAATTTCCTGAGTAGGAGCAATTTGGGTTTCAACATTCATTCTCTTTCTTCTACTCCTTCTAATTGAACTACCTTCAGAAATTTCCTGAGGTTCTTCAAAGAAGTTTCTAACTAGGAATTGTTCCCATGTATCTTTTCTTTCCTTTAGCTCCTTTTCAATCAGAATTTTTATAAGGCCGTGGTGATAAAGATGAGGCTCTACATCTCCTAAGTGTTTTTGAACAGTCACAACCATTTTCTTTAAGCTATTGAATAGAAAATAAGGAAGATTGAGAGTTTTGTTTTCAAGAAAATTCATCAATAGCCTGGTATGGTACATGTACATAGACCCAAAACGGCCTTCACATGTAATAAATTTCTGAACAATTAGTAGTAAAGTGGCCCATTCTTCTTTTATTGCATGCACAGGGATTCCTCTTTTTAAAAACAGTGATATCCATACCTTGATTTCGTAGGATTGTTCTCCATGCCTCATCACTGATACTTTTATTTTTGAACCAACGTTCTCCTTCCTGAAGAAGCTCTGTGGCTGTTGCTATTGATGCTTCATTGACCAAAAACTCGAGGTCTCCAACTTCTGCTTCCGAGCCATCAAATGATCTTGCAAACGCTTTTGTAACTTCTCTGTGGTAACCCCTGAATTTCTGAATAAAATGCAACCATTTAGCTTTCCTCAACATCTCTTTTGCTTGCGGATATCCCTCTATAAACTTCGGTCCTTCCGGCTCTGCCCTTAATAATTTTCCCATTTCACTTCTCTGTGCTTCACAAGTTTGCCTCTGTGAGGGTTTAAGTGGAAATGGAACGACTGAATACACAGGATCGAGCACAATGATTGTGGGAATGTATCATAGAATGGAAATGAGCACCATAAACGGAATGGAGTAAGACTGTGGGTAGATATACGGGAGTGAGAATGAGCAAAAGGAACGAAATGGAGTGAAACAGGGAGTGAAAATGAGTACAGTGGGGTTTTGTAAACACGACAAAGAGGTTAACAAAGTATAATGCATTCGGCCGCGTTTTGAATTTTGGTGGCTATGTAATAAATATGAACACGTTTCAATCAATGATTATGAAGTTATGCGGCTTGTAAGAGTCCTTTGTCAACTCAAATACGTCTCATTATCTACGGTGGGATATTGGAACATGAGTGAGAATCGGAATTTCAATGATGAAACCGTTTGTGAATAAATGCAAGAGGATAACATGGAGATCATGGAAGGTTACAGGACTGTCAATATAATCATTGCGCGTTATGGGTAGAGCTCATAGTTTAAAACTATATAAAAATGTGTTTTTCAATACTATTTGAAATAAACTTTATTCATACCTTTGGAATCCTTGCTTTTGCCCTTGGTCTTCAACTGATTGATCTCCATTGGTGTCTTGAATGTTCCATTGATCCTCTCCCCTACATTTTATTTCATAATTATGGAAATAACAACTAACTGTACATTCTCTTTGAAAGCAGAGTAGTAGCTGCGGAATCTGCTTCTGGCTGCAGAAACTGGAGTCAGCTGCGGAAACAGATGTCAGCTGCGGAAACTGACACAGCTATTACTTGGTTGAATAGAAATGAACAAATGACAGATGACCAGGTGGAAATGGTCATAAAAAAGATTTGTATTGATGGAATGGATGAAATGAAGTGGAATGAAGTGAAATGAAATGAAATGAAATGAAATGAAGTGGAATGAAATGGAGTGGGTGGTGAAATGAAATGAAATGAAAGACAGATTTTTTTGGAAAATATAGAGTGTCAGGTGTCCCTGATTTTCACCCCATATTTTCTGTATAAGACTACCAATCAATGATTGGTTTTCAGGCTTATACCATTTTTTTTGTTTTTTTTTTTTTTTTTTTTTATAACTTGAAAAACAAAAGCTAGGCTGGTGGAGAAGAAGAATTCTTCTGTACCAGCCTGATTGCAGAACTTTCTTGAAACAACTTGACAAAATCCTCCTTAGAGAGTGGCTTATGATAAACTTTCAATCTATGGCCATTCGCAATAAGAGGAGTTTGAAACTCATCAATGGTCTTGATTCTTACAGCTCCATTGCTAAAGATCTTGTCAATCTCATATGGCCCAAGCCAATGAGTCTGAAATTTCCCTTGAAAATATTTAAACTTGGAGTCAAATAACAATGCCCAATCTCCTTCTTGAAACTTATTTTCTTTGATATATTTGTCATGCCATTTAGTTCTTTGATATTGAACTAGATCAGTTCTTAGAATTGCTTCTTGTCTGATCTCATCTAGCTCATTCAACTGCTCCATTCTATGCTTTTGGGCTTCTGATAAGTCCATCCCCAACCGAACTGCTATCTTGAAGGTCTTGACTTGGAACTCAATGGGGAGCAAGACTTCTTTCCCATAAACAAGTTCATAGGGAGAATGTCCTGTTGTATTCCTCCATGTAGTTCTGTAGGCCCACAAGGCTTCGGGAAGCCTTTCTGCCCAATCTCTTCTATGTAGATGAATAGTTTTGGTGATGATACTTTCAAGAACTTTGTTTGTGGACTCCACTTGACCATTTGCTTGTGGATGGTAAGGAGTAGATCTTCTGTGCTTGATTTTTTATTCTTCCATCAACTTCTCCACCAAATTTGATGTGAATTGGCTCCCCTGATCTGTCACAATTTCTCTTGGAACACCAAAGTGAGTAAAAATATCCTCATAAAGAAAATGAACAACTAAATTTTCAGTAGCAGATACTAATGCTTTAGCTTCTACCCATTTAGTAACATAATCAGTACAAACCAATATATACTTCTTTTGCTTCGATGGTGGATTAATCGGTCCAATGAAATCTAAAGCCCATTTTTCAAAGGGTTCAATGAGTACCTGTGTTTGCAGTGGCATTTCATTTGAAAGGGTAGGTTTCCCTACTCTTTGGCAGCTATCACACCTTTTGACATATTGTTTTGCATCTTTGAAGAGAGAAGGCCAATAATATCCCAAGGAAAGGATTTTATAGCCCGTCCTTTTGTCCGCAAAGTGTCCGCCGCATGGTTCATCATGACATGCCTTAAGAATATCAGGCATTTCATCTTCCCTGACACATCTTCTGATCACAAGATTTGGCCCCGTTTTAAACAATTCGTTAGAAATCCATGAATATTTTGAACTCTCCTGAATAATTTTTCGTTTTTCACTTGGAAATAAATGTGAAGGTAGTTTCCCTGTAACCAAATAGTTAGCAATATATGCATACCAAGGGGTCTTAATAGTTACTGCAAACAAGTATTCATCAGGAAATTTATCTTCTACAGGAGAATATTCTTTAGTATTCTGAATCCTAGACAAGAAATCAGCTACTGTATTCTGTTTTCCTGGTCTATCCAACACAGTAATATTGAATTCTTGCAAAAGTAAGAGCCATCTTGTCACTCTGCCATTAGTAATAGGTTTGTTCATTAAATATCTAATTGCAGAATGGTCAGTATGAATAAAAGTTTCATAGTCTGTTATGTAATGTCTAAACTTATTAATTGCATGAACAATAGCTAAAAACTCTTTTTCAGTCACAGTATAGTTCAACTCTGTGGGAGTCAAATTTTTACTGGTATAATAAATGGCATAAGGAACTAAATCTTTTTGACCCAACACATCTCCCAGAGCTGTATCTGAAGCATCCGTAGAAATATGGAAAGGGAGTTTCCAATTTGGTCCTCTCAAAATAGGTGCTTCAGATATTCTTGTTTTCAAAGTTTCAAAGGCTGATTGACAATCAGGATCCCATTTAAATTCACAATCTTTTGTAAGCAATTTGAAGAGTGGAGATGCTATTTTAGTGAAGTTTTCTATAAATCTTCTATAGTAACCAGTAAATCCTAGAAAACTTCTAACATCTCTTCGACAATTTGGAATAGGTAACTTGGAGATGACTTCAACTTTTGATCTATCAACCTTAATCCCATCTCCTGAAATATGATGTCCTAAAACAATCCCTTCAGTAAACATCATAAATCATTTTTCATGGCTTAATGAAAGGTTTGTTTCTTTACATCTTATGAGAACTTTTTCCAAATTTTCTAATTCCTCTTCAAATGAATTACCATAAACTGTAAAATCATCCATATAAACCTCTACACAATCATGGATTAGATCAGAAAAAATTCCTAGTACTGTTCTTTGGAATGTTGCTGGTGCATTACATAACCCAAAAGGAAGCACTCGGTAGGCAAAAGTTCCCCATGGACAAGTAAATGTGGTCTTATCTTGGTCTTCAGGTGCTACCTGAATTTGATTATAGCCACTAAAACCATCCAAAAATGAAAAGTACTTTTTACCCGCTAATGTATCTAATACCTGATCAATAAAAGGCAAAGGAAAGTGATCCTTCAAAGTTGCTTTGTTCAACTCCCTGTAATCAATGCATACTCTCCATTTACCATTATTTTTAGGTACTATAACCAAAGGAGAAACCCATTGGCTATCTGAAATTGGATAAATGAAGTTTACATTGAGAAGTTTTTGGAGCTCTTCTTTCACTATCTCCCTAAGATTTGGATTCATCCTTCTTTGAGGTTGTCTGATTGGTCTACTGTTTCCCTCAATATAGATATGATGGATGCAAGTCTTAGGATCAATACCCTTCATGTCAGTATACTCCCATGCAAATGCAGTAGAATGTTTTTGCAAGATTCTGGTTAGTTCTTCTTGTTGTGATTTCTCCAAATGTTTGTTGATATTCAATGTATTTTCTGGAAAAATCTCAATAGCAGAATTACCAAACTCTTCCATAGAGTAAAGAGACATTTGTCTTGATGATAAATATTCTATGTCAGATTCCAACTGAAATTGTGTGGGGTCATATTCTCAAGTTATCTCAAAATTTTCTAATGTGTTCAGAATTTGACTATCCTCACTAATTTCAGAAATGGTAAAGACAGGTTGTATAGTGTTCTCATCATCGACCCATTCATTGTCTCCTATTTCTGTGATTTCTCTTGCTGGAGGATACAAATTGCATTTCTTTGTCGAATTACCATTTGAAATGTACATGTCTCCAGATCTACAACTAATAAAAGCATCAGCTGTGGCTAGCCAAGGTCTTCCTAAGATAATTGGATGTCCTCCTAGATTACTTTTGGGAGTCAAAATCATAAATTCTACTGGATATTCCCAAGAATCTAAGGAGACTGAAATATATTCTAATACACCATCTGGTTTAATAACCGATCGATCTGCAAGTTGCAATAAAGTAGGTGTAAAAAGAAGGTTAGGAAGTTTTAACTGTTCCATAGTCTGTCTACTCATAATGTTGATAGCAGCCCCTAAGTCAATCAATGTGTTTGGAATTTCTATACCATTTATATGTGTCTTGACAATTGGACTTCCTGGATCTACATATTTCTGCATGGCAATTTTTCCCATCATAATGTCTGCAATCTTTCCTACCAGGTGGATTCTTCTTGTGTCCTTTAGCTTTCTTCCTGGTCTTTTAAAACTCAACTCCTTTATGGTTTTTGCTAGAATAGGAATTTCTCGAATGGCTTGTAGCAATGGAATCTTGATACAAACATTCTTCAATTCATCTAGAAAGTCATAGTTAGGCAACAAGATTTGTTTTTCCACCCCCTTATCAATTTGTAGTCTTTCCGGAAAAGGAGGTGTAGATGAAGATACAGGCTGCTCAACTATAGGAGTTGTGGATGTTAGCTTTTCTTTTTCTTTTTGAATTTTTGAATTTTGAAGAGATTCTTCCTCAGAACCCTTATTGACTTGAAGAGAGTCCTCTTCATAGGTATCTTGCTCTTGAATGTCTATAGAAGGTTTTTCTAAGACTCTACCAGATCTGAGTTGTACATCGTTGAGAGGAACAATCATATAAGTAGGAAATTGTTGTCCTTCTACCACATAAGTAGTTTGAGGATTCTTATTGTTAGGATTTGGCAATGGCTGAGATGGAAGTTGATTTGTCTTCTGTTGGTATGGGAGCATGAGTTGAGGATTTGTATTTTTTTGAGAAGGTTGTTGTTGTGGAAATGGCAATGAAAGTTGTGGATTTGGGCTTGGAAATTGTGGAGCTTGTTGATTTTGAAAAGATGGAGGATATTGATAAAATTGAGCAAATCTCCCATAAGGATTTTGCATCCCCCGTACCCATGGCTGATATGAATTTTGATGTTGGGGCCAAGGTTGTTGCCAAGGATTCCAATTTGGTGGGGTTTGAAGATTCATAGGGTTATTAAACCCTTGAGATTGTTGTCCCTGCCAAGGTCTCCTTGCGACAAAACAGAGAGATTCTACTGAATTTGGATCTTCTTGAAAACAACTTTGAGTCCAGGGATTGAAGGAAAATCCTTGATCTCATGATTTTCTGAGCAAATCATACATGTTTCTACAACTTTTGCATCCAAGGGACATTCCCTTAAAGCATGTTTCTTTCTACATTTTGGACAAAAGATGGCTAAAGCATCTGTTTCTTCTTTCTGCTTGTTTTGGATTTTAAGGGTGTCTAGTTGTTCACTAAGGCTCCCTAAGATATCAGTTTTGAACTCATCAAGCATATTACCAATCTCTGCCCTACTTACTGATCCAGTTGTAGATTTGTTAGCCCTAATAAGAGAAGAATCCCTAGGCCCTTTTCCAGTTTTAGATTTTCCTCTTGAGAGATGGATACATAGTTCTGTTATGTCACGAAATGGGAGCTGAGAAATGTCTCCTTTCCCCATCATGTTTAAAATGTCTATCCATTCATCTCTAATGGATTTTAATAGGAGGGCTTTCAAGGTTTCATTATCTAAGTTGCTCATCTTTGCTCTTTTCAAGTTGTATTGAAATATTTCAATTAAGTCTTCCAAATTTTCATCTTCTTTTTGCATCATTTTGAATACCTCATCCTTGTGATTGGTGGGCATACAATAGTCCAAGTATCTATCCAAAATTTTTTGTTTCATTTCATTCCAAGTCCCGATAGATTGAGTGGCTAAACCCATGAACCATTTCAAAGCAGATCCCTTCAATGTTGAAGGAAACAGTTTGAGTTTTTGAGAATCTTCCATATAGTCATAAGTTCGGCACACTACTTCAAACTCAAACAGAAATGTTTCAGGATCCTCACTTCGCAATCCATAAAAGTTAGGGAGAACAGATGGTGAAATATTTTTCATTGTTGCATGAGTTTCATCATCAACTATAGGGAATCCCAACAAATCCCTATTTCTACCATCATTTCCTTCACCATTGTTATCTCCATTATCTCCTCCTCTTCTACCTCCACCTCTATTTATTACTTCCTCTGCCATGATAGTTTCTTTAGAGTCCTTATAGTCCTCTAGTTCTTCTACCAAGGAAGGATGAGAGAAAGTCTCTTTGTTTTCTAAGTGGGTTTTAGAAGGTGGTATAGGAGAATCCTCTAATTCAACTGTTCCTTGACTTCCAAGAATCTTAAGGCTAGGGGTAGATGGTGGTGAATTTGGTCTATGCCTTGAAGAAGATGGAGTTATGAAAATCGAACTCTTGGCTTTAGCTATAAACCTTCCCCTAGAATCTCTTGCTCTATGCATGTCATTTTTTATTTTAAAAAAAAAATTGGGCTAATAATTCTCTTTCTGATCTTCCAGATCACACTAAGTGCAAGAAGAGAGCATACTTAAGAAATTACTAAACCAATAACTCTCTTTTCTGATCCTCCAGATCACACTAGGTGCAAGAGGAGAGCATACTTCAAGAAGTTATCAAGTTTTCCCTTCTTTTATGATTTTATGTTTTTTTTAAGAAATTGGCTACCTAGTTACACTTCCCCAGCAACGGTGCCAAAATGTTTGGTCAATTTAGTGTGTCCTAAATTGCTGCATTTAATTTGTCAATCCGGGAATCGTAAGCTGATGAAGTGCGGCGCACTATATGTGCAAGATAACCTATTTCTTAACTTTTTGTCGTTTTTGGTTTTTCTAAGGTGAAATGGAAATTATAAAATGAAAACAAGTTTGGTTATATTTGTTCAAGGAAGTGATATCCCCTATAATGATTTACCCTTGAAACTTTAAAAGCAAATTGAAAATTACAATGACAAGACTTGAAAGAAAGTAAAAGTGTACTGCTGAAATGAAAAGGTGCTGCTAATCTAATGAATCAAAACAGTAAACTAGTGAACATGAAAACCAAAATATTCTTGCAGCCAACTAAACACAAAAGAAACTATGCTTAAGGAAATTCAAAATTGCAACAAAATAAATCTAAATCAGATTACATCAATTCATTTTCGGACCCTTCATCATTAGACCAACTATGACTTTCGGAAGTAATCATAAACAACTTGTGTAACTGATATTTAATTTGCAGAAAGTAAACTAATACTAAACCATACACTCATGATTCAATCCCTCGCCATCAGTCCAGTTGTGGCTTTCGGAGGCAACCAAAGATGTCATGCATGATTTAATATATCTAAATTTGCAGAAAAGAAACTAATACTAAACTACACATTTCATAATGCAATCCCTCACCATCAGTCCAGCTGTGGCTCTCGAAGGCAACTGAAGATGCTATGAGCAGCTTAATATATCTAAATTTGCAGAAAAGAAACTAATACTAAACTACACATTTCATAATGCAGTCCCACACCATCAGTCCAACTGTGGCTTTCGGAGGCAACTGAAGATGCTATGAGCAGCTTAATATATCTAAATTTAACTACTGAATCAGATAAGCAAAACTGAAATGTACAAAGCAAGACTAAAGTTAAACAAAAGCTATGAAAAGCAAACTAGCAGCAGAATAATGTTAGTTTCATGTCATTAGTCAAAATGCTATAAAAATTCCCGGGCTGTCTACCTAAAACCTGCACAAGAAAACTGATCAGTGATTAACAATCATGAAAACATGAAAGACAGAAATGAAATGGAAATTATGGAAATGTATAAACAGAAATGAAACAACTACAAAGTATGAACATATGATGGATTATGATACAATGACTTTTTAAAGAAATGAAATGAGAAATGTACACTATTACACAAAACCTTAGCTGAGCAGGGGCCCTGTACACAGCCTTGGTAACGATCCTCAAACACGAATTAAGTTGAAAAATAGAGTCTTCTCACATTAAAAAGCAGTTCATTACAGAATGGTAGTGTTACGGCTCAAGGGCAGCGTAATCACTACAAAGCAGATTAAAAGATAACAGAGTATATTCACGAACATCAATTATCAACTAACAACTAACTTTATGTGCGTATGCAAACACTATATATATAACAATAAACTGTAACTGTCTCCTAAAGTTCATGATGGCATAGAGCACGTAGACCACTACGCCCACGGATATAGGAGTATGGCCGTGTTGGAAAGTGAATCTACGGAAGGTGGATGCTTGAATTCAACTCCAGAGCTCTGCACAGATGTCGATTTAACCTCCGCAAGCTTAGAAACGGCCGTATGGATGTTTATGTGCCATGAAACAGAGTCCGGCCGACATGAAACTCCATAGTTGACCTCCACGTGGACGCCTTTGACCGTGGATTCTTTGGACGAGTTTGCTTGAACCAATAGGACACGAACCATGTCCACGTCATTCCTAGCCTGCCCATGTGGCTTGTTTCCCTTGTAGACACGATTCTTTGGACGAGTTTGCTTGAACCAATAGGACACGAACCATGTCCACGTCATTCCTAGCCTGCCCATGTGGCTTGTTTCCCTTGTAGACACCTGTAGCATATAATTCCACAAAATAGCTGCGGAAAGTTACAACAGCTGCAGAAAGTGGCAAGATTCCGCAGCTGAATGAACAAAATCTAGATCAAATAGAAAACACAAAAACATAATTAAAAACCATGTTAGATACCCTTTTGCACATGATATTGACAATTTGGGAGGTTTAGGTGAGTGAAAAAGGTATGGAAAAGTGTATGGAAAAGATGCAAATTCGGGACTCAACATGGATATTATGGCATTTTCCAGAGCAATTTATAGTTCCTCCATTTGTAACCATCACTTGACATTCTGGTGCTGGGTATAGGAAACAATTCAATTCCTCGGCTACCTTACAATGAATAAAATTATGGGTGCTACCTAAATCAATCAACACTATACCTTTTTCTTCTTGATATGTCCTTCTATCTTGAGAGTTTGAGGAGTGGTACTTGTTTCCAATGCATTACACGATATGGTCATACTCATTTCTTCCTCTTCTAGGGTTGGTTCCTGGTCTATATCCTCTTCTTGTTCATTTTCTTCTTCTTCTTCACAATCTATGTAAAATAATTTCTTCTCATCACACTTATTACCTTTAGTGTATTTTCTATCACAACTATAGCAAAGCCCTTTTTCTCTTTTTTCTTCCAATTGTTGTGGTGTCAACCTTGTAGGTTGTGGAAATCTAGGTGTAGCAAGACTTCCTTCTTTATAGAAGTGAGTGGTAGGCTTCCTTTTCACCATAATTTTACATTCAATTTTTCTTGCCAACCTGAATGCCTTCTCCAATGAATCAGGTTCCAAAACATGAACTTCATGTTGGATGTTATCCTTTAAAGTACCTATGAAGAGATCAATCCTGTGTTCCTCTGGAATATCAGTTACTCTTATATTCAATTTTTGGAAGTCCTTAATGTGCTCTCCCACTAAACCCTTTTGTTTGAGATTTATCAATTGGCTAAAGAAGTTGTTGCTCTTTGTATCCTCATAATGTGCTACCATTTCCTCCATAAAAATTGACCAAGTGACAATTTTTTTATGGGAGAAAAGCCATCGATACCATACAAACGTATTTTGTTATAAATGTAAAGTTGTAATGCGTAACTTTTGTGTGTTTTGCACATTATAGAGATCAAAATATTGCTCCATCTGTAGTATCCATGTTACAGGATCCTTTCCATCAAACTTCCTCATATCCATTTTTGGAATATGGTGGTTCTTCCCGCCAACATTAGAGTTTATGAAGTCACGATTAACATTTATCTTGTTCTCATCATGAGTTTCCTCTACTATCTTTTCACCATTAGGAAACATTTCTTGTATCAACTTTGTCAAACCTTGCATGTCTACTTTTAGATCATTCTTCATGTTTTCCATGCTATTTTTCATTTTTTCATCGATCTTAGCTTCCATGTCACCCATATTAGAGTCCATGCCATCTATCTTAGATTCCACACCTTTCTTCAAACCATCCATATTATTCTTCAAACCATCCATCTTCGCTTCCACGTCTTTCTTAAAAACTTCCATTTCATTTTTTTTTGCTCTTTGCGAGAGCGAAATTTGGTGCACTTTCTCTTGTAATTTTGATAGATCATGTTGTAATTATTCATCTTCATGAGTCCTAGTAGAGCCTTCTAAAGGCTTAATGGGTGTTGAATTATTTTTACGGGCAATTTTTTAGAACCCAATACTGATATATATTCTACAATATGCCCTTGGAATCAATTCAAATTGATTCTTCAAACAAGACTTATGCAATTCGAAAAACAAATACACACATTTTTCTTGCTTTTGAGAAGCTCGATATTGAAATTGGATTATATTTGTGAGTGCGGCTCTTCAATATCTGAAATTTTTCACTGCAGTAGCCTTCTGAATTATCTTTCGAATGTCATAGATTTGACTTGATTTGGATTCTCCAAGGCAAAGTTATGTCCAATCTCCCATGATGACCTAATTATGGACTGGTTCAGTAGAGCGAACTTGTACGAATTTCCATGTGTCACTGTAAGAAAATAAATTTTGTGTACTTGCGACCATTTTTTACGGCACTCCAATCCAATGCTCATAGAGAGAGTTATGAATGTTTTCCCGCGATCACCTCTTTGAGATGAAATTCAAGAGCCTGAAAAAGCACTGCCTTCCATAGATCATATCTCCGAAAATATTGAGAACCAAGCTCTGAAATTTTTCAAAGAGTTTCCTTAGGATGTTAGCTTTGCGCCCTAAAATTTTCATATTCTGAACCTTCATAGAAAAAAATTTATAGCACAAATTCCATGATGACTTATTTATATTAAATTTAGGAGCTTGCTATAGGACCTAACTTCCACAAATCATATCTCCGAAAATGTTGTGAACCAAGCTCTGAAATTTTGCAATGATGTTCCTCAAGAATTCGGCTTCGTACCCTAAAAATTTCAGCTTTTGAAACTTCATAGAAAAAAAAGTTATAGTGAAAATGCCACGATGACTTGTTTGGAGTAGTGAAATCCTAGAATCCAAAGCTCTAATACCAAATGTTGTGAAGCCAGCTCCAAAAATATAAAAAAAGAGATATCAAAACCTTAGAAATAAGCCACTTCAAGGGGGCAACCTCTAATACATTACATTAATGAACAATTCTTGGATGATACAAATTACAAAACCTCCTTTCTATATAGAGGTGTCCATGGGGCCACATTGTAATCCTAGTGGGGCCACAATGTAATCCTAGCCGACCTAAAAATAATAATTTAAGGGCAAAATAATAACAATATGGGGGTTACAGGGGTACAATAATGACAATAAGGGGGTTACACTAACAACAATAAGGGACTATACTAGTAATATAGGGACCTAACACTATGCAAACCCTGTTGAGCTTTTGGAGTGTTGCATAAGTTTTATGAAAGCACTACGCAATAAATTGTGATGATTTTAAACTCAAGTTTTATGCTTTCCTCCACCATTGTTACGCTCATGTCGGTGGTGTTACGGTTATGAAAAAGAAGCAGTTTGTGGCTTTTGGCTTCAGAAACCTCCAAATCAACTCAAATCTCAGCTCCTTTACTTTGTGTAACCTCATACAAGGTAATTATTCATGCCTAATTCTACCTTTTGGTGAAATTTTGAAGGTTTGGAACATTCATGCTCATTTTTTTTTCTCCATATTTTCACTATCCATACATATAAAAAAAATTTATTTTGACAAATCCTGACCTACCCACTAACCTAAACCCTAACCCCATCATCTAAAATCTGACTCATATATCCCATATACCTTATCCCCACATTCCTATCATCTACACCATTACCCATAACATGTCAAATACAAAAAAACCCTAATTCTAGCTTTTCCATAGTGAAAAACTTGGGAATTTACTGTGTTTTCTAGACTTTTCCACCCTACACTCATCCATTTTCCCTCATTAGAATTTTATTGTGAATCTAATATGCCATCCTATTCACTGAATTTTTATTATATCCATGGCCCTCATTTCACCTTCTTAACCTAAAACACTTACACTAGCTATTCTCATAGTCAAAATTTATAATTTCTTATCTTTTAAGCATTTTTCCATCCTACACTTATCCATTTCTCCTCATTCCACCTTCAATGTGGATGTAATACACCGCCCTATTCACTCAATTTTTATCAGAATTTTTACTTAACTCCATTACCCTCATTTCATCTTATCAAATTACCCTACCACTACACTATCTATTCTCACAGTCAATACTGGGAATTTCACATGTTTTAATAATTTTTACACCTTCCTCACGCTCAATTTTTCTCATTCCACCTACAAATTTAAGCTAACACATAACGCAACCTACTCAAATTTTATAGATTTTTTATCAGCTTCAAGACACTTCATGTCATCCACTAAAATCACACATTCCTACACTTTGTTTTTCCATATTTCCATTCATTCACTCATTTTATTAACACCCTAGGGTTCTCATCATTCCAGTAACAAAAAAAAATTAAAGTGATAAGAAGAGATTCAAGGGAGGGTGCCATATTAGTCTAGAACCCTTCACCATTCATGTAATTAATGCTTCACCATTGTCTAGAAGGTGCTTGGAGAGAGCTCATTGTTTGAGATTTTGTGAAAGGCTCATGGAAGAGGGGTATCATCTTCAGTTGACCAGCTTATTTAAAACAAGCTACAAAATGGGAAAGGTCACTATTTCAGGTATGGAGATATCCTATCATCAGACCTAATTTCTTCAACTACAAGTATCCTTTCACATGGAGAGCAGTGGTTCGGAGTTAGATATTGAAAACTATAAAAAATTTCTCAAGCCTCAAGCTAGAGAGGAGCCAAACTATATCTTTCCTTTCAGACACCTAAGAAACAAGTATGCTCCTTTGATGATTTTCATAATGAAGTACTTCACTTGTGAAGGAAGATTCTCCAGGTTGTATAGGTATCACATCAGGCTTTTGATGCATTTTACCTATGTCAAAACACTTGATTTGCCATACTATTTGTACAGGATCTTGATTAGTATGACTGAGAACATTCATAGTAGAAGAGAATATCATCACACCAATATTTTTCATTATGGCATAATAAAACTCATTGTGTTGCATCACTTGTCCTCCATCAAAATGACTTGGGAAAACTTCTTGGAGAGATTGTTTGCAATGCCTACCATCAACACTTCTATTTTTCCTAGTACATCATCAGCAAATCCAATGGAGGTTTTCTCTTGTATCATGCCTGCTCAAACATCAGATGCTTCTAAGGTTGTGGAATTTTCTCACACATATGAGAAGGGGAAGAGAAAATTTTTTGTGCCTAAGTCTGCTAGAAGTGTTCTTACACTTGACACCATTGGTGCACAATGTGAAATAGAGGAGCAACCTCTTTTCCATCAAAATAATGAATCAACTTTATTGGAGGTTGATACAATAGTGCATTTTGAGCTTATATCAACTAAAGAGATTATTAGAGAGAAAGATAAATAAATAGAAAATTTGAAAGAGACCTTCTCCATTGCTAAATCTCAAATTACATTCCTTCAACTGGAAAATTTTCACTTGAAAGTGAATCAGCTCCTACAAAGCAAGCACAAATCAGACATAGAGGAAAACAAAGGTAAAGGTAAGGAGGTTATTTTTATTTATCAAACGTAGGACAATGAGGCTGAAACACAAATAAGAAGACCAAGAACAAGAGGCCTCAAATGGCGCTGGAGCAATAAAGTCAGTCAACTCATCCACCTGAAGAGTTGGCTTTTGATGAGATTATTGCCATGGAGATTAATGAATATAGAAAGATTTGGTTGTCAAGAGTTAATGAGCATTTGGAGAAGCTCTTGAAGAGGGCTAAGAGGGCCAACATGCTGAAAAGACACATGGAAAACCATTATCGCACCAGGAACACCATTTCTCAAATGAGGCTGAAACAACTGAAGTAAAGGCTTAAAGAGGCACAAATGAAGCTCAAAGAGAAGGATAGGTTAGATTTATTGGCTGGAGATTATTTAGCTACTTAGCCCATCTCTCACAGATTTTTTAGAAACAATTTTGAGAAGCTTTGATCTATTTTGGTATTTTATGTGATTTTTGCAAAATTCCTCAGTACATAAGGGTAATGAACTTTTGTTACTCTTATTTTGGGGGAATCCAAATGATGATTTCTTTACATGGATGGATATACTTTGATGAGTACATCACAGATCAAGAACCCCCATGGCATGAAAAGCTGTAATTTTGGAGTAAAAACTCAAAACCCACTCAGTTTTCATGTTTCTGCCACCTTTTTGGACCCTCTATTATTCTTTTGGAGTAACCTTGGGAGAATGGATTTGTGAAGTCCTTCCCATGGTCCATTTTGAAAAATTAAAGATGTTCTGGAAACTAGACACACATGGTTAGTTTACCATTCTTACAAAAGTGGATTTTGACTCTAAAAATTGCCTAAAATGTCCCTCCAAAGTTTTGTTACGCTTCTACAAATTTTTGTTACCCTTTTGTCAAAAATGTCACAAATCAGCATTGGATTCCTCAGAACACTTGTCAAGCTCATAAATGGTCAAAAATTCAAGGAATTTATGTCCTATGATTTAGAATTAAAGTTATTGGGTTGGTTTTTGCTTCCTATTATGAAGGAATATGTAATTAATGTAAGGTACAAACACTCCCAGTCCATAGTTAAAATTATGGGAATGGTTTCTAATCTCCCTAGAAACTAGGAAATGACTCATCTTTTCTATTTATGAACCATTTTGGATGGGATTTCGACTTTATGAGGTGTCATATTCCATATTTTCTATAAGTTGTCTCTCTTTAGTCTTTTGTTTGGTTGGATAGTCTCATATTGCAGTGGAGATATTGTAATCAACATTTTGGAATGAAATCAGAGACAAATTTGCAAGAATTGTGTTGAGATACTTGTGGTATGCTTTGGAGAATCTATTTTTCTCATTTATGTTTATCATTTCATGCTTAATACTATGTCTTCTTCTTCATATATTTTTATCTTCTAATTTTATGAGCAAAAATCATGTTTATGCATGCTCTGTTTTAGAGAAGGTTTACAATATTGTGTTTATGTGCTTCTAAATGGAATGAATTCACCTCATTTCTCATTCAAAATCTCTTCCATTTCATCCTATACTAAATCAACTATTAAAATAATTTCAAAATACTTATCTTGCCTCACATATTCTCTGCAGATTCACCTTGGAGTTCAGACCTGAAAACCTTATACACGGTCTACTCATTGAATTTTCTATCTAACACTCAAAACATAAAAAAATATATATATTTATTGAGCTTACATACCTAGCATAAGAGCATTAGATACTTATTCATTCCTTTTACTATAAAAGTGACAATGAGAGAGCCCTCTCTGGTCATAGTAGGGCTAGCTACCTGACCTAAAATTTGGTATGTGGTTACCTTTATCCAATCCTATTGTGAGCCTTAGGATGTTGGGGAGAGTGATAACACAAACTACAAGAAAATAAAAATGAAAGTATTAGGGTATTAAATAGCCAATCCATGGAAATGTGGGAGAGAAGTTGGATTGATATTTTTCATTTTGGCTTCACCATTTTCCTCCCTAACAGGAAGAACCTCACATTGCATGTTTCTAGACATGGTATAAGTGGGTGATGGAGGTTGTTATCCTCCTACAATATCTTCATAAATCCTTCATTTCTCACCTAAAAATACCTCTAAATCCTCTATTTATAAATTAGGAGGATCACAATCAACAAGAGAAGGTCGACTGTTTGCAGAACTGGGAGTTTTTTGTAAGAATTTTCTTGTATTATCCTTGATTCTAAGAGGCATGAAAGACATATTTTTTTGTTTTTTTTTGTGATTTAGTATATGAGAATTATAATTCTTGTTTTTTATTTTTTTTGTAGAAATGAAATAAGTGAAGTAGGAAACAAAAAAATTCATACTTTGACACCTCCATGGAAATGATGCCAAAAGGTGATGGCCCTCAATATTAAAGCAAGAATGCTGCAACTCCCAAGAGGTCTTGAATTTAATTATCAACTCGAGTTTCATAAAAAATTAAGAATGGATTAAAATATGTGCAACATGTAATGTTTTCTTCTTTTTTCAGTTTGATGCAGATGAAAACAATTGAAGGGAAACTAGGTTGCATAGAGAATATTGTACTATCTATGCTACAGGGAATACTAAAAAATCACAAGAAGGAATATCAACAAGTAAATCTATTCTATTGTATGAAAATAAATAAAACCAATTAAATAAATCTAGAATAAAATCAAATCTACTCTATTGTGCATTGGAAACAAACTTGCAACTTAACGAAAGTTTTGAAACATTAAAACCTAATTTACAGAAAATAAAGAAATTTTACCAAAACAACTAGGTAAAATATTCTAGGTGTTTTGAGCTTCCAAATTCCATTCTTAGGGTCTACTGTATGTTATAACATGTGAAGGAAGGATAATCATGCTTTGGATGCAAACCTTAGAGAATGTTTTTATGTAAATTGTAGGTCGCTACATGGGTCCCTATTTTTATATAGGAGACAATATATTAAGTAAGAAAATGCATTATAAATGTGGTTTTTGGAATGGATAAGGTGGAGGAGGGCTAAAGGAGGGTTAAGAAGTATTTTACAAGTCCTTATGCCTTTGAAGAATTGGTTTATTCGGTGAAAAAGTGATTATGGGGGTTTCCTATAGCTCTGCAAAACAAGCATTTATGCACTAACATGTTGTAGAAATGCATGACAACAACAAATAAAAAATAATATAAGAAAACTAACAACATAAATAGGAGTGTTAACTACATAAATAGTTGTTAAATCTAAAGAAAAATACATAAAGAGTATGAAAAACAAACTTTCTTATTATCCTTCAAGAGAAAATATTTATAAGTGATATCACGTAAATGATTAGTTAAACTAATGTATAAAGAAGAATTTCACTACATAAGATAAATAATTTATGTATTTACTAAAGAAATATGTATAAATAAAGTTATAAACAAGCTGATTCACTAACTTTGCAAAGACAATTTCTAGGAATTCCACAACAGAATTAACTGGTTGAGTTAATGCATGCAAATTAAAGGTACAAAGAGGGGTACTGAGAATCTAGGTTGGGCCATAACATAAGGAGACTTAGGTACATGAAGAAAGATCAATATAGGAACCAAAAATGATTCTGATTGATAAAAAAAATTGCTCATACATAAAAGATTACAAGACTGAAATCATAGTAAAAAACATTCACTTGGAAAATTTTGATTAATATCCAAAAATTTGACTTCCCTATGGGCTACTTGAGCCCCTTATTTATAAAAAAATATTTGATGGGAAAAATCCTTGAAAAGAGGGATAATTCCCTCAGAAAACCATATAAAATGGGATATGTTTTCTTGATGACTTTGCAGGTACAAGGGAATAATAATTACCTTAATCCAATCGAGTTTTGGTCATCTTTCAACAGGGTACAAGTCCCATATTTTTATCTTGGTTGTATTCCTTCATGATATGCACCAAGTACTCTCAATATCACACAAAATAAATACATTAGGCACATAAGATACAAAAATCATCTCTATCCTTCCTAATAACTTACTAAAGCCAATAAATACATTATTAAGTGCATAAGGAGAGGTTAAATAAGCATAGGAAAGGTTAGAGGGGCCTTAAGTTGTACTTAATTGGGAGGCCCATAAATTACAACAATTGAGGTTGAAATTCCAAATTTAGAAGCATGGGGATACCATGGAGGTCCATGACCATAGGCTACATTAACAAATAGAGAAACAAAAAGTACAATATGAAAGAGTGTATGTTAAGGTTATCCTATGGATGCTTTAAATGATAAGGTGGAAGAAAATCAACATATATCACTAAGGCAAGATGCTCTCCAGGACAAGATGATTAAGTTAAGTAATTTATTGCAAGAACCCACAAGAAAATATTTGTCTTAGTTATATCTATAATAAGATAAAATGAAACATCAAGGTATACAATGATGTTGTTGGGTATGTGTTATATTATTTGCATGAGTAGCTCCACACAAAATACATTGCATCGGGTGTGGTTGGGAGGTCATAGTGGGAAGTAGCCCACTTGTATGAGGTTTTGGGTAGCACCCTGATTTTTTTTTGGGAATACCCATTTTTGGTTTGGTGGACCCATTGTTATAGCATCATTCAACACCCCTTTATACTTGATTCTCTTAGTTATGGCCTTGGGCAACCCTTTCCCTTCAGACTTGATCACTTTATTAAAAAACATTATTTTGAATTCCATATGTGACTCTGCCCTTCAAAAAGAGCGTACACACAGGGGTCCATCTATATCCAACTTGCGTATATAATTTGAAATATGAAAAAAATATGAAAATCCGATTTTTGGGAAAGGTTTACGAGTGTTGAGGCATAAAAAGGTATCTTTTTAACAACTATTTATCTCACATTAATTATCAATCCGGGAGCAAATTTTTATTTCAAGAGTGTAATCTGTCTGAGGCTACAATTCATCCAAGAGCAATGCTGTGAAGATGTAGTATAAAATAAAAAATACAAAAGTAACAAATTCTTTGAAAAGAAACCTAATTACAGTAACAAGAATGGAAAGATTAAACTACTTCAATCTTGTAGAACATCGATCAGGGATGAAGTAGCAATAACTCTTTCCCTTAGAAATCGATGCAAGATTACCAATTCTGGGGACTTGGAAGCAAAAGCCTCTATCCTCTACAGTTGGAAATCTTAAAGCAAATGAAACACAAGCAAGTTAAACAAAAGCAATTTAAAAGAAACACAAACTGAAAAGGAACAACAATCTTTATGCTAATCAAAGACTTGTAAATGCGTAATGAATAGAAATGAAACAACAGTGTACAAATGAACAGTAATTGAACTTATACTCTTTAATTATGTCGACAGCCACGCAATAATCAACTATAGCAATCCATAAACAAAAGGAACAACAATTGAAATCCAATACAGAACAGCAACGCTTTATAATAACAACTGAATACTTGAACAACAAATTGTACTTCTTGTAAAGAATAGCAATGACTCTGTATTTGATCCAATTAGCAATAAACCGATTCTGCAATTCAAACAAACATTAAACACACTTCACACAACAGAAATAAAAGGATATAAATAGAAACAGCAGAACGATTCCACCAGGGTCGGGCCCTCAACCACCGGTGAAACGCTGCTGCGCGTTATTCCAGTGCTTGAGAAATGGAACAATAACAAATTCTTTTATTAATCAAGCATGAATAGTGTTTACAAATAGCTCGTACTCTTTTAACAAGAGTCGATGCACAATTCTCCAAATTACAACAATAAAAGTCTCTCCATTCTCCCCAATACACAATACATGCTTCTCCTTTTATAATCAGAAGGAAGAGAAATTAAATAGAAAATACAATCTCCCATAACAATATTGGATTGTTCTCAATCAACTTGATCATCTAGAAAATACATTTACAACAATCTTTCAACAAGAGCAGGGCGAATTTGGCTTTGCAGCTGAGATTTGGAGGATGGCCGCAACAACAGAACTCAAAAAATCATGTTCAAAGAACCCTGCGTATCTCTCAATACAGGCTGAATTTGGGCAAAAAGTTCTCCTTTAAAGTTAATTGGGTCCGGTCTGGACAAAACCCATGTTCCGTATTTTCCAGATTCTTCTTCATTTGCTCAGAATATTAACCGCAAAACTGTCACTTCTTATTCCTGCGAATTTCTGAGTTGGAATATTTCATAATGATTTGGAAATCAAATATTCAATCTGGAAAATATCTTGGAGGATAAAATGGTGAGTAATATTAATAAACCATCATTGATAAAATTATACATAATAATCATCAATTTATTAAAAATAAAATAGAAGAATTAATATTCATCCATAAGAGCATAAATCATTATAAAATGGATTTATATGATAAATTATAATAAATGACATGATAAAGAAAAGTGAAAATGGATTAAATAAGTGTTAAGAAGTGGTCATATTCACGGCCCAACATACCCCCAAACTGAATATATTGCATGCCCTCATGCAATCCAAAACTAAATATATTGCATGTCCTCATGCAATCCAAAGACAAAACCCATGTGTTAACCAAGCAAAGAAAATTGTTCATCCCAATCTCATAAAATGGATGGAACAAATGAATTTTTCCTCAAATAATGAATATTTGATTTTAGTAATCTTGATAAAGGCATAAAATTTTTTACCGTGGACGTTCAACTATATGTACATGAAGTTACAAAAAAATGTGACATAAGTAACAACAAACTTCATTAACCATTTTCTCAAAAATCAGATTGTTTTGATGCACAGATCATGAGATAAAAAATGGTTGTAGGTAATAGTGCATAATTTTCGAAATTTTATGAACTAATTTAGTGTGGAATTATCTGAGTTTGTGTATTTTAATGATACCTCCTTGTTATCCAGAAATCACAAGAATTCAGTTCATAGTTTTAAAGATATATGCAAATCAATTTATGCACTATATACAAATGAAATTGTATGTATTAAATGAGAAAGAAAGTGGAAAACATCCATCCTGTGTAGCAATTCCCCCCCCCCAAACTGAAGAATTAGCATGTCCTCATGCGATGCTAGAAAACAAAGAGAGGTGGTTGCTATAATCTGTTGAAATTGATGCTTGGTGTAAAACATGGAATAAGGGAGGTGTTGAGAATGAATAAGAATATCCATGGATGATAAAGAATATTACGGACATGGTCATAAGAAATAAATGAAATAAATCAACACTCCCCCAAATTGAAAGATGAGACATGTCTAAAAAAATGGGAAGTGGTAAAGATATGGAATGAATGATAATAAATAATGCTCAATGGATGTTCATGAAATTCTCCTAAATTCATAATAAATCAGAAAATTATGCTATTTTACCTCAGGTGTTACCTCCGAAAAAATGTGGAATGACATGTAGTGACTGGCCTTTGTTGAAGCTTATGTAGGCTAAGCAAATACTGAAAGTGATGCAAAAGGTAGAAGTCATGCAAGCACATCATGTCTGAAGAATTGTGTGCATTCACGAGCCTTTGCTGTTTAGTTGCAATAGTGATCATGCTTGATGCAGGAGCATCTAACCCCCTTCTAAATTAAAGAGGAATCCAAGAGGAGAAATGAGGATGTGGACAGTCGAGCTGAACAAAGGGAGGAAAATCTGCTCTAAAACAGATTTAAAGAGGATTTGATGGATATTGTTATCTGCGTGCATGTATTTGAAGAGTTTTCGTTGCAGGAAAATAAGGAGAGGATCGGATCGATCCTTCCTATCTAAGGCTTTTTATATAAATATAATGTGATAGGGGTGTGAAAAATATCTCTGTTTTGTGAGGAAATTGTGAGTGAGCAAGATGCAGTCGAGCGTGAGCTCGTTTCTAAGGCTGAAAGGCCTTAGCCTGTAACCGTTTTGTATAATATATAAAAGCCTGTTCTGGTGTTGATTGCGTACGCTTACGTGTGTGTCTGTTGTAATTGAGTCAAATTCTGTAATGGAGTTAATTCTGTGTTAGAAGCTTGTTTATCGACCATCGATCACTCAAAGGATTGATGGCGATCTAAGTTATCATTTAAATGTTATATGTCTTACGTTCGTGAGATTAGTGTGTTTACCAACGAAATGGTGGCGGATTATTATTGTTGGTATAATTGTTGAAAAGAACTCCAGTATTAATGGAAATCGGGCAGTAGATTTGAACTGTGCGTTTGAACAGATTCGGATTAATATACATATCAGATTTATAAGTGGAATCGGATCTGTGGGAATCACAAAGATTATTGGATGTATGGTGAGTTACAGCGATCTCCGATCGCCGATTGGGTTTGAACTACAGTGATTCCGACTGCCGATCGTTAAGAGTTCCGATTTTCAACTTCCGATTGTTGCAAACGTCGACCTCTGATTTCCGATTATACGGATCGGATCTATGGAAATTTGAAATCGCAACAGGGTTCCGATCGGTTGATCTCCGATTCCGATTAGTCAGATCGGAGCAACAGAAACTGAATTCAGATCGGAGTTTGGTTGGAATGCGGATCTGCAATATCTATAGAGGCTGATGTATTAAATTTGAGATCCGTAAATACAGATGGAAGAGGATTTAACAAAGGTCTCTGTATGTTTGTATTATGGTTCACCGCGGGGTTTTAATACGTATATTGTATTCTTGCGGTGGTTAATTAAAAGGCGTCCAAACGCTGTTTTATTATAAAGGTCCACATTTAATAAATCGATAGATTTAAGCCTAGAACGCTTCCAATTAGGCTTAATGGGCCATAACCCACAGGCCCAGGTTCGAGATTTTTACATGAAAAGGGATTTTGGTCATACCCCAAGATTTTTTTTCATCATTTTGGTATCAGAGCTACCTTAACGCTCTGAAAAGATTGTTTTGGGAAACTGAATTTTAATTTTAGCAGATGTATAAGTTCCTTGAAGTGCGTTTGATGAATATGAGGATCAAGCTACAAACGATGTTGAGATCAGAATGGAGAAGCAGAGAATGCCGGGAAGGTCTGGTAAGAATGTTTAAGTTGATAATTTTGCAGAGATGTATTTGAATGTCTAAAGAATAACAGGAGATTGAAATTTCAAAGGAGGAAGTGTTTTCCTTTTAGGAAAAGTTGATTGCATGACTGATTTGATTGAAGATTGTTTAAATATTGTTGAAGGCAATAATATTGATGATTGAAAGAACAGAGATTGGGTTAATAGGACTGAAAGAAGAACCACTACAAGAAATGAATTTTGGAAATTGTATAGGCAAAACAACATTTGCTTATAAACAGGTTATCAAAAGGAAATGATATTATTTGAAAGATACTTTGATGTGTCTTGAGATAAGATTGTGCAGGTCAGTGGATTTGCTGAAAGGTGGAATGAGTTGTACCAGCGTCATAGCATATGAGCTATGTAAAGAAGATAGAGCAAGAAGAATTTCCAGATGCGTAAAAGTGACAATACCCGACAGTAAACAAATTTACTGAATGAAGAAGGTAGTGAGCAATTGAAGATGCGAAGCCTACAACAAGAAGTATTCAAGAGAAGATGAGAACAACTTCTAATTGAGGTTGGGTAGAAGTTGATGAGGCAGCTCCACAATTGTGATTGTGGATAGGAGATAACAATTCCAGCAAGAAGAGTGCTGAGTATAATTGTTAGTCAGTGAAAGGTTCGAGGAAAGAACCAAGAAGTGCCAAAAGGCTAAACTCAGGAAAGTTTGGTGAGGCATGAAGGAGACTTGTTATAGACGAAATGGAAAAAGTTAGTTGCAGCTCACTAGTGAACAAGGAAAGTTCACCAGAGGAGGGAAAGGATTTCCCGCGAGAAGGAAGAAGAATGCAAGCAGAAGGGGAAAGAGGTACAGTTGTGTTAAGCTAGATATTTTATGGTCTTACTGTCGTGCGGATGGTGGCAGCGAAATGTGAGAAGATTTGCAGCAACCTAGAGCAAGGTGTGCTCAATTGGTTCTAGAGGAGAGAACCAGAAGGATGCCAAAAGACCAAGTGCGGAGGGCTTGGTGAGGTATTGTGTAACAGAAGGAGACTGTTACTGCAGAGGTTGGTTGCAGCTCACAGAAGATCATGAAGGCAGTTCCACTGAAGAGATACAGTGGGTAGAATTGCTAAGGACCAGGAGAAGTATATGACCAGGAGATCATATTTTTTTTTTACCTCGGGAGTCTGATGCAGGAGCATCTAACCCTCTTATAAATTAAAGAGGAATCCAAGAGGAGCGATGAGGACGTGGACATTCGAGCTGAACAAAGGGAGGAAAATCTGCTCTAAAACAGATTTAAAGAGGATTTGATGGATATTGTTATCTGCGTGCATGTATTTGAAGAGTTTTCGTTGGAGGAAAATAAGGAGAGGATCGGATCGATCCTTCCTATCTAAGGCTTTTTATATAAATATAATGTGATAGGGGTGTGAAAAATATCTCTGTTTTGTGAGGAAATTGTGAGTGAGCAAGATGTAGTCGAGCGTGAGCTCGTTTCTAAGGCTGAAAGGCCTTAGCCTGTAATCGTTTTGTATAATATATAAAAGCCTGTTCTGGTGTTGATTGCGTACGCTTACATGTGTGTCTGTTGTAATTGAGTCAAATTCTGTAATGGAGTTAATTCTGTGTTAGAAGCCTGTTGATCGACCATCGATCACTCAAAGGATCGATGGCGATCTAAGTTATCATTTAAATGTTATATATGCATTCGTGAGGATTGGTATGTTTGTCGAAATGGTGGCACATTGTGTGTTGTTTTCAATTCCATTGAAAGAACTCCAGTATTAATGGAAATCGGGCAGTAGATTTGAACTGTGCGTTTGAACAGATTCGGATTAATATACATATCAGCTTTATAAGTGGAATCGGATCCGTGGGAATCGCAAATATTATTAGATGTATGGTGAGTTACAGCGATCTCCGATCGCCGATTGGGTTTGAACTACAGTGATTCCGACTGCCGATCGTTAAGAGTTCCGATTTTCAACTTCCGATTGTTGCAAACGTCGACCTCCGATTTCCGATTATACGGATCGGATTTGTGGCAATTTGAAATCGCAACAGGGTTCCGATCGGTTGATCTCCGATTCCGATTAGTCGGATCGGAGCAATGGAAACTGAATTCGGATCGGAGTTTGGTTGGAATGCGGATCTGCAATATCTATAGAGGCTAATGTATTAAATTTGAGATCCGTAAATACGGATGGAAGAGGATTTAACAAAGGTCTCTGTATGTTTGTATTATGGTTCACCGCAAAGTTTTAATACGTATATTGTATGCTTGCGGTGGTTAATTAAAAGGCGTCCAAACGCTGTTTTATTATAAAGGTCCACGTTTAATAAATCGATAGATTTAAGCCTAGAACGCTTCCAATTAGGCTTAATGGGCCATAACCCACAGGCCCAGGTTTGAGATTTTTACATGAAAAGGGATTTTGGTCATACCCCAAGATTTTTTTTCATCAATGCTGCAGATAGAATTTTCCCCATACTTGTTGTTCTCCTGTAAACAAATCACAATTCTGTATGCAATTTTCTTGAATCCACGGTTTTTGTTTTAAATGGAAACATATAAGATGCATGCAAAAAAGTTCAAGCAAAACAAAAACTCTGTAAAAATGCAGTATCAATATTGTGGCAAATCAGCAAAATAGAAGAGCAGCATATTGTACAACAATTGTACAGCATGGAAAGACATACATACTTATGATACAATTAACAAATTATCGCATTACTGAAATCCATGCATGTGATAAATCGTAAACAGATATAGAAGCGTTCTGTAATGATTCAAGGATAAGGATAAGGGACAGTTTAAGATAAACATAAGTACAAATGCATGATTTACCCTTTCAAACTAATATGATCTATTTATGATGATTTCATGTATAATAGGTTCGAAATCAAAGGTTAAGGATTCATACTTTCATCTGATATTTAAATAGAGATATAGAAAAAAAGGTTTAATATTACTATTGATGTGTATAAATGTGACTCCAATACCATCAGCAGAGCTCTGTTGCCCACAGGTGTCCATAACCTTGACAGAGTTGCTCTTTCACCCTTGGAACCATTGTCCTTTATTTATGTTGAGGAAGTGCTTGTGAATTGTCATAACAGAGGCCATTGTGTTGGCTTGGTGACCACACAAACCACAATGCCATTCACCGGGAAGAAGTGAAAGGTGGACAGGCCAGCTCGTGATGAGACCTCCTGTTCCAAAGACTTCTTGATTTTTCAATTATCTATTGGACCATGTCCCTGTTTTGGTGGCCATGATGGGAATGCCACTTCACTTGCTTCCTTATGAACATGGTAGGTCGGCTCTTGATGAGACCCCCTATCCTCCATCTGCCAAATTATAAAATTATTAATGAAATATGTAAATATTTTCTTTTCATATATCACTTTCCTATTTATTCATAAAGGATGGCTCAGCACTCCTTAAGAGTAGGGATGGTGGAAGAAGTCTGAACAGCTCAATAGAAAAAAATATGCCCTTGTTCCTTCTCCATAAGTAAAAATCATAGAAAGTTATAAAATATGGGAAAGAACTAATATGATAAATATAATCGATCATATGAATTTAGTGGTAATAAGACAACAAAATCATGTCATTGATTATGTCCCTTTTTCCTTTTTCTTATCATTACTAAACAATTTCCTTAAAAATGACGATTTCTTTTGAGTTGCAGATTACAATAAGCTTTAATTTGTATGATTGTGTATCCTTCCATAAAGTGTATGTTTGTCTTTCAAAAAGTTATGAAAAATTCAAAAAAAATCCTCAAAAAATTGATCACAAACAAGAAAAATGCACTCAAAAAGTGATGTTCCTTTGGAAAAGAAGAGCGAAAACAATCTGCGAAAATGTTGTTCCTTTGGAAAGGAATAGCAAGAACAGTCGACGAAAATGTTGTTCCTTTGGAAAGGAACATAAAAAACGAGTGGGGATGTTCCTTTTGAAAGGAACAACAAAAATGAGCGGTGATGTTCCTTTTGAAAGGAACAGCAAAAATGTGCGATGCTGTTCCTTTTGAAAAGAACAACAAAAATGCGCGGTGCTGTTCCTTTTGAAAGGAACACCAAAAATGAGCGGTGATGTTCCCTTTGAAAGGAACAACAAAAACATGAACAAATTTTTTGAAAAGAACAACAAAACAAAAAGGAAAAAAATTAAGGAAAGAACAAAACTAATATGAAATCCATTGCCAAGCAAATCCAATCAAATAGAAAGGTTTCAAGAAATTTTTTTACAGAATTGTTGCTACTGAAGAATTGCCTTCTGCAATTGAAACTTGCATGGTGGGGGTCTTTATTGTTCAATTACCAGTGGAGCACACATTGCAATTTGGAGAGATTAACACCTGAAACACAAAAACATAAAATAAATTAGCAAAGAAACGACACTTTATTAAGTTACAACAGCTATGATGTTATTTCTAAGAGAATATCAAATCTATTAATGGAAAAAAATGATCTTTTGAAAAAAATGTTTTGGCAGCAGTAACATGAATCTTGAAATGGAAACCAATTCCTCATTTCTTCTTGTTATAAATCTGTTAGGTAATGGACTGGATGAAATGCCCTTGTTTCACTCTCTCAAGAATCGCTCGTCCATAAATTGACCTTCTTTGTTCTCCTAAGACCTGCAAAAAATGAGTGTCTACCTGCAATAAAACATTAAATCATGGAGAAAGAGAGGTGCGCGGGCTCCCATAATCCAATAATTATGCAAAAAACTAACAATTAGTTACTCTGTAGAACAAATCCATGCACAAAGTAAAATTAATTTATTACCTGCGGGAGAGCAGTGGCCAATCATGCTAACCTGCAGTGTTTCAATCATAATTTCTTTGTTTTTCGTCCGATTCAAGTGATTCCAAAGCCAAATGAGAGCTAATTAAAATTTTTATCTCTAATAAAAACAGGTTTTAAAAATTCCATGTAATGGTATGTTAATTTTTCTTAGAACAACCTACATAATAGAGTCATTTTCGATTTTCCAGCTTATACCAACATTTGATATTTCAAGCATAAATTTTTCGTTTGATGGTGGATTGAACCGATTCAAATTGGAGATTAAATTAGATTCATTTATTGATCTCCAATAGAAACAGGTTTTGAATACAAGAATAATTGATGGGTCAAATATGTTAAGGAAAAACCGAGAAAACAGAGTTTCAAGAGTGCTGATTTATGATAGGCAGTCAGTATTTTGGTCATAAATTCCTCATACGATATCAAAATTGAGTGATTAAAATTGAATTATAAACTATATTCATAGAGTAATATACCATAGAAACAAGTTTTAAAAATATAATCATTTAGGCCTCCAAAAACTGACTGTCCCAACTCTGTTTTTGAACTTCCTACTAGACACCCTGTCAATGTTTTGGTTCTAACTTTCTCGTTTCAAATCCAAATTGAGTGATTCAAATTGGGTTATAAAGTAGAAATCAAGGGCTACTTAGGATTGAAACATATTTTAAAAATATTCAATTTTGGTCTCCCAAAACATGACTGTCCCAACTGTGTTTTCAGGAATTTCATCAAGCCCGCAAGCCAAAAAAATGATATTTAAGAAATTTTTCCATATTGATGATAAAAATGAATATGAGTGTTTGTAGAATTGTTATTTGCAATATAATTCATCTACATACACAAATAAATTATAATATTTATCATCAATGTTGATTTCCACAACGTGTTGCAACAAAGAAACAACTATTTTTACAAAAATAAAATAATAAAAAAATGTGTTTATTTCCTTCTTTAGTTTATTTTCTCCACTAATATACTCTTATTTGAAAATTGAATATGCTTATGTATAAGAGTATTCTGAGTGGAGCCATTTCAAAAATAAGGCCCCTATACATACCCAAATTTGAAAAATGCGTGTTGATAAATAGTAAGGTATGAGAAGCCAACTTCCCTTCTTGTAAACAAAAATTGGGCAAAAATTCTCAATTTCTTGAGCATCTTGCTCAGTCTCTTCTGTTTGACTATGTACCTCAGCAAAGGCTACAGATGGTGACTCTGTGGCCCGAAGGGAAGTAGTAGGTTGTCTAGAAATAACTTTCCTAGGTCCTACTGATGGCTGAGATTCAGTTTTCTTAAGAATTTCATCAATAAAGGTCCTTCTCCCAAGGGTCACCAGTCCCTCAGGTTTTTCAGATTTGGGAGGAATTTTGTCTTGTTTAGATTTTCTAGTCATTTAAAACAACAAGCCTTCATTCCTACCTAAAGAAAAAAAAATCTACCCAATTCTGTTGTGAAGCGGGCAGTGAGCAAGTATGTTCCTTGCTCGGTGCGCAGGTTCTTACCTTCCGTCTTTAAAACCCAATTCTCCCCAAGAAAAAAAGAGGTCAAATGTGCATCACTCCTTCTAAATAGCATACACTCTCCCCGGTAACGGCGCCAAAATGTTGAGGCATAAAAAGGTATCTTCTTAACACCTATTTATCTCACATTAATTATCAATCCGGGAGCGACTTTTTATTTCAAGAGTGTACTCTGTCTGAGGCTGCAATTCATCCAAGAGTAATGCTGTGAAGATGTAGTATAAAATAACAAATACAAGTAACAAATGCTTTGAAAAGAAACCTAATTACAGTAACAAGAATTGAAGGATTAAACTACTTCAATCTTGCAGAACATTGATCAGGGATGCAGTAGCAATAACTCTTTCCCTTAGAAATCGATGCAAGATTACCAATTCTGGGGACTTGGAAGCAAAAGCCTCTATCCTCTACAGTTGGAAATCTTAAAGCAAATGAAACATAAGCAAGTTAAACAAAAGCAATTTAAAAGAAACACAAACTGAAAAGGAACAACAATCTTTATGCTAATCAAAGACTTGTAAATGTGTAATGAACAGAAATGAAACAACAGTGTACAAATGAACAGTAATTTAACTTCTACTCTTTAATTCTGTCGACATCCATGCAATAATCAACTATAGCAATCCATAAACAAAGGAACAACAATTGAAATCCAATACAGAATAACAATGCTTTATAATAACAACTGAATACTTGAACAGCAAATTGTACTTCTTGTAAAGAATAACAATGACTCTGTATTTGATCCAATTAGAAATAAACCGATTCTGCAATTCAAACAAACATTAAACACACTTCACACAACAGAAATAAAAGGATAGAAATAGAAACAACAGAACGATTCCACCAGGGTCGGGCCCTCAACCACCGGTGAAACGCTGCTGCGCTTTACTCCAGTGCTTGAGAAATGGAACAAGAACAAATTCTTTTATTAATCAAGCATGAATAGTGTTTAAAAATAGCTCTTACTCTTTTAACAAGAGTCGATGCACAATTCTCCAAATTACAACAAGAAAAGTCTCTCCATTCTCCCCCAATACACAATACATGCTTCTCCTTTTATAATCAGAAGGAAGAGAAATTAAATAGCAAATACAATCTCCCATAACAATATTGGATTGTTCTCAATCAACTTGATCATCTAGAAAATACATTTACAACAATATTTCAACAAGAGCAGGGTAAATTTGGCTTTGCAGCTGAGATTTGGAGGACGACCGCAACAACAGAACTGAGAAAAGCGTGTTCAAAGAACCCTGTGTATCTCTCAATACAGGCTGAATTTGGGCAAAAAATTCTCTACTAAAGTTAATTGGGTTCGGTCTGGACAAAACCCATGTTCCAGATTTTCTAGATTCTTCTTCATTTGCTCAGAATATTAACCGCAAAACTGTCACTTCTTATTCCAACGGATTTTTGAGTTGGAATATTTCATAATGATTTGGAAATCAAATATTCAATCTGGAAAATATCTTGGAGGCTAAAATGGTGAGTAATATTAATAAACCATCATTGATAAAATTAGACATAATAATCATCAATTTATTAAAAATAAAAGAGAAGAATTAATATTCATCCATAAGAGCATAAATCATTATAAAATGGATTTATATGATAAATTATAATAAATGACATGATAAACAAGAGTGAAAATGGATTAAATAAGTGTTAAGAAGTGGTCGTATTCACGGCCCAACAATGAGTTATACCAGAATCTAACCTACAAGAGCGTGTGGCCTAACTGAAACAATATTTTTGGGGTGATATAAATACACCTCATGGGAAGGCTTAAAGGGGAGATATATAGGATATTTTTATTATAGTCATTTTGTCCCTAATCAAGTCTGAGATTCCGTGTGCCTCCTGCACTCCCAGTTATAGGAAACCCATGTTTCCTCATATAGATGTTCATCTCCTTCATATGAAATATATTTGTATGAATTAGAAGGAGGATTGTTGAGGTTTGGGCTGGATGTATCTGAATGAAGGTTTTTCTTGAAGCCGTGGTCGAATTAGGTTGTATCATTCCACATTTCTTTGCTGATATCAATAAAGAAACTTTTTCTCATTCCTGAATGTTATGATATTTATGCTTTATTTCATGTTATGATCTGATTATGTATGATTTAATGCTTTGTATCCATATGCTTATATGATATAGCATTCATATCTTGAACATGATTTGAACTAATGCTAGTGTATATGCTTCTTTGGAATGTTTTGCAGGTATTGAAGCTTTGAATGAAGCATAGGGTTTGAACCTTGCAGGAACGACTTCAAACATATGACCTATGGGTACTCTCTCTTCATCCCAATCTAGTAGTTTATGGATTAAGACTTCCTGTTTGATTTCTTCTTATTGGTAGATTCCCTTCAATCTATTAGGGTTATCAGCACTGACCCTATGGAGTTTTCTCTCGCAATAGAATTTGTGTCTCCACTGAGGAATACAATCTTGTATTTCCTTGTAAGGGTTTTTTCTCTCTTGATTTGGGTCGTTTTGTTTGATTTCTTCATTTTCCCGGTATCTTTGTTTTGTTTGAAATTTGGGAAAGTAGTCTTATATTTTGTATCAAACCTACATTTTTATTTTTTCTGTGTTGGCCTATTGATACATGGGTTTTCTTTCACACGGTCACATAAGGAGTAACTATTTTCCCCACAAAGGGTACACTACTAGTAGAGTTAGGATCAGAAGAATAATAATACAATTTGTCTACTTTCACTATCCTTCCTTGAAGAAAAAATAATATCATTCGAGAAAGTGATGAGACTACTCTATACATTGCATAAGTCCAAATTCAAACTAGTAGCTATTGTAATCAAGCTGAGCATCAGAAAATTCTACCACGATTGCAACTGTTTTGCCTTCTAATTCTACTCGTAGGTCATTCAAAATATTGTATGGATGAAATCCTCTTCCATCAAAGGCTTTTAGAGTGGTAAGTGATTGATTTATAATTGGATAACCCAAAGCTTTCCAACAAGAAATAGACATAATACACGTAGAGGATCCTTCATCAATTATTGTACTAAAGACTCTTTTGGTTTTAATAAAAACTGGTATTTGAAATTCCAATTAATGTAGGAGTCCTGAGGATCAGTTTCCCCAATAGCAGAAAATAGTATTTTCCTTTGTGTTTGTCATGTTTGAAACACTTCAATGGCTGACATTGTTGAAGGAGAATGAGATAGGTCTTCAACAATGTTGTAATTCTGAGTCGCTCAAGTATGTGGATTAAAAGATGACTTTCGAACAAAACCAATGGGAGGCAGATGGATCATCATGTTAGAATTTTTTTTCTCAATATATAAATGTTTAGAAGGAGATGGAACTGATATGGAAGGTTGAATTGATTGATTAGCATCATTTCCATTCACTGTAGGAGTTCTATATCCATAATATTTAGATCTAGTTGCTACTAAAACTTGTGAATACATTATCATGATATCTTCTGATGCGGATGAAGAGGATGGATTATCCACAACCATTTTACTACCTTGAGAAGGAAAAGTATATTTCAAAACAACATGTGTGGGAGAACCTTTTAGGAATTTAATAATTTCTATAAGATTTGGGCATTCTTACATATAATCATCTTCATTACAGATCATACAAGGATAACGAGGTTTGTTTTTTTCTTCATAAGGTTCATTTTTTGTTGGTTTCTCCTTTTGAGATGAATTTTGTTTTCCTTTTCCTTTTCCATTTTTCTTACCTCCAGGTTGTTGAGAATTTCTAGTAGATGATTCTTTGACATTAACTTGGAAGTAACTTCGGGAGAAATGTTTTCATTGGGTGAATTTTCTGTGCCTACAGTTTGAGTATTTTGAAAATTATTCCTAGAAGATTTTCTCTAATTGTTTCCTGACATAACCATTTACACCATCAATGGTGTGAGATCCTGTAGGAGTTGAAACTTGTTGATTTTAGTTGGATAGGCAAGGTAAATTTGGGATATTTTTATACAAAGTATCAACTTTTGAATAGACAAGGTCTATATATTTGGCATGAGAAATTACCTTCTCTTCCGTTACAACAACTCATTTAGCAACATCTTTCATTATATCAGGAAGAAAATATTTAATGAACCATTCTGCTAATATTTTTTCTGTAATATAAACTTTTACTAAACAAAATCTAAACCTCCATTCATGTATGTGATATGAAATGTAAGTAGAGTCATATTGCTTTAGTGAAGTCAAAAATTTGATATGAATTTCATATCAAATGGGTAATTGAAAATGTGTTAAAAAGGTTTTTGCAAGGAATTAAAATTGTGGAAAGGGACACATGGTAACTTGATGTACCATTTTTTTTCTAAACCTATTAGATTTCATTGGAAAATTCATAATCTAATGGAATCATCAATCAATGAATTCAAATAACACCATAGGTGATATGTGATGATGTGATTTGATGGATATTCTCTTGATTTACCCTCAAATTTCGGTATATCGCTTAGCATTTTAGTAGGAATGACCATCCAAAATGGATAATAATAACTAGGATCATTTGTAAACTAGGATAAATATAATAAATCTGAGGTTGCTTTGAAGGGTAACTATCGGTTAAAGTATTGCTCAGTATTTTGGTAACCTTGAGAATTAAGTCCAACCCCTGGAGTAGGATATCCACAATATCTTGGAATATCCTAAGTAGTTGGAATTTGCATTCCCCCAAGGTAACTAGGGTAAGCCATACCAAGTTGTGATTTAAGTGGAATTTGAAAAGTATGAACAGAGTATGGTTGACTTTGAAAAGGTTGATTTTGATATGATTGACCATGTACCATTTGACCCAAGTAAAGTTGGCCTTGCAAAGGTTTACTTTGAAAAAGGTTGACCTTGATACGTTATTTTAATTGTTCCTACACTAGGTTTTACAATAGGTATTTGTGTTATAGACTAGAATGTTGGACCAGTTTGATAAGCAGATGCTTGAGGCATAGTATGTGTAGGTTGTTGGACCGATATTTAATGTGTACTTTGGATAGTCATTTGTGGCATATATTGGATAGGTGTTTGAGGTATACTTGGAACTGGTTGTTGAAAAATTATTTTCATAATAGGCTGAACAAATGTTTGAGGGATACCCTGGACAGGCTGCTAGATAAAAACTTGTGGGGTTTCCTAGAAATGTTGTTGAACAAGTGTTTACGAAATTCCCCAGACAAATTGTTGTAAAGACACTTGTGGGATGCCTTGAACAGGTATTTTTGGTATAGATTTTCTAGTAGTCTGAATGGGTTGATAAACAAGCACTTGTGGAGCAGCTTGAACATGCTATTGAAAATAAGACGGGTTCTAAATATTACTCCCCATTCCTGGAAAAGGATCCCCAATCAAGGGTAGAATTATAATAGGTTGACTTGAACCCACCTAAGGTATCTGACCAAAATTTATATAGGTTTCGACAAGAGGTTGTCCTACAACTGGAGGATACATTCCACTAGGGGGTTGCCATCCAGGTGAAACATAGGATGGTTTCCCCCCAACTAGATTGTAAATGTGAATTGGATTTGGTTGAGGATTATCTGTATTACCAGATATCATGTTAACGTATGGGTATGATGCCAAAGGTATTTCATACATATAAGTCATGCTCTGAGTAGTAGTTTCTATATTAGAGGTACATAAACCAGATCAGGTTCCAGAAAGCTAAGTAGTTAACTTGAGAAGAAGGAGTGGCTCCTGAAAAAATTATAGAAAGAAACTAATATCCAGTGGGAACCAAAAGGCCAAAATATAGGAATGAATCTGAAGAGTTTGTAAACATAGAAGTAAGTTGGCCCATAGGACGAGTTTATGACATGACATGCTTAGGTGTGAAATAAAAAGGAGTGTGTAAATAAGGAATACATTGACCTAAATAGTTAAAAGGGGTAAAATACAAAGGATCTGGTTGAAAAGGATGAAAAGGAAGAATTGGAAAAACCAATGGATCACTGGAAGTAAGAGGGGTATTCAATGATTCTTCCTCCTCTTATTTAGTAATATCTTCAATAATTATAAGACCGAGAGGTAAACCCGTTGTAATTATAGTTATTATTTGAGGTGAATTGAGTAAAGGAGTAGGTGCTATAATAGTTGAAGGTGATTCAAGATCCTACATGTTAGATTCAGGTTCTTCAATGTTCTGTTCAATTAATTATGTATTTGAAATTTCTCTGATAGCGTATTCTTCTTGAATAATCTCAGTAACTTCAAGTCTAGATTGAACTATGTCTAATTCTTCTCTGTGCATTTGAATCACTTCATTCTCTATTGTTTCCAATTCTACACTCTAGATGTATCAGGTTAATATGATATTCCAGGTCCTGTCGATTTCAATCTCTTTGCTTTGATTTTCTCCAATTGACTAGGTGTTGTTAGCTACCTATAAAATTTGTCATATCAAATGGTGGCTAAATAATTTTTGAAGCCTTCAAGAAAAAAAATTTATTGCTAAATTGTTACTTCTTGAAGTCTTGTGAAGACATCATGCCTTCACATTAGTCTTCACTGTTGTTTCCCTTTTAAACTCAGAATTTTTTTTGTTTTCATGAAGAAAAGACTGCTGCAAAAACCCCCATTTTTCCCTCATTTTACTCCCTTTTCTCTTCATCATTAATCTTTATTTTGTTCTTCTTTTCCATACACTTCCTCTATTTTTCATGTATTCCCTTCCTTTCTTCATAAAACCCCTTTTATATGGTTTAAAACTCATTTTTAAATCTTACCGAAACCCTCAAACCCATTAAAAAACCTTGAAAAAATCATAAAAAATACATTTTGTATTAAGGCTTAAGCCCCTTTGGGCTAAGTCCTAAACCACTTCCCCTCCATGAGACTTGGTGCTGGAACCAAGCGCAAAGGACAAAAGTGCTTATTGCATCGGAACTTTCGACAAGCGCAAGTCTTTTGTGTAAACATTAAAACCCTGATGCGATTAGCTCCTTTATATATAAGCCCTGATCCTTTGCTTTATTCACATAACCTTGAGTTTTTTATCGGGCACTAAAAACATTATGTAAACCCATCCCGATCATATTTTCCCTTTGTAAATTCATAAAACCCACTTTTCCTATGTTTGTATTGAAACCCACCGGTTCAATATTTTTAATGAAAAGAACCATTGATCTAAAGGCCGATCGATGATCCATCGAGTCTCGCATCGGAAGTTTTGCGTAAGGTGCATTTGAAAACCCACTCCATTGTCCCGATTTGGATTAGGACCCTTGCATATAACCCCCGATCGCTTCATTGTTTCATATATCCAAAGGCCCCACAATTGGGCGCCAAGCCTTTTTATAATAAACCCTCCCTGAACGTGAAATCCTTTGTATTTCATTAAAATTTTGATTTTAATATGTTATAAAGGATCTCGCGCATTCATTGGTTAAACCCATTCCCAACCATTGATCATAAACCAATCAACGGCCCATGCAATCTTGCATCGGAGATTTCCATTAGGCGTGTTAAATATTTTATTCACCACCTATAATTGGCTACCTTCCGATTCATCCTCCACCATCAATCTGATCCTCAAATTGATGGCCCAAAGTCAATCGCATCGGCGCCCATTTTTTTTTTCCCCCGCTGATCGCCAAGCTCCAATTACATTTGGGACGTCCACGTGTCAAGATCCGATGGTCGAGAATGTACCTCCTGACCTTCGTTAATTCCATACACCCCGCTTTATAATGTTTTTCCGCCAAATCTCATTCGTTGATCTCTGCAGATCAATGACCCATACTGACCCATTCCCCGCTTTATAGATTATTTCATTAACCCCAAAGATTGATCTTGACCATCCATATTAAAAATCTAATGGCCCAGATTCATCCCGGTAGGCCCGACTTTCTTGGATCTTACCCGTCCCAGATTTGATCTCCGCCGTTCATCCCTATGATCGGATGGTGCAGAGTAAAACCACCCTACCTAATTCCACCCTCACATCTTGTCGATATCATGCTCATTCCACGACCGTCGGATCTAAGACCCCTAATCTGACATCTGATGTGCATTTTCATGTAGACTCATGCCCGGAGGATAATTCTCAAAAATCACGCGATATGGGCGGTATTGAAATGCTACATGTCACCCTCTGACGCATATCGCATTCAAAAAGGAAAAACCGCCTTCCTCCCCTTTTGTTGCATGATATTGCTGGTTTCTCAAGCTGAAACCGATTTCCCCTTTTATGTCGCATTTCATCGTGTTCACTCCCCATCGTTGATCTCTATAGATCAATGGCTCAGATTTAATCTGGCCATTACATTATCGCCCTCCACCATTCACCAAGGGATTTCCTAAAACAATCTTCACCGTTGATCCCTTGGGCTGGTCTCATCCGACAGCCCAGGATCATCCAAAAACCCCGAATTTCCTTTTTACACTTTTCCCTCCACCAAAGGTTTTTTCACTCATTTCCTTTGTTTTTCTTCCATTTTCCAATAATGTGACCCCTTCGCATTATTTTTTCACAACTAATCTCGACCGTTGATCAACATGGATCAACGGATCTGACTTAAACTTCCACCGCTTGTTTCAACCGCTTCCCTTTTAATCTTTTCAAGCAATCTCCACCATTGGATTTTTTCATCCAATGGCCACGCTCTAATCCCCAGCCTCTGAAGCAGTCTTACCCAGCCACACAGGATTTTATTATTTTTTTTGTATTGTGCAAATTTTTAAAAGTTTTTCAAAATAATTTAAAAAAAGAAAAGAAAATAAAAGCGGAGGATGATGATTCTCCAGGCTTTCATTTATCAAAGAGTATCCACCTATGGGGTTCAACGCCACGTTTCATCATTGCATCATGATAATTGATGCTATAAAGACCACTCTACGCTTTTGCACATCAACGAACTAGCAGTTAATTAAGTAGAGAGTATCAGTGTTGAAGACCTAACCACAATAGAACTGAAGATTGAAGATTGTTTTCACAGTTTGGTGGATTACGGCTAAGATCGAAAATCAAAAGCCTAATCCACTAAATTAAACACAGTTAAAGAACATAAAGACAGAATTAGGCTGAATTAAGCCTAAACACACATAATCAAATCAAATTAACTATGTTTAAAAAAAATAAAAAATATCTACCAGACAGAGAAAGCCTCCACTGCCACATCAGAGGCTAATTGATTCCTCTCAGCTACCTAATGCCACCTGTAGCCTCAAAGCATTCAACAGAGGCCGAGTAATGACCTGAACAGAGCATATCTGCCTCAATACAACCGAACAATTATTCCAAGCCAAAATATTTATTGCAAAAATATCAGCAGAGTTATTACACGATGACACAGAGCCTTAAAGTCAACTAAAGCTCCCACCGAGCTTAATTCTTAATGTAAAACAATTAATACAGAGAAAATATCTGTAGACTTCTCCATTGAGCCCCTCAAAGGCCAAGAAGTATTAAATCTGTATTAATTGAACCTTGAATATCTTTTATCCCATCCAACCTCCTCTTGTCTTCTATAAATACTTCTGTAGAAGATAAAACAATGTTGGTTGCAGAACTTTGAAATATACTTGTGCTCGAAACTTCTACATGTAAATAGTGTTCAAAGGCTCTTGAAGCTCTGTTTGTGATTAAATAAGTTAGGCTGAGAAGTGAAGATGATTGTTGAACTGAAACATTGGACTTGAAGAATGTAACTGGATTGACATCAATATACAAGCTGATTCTTGGGATCCTGGTCTATATCACTGGTGAAGTGCTTCTTTCTGTGTTATTGTTTTTCCTTTCATGTATGCCATTTTTTCCATTATTCTCTGATAAGCGTAGAGTTAGGATTTCTTTTAATTTTACAATACCCATTACTCTGGCGATAGCTTTATCTCAATGTTTTTCCTCCAATTTGTTTATTTAAAGAATGATTCAATATAGTTCAAGCGATTGAATCACAGCATTCCCTTGTCCCCTCTTATTTACTTTATAAACATCATTCTTGAATGTTATTTTCATTATTTTCTTAGTAAATATATACTAGAAAAGTGATGGTGTGCCTTGTTTTCTAGCTTCTTTCTCCAAAGGTAATTTTGAAAGTTTCCCTAGGTGTATGCTAAAAGTAGTCTAGATTTAAAAGTATCTTAACTGATCTTAGGTTGCACTTTGTTCTTCTTATCTGTTTTCATAATTTTTGAAAATAATTATGCAGATTACTGGATTTTTTTTTCTGTTGAGTCAAATTTAATATGAACTTTTCCAAAGAGGTTTTATGGTTAGCCCTGCCCTCTGGTCAATTTTAAACAGTTACTTAAAAGGCTTTTCTTGTTTGGATAGACTGTTAAATCCTAGTTGAAATTAGTGTCTATTTCCACCCCTTCAACACTTTTATTTTTTCCATTCCATCATTTAATCTCAAATATGTTGTGATATATATGACTTTCCCCTTGGAACACTCTTGAAATTGTTGTGCAATTAAACCCTTTTATGACTCCATATCCCAATGGACTAAAAACCAACGTTATATCTATCTTTTTAGCCAAAGCTTGTTCTGATTGCTTACAACTTCACACCTTTGAAACTCTTTCATTTTAGGACTTTCCACTCAATTAATAATCATTCTCAACCATCCAAAAACCAACAAAAACCTCATTCTTAATAACTAGCATAATATCACACATAAAAGCCTTAAAGATAAATCAATCTTTATACTTATTGGAGAGATCCCTCTTCGGATTCAGGAGGGCTAGATCCTAGAATCCCAAAGTTGTTCAAATGTTCTCCCTACATTTTTTGTCTCACCAATCTGTTGAAATTACAGGGAGCTAACATTTATGGCGACTCCATTGGGGAATTCTAAGTTATTTTCATTTTATATAATCATTGGATAATTAGAAACCCCTATCTCAAGAACATTTGGTATATTTTCCAGTTGCGACACTAGTAACTAACATTTCTAGAGAATCCATTGGGGAAGTCTGAGTTATTTTCATTTTACATAATCATTGGATAATCAAAAACCTCTGTCTCAAGAACAATTGGTATATTGGCAAGTTGAGCCACCAGAGCTAACATTTCTGGTGACTCCGCTGGGGATTTTGAGTGTTTTTTAGCCTAGGTACCTTTAATACCTCAGGAAACCCTTGATTCAAGAACATTGTGTAGTGAGTAAAAGCAGCCCTTTTCAAGCACTACCAAGAAAATGGTAATCATGATAAAACTTGTTTGAATCAGTGAAAACTAAGGAAACCTTAGGATTCTCTTAAGAGCTTATCAAACCTTGAAGGATTAGCTAGCTTAGCCATAAGAGTGGACTGTCTTTGTCTCATCACCATAGCTAAGTGTTGAAACAGATTTAGGATACTCTTAGAACCCATAGGACTAAAAATAACTCAGAAAAACCCAAAAATATTTCAGATTGGTATTTAATAAACATGGTGGTGGACCATAAAACCTTTTACCTCCAAAAGAGCTAAAAAATTCCACTTGGCGATTCCAAAATCCTAAATAGACCTTAAGACTCAATTAGGAAGACCCATTATCATCATAACATCATTCAAACTCAGGAAGAGGATTTTAGGATTAAAAATTTTCTTGTTTAAAAGATCAGTTAGCCTCTTAAATATTTTCATATCTGGTTAAACTGTTCTTGTTTAAGTTGGGTCTGAAAAACAGAGCATAGTGGCTCCTAGAAAGATTCATACTAGAGCCTACCCTGACCCAAACCCACCTGAGATAGTTGATAACCCGGAAAGCATCCTTAGGAAGTATCCTAAGATAAAATTTTCAACTGTTTTCAGATCACCCTTGAGTGCTAATTTAGTTCCTGAAAATCTTGTAGCTCTACAACAATCACAAGTAGACTTAAGAAATCCATTTAGAACTAGATCTCTTGATGATTTAGATCAGCTAGATTCTGAGTCTTCACTTTCATCCCCGGAAACAAGTGAAAATCCTAGTAGTAGAGAAACAACACCACCTGATTTACATTTCCTTCACAATTTAGGTGTATCTCATCCAAGATCAGCTCAGCAATTTATTGTTGTTCCATCCACTTCTGCTCATCCTACATCCACTGTCCAAACCACTCCACTCCAGCCCACTTTCCCTCTTGTTAATCCACCTCTTATAAATCCACCCCCACCTCCTATCATGGCAGCATGGTATGCTCCCTTAGTCCTTCCTGTACCCTTATTCAATCTTCCACAGGACTATCAGTCCAAAATACCATTGTATGATGCCATTAATGCTACTACTGCTTCACAAAATGTGGATAAGATGAATGACTACTTTGACAGGAATGAAATAGATGATGAAACTGTCAAACTTAGACTGTTTGCTCAGATTTTAGGGGGAGAAGTAAGAAAATGGTTCAAAAGCTTAACCCCTCATAGTATTAATGATCTCCAAGCCTTCCATCAAACATTCTTAAACAAGTGGTAAGTAAGGAAAAACCCTCTTCAAATACTTTCCGATTACAAGAACCTCTAAAGAAACATAGGAAAAAGTGTATAAGCTTACTGCACTAGATTTAACAGTGTTTATAATGCCCTTCCCCCAGACCTAAAACCTCCACAAGGCTCAGCTTTGAACAATTTTCGTGAAGGGTTTGACCCTGAAATGGCCTATGAACTGAGAGAGAGAGAGATCCCTTAACCCTTGAAGATATGCAAAAAGGGGCTCTTGCTGTGGAAGTTAACTTAATGGAGAAAAGAGAAAGAATGAAAAATGAGAAGAGAGTGTCCTTTAGAGAGGAATCCACACCTTCCACATCCATCTCAAATATGGAAAGAATGATGGAGGAGATGATGAAAAATTTGAGCATTCTCGAGAGAGCACAAGCAAGTCAAAACCAAACTTCTCCTCAAAACAGAAATCAGAACCAAAATCATAATTTTAGGAGAAACTAGCCTCAAAATAGACTAAGGGAGGATGATCAGCAGATCACTCCTCCTTTCCATCAAAACTATGTAAGTGAGGTTGAAGACACAACAAAGAAAACAGAGGATGATGATATCAATATGTTGGGAGTAGATAATGATGACTTTGAAGTTCATTATGATAAAAAACAAGGTCTACATACACCCTATGATGACAAAAGAGATGATGATGAAAGTTATTATCAAGACATGGAAAATGTTATCATAGAGCCTCAAAAGAAATATGACCTTAGGAGTAAAAGCAATCAAAAAACTCCCAAGACCAAAACCTCTGACAATTCTTCACAAAACAGCACTGTAAGTAAACCAAAAGTTACAAAACATAAGGAAAAGACAGTAGTTGGGAATTCTGATAAAGGTAAAGAGAAAAGCACTCAAAACAATGAAAAATAGAGTGCAGACCTAAGTAGTACTAGTACCTCAGCTAGTACTCATGTTAAAACAATTTTGTCAAATGTGAATAGAGGAAATCAGCAAACTGACTTTGCTGATAGGGTGGCAGTTAATAAGGTTGAGACAAGCGCTTCAAAGAATCAGATTCCTTTCAGTCTGGAGCAAGAAATTTCCATAATTAAAATCTCTGTTCCCCTTACTGAGTTAGCTGCCCAAAATATATATAGGACACAAATTTTGAAGGCTTTAAAAATAGAGGAAAATAATGACATTTTCAATCTTAACGATGACCAGCCATAGCTCATATTTGGTCCTAATATTAAAGGTAGATATCAAGAGGGACCTGTTCCTCCCTTTTACGTTAGTTTAAATATTCATGACAAGATTTTACATAACGCTATGCATGATTCAGGGGCCCCTCACAATTTAATGCCCAAAGCTGTAATGGAGAGCCTAGGCCTCGAAATCACCATACCTTATAAAGATCTCTACTCCTTTGACTCAATCAAAGTAAAATGTTTAGGTTTAATTAAAGACCTCTGTGTTAACTTAGCACAAATCCCAGCCAAATTTTTAGTCATTGATATCGTAGTGGATGATGTTCCCCCACAGTATGGAATGCTGTTATCTAGATCTTGGGGAGCTAAGTTACAAGGAACTATGCAGATGGACATGACCTATGCGACCATCCCTGTTTTCAATCAGACAAGAAGACTGTACAGGGAGTCCCATATGCAGTACATGGTAACTAGCCAAGATAGACCACAAAACTCTCCTCTATATTTTCTAAATATAGGCCTTGATTCTTTCATCCTTTTCAACGATGAAACATTCAGTGAACAAGTCACTTTAACTGAATTAATGGCCGATAGAGAGGAGGAGAAAGACAAAAAAAAAGTGTCTAAATAGTTTGCTGAACCTGTGAACAACAGCAAACAACACACGGGTCTTGAACTACAAATCATGCGTCCTTTGCTTTTAAACCTTGACAGTCGAGAAAGCAGTCCTAAATGTAATGAAAAACCTGAGGAATTAAAACAAATTCAACTGAGTGCTAACATTCAAGAACAATCCAAAAGCATGTTAGTTGAAGAGGATAGTAACCAAACTAATAAACCCGAAACTAGTCCTCTGTGGAGTATGAACTTTGATGGGTCCTGCACTAGGAGTAACACTGGTGCAGGTGTCTGGATATGCAACACTGAGAATAACCACATAGAAAGCCTTTCCTATAGATTAAACTTTCAGTTTTCAAATAACATAGCAGAGTATGAATCCCTTCTTTTGGGCTTACATTTGTTGAAAAAGTTAGGAGCTAAAAGAATTAAAGTGCATGGGGATTAAAAATTAATCATTAGGCAAGTAAACAAGGAATACAACGCTAATCACCCCCAGACTTAGAGCCTATCGAAATGATGTCGTGGATTTATTGAAAACTTTTGAAAAGTCCCAATTGATTTTTGTCCCAAGAAAAAGAAATATCATGTCCCATAGTTTAGCTTTTGCTACTAGAACATGCTTAACGCCATATGAAACCAAAGAATGTACAACTCAAATTAAATTCAGACAAGCTGTTCCTGATAACAAGAAATATTGGAAAGTGTTTGATGGAGACAAAAAAATAGAAGACTTCATGCAGTTCAGAAATGAATTTGAACTACCCAGTTCAGATTCAGACTATGAAACAGACTGCCCTAGTGAAGAAAATTTTCTTGATGAAGAAGAAAATTCTCCTGAAGTTGCTAATGTAAACCTGTTATCTAGAAAAATCGAAAACACAACAGAGATGATTGCAGAGTTAGAAACAGAAGACTTAGAAACCCTGCAGTCTAAAGATCAGAGTCTGCCAAAGGGTCTCGCCCCTTTAGAAGAGTTGTTTGATTTCAACGATGTGGCCAAGAAGCCAAAACTGAAGCCTGTAGAGACTGAAGTTGAAGAGTGTAATATAGGCAGTGAACAGAAACCAATGATAATCAAACTGTCTAAAACTTTACCAGCCCACATTAAACTCAAATACATAGAGTTGTTTAAATAATTTTCTGATTTTTTTGCTTGGAGTTATGAGGATATGAAATCCTATGACACTGAAATAATTCAGCACAAGATACCTCTTAAGGAAAACCAAAATCCATTTAAACAAAAATTGCACAGAATAAACCCTGTTCAGTTACCTTTGGTTGAGAAGGAAATCAAGAAAATGTATGAAGCTGGTATTATTGTCCCTATTACATACTCTGAGTGGGTGTCTAATCTGGTGTCAATTAGGGAGAAAACGGGAGAGATTAGGCTTTGTATAGACTTTAGAGACTTAAACAAAGCTTCACTAAAGGACAACTACCCTTTACCCAAGATGGACCATGTTTTACAAAGGGTAGTTGGTTCTGAAAGAATTTCTTTGCTTGATGGCTACTCAGGATACAATCAGATTTTATTTCATCCTGATGACCAATTAAAGACAGCCTTTACTACACCTTGGGGCACTTTCATGTATATGAAAATGCCCTTTGGTTTAATGAATGATAGAGCTACTTTTCAGAGAGCCATGGAAATAGCATTCTCGGAATAATTGGGCTACTTCATCATTATTTACCTGGATGATGTCACTATTTTTTCAAAGACAGATGAAGAGCACTTAGAACATTTGAGAAAAGTATTCGAGAAATGTAGAAAGTTTGGGATATCTTTGAACCCTAAGAAAACACTATTTGGGCTCCAAGAAGGTAAACTTCTTGGGCACATCATTTCAAAAGAGGGAATAAAGATAGACCCAAAGAGGACTGAGGCCATATTGCAAATCTCTCATCCTCGAAACATCAAGGAACTCCAATCTTTCATTGGAAAGATTAATTTCTTGAGAAGGTTCATTCCCAACTTGGCTGAACTCCTTAGAAACATTACAAACATGCTGAAGAAGGAGCAAGGGGTTAAATGGACCTTGGAAGCAAAGAAGTCCTTTGAGCTAGTCAAACAAGCATTAACTAAAACACCAGTTCTAATAAGTCCTGATTTTTCAAAATATTTTTATATTTTTTCATTTGCATCAGAACATACAATAGCTTTTGTCCTTTTACAGAAAAATCCAAAAGGACAAGAGCAACCCATTGCATTCTTTAGCAAGGCATTGAGAGATGCACCCCTAAAGTAAAACATTATGGAAAAGCAAGCTTTTGCTTTGGTCAAAGATTTAAAAGACTTCAGAGTATACATCCTTCACTCACACATCGTTGCCTTTGTCCCAAATTCAGTTGTGAAAGATATTCTAACACAAGACCCCGATGGTAAGAGAGGTAAGTGGATAGTTGTTATACTTGAATATGATTTAGAGATCAAGCCCACTAAACTCATTAAAGGCCAAGGTCTAGCTAGATTAATGGTTGAATCAAATGTTTAAGTTCTTGATATTAATATGATTAATGCTTTAGATGAACAAGAAGAATTCTCAACTCCCATTGTTGAAGATCATTTTATGAATTCCTCTTGGTATGCTGATATTCTATATGTTTTGCTTAATTTGAATACACCTCCTGGTTTATCAAAAACAAAGGCAATGTTTTTAAAGTTAAAAGTTGTAAACTACTGCATTATAGATAAATGTCTTTATTGGAAAAATGCAAGTGGGATATTGCTTAAATGTTTGCCTGAGAATGATGCAAAGAAGGTTAAGCACGAGTTCCATGAAGGATAATGTGGAGGTCACCTCTACTAGAAGACAACAGCCAAAAAAATCCTTAGAGCTGATTACTATTGGCCCACCCTCTTTCTAGATGTACACAAGATGATAATTTCCTGTCATAAATGCCAATTTTTTGAAGGCAAAAGAAATTTGTTGCCCTTGCCTCTGCATCCAATCATTATTGAAGCTCCATTTCAACAGTGGGGACTTGACTTCATAGGAGAAATCCATCCACCCTCATATGCCCAACATAGATGGATTCTCACTGCAACAAACTACTTTACCAAATGAATAGAAGCCATCCCTTCTAGACAAGCCAATGACTCTATCATCATAAAATTCATTGAGACTCATATCCTCTCTAGATTTGGTTGTCCTAAGAAGATCATCACTGATAATGCTGCATCATTTGGATCCAAGAAGATGGTTGAATTCTGTCACAAATATCAGATTACATTGGGTCATTCAACTGCTTATTACCCTCAAGGTAATGGGCTAGCAGAATCCTCAAACAAGAGTTTGGTGAACATAATCAAGAAGTTGCTGGAGGACAACTGAAGTCTTGGCACACAAAGCTAGTGCATGCACTCTAGGCTGACAGATTGACACTTAAGAAATCTATTGGAATGTCACCCTACCAGCTTGTGTATGGAATAGATGCAATTTTTCCTACCAGCCTTGGTGTGCCAGTTATGAAGCTGATCCAAGAGGTGCAGTCTGAAGATGATGACATGATCAGAAGAATAAATCAGACCATACATCTTCATCAAACCAGAGAGGAGGTTTACAACAAAGAATTACAAAATAAAAAGAGCATCAAGAAGCTTTTTGATAGAAGAACAAAGGCCAGCAATTTCAATGTTGGGGACAAAGTTTTAAAGTGGTACTCAAGGAGAGAAGACAAGGGAAAGCATGGGAAATTTGATAACTTATGAATTGGCCCTTATCCCATTCATTTTGTTGCTGGCTGTTGTCGACAATTATTTTCTGCCCTAGAGACAGCCTAGATTCATAAATGACCGATTACTGAGACATGTAACATGAGGAGCTCATAATATGGCTTGGGTTGTCAGTCCAAAAGCTCTCTTACTATCTCTTGTTAAACAAGGAAATTAGTTTAAATGGGACCAATCTCTCTCAGAAGCTGATACAAAGATAAGAATAGTGTAGGAACATCATGCAAAACTGCAATACAAAGGCATCAGACACTTAAGAGACAGCTTACTGTAAAGAGGGCCAGTTCAAATAATATGCCACAGAAATCAAATATCATAAAGTGGATGCAGTGAAGAAACATGAAGAAGATACTAGTTAGCATGAAGCTGATACCCAGATACACAACAAAACCACATATGGGCTTACCCGACTAAGAATCCATACATGACAATGGCGTTTTAAAAGCACCCTCTTCAAGTAACTAATATAGCAGAAAGTATGGATGAAGTGAACATGAAACAATATATCATGACTAGGCCTATTTAAAGCGCTTGACTAATCCAAATAAGGGCACCAACTAGGATGAATCCTTACCTAAGACCAGTGAGCCACTCGCATTCTAGAACATGATACGAGAAGATAAATAGCATGAAATGAGATATTTTATTAACACATAAGAAAAGGTTACATACTGTGGGATACCAAAGACCATAATCCTCATTACAGTTATAACTCCTCTTCACCAGTTATAAATCCTCCTCGCTGAAACCCCTACGGGCTCGAGCCTTCATACGAAGCTTTACAAGATGTATACAAAGGCACCTCTTTGCACGGTTCTTTGATAGAAATACGGAACCCTTACAATGTCTTTCTTCCTCATTTTTATAAGAGAAACAGAAAGCTCTAGAGAATGAGGTAGGTGATATACATTTAATGATCTAATTAAAACAAATTTGAAAGAAAAACCCGCCTATGCTGTTTGACGGTGCTGAACTGGTGCAAGTACTCTGCTGCTGTTTTATGAAATAAATGTTGAGGATGAAAATCTCCTCATAAATAGGACATAAAGAATAAAATATACAAATGTTCTGTACTTGACTGAAAGAGAAAAATTTTCTGCAATAAAATCTTGAGGTTGCTTGTATTTGTGCATGGTACTCTCGCCCCCTTGAACCCCGAACTGGAATTTGTATTTTTCAATGCCGGACACTGAGCTCTTCGATCTTTTGTTGATATTCTTCGTAACCTCATTTATGTTTTTAGCTACCAGAATCTTCCCCCTTTGAATTTCTCTGTAGGGTTCAATGGATTTATTTCTATTTCCATTAATGAAGTCATGTCACAACAACTACCCTGAGCTTTCGGTCATAAACTCTTCCTTTGCAGGCAGACTTCTGGATGCGTCCTCGACTTCTGTGGTGAAGACAGAGATTAATGGAGGGTTCCTGTCCCTGCAACCTGCAAAAACACACAAACATATTACAAGACTGGACATAGGGGTGGTGAATGTGTTGGCAGCCATGGAAACGGTGACACAGACTGAGAAAAATGGTGGGACGATGCAGGGTGGCAAAGGAGGATTACAGGGGAATGGTGAAGAACAAGCCGGGCGGAAGTTTATATCGTAAAATTTTTAAATTTGAACGAAGGGTGTAATGGTAAATGAAATATAACAAATGCGCAGGGGTGATAACGTGGAGGAGTATGAGATTAACAGCGTGGCAGGGGAATGGTCTGGGTCGTGCATCCTGGAAACAAGATCAATGGTTACAAATGCATCGGGGTGATGGAACGGTGGGCCATGGGCGCGATAGGCATGGGTTAAAACACCTGCAGCTTTAGAAGATAACCACCGTTGGATGAAAGGCGCAGGATCGGACGATGATGATTGATTCCGCTGCACATCCTTTGGCCAAAATTTAATGCGTGGGGAGAGTGAAGGCCTGAGATAAAGCGTGTGCATCTTCGAGGCACGATGGCCATCGGATGGATGCCCCGAGATCTAACGGTCACCATTTATTCTGCTACCCGACCTTTGTCTAAACATTAACGTGCGAAATGGCAGCGGTTTAGGGCCCATACCAAGGACACGTGGCGCACATTCAATGGGATCGCTGGCCCCGCGGAGAATACCACCCTCTCACCAATGGTAGTGCGGAATGAAACCGTTGGTTTTTGCAATACGCGCGGGTGCGGGGACCACCACGGAAAACCAACTCCGCTCCGTGGATTAGATTTGATCGGACGGCTCCAGACGTGCCCGAAAACTTTAACGATAGGCTCCTTTCCATCTGGTGCTTGGTCTAGCACCTGAGTCGTATGGGGAACAAAAAAAAAGGGGCTGGAACTGCAGGGGCTAGGCCTGATAAATCTTATACTGTGATTTTTAGCCTTTGTACAGTGTATTTTTTGGGCGGAAAGGGTAACGACAAGCAGAATATGGAGGTTTTTGGCCATGGTAGCAGGTTTGAAAGGTTTATATGGGGCAGTAGGCCAAAAAATTGAATGGAGGGGTTGACATGCACAACATCAGCTCCATCTGGGGATGGTATGTTCATCCTTGGACATGTCGAGAACTTGTAGACCCTTGATCATCTTGTATGTAGATTCCGCTCTTCAGCCCTTTTTCTTTTTCTTCAAAACTAATTAACACACATCCCTTATTAAAATAAAAACTAAAACAAATTCTATATACAATATAATACAACAGGCATACTCTGCTCGAATCAAAATTAAAAGTAGGGCTTTAGGAATTGGCCGTTCACAGGGGCATCTAACAAGTCACCCTGCAAATTTTCTAAAATAAATGTATTGTTACCTTTTAGCTCCATAATCTTAAATGGGCCAAACCAAAGTGGATCGAATTTAGCATGGTTTCCTTTTTCGGCCCTTCTGACATCCCACCTGAGAACTAATTCCCCAATTTGAAATTTTCTGTCTTTTGCGTGCTGATCAAATACATGTTTCATTTTCTCCCGATATTCTGTTAACCTATGACTCACTTGATTCTGTGTTTTCTCCAATTCTATCAATTGATTAATTCTCCTGACCATGTCATCTAGTTCTTCCTGACTTTCCTGCATGAAACGTGCCACTGGAAAAGCCAATTGCACAAGAAACACAGCTGCTTGCCCATATACCAGTTCATAAGGAGATTTCCCAGTTGCTCTCTTGCTATTTATTCTGTTTTCCCACAGAGCAAATTTCAATTGGGAATCCCAATTCTTCTGTTTCTCATTAATAGTCTTTTTCAAGGCCCTTACCAGTGTTTTGTTCGAAGATTCTGCCAAGCCATTCCCCTATGGATAGTAAGCTGTGGAGTGATTTAATGCAATATTATACTGCTGGCATAAATTTACAAATTTATTGGACTTGAAAGCCTATGCATTATCAGTTACAATTCTAGCTGGACAGCCAAACCTGGATATGATGTTCTCTTCCATCAATTTGATGATTATAGCATCTGTAGCATTTCTCGCAGGTATGGCTTCCACCCACTTTGTAAAGTAATCTGTTGCAGTCAATATCCATTTATGTTGGCCACTTGAAGGGGGATGTATTTCTCCTATAAAATCTAATCCCCATTGCTGAAATGGTTCATTTACATGGACTGGAATTAGGGGCAGAGCGGGCAGCTTTTGTCTCTCAACAAATTTTTGACATTTATCACATGCTCTGACCCAAGTAAAAACATCCCCAAATAACTTAGGCCAATAAAAACCAGCTCTCAATATTTTATAAGTTGTGGCTCTCTAGCTGTAATGTCCTCCATAGATCCCTTCATGAAATTCTATCATTATACTTTCCACTTCATTCTCTGTGAGGCACAATAACAGTATGCCTGAAGGACCTCTCCAATATAACTGACCATTGGCAACTATATACTTTTGTGATTTTAGCCTCAAAGCCCTGTATTTTGATTTGTCACAGCTGGGAGGATAGCTAAGTGTCAAAAGGTATTCAACTATTTCTTTGTACCATGGACTAATGAGGTATTTTATATGTGCTTTCTGAGCGGCCATCTCCAGTCCTTGCTACTCTTCTCCTTTCTCAGACTCTTCATTCGCTATCATGGATAAATTTATGCCTAGAGCATGATGATTTGATTCAGGCAAAATTTTGGCTAGCCCTTGTCCTTTAGCCAGCTTAGTGGGTCTTATGTCCAGGTCATACTCCTGTATTTTTGCAATCCATCTTCCTCTTTTGCCTTCACTATCTCCTTGAACGAGGATATCTTTGACAACTATTGTAGGAACGTATGCAATAATGTGGGACTGAAAAACATATGTTCTAAAGGCTTTGAGGGACTTCACCAGGGCATATGCCTGCTTCTCAAGTATGTTATACTTTAATTCTGCATCATGTAATACCTGGCTAAAGAAGGCTATAGGCTGCTCATATCCTTCTTTATTTTTCTGAAACAATACTCCAGCTATTGTATGAGGTGATGCAAAAGAAAAAATCATAAATGGCTTGTTGTAATCTGGTCCAGCTAGCACAGGAGCTTCAGCAAATGCCTGTTTTATCCTTTTGAATGCATCTCTAGATTCTTGGGACCATTTCACCTCATTGTTCTTTTTCAACATATCAGTTATATGTCTAACTATCTCAGCATAGTTAGGAATAAACCTTCTCAGGAAATTGATTCAGCCTAGAAACACCTGCACTTCCTTCTTATTCCTGGGTAAAGGAATACTGTTTATAACTTCAACTCTCTTAGGGTCTATTTTCACACCATCTTTAGTTACAATGTGCCCTAAGATTTTTCCCTCATCTAATGCAAATAAAGATTTTTGAGGATTAAGGGAGAGACCATACCTTCTGCATTTTTCAAAGGTTCTTTGCAAATGCTGAATGTGTTCAGTATCATCCTTTGAAAACACTGTAATATCATCAAGATATACCACAAAAAATTTGTCCTGCTCCCCAACAAAGGCTATGTCCATAGCCCTCTCAAATGTGGCCCCTGCGTTAATCAAACCAAATGGCATCCTGGCATACATAAATGTACCCCATGGTGTTGTAAATGCAGTTTTCTTCTGATCCTCTGGGAAAACAGCCACCTGATTCTAACCGAAAAACCCATCCATCATTGACATTCTGGAGGCTCCGACCACTTTCTGTAGAATGTGGTCCATCTTAGGCAATGGATAATTGTCCTTTAAAGATGATCTATTTAAGTTCCTGAAATCCATACATAATATTATTTCTCCATTCTTTTTTCGAACAAGAACTAAGTTAGCAACCCATTCAGAGTATCTTAGTGGCACAATTATTTTGGCCTTCAGCAGCTTCTTGATTTCTTTTTCAATGGAGGGAAGCAGCAGAGGATATATCTGCCTGAGCTTATGCTTATAAGGCTTTTCATCTTCCCTCAAAGGAATTTTATGCTGCATTATATTAATATCAAAAATGTTTAGGTCCTAATAAGACCATGCAAGTACATCCTTGTATGACTGAAATAATTTCAAATATTTTCTTTTGTATTCCTCTGAAACCTTCTTAGATAATATTACAATTTTGGGCTCGGCATCAGTGCCCAAATTCAAGTCTTCTACTTGATTTTATTCTACTATTTTATTATGCTGCAATGGAACATCATTTTTGTCAAACAATCTTTCTTGGGGCACTAGCCCTTTAGGTATTATATTTCCTTTCAACTACAACACTTTACTTCCTACCATTTCGTCTTCCCATTTACTTTCTGCAACATTTTCAGCTTCCTCTTCTTCATTATCATCAATCTCCATATTAGAGAATTCTCCCACTGTTTCCAGGAATCTCTTCATTTGTTCATCATCTTCAAATACCTTCCAGTGCTTAATATTATCTGGGATGGATGGTCTATATCGTACCTCAACTTCATACCTCAAAAGTGGGTTCTGAGGAGGATGAAATGTGCTAGCAGCCACAACAAGAGAATCTGCCATTCGATTCTGCTCCCGAGGCATGAACTGTATGTTAAAGGCTAAGAAGAAATTCTCCACCATGTCCCAAACTTCATTTCTATATGCCCTCAGCCGAGGATGCTTGGTTTGGCATTGATTTCAGACCTGTCTCACCACCAACTCAGAGTCTCCCAAGACTTTTAAATTCTGGATGCCCATATTCTTGGCTGTCTGTAATCCCAACAAAATTGCTTCATATTCATCTACATTATTGGTAGCCTCATATTCAAATTTAAAGGACAGTGGGACCCATTTTCCTGTAGGAGAGATTAATAACACTCCAGCTCCATTGCCTTCTCTTGAATTTGTCCCATCAAAATGTAAAGTCCAGATTCCAGCTTCATAATTTTCTGAAGGCTGCTCATCCCTAATTTTGAAGGAGGATTCATGTACATAATTTTGATCTTCTTCTAGCATAAAGCATGAAAAATCTCCTTCTTTACTATAGACTGCTGAATTTTCAGATTTATCAGCCTTAGTAATTACCTTGACAAATTTAGTCTCTCTGTATAACCTCCTCTCCTATCCACCAAAAACTGGGATGGTAGCATATGTTAAATCCAGCTTAATTGACCCACCAATTTTTGTACCCCAGGACCTTGATAGGAACATGCCAAAGCGGGCTGGGATATCAGCAACCACGATGTCCATTACTACACTTTTTGCTGGAATTTGGGCCAGATTGACCACTAAATCTTTAATCATCCCCAAGCATTTGACTCTTTTGGAATCAAATGAATAAAGGTCTTTATATGGGCGTGTGATTTGCAGTCCTAGTTGTTCCATGACGGATAGAGGCATAAGATTATGGGAAGCCCCAGAATCTAACATACAATTGTGTAACAACAGGTCATGAATAACTAGAGACACATAAAAAGGAGGAGTAGAAGGATCTACTTCCTCAACATGTTGGCCAAAGAATACCATGGGTCTTTCTTCTTGAAGGTTTAAACTATCAGGCGCAATTGATATTTCAGGAGGGAGCATAAAAGAAGTAACTTGAGACTGATATGCAGGTTGTTTTAGCAGCTCGGTCAAGGGCACTGGAATTTTAATTTTCTCAAGTTATTTTTGCAAACTAAAAGCAGGAGGGGGCTTTTCTATCACAACTCCTTTTGACTCTTTATTTTTAGCTGAAAATTTAATTTCTTTTTACACAGATTCATCATTAGGAGGACTGACTACTTTTGAAGAAGAAGGAATCTGATCATTAGACTGCAAGGGAGTATTTAGAGGACTCTTACCTTTTTCTGCAGATTTCTGCATTGTCATCTCTTTTTTAGCAGGTGCTTCTTTCTGAGTTGGCTCTTCTTCTTGATCTTGAGTTTAGGTCCTCTTCCTTGAAGATCTGAGATCATATTTTACATTGAATTGTGCTTGCATGAAATCAGCAAATTGTTTACAATAATGATCAATCTCTGCTTCTTCTTCTTCTTGCAATGGGCATTATATATCATCATTGTTTGAAGAAGCAAGATTTGAATCTTCTAATTGATAAGCAGCATCTTCAGTGGAGTCATCCGCTGGAACTTTCAAGTACAATGGGTGTGGTACCTGATCTGGTTGCTCTTTTGCTTCTCTTGGCAATATCTGCAGTGGTGGTCTTTTATACTGAGGATTGTATCCTCTGTTTGGAGCATTATAAAAATTCTTGGGTGCTGAATTCTTAGCCTCCAATTCAAGTTTAACAATCTTCTTAATCATCTTGCTTATTTCATCCATCTTATCTGAATCTTTCTCCTGGTTAGAGGAGGAAACCTCTTCTTTTCCTCTCCTTCTAGTATCTTTTTCAACTTTCCCTTTTAATTTTCCAGAGGAAGCAAATTTTGCTTCCAATTCAAGGGCATCTGACTGAGCATCATCTAAAGTGGCAGGTTTTCTTTCCCTCAAGGAGAAGCCAAAATTTGAGTCAAAGGATGCAATGAAAACAACTTTTGCAGCGTTCTGATGAGGCTTCATATCTGCAGGGAGATTTAGATATAACTTATTAAATCTCTTAATAAACTCCGACACCCATTCATTATGTCTCTTCTTGAGTGTATTGAACTCAGTGAGACACTTTCCATGATCTTTCTTTTCTCCCCATTTCCTGAGAAAAGTATTCTCCATGTCATCCCAGGTGGTTACTGAATGGTTTCCCAATGTCTTGAACCATTTTCTGGCTTCACCATCCAAAGATTGCACAAACAATATCAAGACCACATCCAAATGTTCTACATTTAAGTTTTCTGCAAAAGAGCAGAAAGCCTCAAGATGTTTCTGAGCGTCAATATCATTTTCTCCATTAAATCTAGGCAAAATCTTCAAATAATCCTGTGGCATATCATTTAGCACTTGGGGTAAGGCCAGTGGAGCATATTTGTTCAATAGGAAAGAAGGAACATTAGCCATTGGAGGAGGTGGGGGTTGTGCAACAATTTGATGTACAAATGAAGGAAGGGGAGGAGGAGGAAGTGGAGTATGTATAACAATGGGAATAAATTGCACAGAAGCCTGAGGTGTAGATGGGAATAGTTCATGGTTAACAACAGCTACTTATGTGACTTCTTTAACTTCTTCAGCCTCAGGGGTAGGATGAGGGTTATCTTTGGTTCTAGCACTTCCCCTGGGTGGGCTATCTGAGTAATATTCGGGATTTTCCTCAGTGGAGTCGGGATTTTCCACTGGGATTTCCTGAGAAGAAGAGGATGGATGATCTTCTACAGAATATTCAGGGACTTCAGCACGGGCTGATTGTCTTTCTTTCCAACTTCTTCTATGAATAATCTTCTCTGGGTCAGATGCAGAGGATGTCTTTAACTTAGAGGAATCTGACCTCAAATGTGGCTTTCGAGGAGCCAGGACTACCAATAGATTTATCAAATAAAAAGAAGTGGAGTCACCAAGGTGAGAGATATGAAACTCTTCAACTCTCTATGCTCACCTGATTAGAGAGTGAATATGATTTTTCGAGGCCCAGGGAAACTGATATTCTTGAATTCGGTCCCCGGCAACAGCGCCAGAAAGATGTTGTCGACAATTATTGTCTACCCTGGAGACAACCTAGAGTTGCTATAGACCAGTGCCTAGGACATCTTAACATAGCAAGGAGCTCATAATATAGCTTGGGTTGTCAATCCAAAAGCTCTCTTACTATCTCTTGCAAAACAAGGAAATTAGTTTAAATGGAACCAAACTCTCTCAGAAGCTGATACAAAGATAAGAATAATGTGGGAACAGCATGCAAAACTCCAATACAAAAGCATCAGACAGTTAAGAGACAACTTACTGCAAAGAGGGCCAGTTCAAATAATATGCCACAGAAATCAAATATCAGAAAGTGGATGCAGTGAAGAAAACATGAAGGAGATACTAGTTAACATGAGGCTGATACCCAGATACACAACAGAGCCACATATGGGCTTATCCAACTAAGAATCCATACATGACAATGGCTTTTTAAAAGCACCCTCCTCAAGTAACTAATATAGCAGAAAATATGAATGACATGAACATGGAACAGTATATCATGACTAGGCCTATTTAAAGCGCTTGACTAATCCAAGTATGGGCACCAACTAGGATGAATCCTTACTTAAGACCAGTGAGCCACTCGCATTCTAGAACATGATACAAGAAGATAAATAACATGAAATGAGATATTATATTAACACATAAGAAAATATTACATACTGTGGGATACCAAAGACCAGAATCCTCATTACAGTTATAACTCCTCCTCACTGAAACCCTACGGGCTCTGAGCCTTCATACAGAAACTTTACAAGATGTATACAAAAGCCTTTCACTGCACAGTTTGCTGATAGAAATCTGGAACCCTTACAATGTATGTCTTCCTCATTTTTATAAGAGAAACAGAAAGCTCTAGAGAATGAGGTAGGTGATATACATTTAATGATCTAATTTAAAACAAATTTGAAAGAAAAACCCGCCTATGCTGTTTGATGGTGCTGAACTGGTGCAAGTACTCTGCTGCTGTTTTATGAAATAAATGTTGAGGATGAAAATCTCCTCATAAACAGGACATAAAGAATAAAATATACAAATGTTCTGTACTTGACTGAAAGAGAAAAATTTGCTGCAGTAAAACCTTGAGGTTGCTTGTATTTGTGCATGGTCCTCTCGCCCCCTTGAACCTCGAACTGGAATTTTTATTTTTCAATGCTGGACACTGAGCTCTTCGATCTTCTGTTGATATTCTTCTTAACCTCATTTATGTTTTCAACTACCAGAATCTGCCCCCTTTGAATTTCTCTCTAGGGTTCAATGGATTTATTTCTATTTCCATTAATGAAGTCATGTCACAACAACTACCCAGAGCTTTCGGTCATAAACTCTTCCTTTGCAGGTAGACTACTGGATGCATCCTCGACTTCTGTGGTGAAGATGGAGATTAATGGAGGGTTCCTGTCGCTGCAACCTGCAAAAACACACAAAAATATTAAAAGACTGGACATAGGGGTGGTGAATGTGGTGGCAGCCATGGCAACAGTGACACAGACTGAGAAAAATGGTGGGATGATGCGGGGTGGCGAAGGAGGATTACAGGGGAATGGTGAAGAACAAGCCGGGCGGAAGTTTATATCGTAGAATGTTTAAATTTGAACGAAGGGTGTAATGGTAAATGAAATATAACAAATGCGCAGGGGTGATAACGTGTAGGAGTACGGGATTAACAACGTGGCAGGGGAATGGTCTGGACCGTGCATCCTGGAAACAAGATCAATGGTTACAAATGCATCGGGGCGATGGAACAGTGGGCCATGGGCGCGATAGGCATGGGTTAAAACACCTGCAGCTTTAGAAGATAACCACCGTTGGATGAAAGGCGCAGGATCAGACGACGATGATTGATTCCGCTGCACATCCTTTGGCTGAAATTTAATGTGCGGGGAGAGCGGAGGCCTGAGATAAAGCGCGTGCATCTTCGAGGCACGATGGCCATCGGATGGAGGCCCCGAGATCTGATGGTCACCATTTATTCTGCTACCCGACCTTTGACTGAACATTAACATGCGAAATGGGAGCGGTTTCGGGCCCGTACCAAAGACACGTGGCGCACATTCAATGGGATTGCTGGCCCCGTGGAGAATACCGCCCTCTCAGCAATGGTAGTGCGGAATGAAACCGTCGGTTTTTGCAATGCGCGTGGGTGCGGGGACCACCACGGAAAACCAAATCTGCTCCGTCGATTGGATTTGATCGGATGGCTCCAGACGCGCCCGAAAACTTTAACGATAGGCTCCTTTCCATCTGGTGCTTGGTCTAGCACCTGAGTCGTATGGGGAACAAAACAAAGGGGCTGGAACTGCAGGGGCTAGGCCTGATAAATCTTATACTGTGATTTTTAGCCTTTGTACAGTGTATTTTTTGGGCGGAAAGGGTAACGACAAGCAGAATATGGAGGTTTTTGGCCACGGTAGCAGGTTTGAAAGGTTTATATGGGGCGGTAGGCCAAAAATTTGAATGAAGCGGTTGACATGCACAACAGTAACAATGCCTTTTTTCTGCAGGAGTTGAATGGAGAAAAACTGTTTGGGGATCCTGTCAATGGCAGGATGCTCAAACATTACTTCTTTTAAATCCTATCATGTTTTGAAGCCTTTTTATCTTTTTTCTCATTATAAATATTTCATCCATCATTGCATTCAAAGTTAGAAAAATAAAAAATACAAAAACAATAGAAGAAAGAAAAAAGGGCAGTTTGTAAAAACAATAAATGTACAACCCCATACCAAAAAAGAGAAACAAAGTATGAAAGTGTGCAAGATCAAATGCCACTCCTAAAAAACATACTTATGGTTAGTCATATAGCCTAATCATGACTAATTAGTTTTAAATTGACTGCTGATAGATTAGTGAATTTGATTTTCCAAACAGCTTAAACTTGGCTTGTCAGTTAGGTAGATTAGGCTAGAAAATAAAGGTTCAAACAAGCTCAAAATCTGAACCTAAGTGTCCAAAAGAAAAATGAATCTTATCTGTTTAATTTTGAGTCAAAAAAAGAGGTAAACTGGTTCTAATCAGCTCAAAATCTGAACCAGATAACAAGCAAAAACAACTCGAATAAACTCAAAAAACAGAGCTGAAGAAAACAGAAGGTCGTGCTTAGAACTTTCAGATCTTAAGCCTTCCATTTTGATTTAATTTTCTGTAAAATAATATCTATGTGAAACTTTTTTTTTATGCCATATATCAAAATCAAGTTAGACTGTTCAATCATGGCTTGTATGCTTTTAAATTTCTGTCTTATAAATTAGTGAATAAAAATCTGTTAGATTGTTTAATCCTAACAGATAGTAGATAAGGTAGAGAAGCATATGAACTCAACTGTTTAATCTGAGTTCATGGAGAAATAAGAAGTAGACTTAGATTAGTTTCTTTCTTTCAAAAGAATAAAATTTTGTAAGAGAGTTTTTCAATCCAAGTGCACTTTGAAAAGAAGAAAAAATGTTAGATCAGTAGGATTGGGTAGGTAGAAAGCTTGTTGGATAGATATCCATTGTTTTTTCATTGCTGCTAATATTTTTAGAGAAAAAGAAGATCATCCAAGTAAATAAAAAACAACCCAAATGGATGAGGCACTGATCAACCCCCCAGAGAATGCAAGTCTGAAGTTCTTGATGCCTTCAAGAAGACACCATCCCCATGTGGAGCTACTATTAGCCACCCATAAAAATTTTCATATCAAATGGTGGCTAAGTCATTTTTGAAGCCTTCAAGAAACAATTTTTATTTCAAAATTGTTAATTCTTGAAGTCTTGTGAAGACATCATGTCTTCACATTAATATTCACTATTGTTTCCCTTTTAAACTCATAAATTCTGTTATTTTCATGAAGAAAAGACTGCTGCAAAAACCCCCATTTTCCCCTCATTTTACTTCTTTTTCCTTCATCATTAATCTTAATTTTGTTCTCTTTTTCCGTACACTTCCTCTATTTTTGATGTATTCCCTTCCTTCCTTCATAAAACCCCTTGCATAAGGTTTAAAACTCATTTTTGAATCTTACCGAAACCCCCAAATTCATTAAAAAACCTTGAAAAAATAAAATAAAAATACGTTTTTGTATTAAGGCTTAAGCCCCTTTGGGTTAAGTCCTAAACCACTTCCCCTCCATGCAACTTAGTGTTGGAACCAAGTGCAAAGGCCAAAAGCACTTATCGCATTAGAACTTCCGACGAGCGCGAGTATTTTGTGTAAACATTAAAACCCCGATGTGATTAGCTCCTTTATATATAAGCCCCGATCCTTTGCTTTATTCGTATAACCTTGAGCTTTTTATCGGGCGCTAAAAACATTATGTAAACCCATCCCGATGATATTTTCCCTTTGTAAATTCATAAAACCCACTTTTCCTATGTTTGTATTGAAACCCTCCGGTTCAATATTTTTAATGAAAAAAACCATTGATCTAAAGGCTGATCGACGATCCATAGAGTCTCACATCGAATTTTTTGCATCAGGCGCATTTGAAAACCCACTCCATAGTCCCGATTCCGATTGGCATGCTTGCATATAACACATGATCCCTTCATTATTTCATATATCCAAATGCCCTGCAATCAGACATCAAGCCTTTTTATAATAAACCATACCTGAATGTAAAATCCTTTGTATTTCATTAAAAAATTTATTTTCATATGTTATAAGGGATCTTGCCTGTTCATTGGTTAAACCCATTCCCAACCATTTCTCATAAACCAATAAACGGCCCGTGCAATCTCACATCGAAGATTTCCATTAGGCGCGTTAAATATTTTATTCACCACCTCCGATTAGCTACCTTCTGATTCATCCTCCACCATCGATCTGATCCTCAGATTGACGGCCCATAGTCAATCGCATTAGCGTCCATTCTGTTTTTCCCGTGCCAATCACCAAGCTTCGATTACATCTGGGACGTCCACGTGTCAAGATTCGACGATCCAGAATGTACCTCCTGACCTTTGTTAATTCCATACACCCTGCTTTATAATGTTTTTCAGCCAAATCTCAGTCGTTGATCTTTGTAGATAAACAACCCATACTGACCCATTCCCCACTTTGCAAATTATTTCATTAACCCCAAAGATTGATCTCGAACATCCATTTAAAGATCCAATGGCCCAGATTCATCCTGGTAGGCCCGAATTTCTTGGGTCCTACCCGTCCCAGATTTGATCTCCGACATTCATCCCTATGATTGGATGGTCCAGAATAAAACCACCCTACCTCGTTCCACCCGCGCATCTTTCCGATATCGCACTCATTCCACGACTGTCGGATCTAAGACCCCTGATCTGATGGCTAACGCGCATTTTCGTGTAGATTCATGCCCGAAGGATAATTCTCAGAAATCATGCGATATGGGCGGTATTGAAATGCTACATGTCGCCCTCTGATGCATATTTCATTCAAAAAGGAAAAACCGCATTCCTCCCCTTTTGCTACGCGATACTGTTGGTTTCTCAAGCCGAAACTGCTTTCCCCTTTTATGTCGCATTTCATCGTGTTCGCTCCCCACCGTTGATCTCTACAGATCAACGACTCAGATTTAATCTGTCCATTACATTATCGCCCTCTGCCTTCTTCCAAGGGCCTTCAATGAACAACCTCCACCATTAATCTTTATGGGCCAAACTAATCCAATGGCCCAGACTCATTCGGGAAACCCAAAATTTCCCTTCAACACATTTCCCTCTGCAAAAGGATTTTTCACTCATTTCCTTTTTTTTTCTTCCATTTTCTGATAATGTGACCCCTTTGCATTATTTTTTCACAACTAATCTTGACCATTAATCAGCATGGATCAACGGATCTGACTTAATTCTCCACCATTATTCCGACCGCCTCCTTTGAACCTCAACACACAATCTCTATCGTTGGATGTTTTCATCCAATGGCCACACTCTAATCCTGGCCTCTGAGGTAGTATTACCCATCCATGCAAGATTTTATTAACTTTGTTGTATTGTGCATATTTTTAAAGGTTTTTCAAAATGATTAAAAAAAAAAAAAAAAAAAGTCGAGGATGACGATCTTCTAGGCTTTCATTTATCAAAGAGTATCCACCTACGGGGTTCAACTCCACGTTTCATCAGTGCATCATGAGCATTGATGCTATAAGAACCCTTTGTGCACCTACACATCAACAAGACACAGCATATTAATTAAAGCAGAGATTATCAGTGTTGAAGATCAAATCAAAGCAGAAATTGAAGAATTGAAGGTTGAATCACAGTTTTGGTGGATTACGGCTAAGATCGATAATCAAAAGCCTAATCCACTAAAATTAAACATAGTTAAAGAATAGAAGACAGAATTTAGGCCTGATTAAGCCTAACATATAGAATCAAATAAAATTAACAGTGTTTAAAGAAAACAAAAAATATCTATCAGACGGAGAAAGCCTCCACTGCCACATCAGAGCCTAATTGAATCCTCTCAGCTACCAAAGCCACCTGTAGCCTCAAAGAATTCAACAGAGGGCCGAGTAATGACCAAAACAAAAGATATTTTCCCCAATACAGCTCAACAATTATTTCGAGCCAGAGACTTATTGTAAAAATATCAGCACAGTTATTACAACATGACACAAAGCCTTAAATTCAACAAAATCTCCCTACCGAGATTAATTCTTAATGTAAAACAATTAATATAGAGGGAATATATGTAGTCTTCTCCATTGAGCCCCTCAAAGGCCGAGAAGGATTAATCTGTATTAATTGAACCCATAGATCTTTTTTCTCTTCGACCTCCTCATTTTTTCCAATAAAATCTTCTTGAGGAGCTCATTGTAAACATTGGTTGCAGAACTTTGAAATATACTTGTGCTTGAAACTTCTACATGTAAATAGTGTTCAAAGGCTCTTGAAGCTCTATTTGTGATCAAATAAGTTAGACTAAGAAGTGAAGATTATTTTTGAACTGAAACATTGGACTTGAAGAATGTAACTGGTTTGACATCAATATACAAGCTTATTCTTGCGATCCTAGTCTATATCACTGGTGAAGTGCTTCTTTCTATGTTATTGTTTTTTCTTTCATGTATGTCATTTTTTCCATTATTCTCTGATAAAGAACAACAAGCATAGCGCTAGGATTTACTATTTACAGTACCCTTCTCTGACTGATAAGCTTTATCTCAATGTTTTCCTCCAATTTGTTTATTTAAGAATGATTCAATACAATTCAAGCAGTTAGGAACGCTGGTGTTCCCTCGTCCTACTATTTACTTTAAACATCATTCTTGAATTTTATTTTCACTATTTGCTTAGTAAAGATAGACTAGAAAAGTGATGGTGTGCCATGTTTTCTAGCTTCTTTCTCCAAAGGTAATTCTGAAAGTTTCCCTAAGTGTATGCTAAAAGAAGTCTAGATTTAAAAGTATCTTAACTGATCTTAGGTTGTACTTTGTTATTCTTATCTGTTTTCATACTTTCTGAAAGTAATTATGCATATTACTGGATTGTTTGTCTGTTGAGTCAGCTTTAATATGAACTTGTCCAAAGAGGTTTTATGGTTAGCCCTGCCCTTTGTTCATTTTTAAACAGTTACTTAAAAGGCTTTTCTTGTTTGGACAGACTGTTAAATCCTAGTTGAAATTAGTGTCTGTTTCCACCCCTTCAACACTTTTATTTTTTCCATTCCATCATTTAATATCAAATATATTGTGATATAGATGGCTTGTCCCTTGGACCACTCTTGAAATTGTTGCTCAATTAAACCCTTTTATGACTCCATAGCCCAATGGACTAAAAACCAGCGTTATATCTATCTTTTTAGCCAAAGCTTGTTCTAATTGCTTGCAACTTCACACCTTTGAAAATATTTCATTTTAGAACTTTCCACTCAACTAATAATAATGCTCAACCATCCAAAAACCAACAAAAGCCTCGTTCTTAATAACTAGCCTAATATCACACATAAAATCCTTAAAGATAATTCAATCTTTATACTTATTGGAGAGATCCCTCTCCGGATTCAGGAGGGCTAGATCCTAGAATCCCAAAGTGGTTCAAGTGTTCTCCTTGCATTTTTGGTCTCACCAATCTACTGAAATTACAAGGAGCTAACATGTGTATACTCAGGGGGTAAACCCTGCATTCTACATGAATATCTCGGTAACTCAGCCACGATTAATTTTATTAAAGTTTTTTTTCCAATTTTTTCAACTAAATAAATAATGAAAATTAAACATTAAAAAGGGTAACTAAGTATAAAGGATTACTAGGCCACTATGAACTATAGAATAAAATTTCCAGTACGCACATCTAATCTTCCTAAAAGTTGTGTTCGGTGTATCAGAAATGAAAAAGAATCTGAATCAGTTCCTTATGGATGGTATGCAACCTAGAAGGGGTCTCCAAAATATACTCAAGGTAAATGCAGGTAAAATCTGTGTTAGAACTGTTTAATGCAAGCTTGTATGATAGGAAGCATCCTAATATACTTTTCATACGTGGAGCACCATCCTATATACCTAAAGGTACATGGAGAACGATCTGATATACTTATGTACATGGGATATCTACTACCCGCAGAATGTGTTGCACACAAAAAACTACAATTTCTATATTTATAGACATCAAAACACATATTCTAAGCTAGAACCACTAATTTTTGGTTAATTTAAAATCTTGATTGATTTTACAATTCCTTTTTCATTAAATTCAATTTAATAGATGTGATGTAAATGATATAAATTTTGATTCCAAACTTAATGCAACAAAAATGAAAAAATGAATCTTTTACTTTGATGAATTTCTATCTATGGTAAAGAGAAAGTATTTTTCAATATTCAAACAAAGTGAAAAAATTCCAATTCACCATAGTTCCTTTCTAGAAAATGAAAAAAATTCACTTTCAAATTAACCCAAATTTAGAACTTTTACTTTTAAATTTAAACTCACCCAAAAACACAAGGATCATAAAAATTTATTTTATATGCACAAGACCCAAGACCTTTTCAAAATGAAAAAATAAAACCAAAAAATCTTTAAGACGAATCTTTCAAATGAATCTTATGAATATAAAATTGTATAAAATATAATTATGAAATGCTTCACTGCTAAAAACAACAACAACTCATTTCATTTTCATCAAAATAAGAAATTTTATAAGCAAACAATACTTAATCTTGAAAAACACTCTCTTTCATCAACGTAATGATGTTTTACAAAAAATTAAAACAAATGATAAATCTAATTCTTTGAGAGAATAAAGACGGACAAACACTATCTCAACAATTACCAATCCTTCCTTTGATATATCAAAAAATCATCAGATCAAACTTTCAACCCTAGTTTATAAAGTTGAGGAAATTTTCCATAACATCAAATTGAATAGAAACAAACTTTTCAAGGATGTTAATAGATATAGCAAAGAATAGTAATCAAAATATTCTGGACTCGATAGATGAAAACCGTAATTTTTCAGAAATTTTAGAGACTTGCACAGGAAACCAGTTGAATTCAGTGTGCAGACACAATATTGATAAAGGAAAAATGCACAATGTTTCTCGCTATTGCTAAATTAAAAGGGCAAAAACTGAGAAAACTTAAGAAAAATAAAAAGCAAAGCCAAAAATCCACAAATTTAAACTTTCAATGTTCAAGACACAACCAAAAAAGGATACAAAAAGTGATTTAAAGGTCACAGGAGGACATAATGAAGAAAAAATCATTCCCCAGTATGGTCTCCAATTTGTTAAGGTGAAGAAATTGCTCTTGCGAACAAGAGTGATATCCCTAGATTCAAATACAAATCTAGTAACAAACATACATGTGATTTCTACCTTTCCTTAATATATAACTAAAACATGATATATGAAATATGCAAGAGTATCTTACCTCTCTATGAAATTCTTGTAGATGTCCTTTCGATGCCTTCAAAAGCTCTTCCTCGCTGCTTCAAGAGAATATCTACATAAAGAGAAACAAATAAGGAATAAAATCATAATGTACATGAAGAGTCAAACATGAAGTGAATGGAAATCATGACATAGCATGTATCATAACATTAATGAAATATTCATTTATAAACTATGCAAAATATGAAGGAGTTTTGCAAAAATCATCATAAAAAGTGCAAATTGGAAAGAAACAACTGCCTATATTAATCTTGAACAAGAAATATTAATACAACCTTATCCTTGATTATGTAATCGTCCTCATCATGATCTCTAATCCTCCCCTTAGGTGACAAGATTTTAGCCATAATCCGACAACATAAGTTTACATTCATAAGTCCCCCTTTACCCTCTGGTCTATGTCGAATTTATAGGCCAAGAGGAGGAGGTTTGATGTCATCTTTCCAAGGGGTGAGATCCATAAAGAGAGTGATTAGGGTTACACAAAGTGAAGGAGTTCACTCCATGAACCATAGGATGTGGATAAAGTATGTAGGGGCTCGAGGCCTTTAGTTGGGAAATATATCTCCAACAAATCTTCTAGAAATAGCTTTTTATTTTTACCTTCATTAAGTTATTTTTGAAGTTTTTACTGGATTACATAATACATGATTGCGCAAGCCACAATGTTAAAAACTTCGCTTGTGAAGGCAATGGTGAGGGAAATTGTGCAAGTGCTTAAACATAGGTTTTTGAGCAATTTAATCCAGAATTCTTGTTACCTTTAGGATTTTTTTTCTTCCAATATTGTAGGGGAATGCTTGGAACACTTCATCAAATAGTGAGCGATATGGATTGGTGTTCATTTTCCTAATGGTAAAAAAATGACGTGTAACAACACATAAGAAACACATGTGGACACTAGATATACGTGGAAACCCATAAAGGGAGAAAACCACAAATTTTGCTCCTATTGTGGGGAAAAGGAGAGATCATACTTCCTCTATTACATCAACTTTTGGAGGCTCCAACCTCTATGCTATTTTTCAAGCTACAACTTTTTGGGAAGCTCCTACTCCAATTAAATAAATTTTATATAGGATTCTACCTATAGGAGGATCCTACCTTGATTTTTTTCTACAAACTAGTACCTGCTATGAAGCTTCTACTCCCTATTCAACAGGATCCAACCTATTCTTTTTCAGGCTACTACCTCAAAAGAGACTGCAAACCCCTGATACATAAAATATACAATATTTTGGTTTTCCTAGACTTCAATTATGCATACCTCCATCTCTTTGTCTATCTTCTCTTCCTCAAATCATCTTCAAATCAATTCCTCTTCTTCTTTTTCTTTGAGCTAGGTAATTCACTAACAATGTCTCACAACAACTCTTTCAACTCATAAGCTCACTGACCATTTCTACCTTCCAAAATCACATATTCTATAAAGATAGCTTGTTGGATATTAGTATTCCATGCAAGAATATGAAGTTAAAAGTTTTCCTCTTTACATTCTAGGGATGTATTTTTCCCAATCTCTTTTAAATTTTGAATACTAAAACACATAAAATGAATTTTGAAATATTCAAATAACATGCATTAACAAAGCCAAATTTAATGATTACAAAATAATTACATTAAATTGCATCTTCTTGCATCACAACATTAACTTTCATCCTCTTACATCACAACATTAAATTTCATCCTCTTTCATCACAACACTAACTTTCATACTCTTACATCAGAACATTAACTTGCATCCTCTTGCATCACAACATTTTTTTGTACCTCTATAATACCTTTGTTCTATAACACCTCAACTAAATAATCCAATCACAAAGAATTTCCAAGGCCATATATGTGGTTACTCACAAGAAGTCGAGCTGCAATGGTATATGCACAACCTATGCAAGTATTCACAATGCATCGCAACATCGCATTACCTCTATGCGTTATCTCTACCCACAGTTTTACATAGGATTTTTTACAACAATACAAACACAACCATAACATAGTGCATCAACATAATCATATCAAACTTAAACAAGCATAACACCCTTCACCATCAATAACAACTTCGCAAACAAAATGAGGGTACTTTAATGAATTTAGGCCTAAGTGAGAAAAATTGGGCAATGAATTCATGGTTGGAAGTTTTACAAGAAAAATCAATATGTACTAATCATGTGAAAATTTATAGGGCTAAGTGAAAGGGAAGGATATAGGAAACTTAATGCATTAAAATTAAATAAAAATGTTGGTTACCCCATGCTAAATTTGAAAAAGAAGAAGCTTAGTGTTTCTCCAACCAAGCGAGAGAAAGTGGTTGAAGAAGGATGGTCCAATCACAAAATCAACGAATGGCGAGTAGTGAAGAAAAATCTCCCCAAAGGGGAACAATATTTTGAATTATACCTAAAGATATAATTTACTTCTTACATGTGAGATAAAAAACACAAGGAAGGTCTAGGTTCATGAAATAATGATACTTTTGATTATATTTTTTCTAATGTTTCATACCAATAGGAGGATCCCGAGTTAAGAGAATAAAAGTATCCATAAATGCAAAGATTTACTTTTTCAACATCAAAATTTTCTAGATAAATAATGTGTGATGGTTATTAGCTTATTACAACATTATTCAACTTAGTAGCTCCAATAGGGAGGCCAAGTCCAACTTCAATCCAAATATTCAATGCCAAAATGCAATAATATATTCACAAGTTTCTTCCATTGTTGCAAAAGGTGGCATACCTCTAAAATACTTTAATGATATGGATGAAAATATGAAAATAATGTCAACAAGTAGAAAAGGAATTTTGATGACTCTAAAGAAAAAATATATGTTAAAAATTCTAATAAGGGAGGTGAAGAAACAATACCATAAATAAATGGAAAATATGAAATCCATATACCTCTTCCTTAAGTTATCACACATGCTATTTCCTTTAACCTACCTATCTCACTTCCTTATTTTGAGATAATTTTTAGGCAGTCATAGCCTGTATGACCCATTTACTATTTTCTCTATAACATTCCTAGATTGCATTTAAATTTCCCAATTATTTCCCTCTACCTTGTTTCCAAAATCATCGCCTTTTTCTATTGTTCCAAATGCAAATATCAAGGTTATTTTGGCTGTGAGAAGGGTGCACATGAGGTTTTTAAAATTCTTTAAAAAATTGAAAATTTAAAAAATATCCTTGGAAAAAAAAATTATACAGAGAGATAAATATATCGGCAATTAATCAAAGGGTTGAAGTGCGATAGGGAGATCTAGAAGTGGTTACGAATTATAAATTTCTCTTGCAACTAAGGAGACTATAACTCGTAAAACAAAAAATCTCCTGGTGATATAAAATATGTTAAATAAATAAAATTTCTACAAAATGAATTATAAGTTATATAGGTTTTAATATACACCCACCCCCACCCCACCCCATAACCCCCTAAAAAAAAAATAAAAAAACAAATATTTCGAAGGGAATTTGCAAGACCAGACTTCCCATTCTAATATTTTGGAAGACAAAGTGGAAAACTCAAAGCATACAAGATGGGGAAAAATTTCATCACAACAACTAAAACCACTGCAAAATGATATACAAAGTAAATACAGCGAAATACTATATTTTGAAGGTGAGAAGGAATAATGTAGTAATGAATTCCATCTTATAAGAGGAAAGATGAAGACATTTGAACTTGAAATGTAACAAGATTTACAACCAAAATTTTCAACACTATTATGGAAGAATTGACGTCTCTACTAAATATGATAAAAAAAGTAGGACTTAGAAGGGATATAATTATTGAATTTCACAAGAATTTATGGGAGACTATTAAAGTACCATGGAATCATTTAGGCTTATACTTTAGTTCATGGATGGTTATGCGGTTAGGAAAGAAATATTAGAGAATATGTATCTTTTATTAAAAGGAAAGTGTTGATAATATTCTCGTTGATGGAATGTTAGGAAAATTATTGAGAGGAAGGGGGGAGGGGGGGTGAATCATTATTTTAAAATAACTTTAACTTTTCATTTCATATTTTAATTTTTGTAACCTAATGTTATTCTTGAAGCCCGCATTTTTACACGATTGTGGTAAATGGAAACCACGTATATCCAGATAACTAATTTATCATTTATTTCATTAACTATTAATCCTTTAAAAGTGCATCATTAGTTCATTATTCCTTTACTAAAAAACAACGATGAACAGTAAAGAGAATATATATCATCAACACACAAGAAACATATCATCACACATGAACACTAGTAGTTTTAGGAGGAAACCCAATGTGGGAGAAAACCATCGCTATCGATGTCTCTGTCTTCTTTATTACCATATAAATAAAATATTACATTTTTACTGATGCAGACTTTTTCTAGTGCGTAGGAACGCACTTGCATAAATATATAACCTTATTTCGATCTTCAGGACCCACTGGAAGGGAGCTACACCCCCTAAAATCGTTTATTGAATTGTACCAGAAGGGAGAAACTACACCCTTTTTGGAGCTTGCAACCCTCAACTCCTTGTGGAAATTTTTTTATAATATTTCATACTGGATTTGTTAAGACTCCCCAACTTCGTAAGGCTAAAAATGGGATTGAAGAAAGGTAACCACAAAGCCAGCTTTAAGTGAGATAGCTAGCCCTACGAGGAATAGAGAGGGATCTCTCGTTATCACTTTCACAATAAAAGGAATGACTGAATCTGACGATATTAGGCTAGGTATATAAGCTCAGTAAATATGATTTGTTTGATGTTTTTAGTGTTGGATAGAAAATTCAGTGAGAAGACTCTGTATGAGGATTTTTAGGTCTGAATTTGAAGGTCAATTTGCAGATAGTATGTGAGGCTAGATAGGTAGTTTGAATAGGTCATTGAGTATAGGATTAAGTGATAGAGAGTTTGAGTCAGCACTGTGGTGAATTCATTCATTTAGAAGAAAATAGACATAGCAATGTAAACCTTGTCTAAAACAAAGCACGAATAAATATGATTTCTGCTCATAAAATTACAAGATAAACATATATGAAAGAAGAAGATATATCATTTAGCATGAATATATAAACATACATAAGAATAACATATGATCCAATGCAAATAACAAGTATCTCAACAAAATTTGTGCAAATATTTCTTTGATCTCATTCCAAATTGTTGATTAAAAAATATCCACTGCAAAATGAGACTATCCAACCCAAATATCCAACCCCAAAAAAGACTAAAGAGAGTATATTTATATAAAATATGGACTATGAAACCTAATAATGTCGAAATCCCATCCAAAATGGATCATAAATACACAAGAGGAGTCATTTCCTAGATTCTAGGGAGGTTAGAGACCATTCCTTGAATTTTAACTATGAACTAGGAGTGTTTGTCCCTTACATTTAATTACAAATTCCCTGATGATAGGAGGAAAAAAAAAAAAAATCTAATTACAACTCATATGACAGTGAAACCTCTAATTTGTGACATTTTCTAAGCTTGAAAAGTGTCCCGAGGAATCCAATGTTGATTTGTAACATTTCCGACATAAGGGTAACATAAATCTGTAGAAGTGTAATAGAAGTTTTCAGGAACTTTTGAGGCACTTTTAGGAGTCCAAATCCACTTATGAAATAACGATCAACTAGCCCTATGTGTTTAGTTTCCAAAAAATCTTTAATTTTTCAGAATGACCTATGGGAAGGCCTCCAAAAATCCATTCTCCCAAGGTTACTCCAAAAGCATAATAGAGGTTCCAAAAAGGTTGTAGAAACATGAAAAATGAGTGGTTTTTGAGATTTTCCTCCAAAATTACAACTTTTCATGCCAAGGGGGTTCCTAATTTGTAATTTAATCATCCAAATTCATACATATATGTAAATAAATCATCATTTGGATGCCCCCAAAATAAGCGTAACAAAATTTTGTTACCCTTCTATGAGGAGGAATTTCCAGAATTGTGCAAAAATCACAAAAAATACCAAAATTGTTCAAAAATTATAAAAATTGGTTTTGTAGAACCTGTGAGTGATGGGATAAACATTAAATGAAGCTTCAACCAACAATTCCAAGCTATCATTCTCTTTAAGCTTCATTTTTTCTTATTTAAGCCTTTTTTCAATTGTTTTAGCCTAATTTGAGAAATTGTGTTCCTCGTGTGATAATGATTTTCCATGTGTCTTTGGAACTTATTTTTCATATTAGCCCTCTTCAAGGGCTTCTCTAAATTCTCATTTACCCTTGACAACCAAATCTCTCTATCTTCATTAATCTCAATGGATATAAGCTCATCAAATGTCAACTCTTCGAGTGGATGAGTTGATTTCCTTTCTAGATCCAGTGCCCTTTTGAAGCCTCTTGTTTTTTGCCTTCTTGATTGTGTTTCAGCCTCCATGTCCTACATTTGGTCAACATCAATAACCTCCTTACCTTTACTTTTGACTTCCTCTAGGTTTGTCTTGGGCTTTCTTTGTAAGTGATGCTTCACTTTCAATTGAAATTTTTCTTGCTGCAAGAAAGTGATTTGAGAAATAGCAATGGAAAGAATCCTCTTCAATTATGCTATTTCCTCATATTTCCCTCCGATGATCTCTTCAGCTGATCTAACCTCAACCTACTCTGCTACCTCAACCTCCAATGTCGTTGATTCACTATTCTGATGCAAAAGAGGCTTCTCCTCTATCTCACTTTGTTCCACAATGGTGTCAAGTGTGAGAACACTTTTAGTAGACTTATGCGCAAAAATCCGTCTCTTCCCCTTCTCATAGTTATAAGTAAAATTAATAACCCTAGGATATAAAAATGAGTTGGCATGCTAGAAGAGCCAACCTCCATTTGTTGTGCTGATGATGTACCATGCAAGATAGGAGGGCTAATGATAGGCACTGCTACTAACCTGTCCAAGAAATTTTCCCAAGTCATGTTGATGGAGGAAAGGTGATGCAATACAATGAGCTTGGTTAGACGATGATGAAAAAGACTAGTGTGATGATATCTTTTTCCTCCTTTGAACCTTCTCAGTCATCTTAATCAAACTCTTGTACAAGTAATATGGAAAATCAAGTGTTTTGACAAAGGTGAAATGAATCAAAAGCCTGATATGGTACCTATACAACCTGGAAAATATTCCTTCACATGTGAATTAATTCATTATAAACATCATTAAAGGAGCACAATTTTTTTCTTAGGTTTCTGAAAGGGAAGAGGTAATTTTGCTCCTCTTTAGCATGAGGCTTGAAAAATTGTTTGTAATTTTCAATGTCTAACTCCATTCCCTTAAACCATTTCTCTCCATGACAAGGAATACCTGTTGCTAAAGAAACTAGGTCTGCTGATAGGCTTATATCCACAACTGAAATAGTGGCCTTTCCCATGCTAAATATTGTAGAAAATAAGCTAGTCAATTGAAGACGATACCCCTCTTCCATGAGATTTTTACAAATTATCAAACACTCATCCCTCTCAAAACATCTCCTGGCCAAGGGCAAGGCATTGATTTCATGCATTGTGAAGGGTTCTAACCTGAGGTGGCACCCTCCCTTCAATCACTTCTTCTAACTTTCCATCTTGGTTGTCACTAGAATGATGAAACCCCTAGTCTCTTGATGGGAAAGGTAGATGTAATGATTTCTAGAAAAATAGAGTGTAGGAAAAGTGTAAGTTTAAAGGATGAGATGAAGGATCATGGAACTGAGAAAAAATCTTGAATAAATTGAGTCTATTGTTTTGTTTGTTAGCTCTAATTTATGGATGGAATGAAGTGAAATGGGTGTGAGGAAGGTGGTGAAAATATGAAAGCATGGGGAATTTCCAATTTCAACACTGGGAAAATAGCTAGAGTAGAGGTGGGGTAAGTTTAGAAGGTGAAATCAAGGGTCATGGAGCTGAGAAAAATTCTAGAAAAAATTCAGTGAATAGGGTGTCTTGTTAGCTCCATATTTTAGGTGGAATGAGAGGAAATGGATGTGGGGAGGGTGATGAAATCTAGCGAACACAGGAAATTGCGAATTTTTTCATTGTAAAAATAGCTAGAATCTAGGGTTTGGGTGAAATGACATGTTAAGGATGGTGTGAATGATGGGAAATTTGGGGATAAGGTATATGAGAGGTGTGAGTTAGGGTTTAGATAATAGGGTTATGGTTTAGGTAGGTGGAGTAGTTTAGGGTTTGTCAAATGAAATATTTTCATACCATGGATAAGTGATAATATGAAGAAAAACAAAGTGAGTGTAAAAATGATTTAAACACTAAAAAATTTGACCAAAATAGAGCATGAGAGTAGTGATTTACCTTTTTATGAGGGGTTCACAAGGTAATGATGACAAGACTTGAGCTTTTTTGGAGGTTTTCTAGGCCCAAAGCCCAAATGTGACTCTCCTCTATAAGTGTAACACTCATGTACAAAAGTGTAACAAGGTGTCTGAAAGTGTAACAACAGGTTGACAAAAGCATAACAAGGGTTGCACAGCACACCAAAAGCATAACACTAGTTGCGCAGCACACCAGAATCATAACACTAGTTACGCAACACACTCCAAAAGTGTAACATGCTTGTTGAGAAGCATGACACAAGCTCCTAAAAGCATAACAAAAGCTACATGAGCGTAAAAAAGACCCTTAGAAACATAACACATGAGTATTGAGGTGGCTTTATGCCTTGGTTTTGAACTTTTTACCACCTTTGAAGTGCAAGTGAGGTAAGAGAGGTGCTCTTCCACACAAAAAGAGATAACAATGAGTCAAAATGATTTTTTTTTTCCTTTTTGTAGGATTGAAATGAGAATTTTGCCTTTTAAAACCTTGAAATGACATTTTTTCCTTTTAATGAGGAAATACGACATATTTGACCTTTTTGAACTTTTTGACACTTGAGCCATTTTAAAACAAGAGAAGTTGTCTTAATTTTACTCCCTAAGCATGCTAGCTCCTTTTCTTAGGGTTTTTGAGTGAGATGAAGGGTGAGTTCCTTGTTTAGGTGACAAATTGAAAATTTTCAAAGGTAGATGATGACCCCTAGACAATGACCTAAATGAGGTGGAATGACATAAACCTAAACCTTTTAATGATAATGAAGGCGATGAAATTGAAAGTGATGACAGCGATGAATGAGATGAGGGAGCAACAAGTTTGACCTATACCTCTTCATTGACCAAAATTATTTTTTTGAAAACTTGTTTGAAAAAGTAAAACGTTTGACCTATGACTTTAGGAAAAAAATTGAAAGAGTTATTTTTTATCTCTGAAATACTGACACTAACATTGGCTCTAGCTGGGGATGGAAGCTCCTTCAGGAGGTGTCAAGAACACCATAGATCAATTAGCCTTACCATTGGGCAATGGATTCAAAACTGGACATTGAAAAACTTTAAAAAACTAGAAACGATAAACTAAATCTGGAAATGACTTTGAATAGAAAAAAATTACTTGACTTTGACTTTACAATTGACTAAAAAATTTTAAAATTTTTGAAAGAAAACACGAGCTTAATGTAGAAGTCTCATGGCCTTCTTCTCGGGCTTCAAACTTCTGTAGCAACTTCCCTATTTCTTGGACATCAAATTAAAATGATAGGTATAATGAAAGTGGACTTCATCTTCAATGATCAAGTAAGATAGTGTTTGAGGAACCTACCATTGATTGGTCCTCCCAACACTTCTTACCCTTCAAGATCATCTAGTATAAATGCTATATTACCTCTTAATGTAGTGATCTTGCAAGGTCCTTTCCATATATTGTCAAAAATTTTGTGCTTACCTTTGTATTCATTCCTAGCATCCCTGCGAAGAACAACATCTCCAAGCTTAAAATCATCAGCTTTGGTCTTCCTATCATAAATATTTTTTATTTTCTCATGAAGATTTGAAGTATAACTAATGACATCATCTCTTGACTGTTGTATATGGATCATTTGGTTTATTCTTTGTTGGATATTATTTGGTTCATATCAATCTCTTGCAGAATTTCATCATTGGTACAACTAGAGAAGTAGGGAAAATTGTTTCAACACTGTACACGAGCTCCAAAGGTGACATTCTGATTGATCTCTTTTTGCTAACTGCATATGCCCATAGAGAATTGGTGAGCTTTTTGTTCCAATTCCTCTTGTTTTCTTGCAACATCTTCTTTATTATGTTCATCAAAGCTTTATTTAATGATTAAAAAAGCTTGTTTCCTTGAGGATAGTATGTTGTAGAATGACCAAACCTAATGTGATACTTATTGTTGTAACATTATCTAGTTTTGATAAGTTAGCATAATTGGTCAAATAAATTTGAAAATGTTAAGGTAGGATATGGATGCAAAAGAATGGAAAATTTGAAAAATGTTAGGAAAATTTTATGTTTTATAGGCATCCATATCAATAAAATGATAGGTGTTAGCTACCCTAAATAAAGACAAAAAATACAAATAAAATGTTCGGGAAGCAAAAAGAAAATTAAAGCTTCATTTATGTTTTAAAAATTTCACCGGCTGCTAATCTAAATGCGCCCAATAGAGAAGAATGATTTATATGGTTTAAACATTATCCTAAGAATTTTACCCATATCCTAAGTTTTAAAACATATAACTTACCCTGCCCTTCATCCCTTTTCATTTCATTCCCCTAAACCATATCCCTTTATAACATTCTCAATGCCTTATTAAATAAATCATGACTACACCATTCCATGTCACCCTTTCCCCACTTCGCATGACATCGCAAATTTATTTGTTTAAACATATTGAAAACTTGTATCTGGTCCTAATGGCGATTTGTGATTTAGTTTACCCCACTGTAACTGTCTGAAAATCCTCCCTTCATCTTTCGGCATCCAGCAGCTCTCGAAAACTTTCGGCCCCCCTTCACAATCCAAACTTTATTACCAAAGTGGGTGGGGGGGGGGGGGGGGGGGGGTCCTAACTCAATAATAAATAAAAACCACCCGCAATATTTCATCTGACCATTGACCAATCACACATCGCAAAACATATTAATTCACAGATCGATGAACATAACTTATTGCATTTCTCCAAAATTTAAATCTTGTGATCACCGCATATCTTATGACCGCAATACCTTATCTTTCCCCAATTCACATCGCAACATTATTTTTTTAACCATGTTGCAAACTTCTATATGGTTTTTATTGCAATTTGTGATGTGATGGGCCCACCATAATTGTCCTCTGTTATACTTTGCCCATTGCTATTACTCTCGCTCCATTTCTCCACATCATCGAAACCACCACCCCTCCCTGCCACGTCACCTCCACACATCGCGCTTCGCGAGTTTTAGAATTAGCTCCAGTTCCTTATACCATAAACCTTAAAACATGTGATGTGCAATATTGACATGGATGCGATGAAGTTCAAAGCTAAAACCTACATAATTTCAAGTCTGGGTGTATGGGACTTTTACGTTGTCTTATGGAGAAAGGGCTAAACACGGCAGAAGGATTCAAGTAAGATAAGACCCGAAAAAGAGAAAAGGGCTTTCATACATAAATATGATGATATAACATCAATATTCATGGTAAAACACATTTTTCCAGCACAACATTCAGTTTGCCAATGCTGTACTAAAAAGGTGGTGACTCAACAACAATATTCGAGCACAACAAGGCCAAAAACGTAGATGCACTCCTTTTAGATATATTTCTTTCCTTTCTTGCTACTTTTTAGATATTTTTAGTATGCCTTTTCACTCAGGAATTGATTGTAATATTTTACATTTTGTATAAATACTTCATTCATGGAAGTATTCCACGTTGCACCCTTGAGCTAGTTATCAAATATATTTGTAATAGGTGGAGCATTCTTTATTGAATAAAAGATTTTGGATTTACTTCATATGCCTTGTGTTCCTATGAGTTATTTCTATTCATTTTTTCATTATGTATTCTTCATATGATTTAATTCATTAACAATTATCCAATTGGAAATTTAATTGAATCTCAGTTTCATTTCTGATTTGTTGTGAATTTGTAATTGGATTAAGAGATTAATTTACAAATCTATCTATTATTGTAGATAGCTCTTGAAATTTAATTACGCAAAGCTTCCTGTTATGACTTGATTATATTTTTTTGTTTATGAAAACATAGTTTTCATAATTTCTACTTATAAATTGTGAGATACTCTATCTGAATATTAAATCATTTATAATTCTCCACATTCTTCTTATCCATCCCACTTTAAATCAAATTAACCATATGTATTTAAAGAACAACCTTTTATTTTATCAATAATCTTTCTAAGTTAAAAGCATATGTTTCAGAAAATTGTTCACTAGTCATCCAACTATTCAAAAAAAACAAATATTTTATATGATTTGGAATAACTTATCAACCTTAGGTTATCTCAAAGGAAAATATCAGATTGTCACTGTTGTCAGGGAGACGAAGAATTGAAAGCTACATTTTTCCTAGGGCAAAGATTCTCCCCTTTTCCTTTAAGGTGAATAAAGGATAAGGATATAGATCAAAATCTTTCACCTTTCGATTCCACTGGTTCAATATAGCTCCCTTTAAGCACACTAGGTCACATTCTGAGTCTGAAATTGTTAACCTTTTACCAGATCGAGAAAAAATTATTAGGGATGCCTATTTAAGAAGAAAACATAACATTTCTTCTTCTTTCTCCTCAGCTTTACACCCTGAAGAGTTTTCATTTGTAGATCCATTTTCAGTAATATCATCCCATCTTGATTCAACTCAAGTACCTCGTAGAGTTTCCAAACTTTATTCAAAACGAGTAAACCTTAAATCAACCTTGTTGATAGAATCACTTGAGTCATATCAAGTTCCATATTTCCCTTTAGACTCACCTACATCTGAGACAGAATTGGGCTCACATTTACATGAATTTAATCTTATAGATTTAGTCAGTCCGGTTTATTATTCTATTCCATCAAACTCTACTAAACAAGAAGAGACATTTTCTATATATTCTAATCTGTTGTTTGTGTTAGAACCCCATAATTTGTAATATTGGCAAGAACAAACGATAGAATACAACATCAAACCACTTTGGATTCCAGGACCTAGCCTTTTAGACTCAAAGAGGGCTCTCTCTGTTTTATTATTTAACTTGATAATTATAAGTGTTGATATTATGCTAGTTAAATAAATTATGAGGGTTTCTTGTTTTTACTGATCGTGTGTTTGGACAGATAGAACTTTGAAACTAATCCATTGGGCCATGGAGTCATAAAAGGCTAAATTGTGCATCAAATTTTCAAGGGCGTTCACAAGGAAAGCTAACTATGCAGACAGGATCTTACTAGCAATGTGAATATGAGATGGGAGAATGTAGTGGGTTCAGAAATAGCTAAAGAGAAGTTAAGAATTTTTTAACTATAATTCAAAATAAAACATTAAGAGATAGAAAACAAAAACAGAATTAAGGTTCTCTCTCAACAAATACTAAAATAAATTTTATGTTTCGAAATCAAATAAATTGATTCACAACATGCAAAGACAGAGGAAAAACATTAACACGGAGGAAATAAAATCAACATTAACATAGCTCAAGAATCCTATGAACGGTCTCTTATTATTGATGTCCAGCTCAAATAGTTACAGTTATCCAATACAATGATCTTCTACACTGCAGAATCTAACAAGTTCCAACCTTTCATAATGGAAATTCAAGCATTATTTAACTAAAAATTGAGTCGATTTCCCTAATACACTTTGGAAAAATTCATTAATTACAAACAAACTGAAATAAGACAAGTGTGGCCATGCAAGGCTCGAGAAAAATATCTGACAAACACTACCTACAGAAATAATTTTGGGTAGCTATTTATGGATCTAAAAACTTTGATGACTCTTAGTAAGATAAAAAAGTAGGCTTGAAGGTGGTTGTGATGGTTACGAAGAGGAAATGAATGGTGGCTCTAACATCTGGCCCTGCTTTTTTAAAAATTAGCGTTGGGTAATTAGATCTGGTGCAGTGCTAGACACTTTTCATTTATTGTTGATTGTGTTGATGAGTTTGCTGCCTTCTCCATTTCCGTTTTTATAGCATAACAGTTTTGTAAAAAACACCTTTCCCTGACTCGACCATTACTACTCATGCCCTCATTTTTAATGAATCTTCAATCTTGGTAGCTTTGGCCAATTTTTAGAACATAAACCCTTTGTTCTTTTAATGATTGGCAGAACATTCCTTCCCTTGGGTAAATGGTGAAAAACCCTTTGAATGTATGGCCGAGTCTTATTGTCGTGCTTAGCCCTTTTTCTTCACAAAACAAAATATTTGACCCAATGCATTCGGATCTGAAATCCTTTAGATTTTAGCGATATAAACACATCGCGTCCATATCAAAATCGCACTTCGCATGGTGCAAGACTTAAATTTACTTTTAAAACTTATCTTCTAATAATTGTGATTTGTGATTTACAATCGGGCCCTACCACATCGCACATCGCACTTCGGTGATTATAACGCTTACCTCTGCAGCTAACCTTTGAAACTTGCGATATGTGATTATGATCAGGTCCCACCCACTTCACAAATCGCACTTCAGAGCTTTTAACATGATCTCTTTCTATTTAACTTGTAAAACTTGGGATGTGTGATTGCGATCAGGTCCCACATGACATTACACCTTTCACTTCAGCGATTTTACTGCTTACCTTTGCGACTTATCTTTTCAGATTTTTGATTTGTGATTGCAGTCAGGTCCCACTTGGCATCACACATTGCACTTCACATTGCATAGTTTTTACATTGTAATCTCCTTTTCCTCCTACGATGTGATTTAACATAGAAAAGGCTCTGCATACGGATTTGAAATACTTTGGATTTTTCCTTTGAAACTACATCATACCTGGGCATCTTTATCGCAGTTCACAACCTTTAACATTTATCAATAACTTATCCTATCCAATATGTGATGTGCGATAGGTAGGCTAGGTCCACGTCACCGTGCTGCGTCACCTTTCCATGTCATCATAAGCTAACTGCGGTCTATGGGGTCTGGGCCACGTCATCTGCCATGTCATTGTAAAATAATTGTAGTCCATGGGTTCTAGGCCACGTCATCTGCCACATCATCTTGTCACATCACTACCATGTCATCTTGCTGCGTCACTTCCACACTTCACATTTCACATGTTTTGTGACTTGTCGCATCACAACTTAAACAATTTAACTTGCAATTTCTTAACTTATAAATGTGAAACTTGCTGCTATGCAATATGTAATTTAATATTTTTCATTGATCGATGCTTAGATACAATGGTCCTCACTGCTCCCTTGTTGTGGTTTTTTTCGAATATGTTTCTTTTGCCGTGCTCGTTTGTTTCTTTCTATTTATTCGCAGAATACTTGACTCGTTCATGACTTAACCCACTTTAGCGTTCACGACTTGACCCAAACGTGCATGAGTTGAACCAATCACATTCATGACTCTACCCAACATGTTCATGACTCTGCCTTTGTTGTTTTTATACCTTAACTACTTCTCTACTACCTTTTCTTCCTTTGATTGTAATGTTGCTCCTCTCTTCTCCTTTGTCTTTGCTAATGGTCTAATGCTACTCCTTGCCTCTCGACTGCTCCTATGCCTCTCTTTTATGATTTTATTACTGCATTATTGCCTAATATGCTCCTTTTCCTTAATGATATTTCTGGTGCTATGGATTTGTGTTTATTTTCCATCAATGACAATATCTCCAACACATGGTTGTGAGTGTCAATAAGATTCTAGATACTGAGGCAGTATACAACATAAGTAGCAGGTCTAGGTGGTGCGGCACTAGTTGGTGAATGAAATGGAATGAGGGTAGAAATGAAGTTTGATCACCATCACACATTATCAACAAAATTTTCCCCTTCTACTGAACTCAAAGGCACATAGATTATTTTGAAGCTTTTGATAGTTAGGATTTCCCTTTATTTCTCTGCAAAATAAATGATAGCCATGGAATATTATTTTCAGTGAGAAAAATATAGGCAATAATTAGTCACTTGGTGATACTGTGAAATACAGGGGTCCAATAGTGGCTCCAGCTAGGGATGGCAGCTCCTTCAGGAGGTGTTAGAGCATCGTAGACTGATGGCCTAATCCATTGGGCTAATACAAACCCTGCAAGCTGATATGCTACAAAATTTGTGGCTGAAAACCTTCAAGCTAAAGTCAACAGTCTCTACAAACTAAAGTCTAGAACACACTTGATCTAAAAGCTGAAAAGTAAACTGAAACTGAAAACTGGAAAAATGCTCAAAGTACTAAGCTCATTTTCACACCTACCTACACAATCTACAATTCTAATCATTTTTCTTCCTTTTGGGGTTCATTTAGACTTGCGGACCCTGACCTCATTTTTTCATTTGAATTTATAACCTATCACCTATCCCTTATTTCCCCTATTCGTTCAGATTAGGCTTTTGAACCAATGTCACTTTCTACCTATCTACTGATAAGCCAAGATTAAATGGTTTGTAAGATCTTTATTTTCTAACCTATCAATAGAAAATTCAAAATTGTACAATCATCCTTAAACTGTATGATTGCACAAAACCCTTTTCAATAGTAGTGGCACTTTGATTTGCAACACTTTCAGAAATATTTATTTTTTGTGTGGGTCTTTCTTTTTCCTCTTTTAAATACCCTCTTTTAATCTTATTTTGTTTTTTTATCTTTATTTGGAAAATAATTTTGAATATTTGAAACATATGTAAAACATGAAAATTTTGCAAAGAGGAAGTACACAGTTACCAAGCACACCAAGACCAGTAGCCTTGTATACTTTTCCTCTGCAACATTTTGACTGATCTCTTTTATTCCCCTTATTTTTTTTTATTTTCTTATCAGACTAGGATTATGGCCTTCACTTCGGGCTTCAACCTTTTCCAACGGATTATTAAAAATTTCAAGGCTACGTTATTCACAATGATGAAAATTTAATCTGATTTTTTAACAGAAATAATGTTTTAGAATCCTGCCATTGACATGACCTCCAAACAGGTCTGTTCCATCCATCTCTTGCAATAAAAATGCATTATCTCCTCTGAAAGAATGAATAATGTATGGGCCTTTCCACAGGTTGTCAAACTTTCCATGTTTACCTTTATCTTCTCTTATGGAATCCCATTTCAGCACTTTATGTCCAATACTGAAATCATTTTATTTTGTTCTTTTGTCAAAAATATTCTTCATATTTTCTTGCACCACTTGAGTTTTGTTGTACACCTCTTATCTGAACTGTTGCAACTGAATGGTCTAGCTTATTCTTATTTGTACATCATTTTCTTCAAGCTGCACCTCTTGAATGAGTTTACTGGCTGGAACTCCTAAGGATGTTGTGAAATCTCATCCATTCCATAGACTAACTACTATGGTGACATGCCAATTGATTTCTTAGTTGTCAGTCTGTCAGCCCACAATGAATGCACCAACTTTTTATGCCAAGATTTATTATTTTCTTCCAACAACTTTTTGATGATGTTGACCAGGATCTTGTTGGAGGATTCAACTAGTCCATTACCTTGAGGGTAATAAGTTTTTGAATGCCCCAAATAAATTTGATGTCTATGGAAAAAATCCACCATCTTATTGGACTTAAAAGAAACAATGTTATATGTAATGATTTTCCTAGGACAACAAAATCTGGACAGGATGTTGGCTTCAAGGAATTTGATAATCACTGAGTCAATAGCAGTTCTAGAAGGGATGGCCTCTATCCATTTGGTAAAATAATATATAGCAGTAAGGATCCATTTATTCTGGGTAGAGGAGGAAGGGTGGATTTCTCCAATGAAGTCTAAAACCCATTGTTGGAAAGGAGCCTCAACAAATATTGGTTGTAAGGGCAAAGGCAACAAATTTCTTTTTCCCTCAAAATTTTTGCATTTATGATAGGTAGCTACTATTTTATGGATATCTGGGAAGAGAGTAGGCCAATAGAAACTAGCCCTAAGGATCTTGTTAGCAGTGGTTTTCCAGTAGATATGACCTCCACAATCCCCTTCATGGAATTATTTCATAACCTTATTTGCATCTTCTTGAAGAAAACATTTAAGGAATATGCCCCCATAATCTTTCTAATACAAAATATTTTCTAGGATGCAGAATTTTACAGCTTTCAATTTCTAGAATCTAGCTTTTGTTTTGGACAAACCAGGAGGAGCATTTAAATTAAATAGAATGTATAATATATCTACATACCAGGGAGAATTTAGGAATTCTTTCTCAATAGGTGGAGTCACCAACTCCTCTTGTTCATCTAGTGAATGAATCATGTTAATATCTAGTGCTTGAAAATTTTTTCAGCCATCAATTTGGCTAATCCTTGTCCCTTGATTTGTTTGGTGGGTTTGATCTCTAACATACTCCAAGATGACAATAATCCTCTTTCCATCAGGATCTCGTGTTAGGATATATTTGACCATTGTATTTGGAACAAATGCAATGATGTGTAAATGAATAATGTAAACTATGAAATCCTTTAGTGCTTTGATCAAGGAAAAAGCCTACTTTTCCATGTTAATGTACATAAAAGGTGCATCTCTTAAAGCTTGGCTGAAAAATGCTATGGGATGCTCTTGTCCATCCTTATTTTTCTACAACAATACAACAGTAATTGTGTGCACTCATGCAAAGGAGAAAATGATGAAATTCTTGGTGAAATCAGGGTTGATCAGAACCTATGCCTTTGTGAGTGCCTGCTTTACCAGGTTGAAAGAATGTTTAGCCTCCCTATTCCACTTAACTCATAGATATCGTTTGAGCATGTTGGTGATATTCCTCGGGAGTTCTACAAAGTTTGGTGTAAACCTCCTCGAAAAACTTATCTTTCCAATGAAATATTGCAACTCCTTGATATTTCTGGTATGACTGATTTGTAGTATGCCCTCAATTCTTCTAGGGTCAATATTGATCCCTTCCTAAGTTATGATGTGGCCTAGAAGCTTTCCTTCTTCAAGACCAAATAGTGATTTATTAGGATTCAGAGATAGAACTAACCTTTTGCATTTTTCAAAAACTCAAATCAAATGGGCCAAATGTTCTTCATCAGTTTTTGAATATATTATAATATCATCAAGATATATCATAATGAAAAGACCGATTTATTTTGAAAAGTCAATATCGATTGCTCTTTGAAAAGTGGCACCAACATTTATTAATCCAAATGGCATTTTTACATATATGAAAGTTCCCCAAGGAGTAGTAAAAGTTGTTTTGTGTTGATCATCTGGATGCACCAGCAATTGATTGTACCCTGAAAAGCCATCTAGCAAAGAGATTATTTTGGAGCCCACTACCTTTTGAAATATGTGCTCCATATTTGGTAAAGGGTAGTTGTCCTTAAGAGATGCCTTTTTTAGATTTCTAAAGTCAATGTAGAGATTCATCTCTCCTATCTTCTTTCTCTCAGGTACAATATTGGAAACTCATTCGAAGTACCTAATTTGGAATATTATCTTAGCATCATATATTTTCTTGATCTCCTTCTTAACCGGAGGCATTTGGATAGGATTTATCCTGCACAGTTTCTGTTTGAAAGTCTTCTGGTTCTCCTTGAATGGAATTTTGTGTTGGATAATATTAGTATCATAAGATTTCAAGTCTTCATAACTCTAGGCAAACACATCAACAAACTCTTTGAACAAAGAAATGTATTTCTGCTTTATGGATGTTGGAAGTGGATTTGAAAACTTTATCATCTTGGGTTCCTACTCATTGCCCAGATTAAACTCCTCAATATTTTCTTCTGTAGATTCCATTTTTGGTTTCCTAGCCACATCATTGAAATCAAATAGTTCCTCCAGAGGCACAATTCCTCTAGGCAAGGTGTTGTCTCTAAATTGAAGTACTTCAAATTCCTCATTTTCTGTATCTTCATGCATATTTGTCCTATGTAGATCTTTATTTACTGAAAAATTAATATCAGAATTATGAGAAGGTTCCTCCCTGCACATTTGTTCTTTAATGCAACAGTCTTCTTCATAGTCTAGGTCAAAATTGGAATCTTCAAACTCACCATTGGATTGCAGGAAATTCCCAATCTATTTGTCATCTCCGAATACTTTCCAATATCTCACATTGTCAGCAACTGTTGGGCATTTTTTAACTTGCACTATATAATTTTTGTTAGGATGAGGTAATTGACAAGTGCTGGCTAAAAAGGCTAACCAATTAGCTAGGATATTCTGATTTCTTGGAACTGTAGCAAGGTCATATTCTTCAAATTTTTTCAGGAGGTCAAGGGAAAAATTCCTGTATGCTCTCAATATGGGATGCTTGGCTTAATATTCTCCCTTTATTTTTTTAATGACCAGCTCAGAGTCCCCATGAATAGAGATTCTTTTGGCTCCTAATTTCTTCAGTCGTTGTAAACCCAAAAGGAGTGCCTCATATTCTGCTATATTGTTGGTACACTGAAAGTTTAGCTTGTAATAATGCCCTTCAGTGTGGTTATTTTCAGTATTGCATACCCACACCCCTTCTCCTGAGCCAGCTTTGCCACAAGAACCATAAAAAATCATGTTACAAGAAGGTTCAAGTTTTGACTTGTGTTGCACAATTTCCATTTGGTTTGATTGTTCTCTCTTCTCGTCTTATTCTCCAACTATTTTTTCATTAATATTTTCATTATTGTAAAAAATAAATGAATCAAGGTCAAAATGAATAGCGTACAAGGGGTATTTATGAGCCTTTTCTTGACTGCTCACCATGTATTTCATTAGAGTCTCCCTATACAATATCCTTTGTTGGCCAAAAACGGGTATGGTAGCATAAGTCATATCCATTTGGAGGGTGCCTTGAAGCTTGGCTCCCTATGAGTGTGATAAAATCATACCATATTTAGGTAGGATGTCAGCCACCACTATGTCCATCACAAGACTCTTGGCTAGTATTTGGGCTAAAGTAATACAGAGATCTTTAATGAGGCCTATACATTTAACTTTGTTGGATTCAAATGAATACATGTCTTTGTAGGGTCTAGTTATCTCTAGGCCAAATCTTTCCCTAATTTCCTTTTGCATGAGATTATGAGATTCACCTGAGTCTATCATGGCATTATGGAGGATTTTATCATGAACATTCAAACTGAGATAAAATGGGGGAACACATCCCTCCTGGAATTTACCCTCTAATTCCAGCCCAAACAAAAGTTCAAGTTTTTCATCATTTAGATTGACAGTGTTAGTAATTTCTACTATGTTCAGTTCTTTTAGGACTTGGGACCTATATACATCCTGGTTCACCAATTCGGTGAGCGGGGAAAAGATTTTTATTTTTGCAATTTCATTCTCAATGTTGAATGGTATCTTTGTTTTTGGAAGATTTGAATCATTCTTCTCAAGCACTATTTTTGCAGCAAATTTAGATTGTTGACTTGTATTAGGGATATCAGTTGAAACAATTTTTCTGGGGCTGATTGCTGGTCTACTAGTGCTGCTTTCTAGATCATTCTTTCTATGGATTTTATTTTTTTTATTTGAACTCTCTGTTGTTTTCTTGGGATCAACTTCAGGGGCCTTTTCAACAAAGTTTTCAGACTATCCAAGTTTTTCTTGCTTCAGAGGTTATATTGTCTATGCACCTCCACAATGTCATTCTCGAAAAAAAATTTATAATCTTCAGACTCTTCAAATTCTACTTTAGTTTGAGTAAAATAAAATTAATATTGTTCTTTTTCAGTGAGGAAAACAATATCTTAATTATTAATTCCCATTATATTAATTTGACTTTCTTCTAGTTCTTCAACCACCCCCTCATCTTCATCAGCATAATTGTTTTGGAATGGAGGGCTTGATTTGTTGGTCAGGTCCTCTTTGTTCTCTCTGTCTTATTTGAGGAGGGTTTCTTCTAAATTTTTGGTTCCTGTTTTAAGGAGTTGGCTGATTTTCCCTAGGGAGAACTCTCTCATTTAGGTTTATCCTCCTCCTCATCCTCTCCATAGTTCTAACCAGGCTATAAATCTTAGCATTAGATGTGGAGGCTGCAAGCTATTCCCTGATAGTGACTATCTTCTCATTTCTCATTCTAGCCCTTTTTTCAATTAGATTTGGTTCCACACTTATTGCACCCCTCTGCGTGTCTTCTAATGTAGGAGGATCTCTTTCTCTCAGCTGATAAGCCATATTTGGGTCGAAACTATATAGAAATTTCATTAGGGCTAAACCTTGTGGGGGTTTCATGTGAGGAGGGAGGGCATTGTATACACTATTGAACCTTTTACTATAACCTTCGACACTCTCTCCAACATTTCTCTTGATGTTTTCATATTTTGACAATATTTGGAGAGGATTTTTCTTGACTTCCCATTTATTGATGAAAAGCTGGTGAAGGGTAGGGAGATCATGTATAATATTTGGGGTCAAGCCTTTAAACCATTTTCTTACTTCTCCCCCCAAGCTTTGGGAAAAAATCCTCAACTTAATAGTTTCATCATCTATCTCTTGACGATCAAAATAGGCATTCATTTTATCCACATGTTTTTGAGCAGTTACAGGACCATTTTCATCAAATAGGGTAATTTTGGATTGATAATCCTATGGAAAAGGCGCCAAAGTTTTAGGTAGCACCAAAGGAGCATACCAGGCTACCCTGATTGGTGGTGGGGGAACCCAAGGGGGGTTAATAGGAGGCGGGTTGACCAAGGGAGGTGGAGGGTTGAATGTAGGAAGGTGGACGATGGGTGTATGAGTGGAGGTTTGGGCACTCTGGTGGGAAAGGTTCAAGGAAATGGTGATGTTCTGTAATTTTTTGCAAATTATCTTTTAATATTTGTGATTATGATCGGTTCCCACCTGGAATCACACATCGCACTTCCCATTTCATAGTTCTTATGTTATAATCTCCTTTTCCTCCTCTGATGCGATTTAACACAGAAAAGGCTCTGCATACAGATTTGAAATCCTTTGGATTTTTCCTTTGAAACTACATCGCATCCGAGCGTATTTATCGCACTTCGTAGCCTTTAATGTGTATCAATAACTTATCTGATACGGTTTGCGATGTGCAGTAGACGTGATAGGTCCACATCATTGAGCCGCATCACCTTGCCACATAATCATAAACTAACTATGGTATGTGGGGTCTGGGCCATGTCATCTGCCACATCAGCTTGCCATGTCATCATAAACTAATTGTTGTCTATGGGGTCTGGGACACATCATCTGCAACATCAGCTTGTCGCGTCACTACCACGTCATCTTTCTGTGTCACTACCACACTTCGCATTTCTCATTTTTTGTGACTTATCACATTGCAACTTAAATAGTTTAACCTGCAATTTCTTAACTTATAAATGTGAAACTCGCTGGTATGTGATATGTGATTCAAATTTTTTCATTGATCGATGCTCAAATCCAACTGTCCTCACTGCTCCCTTGTTGTGGTTTGCCGAATTTGTTTCTTTGGTTATGCCCATTTCTTTCTTTCTATTGATTCGTAGAATACTTGACTTGCTCACGACTTGATTCACATAGCATTAATGACTCGACCCAAACGTGCATGAGTTGACCCAATCACATTCATGACTCTACCCAACACTTCATGACTTTTCCTTCGTTGTTTTTCTACTTTAAATGCTTCTTTGCTGCCTTTTCTTACTTCGATTATAATGTTTCTCCTCTCCACTCCTTTGTCTTTGTTAATGGTCTAATGTTTCTCCTTGCCTCTCAGTTGCTCCTCTTCCTCTATTTTATGCTTTTCTTACTACATTATTTCCTGATCTTATCCTTTGCCTTAATGATAGTTCTGGTTTTGCTTCTTTGTGTTACTTTTCCCTTGATGAAATATTTCCAAGACATGGTTGTGAGTGTCAATAAGATTCTAGATACTAAGGGAGTATACAGCATAAGTAGCAGGTCTAGGTGGTGGGGCACTAGTTGGTGAATGAAATGGAATGAGGGAAGAAATGAAGTTTGATCACCATCACACCTTATCAACAAAATTTTTCCCTTCTACTGAAATGAAAGGCACATAGATGAAGCTCTTGACAGTCAGTATTTCCCTGTATATGTCTGAAAATAAATGATAGCCATGGAATATTATTTTTAGTGAGAAAAATCCAAGAAATAATTAGTCACATGGTGATACTGTGAAATACAAAGGTCTAACGGTTTGAATAGAAGGAAGAAGATTTAACACCATTATCTCAAAAGTTGATTGTTAAAATCCCTTTGAAATCGCCACTTCCTCCTCCTCCTTCACACTCTCCTCCATCCTCTAATACTCATTCACCTACATCTTTACCATCATCTTCATCATCAACTAAAATGGATTTTCAACCCATTATACAAGCAAGGTATGTTTCTCTTATTCTTCCTAACATCTTGGGAAAATTTCCCAAAGGATATCTTAAACATTTACCAAGATTTAATGGAGAAATAGGTCCCTCAGTAGAGGATCATATAGCCACCTTCTTAGATTTCGCTGATAATATGAATACCAAGCACGAATATGTTTATATGAGATTATTTGTACAGTCTTTATAAGGTAACATTAGGATCTAGTTTAGGAAACTTAGAGCTGATTTTATTTGATCATGGAATGAACTTATAACTATATTTAAACACCAATGGGGGTTAAAGAAATATGTTTATTTTCTTAATGAATTTGGAGAGTTAAAGAGAAATCTTGGTGAACCATTTGCTAAATTTATTAAGAGATTTAACAAAATCTACCACAAAATTCCTGCTAATTGTAAACCTCCAGTAACCGCTGCAAAGGTCAGATTTTATAAATCATTTGATGATTACTTTGCAGTTATGCTAAGGGAAAGAGTTTCTAACACCTTAAAAGACATGAAGACTAATGCTATTGAGGTAGAAGACAATATGTTAGATTCTGGTAAAATTAAAGCTAAAGAAGAGAAAGAACAAAGAAAATGAAAATCTAAGCTTGATGAATCATCTTCTTCCAAATCCAAACATAAATATTGGAAAATTGATGAAATCACATCTTTACTTAGAAATATTTCCAATATAATATCTAAGATTGAAACACAACCTAGAACTTCTCAGCAAATTGCTGTCAGACCTAAAAATCAAAATCAAAATCAATCTAGGAGAGTTCCTCAACTTCAGATTCTTTAGAGACCACATCAAAACATTCAACCTCCTTTGTTGATTGATGATCATCAACAGCCATAGGATATTGGACTTGTAATCATAGAATATCTCAATAATTTTGATTCTTCAGTAAAGTAGATGGCCATAATCCCTTCATCTTCATCACAGTCTTTGGAATAAGAACAAGAAGATACTCAAATTTCAAAATGCCAAGCATTTTATGAATTTCTCATTGCAGAGTTAAATAAAAGGTATGATCTAAGACCAAGATCAAGCTCAGGTAGACCTCCAAAATTTACCACAATCATCGAACCTGCAATAAAATCCATTCAAACACAAACTCCAACACTTCAGACTATAGAGTCATCCACTGAAACTGTTTCATATGATAAAATCATTTTGACAAATTTTAATATTGAAAAGGAATTGGAAAGGGTCAAGATTCCTATACCTTTAGCAGAACTTTCCAAAAATATTGGTTATAAAAATAAAGTGTCTAAATGGATATAGTCCTCTAGTGTAGATGCTGAGGGAGATATTATCAGTTTGCAAAATGAAAATCCCTCACTAGTGTTTAGCCCTACTTCTAATATGATCGATGAGATTTTTCCACCATTTTATGTGACCTTTAAGACTCATGACTTTTTATTGGATAACTGTATGCTTTATTTTGGTGCTTCACACAACCTTATGCCAAAGGTAATCATGGACCAACTTTAGTTACAAGTTACTCGTTCCTATCATGATCTTTACACCTTTGATTCAAAGAAAGTACCATGTCTAGGATTGATCAAAGATCTAGTTGTGACCTTAGCCCAAATACCTATCAAGAGTATAGTATTAGACATCGTTGTTACTGATATTCCACCCAAATTTGGCATGCTTCTATATAGATCGTGCCATGCTAAACTTGAGGGATCACTTCATATGGACATGTATTTTGCTACTATTCCAGTATGGAGGTGAGCATTTAAGGTTATATAGAGAAGTCATATTCCTCCACACTATTTGTAGATCTGATCAAGAAAAAAACCACCCTATCTATGCAATAGATCAAGATTTCAGTTTCTTTAATTCATCTTCCCAAAAACCATCAAACACTCAACTTGCCATTGAAAATATAGTTTCTAAACCAAATATTGTAGAATCATATATCTAGAAACTTTATTTTCATGGGTCTTTCTTAAAGGAAGGACAGGAGCAAGAATGGTTTTAATTTCACCAGAAAGAAAAAAAAAAAAAAGAAAAAAAAAAGAAAAAAAGAAAAAAAAAAAAGAAAAACATTACTCAGTCGTATAAACTTGAATTTGAAGTTACCAATAACATGGCTGAGTATGAGGATTTTATTCTTGGTCTTTAGCTAGAAAAAAGTTTAAAGGTTATAACTTGAGTTTTTTCTCTGATTTTGAGCTTATAGTCAAGCAGGTGAGAAACCTGTGTCAAACTAAACACCCTAGGCTTATATCCTATAGAAACAAAGTTTGGGATAAAATACAGAACTATTTCCTTGGATTTAACATAATTGTTATTCCCAAAGATGAAAATATGAATGCTAATTCACTTGTTGTTTCAGCAAGCTCTTTCAAAATCCCTTAGCCAATATCTTTAGAGTACCAAATTCAGGTTAATTATAGACCATCAACCCCTGATAACCTTAAACATTGGCAAATTTTTGAAGATGATGAACAATTAAAGTCTTTTCTTCAAGTCGCCGATGAATTCTCAAACATGCAAATTGAAGAATTCCAAAGAGATATTCAAGAATTAAACCATCAAATTCTAGAAAATTAATTTAATCCTAAAATTATTGATCATGATATCATCCAATTATCTAATAATTTTATTCCTTAAGGATTAATTCCATTGGAAAAAATATTTTATGATAATGATGTCTCTAAAAACCCTTTGTCTAAATCACTTAAAGAAGAAATTTAAGAATGCAATATTGGGAATTTGGATGATGTAAGAAATGTTAATTTATCATCAACTTTTCCTTTGGATGTGAAACTCAAATACTTGAATCTTATTTGAAATTACAAAGATGTGTTTTCCTGGACTTATAATGAATTAAAAACTGATGATACACATTTAATAGAGCATAAGATTCCTTTAAAACCAAGGGAAAAAACCTTCCAACATAAATTAAGAAGAATTAATCCCATACTACTTCCAACCATTGAAAAGGAACTCAAAAAGTTGCTTGATGCTCATATCATTTTACCTTTAAGGTATTATAATTGGGTAGCTAACCTAGTTCTAGTCAGGAAGAAGAATGGTGAGATTAGGCTACATGTAAAATTTCAAAACCTAAAAAAAACATCCTTAAAAGATAATTATTCATTGCCTAAAATGGATTATTTACTTCAAAAAATTTCAGGATCAAGTAGTATTTATTTGCTAGATGTATTTTCAGGTTACAACCAGATCATGGTAAGTTAATCTGATCAAGAGAAAAATGCTTTCACAACTCCTTGGGGTAAATTTATGTATGCCAGGATGCCATTTGGGTTAACTAATTCTCGAGCCACTTTTCAGAAGGAAATGGATCTAGCGTTTGTAGGTAAAACTGCTAAATTTACTGTTATTTATTTTGATGATTTAACTATTTTCTCTAATTCTAATGAAAATCATCTAAAGCATTTGAGTAATGTTTTTAAAAGGTGCAGGAAATTTGGCATATCGATCAATCCGAAGAAATCTTTATTTGCTGTGAAGGAAGGGAAATTACTAGGGCATATAATTTCCAAGGATGGAGTTATAATTGACCCAAAGAGAGTATCAGCCATTCAGACTCTATCTCTACCAAGGAATAAGAAGAAGATTCAAACCTTCTTCGGAAAAAATAATTTTCTTAGAAGTTTCATCGCTAATTATGAAGAGATAGTAAAGGACATAAATGATATGCTAAAGAAAAACAATCAAGTCAAATGGACATTTCTAGCTAAGTATGCTTTCGATCAAATAAAAAAAGGCAATATCTAAAGGCCCTACATTAGGTCGTCCTAATTATTCTTTACCTTTTAGCATGTTTTCTCTTTCATCCAAAACAACCTTAGCTACTATACTTTTTCAAAATAACTCCAATGGTGATGACTAGCCTATAGCCTTCTTTTCCAAAGTTATGAGGGATGTTGAACTTAGGTACGATATTATGGAAAAAAAATATTATGCCTTAATTCAAGCCCTCAAAGCCTTTAGAACCTATGTCCTGCATTCACACATTACTGCTTATGTTCCCAATCATGTTGTCAAAATTGTTTTAACCTAGCCTGAGACTGATGGAAAAAGAGGAAGATGGATTACTAAAATCCTTGAATTTGATCTTGAAATTAAAACCACGAAGATAGTAAAAGGCCAAGGCCTAGCCAAATTATTAGATGAATCCAACTGCAAGGTATTAGGGATATATTTGGTTTTTTAAATGTCATCGATGGAGAATCCACAAGAACCTTCCTCCATTTCAAGGGAGAATCCACAAGAACATTACCCCATATAAAGGGAGAATCCACAAGAACCTCCCTTAATATCATAGGAGAATCCATAAGAACTTCCTTCTCTTATGGAAGGAGAGAGCCCACAAGAACATCTTCCTTCAAATCAATTCATTCTTGTTCACATAGATCAAAAGTATATACTCTCTGATTGGTATTCTGATATTGTGCAGTTTCTCAAAGATTTTCAATTTCCAGCTAATCTTAATTTGAAGCAATGGAAAGCCTAAAGCTCAAATCAATAAAATACTACAGTATCAATGCTAATGTATACTAGAAATATCCTCTAAATATTATTATTCTTTGTTTAATTGAAAATGAAACATAGGCAATTATAGATCAATTCCATGCAGGATTTTGTGGTGGACACTATGCTTGGAGAGCAACAGCCTACAAAATCTTCAAAGTAGGTTTTTATTGGCCCTCACTTTTCAAATAAGTTGGAGCAAGATTAAGGAGTTCTGTACAATGTCAATTATTTGCAGGGAAACAAAAATTGTCAGCACTTCCTTTGGTTCCAGTATCAGTTGATTCTCATTTTCTAAAATGGGGGTTTGACTTTAGTGGGGAAATTCATCCACAATGAAGTAATCAACATAGATGGATTCTAACTGCTACTAATGATTTTACCAAATGGATAGAAGCCATACTTGTCAAAAATGAAAATCATACTATTGTGATTTAATTCCTTGAAGAGAATAACTTATCAAGATTTGGATGTCCTCAAAAAATTGTAACAGATAATGTAGAAGCCTTTAGCAATGTTAAAATGATAGAGTTATGTAAAAAATATTCAATCCTACTACATCATTATACACCATATTATCCTCAGGGTAATGTAATTGCAAAATATTACAAAAAGAGATTAGTTAAGGTCATTAGGAAGACTCTTGAAGATCATAAAAAGAGTTGGGACAGCCACTTAATCCATGTCATTTGGGCAAACAAAGTTTCTCCTAAGAGATCAACCGGCAAGTCTCTTTTCCAATTAGTTTATGGTAAGAAAGATGTTTTTCCTACACATTTAGCTTTACCTGTTATGAGATTTCTCCAAGAACCTTATGAAGAAAAATATGATTTATCAGGAAGGATTAACCAAATTATTGATTTGAATGAAGATAGGGATGAAATTCAGTATCATCTTAGAAAATACCAGAACAAGATGAAAGAGTTGTTTGACAGAAAATCAAGAGAAAGAAATTTTAAGAAAGGTGACCTTGTGCTCAGATGGGATACAAGGAGAGAAGACAAAGGAAAACATGATAAATTTCACAACTTATGGTTTGGTCCATTCATCATTGTAGAAGTCAAAGGGAACAATAAATTTATCCTACAGAATTTGGAAGGAGAGTATTCCTCATTGCTAGTCAATGGGAATTACTTGAAACATTATATTCAGTATTGATTTTCCATTCATTCAACATTTGTAAATATTTGGAAAGTTTATTTATTCTTGAAAATTGAAAGTGAGTATTTGTTTCAGCAAAGACTCAATAGCCCGAGGAGAAGACTTTTGGATCTGCTTGTTCTCTTCATCCCACAGCGGGAAGCAGTCCTGATATGGAGCGAATGTTGTAACATTATCTAGTTTTGATAAGTTAGCATAATTATTCAAATAATTTTGAAAATTTTAAGGTAGGATATGGATGGAAAAGAATAAAAAAAATTAAAAAATGTTGGGAATTTTTTATGTTTTATAGGCATCCATATCAATAAAATGATAGGTGTCAGCTACCCTAAATAAAGAAGGAAAATCAAAATAAAATGTTAGGGAAGAAAAATGAAAAGGAAAGCTTCATTTATGTTTTAAAATTTTCACAGGATGCTAGTCTAAATGAGCCCAACAAGTAAGAATGATTTATATGGTTTAAACATTATCCTAAGCATTTTACCCATATCCTAATTTTTAAACCATATAACTTACCCCGCAATTCATCCCTTTTCATTTCATTCCCCTAAACCATATCCTTTTATAACATTCTAGATTCCTTATTAAATAAATCCTGACCCCACCATTCCACATCACCCTTTCCCCGCTTCACATCACATCGCAACTGTATTTGTTTAAACATATTGCAAACTTGTATCCATTCCCGATTGCGATTTGCAATTTAGTTGACCCAACCATAACTATCTGATAATCCTCCCTTCATCTTTCGGCATCCGACAACTCTCACAACCTTTTGGCCCACCTTCATGATCCGAACTTTATCACCAAGGGGGAGAGGGGGGGGGGGGGGGGGTGTGGGTCCAAACATAATAGTAAATCAAAACCACTCGCAGTATTTCATTTGACCGTTGACCAATCGCACATCACAAAACATATTACTTGGCAGATTGGAGAGCATAACTTTTTGCCAAAATTTAAATCTTGCAATCGCTGTTTTTCTTATCGCCGCAATACCTTATCTTTCCTCACTTCACATCGCAAATTTATTTGTTTAACCATGTTGAAAAAATTTATCCGGTTTCAATTGCGATTTGCGATGTGATGGGCCCACCATAACTGTTCTCTTCTATACTCTTCTCACCACTATTTCTCCCACTTCATTTCTCTGCATCGTCAAAACCACCACCCCTCCCTACCATACCACCTCCACACATCGCGCATCACGGGTTTTAGCCTTAGCTCCCATTCCTTATACCATAAACCTTAAAACATGCGATGTGCGATATTGACATGGATGCAATGAAGTTCAAAGCTAAAACCTACATAATTTCAAGTCTTGGTGTATGGGGTTTTTATGTTTTTTTATGGAGGAAGGGCTGAACACGGTAGAAGGATTCAGGTAAGATAAGACTCGATAAAGAGAAAAGGGAATTCATACAGAAATATGATGATGTAACATCAAGATTTATGGTAAAACAAATTTTTCCAACACAACATTCAGTTTGCCAATGCAGTACTAAAAAGGTGGTGACTCAACAATAGTCTTCCAGTATAACAAGGCTAGAAACGCAGATGCACTCCTTTTAGATTGATTTCATTCCTTTCTTGTTAGTTTTAAGATATTTTTTGTATGCCTTTTCACTTAGGCATTGATTGTAATATTTTACATTTTGCATAAATAATTCATTCATGGAAGTATTCCAGGTTGCACCCTTGGGCTAGTTATCAAACATATTTGTAATAGCTGGATCATTTTTTATTGAATAAAATATTCTAGATTTACTTTATATGGCTTGTGTTCCTATGAGTTATTTATGTTTAGTTTTTCATTATGTATTCTTCATATGATGTAATTCATTAACAATTATCCAATTGGAAATTTTATTGTATCTCAGTTTCGTTTATGATTTGTTGTGAAGTTGTTATTGGATTTAATTTACAAAGCTATATGTTATTGTAGATTCCTCTTGAAATTTAATTACACAAAGGTTCCTGCTATGACTTGATTATATTTTGTTGATTATGAAAGCACAGTTTTCATAATTTCTTCTTATAAATGGTTAAATAATCTATCTTAATATTAAGTCATTTATACTTCTCCACATTCTTCTTATTCTTCCCACTTTAAATCAAACTAACCAGATGTATTTAAATAACATCATTTTATTTTATCAAGGATCTTTCTAAGTTAAAAACACCAGTTTTAGAAAATTGTTCACTAGTCATCCAAGTATTCAAAAACAACAAATATTTTAGATTTTTTGGCATAAATTATCAAACTTAGGTTATCTTAAAGGAAAGAACTTATCACAAAATTCAATCATTTTATTGGACTTAAAGGCATTTTCATTTTCAGTAATGATTTTGTATGGACAACCAAAATGAGACGGAGTATTTTTCTCTAAAAAATGAATAATAATAGTGTCAGTAGCTTGCCTTGTGGGGGTGGACTCAATCCATTTAGTGAAATAATATATGGCAGTGAGTATCCATTTATGTTGAGTTGATTATGGAGGATGGATATCATCAAATAAATCAAGCTCCCGTTGCTGAAATGGAGCTTGCACTTCAACTGGTTTTAAGGGAAAAGGCAAGAGCTTCGTGTTTCCTTGAAATATTTGACATTCATGAAAGTTCATGACTTTTTTATAAACATTAGAAAATTAAATTTTCCAATAGAAGCCCACCCACAAGGTCTTGTTAGTTGTAGCCTTCCAACAAAGATGACCACCACAGTCACCTTTATGAAAATCATTCATCACTTTTTCAACTTCTCCTTCAACCAAAAAGTTTAGCAACACTCCACCTAGATCTTTCCAATATAAGACACCATTAAGGATGTAGTAATTAAGAACTCTAAAATTCAAATATATATCCTTAATACTTGGAAAGTTGGGACGAGGATTCAAGTGTTGAAAAACATGAACTATATCACCATACTAAGGCGATAAAGAAAAAATTTCAGATACCTCAGGTAATGTTTCAGCCTCGTTCTCTTCAGATAATGCAGCAATAAAATTAATGTCCAAAGCATGGATATTGGAATCTACCATAAGCTTCACCAGGCCTTGTCCTTTGATCAAATTTGTTGGCTTGATCTCCGAGTCATATTTCAGCATAGCAGCAATCCATTTACCTCATCGCCCTTTAGGATCATTATGCATAAACACATCTTTAACAACAACGTTTGGAACATATGCAATGACGTGAGAGTAGAGAATATAGACCCGGAATTCCATTAATGATTTGACTAATGGTAAGGCCTATTTCTCAATGATGTTGTACTTCAAGTCTGTGTCTCTTATTGTTCTCCTAAAGAAAGCGATGGGTTGCTCTGTGTTCTGATTTTTCTTTTGCATAAGGACAACAACAAGAGTATGCTCTAAGGCAAATGAAAGAAATGATAAAATCAAGTGCATAATCTGGACTAATGAGAAAAGGAGTATGATATAAATCCAATTTAACTTGATTGAATGATTTATATACCTCTTCAGACCATTTTACCTCACTATCTTTCTTCAGCATGTCTGTAATTTTCCTTTAGTGTTCAGCAAGATTGGAGACAAACCTTCTCAAAAATTTTATTTTTCCATTCAACAACTGAATTCCCTTTTTTCTCCTAGGATAGTCCAAAGTATGAATGGCTTAAATCCTTTAAGGATCTATCCTAATTCCATCTTTTGATATGATGTGGCCCAACAATTTACCTTCCTCCATAGCGAAAATACTCTTCTTTGGGTTCAGTGATATGCCAAAATTTATACATCTCTGAAACACTGTTTTCAAGTGATGCAGGTGCTGCTAATCTGTCTTGGAAAAAATAGTGATATCATCAAGATAAATGACCAAAAATATGTCCTTTAATTGGAGAAATCAATATCCATTTATCACTGAAAATTAGCCCCTATATTCTTCAATTCGAAAGGCATTTTGGCATACATGAAGGTGCCCCAAGGTGTTGTGAAGTTTATTTTTTCCTGATCATCTGGATGGAATAAAATATGATTGTACCTAGAGTATCCATCCAGCAATGAAAGTCTAGAAGTTACAACTACCCTTTTCATAATATGGTCCATCTTTGGTAGTGGATAATTGTCCTTCAATGACACTTTATTCAGATTTTTGAAATCAATACACAAGCAAATATCTCATATCTTCTTTATCACTAACACTAGATTAGCCATCTAATTTGAAAAGTTAAGAGGAACTATAATACTAGCATTAAATAATATATTTACCTCCCTTTTAATAGACGGCAGCAACTTGGGATTCGTTCTCCTTAACTTCTGGCGGAAAGGTTTCTGATCCGAATTTAAGGGAATAGTATGTTGAATTATGATCTTATAATACACTTTAAAATAAAAATATTCCCAATAAAATACATCAGAAAACTGGGACATAAGTGCTACGTATTTACATTTCATTTCTACACTCAAATATTTTGAAATTTTGACCATCTTTGCCTTTTATGGAGTTCCAAGGTTAAGATCTTCCACTCCCACTTCTATTGGGAACATGGTCGGTTTGAATCTTGATCAAAAATCTCTTTCAAAGGTACCAAAACTCTTGGAATGGAGTTGTCTTTTAGCTAAAGCGCCTGCATCTCTACTGCATGGAATTCTTGGTCATCTTCATAGCACTGGTTATCCATTTGAGAATTCACAAATTCCTCTTTTGTCTTAAAGAAGTTGTTGTTTTGTTTATCATTTTGAAATGATTTCCAATACTGAACATTATCTACGACAGCAGGGAGGTGTTTGAGATTTATCTCATACTTCTTATTAGGATACAATGGAATTTTGAACATGCTGGTTGAAGTAGCAAGAGAATGAGCAATAACATTTTTGTCCCTTGGGATCAACGACAAGGTATAATCAATCAATGTCTTGAGGGTGTAGAGCACTGCATTTCGGTAAGCTCGAATCCTTGGATGCTTGGCCTAGTATTCCCCTTTGATTTGATTTATTACCATATCAGATTCTCCATATACATAAATCTTCTTGGCACCTAGCTTCTTTAGAATTTTCAAACCGAAAATCAAAGCCTCATACTTAGCGTCATTTTTTGAACATTCGAAAGCCAACTTGTAGCGGGACGTTCAAAAATTGGGAGGAATGTTTAGTGACTAATTTACAAGGCTGTGAATCCACACTCCAATGCCATCTTCTTCTTTGCCCAAAGCTCCATCAAAGTCCATGGCCCACAAACTACTTTCTTCATCAGGAAGCTGCAAATCGGATGGATAAAATTTACTTGTTGCTTGAGAGAGTTCTGTTGTACCAAAAATTTTGATTTCTTTCATTGTTTCATCACTTTTTTGAGTTAATGCGCTTGGTTCCAAACTACTTGGCACCTTTTCATAAATTTCTGCATTTTCGAATTCTAAAATAGAATTTGAAAATTCGGAATTTTCTTCTTTTTATTCAATCAAAACTTTAGGAGATGTTGAAAATTCACCATTGAAAAAGATAAAGGACCATAAATATATATGGACAACATGTATAGGATGATTATTTGGCTTTCCTCGGTTGATGATCATGTAATTCAATTTACTTTCCCGGTATAGTTTCCTAAGTTTACCAAAGACGAGAATGGTAGCATATGAAAAGTCAAGTTGTAAGGTACCTCTAAGCTTCACTCCCCATGACCAAGAGAGAAAAAATCCATATCTGGGAGGGATATCATCTACAACAACATCCATGATGACATTCTTGGTTTGGATTTTCTCTAATGACACCACTAGGTCCTTGATGAGGCCAAGACATTTCATGCTCCCTGAATCAAATGAATAAAGATCATGATAATGTCTTGTGATATCCAGTCCTAATCTATCCATAATGGTCTTGGGCATGAGGTTTTGAAAGCCTCCAGAATCAAGAATTACATTATGGAGGATAAGATCGTGGATTTTAAGGCTTAGATAAAATGGAGGGACTTCACTATCTTCTAGATCACTATGAACGACAGGACCAAAAAGAATCTCAAGGTGGTCATCAATCGCATTAGCCATGTCAGAAATTTGATCAAATCTAAGAAACTTAGCTACTTGAACTTTTTACTAATCATTCTTGACTATTTTAGTTAGAGGAATCGATACTTTTGATTTGGAAATTTCATTTTCAACACTAAAAAGAGAAGAATGTTTTTCTACCTCTTTTATTGGTGCATTTTTCTTTTCGTGCTGATATTTGTATGAAGACTCTTTCTTTTTTCCTCCATCTTGGACTTATTTAGGAAGCTTCATTTCCTTTAGCATGATTAGGAACAACATTTACTTTTCCTTTACTTTTATTTGGAGCAACAAATTCTTTATGATGAGCATCTAGTTGAGCGTTCTGTTTTTTGTATTCGAGGTTATAGGAACATTCCTACTCCTCAAACCATAATGTCTTTGCACATGATAAAGATAATTTTTATATCCCATCTAATAATCTTCCATCCACATGGATAACATGTCATCATTTGACAAGACATATTTTTGATCATCTCGTGCACAAATTTCTGCAGAAAATTGATCTTATTTAGTGAGGAAAATAGGTTGTTTATTTTCCTCAAATAAATGATTCTCACCATAAATTTCTTATTCATCATCTTCATCAGGGCCTTCAATGTAATTTTGTTGAAATGGAGTGTGAATTTTCTACTAACTTTGTGGATCCTGACACCTCTAGGCCCTTTGATTGATCCTGTATTGAGGTTGCTAATTTTAACCCCTGAAATTGGGATTTCTAATGGAGGGTTCAGCTTGTCGATCAACAATGGACATTTTATCTATAATCTTCTCCATGGTCTTAATCAAGGTATCTAATTCGCCCTCTGATGAAGTAGATATTTCCTCTTTGATAATGACTTTTTTCTCTGTCTTGATTTTAGACTTCTTCATGATCAAATTAGCTTCCACACTCACTGTGTTTCTCTGCATTTATTCAAGATTTTATGGGTTTCTTTCCCTCAACTGATAGGACATGTGAGGATAGAAACCATTAGGATAGTGAAGTAAAGCAAGGCCTAGAGGAGGCTTATTATTATCATGAATTGAATCATATATTTTATTGAATTTAGCTTTAAATTCTTGGACAAACTCATTGGGATTCCTTTTCAAGGCATTATACTCAACTAAAATCTGCAATAGATGCTTCTTCTCTTCTCATTTTTCCATAAACAAGTCAATCAGATGTTGTGAAGTACCTATTGAACCATATGCGTAAGAGAGAAACCATTTCTTTAACTCTCTAGAGAAACATTGTGCAATGTTGTGAATCTTGGCATCGTCATTGTCGATCTCTTCAAGATATATGAAATAAATCACTTTGGCAATGTGATGGTAAGCTGTAATATCTTATGCTCCATAAAAAAATGGGGAGTTTTTTACCATAGTTCTAAGGTAGTAGAGTGAGTTGAACTGGTAATATCACGGAGAAAATCTAGCCATTACTAATGGATTAGGTGGTGGAGGTGCTGATGGAGTGAAAAATTGCAGAGGTAATGATGGAATGAAAGAAAGGGTTGATGATGTAGCAATATGATAAGGTGTAATGATGGGTCAAGCAAAAGCCTACTGCTGATATTGGAAATAAGATTTTTTTTAAGTTTCTTGAGACTATCCACCAAATCTTAGAGTTTGTGGAAATTAGACTAGGCTTCACTATAAATTTTGGAATAAAAATACTTAGAAAGGCGAGAAATCGAAAGGATCAAAAGTTGTTTTTGGAAGAAAGGTTTCAGACTTAGTCCTGCATAAATATCTTTCATATTCTGAATTATAAAACAAATCTTCTGAAATAAATCTCATGGGAAAGGAATTTGATTTGAAAAGTGGAGGAGTAGCTCTTCAAACCTTCTGAGACTTGGTTTTATGCTTTCTAAAAATACTCTCAGGGTCATTCCCAATTGGTGAGGTTTTTGGGTCTGGATTTGACCTATTATGTCTTTTAGGAGCCAGCTTAAGATAGGAATTTTGGACTTTGGCTTAGATTTAATAATTTAGCCTATTTTGAATGCTAGAGATTGTCAACTACAAGTATAAATTTGAGAGGATTAAAGAAATATGCCCAAGGAAAGTTTAGCAATCACTCCTTGGAAATGATGCCAAAAATGTTAACACTCTTCCGAACTTCCCAAGGCTGAAAATGGGATTGAAGGAAGGTAACCACAGAGCAGCCTTTAGGTGAGGTAGTTAGCCCTACCTGGACCAGAGAGGGCTGCTCTCTTGTTGTCACTTTTGTATTCAAAGGAATGAAGGAGTATATAATGATTTTAGGCTAGGTATATAAGCTTAGTAAATAGGATTTGTTTGATGTTTTTAGTGATTGATAGAAAATTTAGTAAGAAGACGGTGTATGAGGTTTTTTAGGTCTGAATTCAAATATCAATTTTCTAGATAGGTAGTTTGAAAGCATGTTTAATAGGTCATCGAGTATAGTATGAAGTGAAAGAGAGTTTGAATGGGAAATGAGGTGAATTCATTCATTTAGAAGCAAATAGACATAGCATTGTAAACCTTGTCTGAGACAGAGAATGAACAACCATGACTTCTACTCATAAAATTACAAGATAAACATATATGAAAGAAGAATATATATCATTTTTCATGAATAGATAAACATACATAATAAGAACAGATTATCTAGTGCATACCACAAGTATCTCAACACAATTTCTACAAATTTGTCTCTGATTTCATTCCAAATTGTTGATTACAAAAGCTTCACTTAAAAATGAGACTATCCAACCCAACTATCCAAACCAACAAAAGACTAAAGAGAGTCTACTTATAGAAAATATGGACTATGAAACCTCATCAAGTACAAATACCATCCAAAATGGATCGTAAATACACAAGATGATTCATTTCCTAAATTCTCGGGAGGTTAGAAACCATTCCATGAATTTTAGCTACGAACTAGGAGTGTTTGTCCCTTACATTAAATTAGATATTCCCTCATAATACGAGGAAAAAAACAGCTCAATAACTATAATTCCAACTCATATGATAGAAAAACCTAGAATTTGTGTCATTTTCTGAGCTTGACAAGCATCCTGAAGAATCCAATGCTGATTTGTAACATTTTTGATAGAAGGGTAACAAAAATTTGCAGAAGCATAACAAAATTTTGCAATAACTTTTGAGGAACTTTTAGGGGTCCAAATCCACTTATAAAAGAATAGTAAACTAGCCCTATGTGTCTAGTTTCTTGAACGTCTTGAATTTTCAAAAATGACCCAATGGAAGGCCTCCAAAAATCTATTCTCCCAAGGTTACTCCAAAAGCGTAACACAGGCTCCCAAAAGGTAGCAAAAATATGAAAAAAGAGTGGTTTTTGAGCTTTTTCTCCAAAATTACAGCTTTTCATGCCAAGGGGGTTCCTGATATGTAATTTAATCATTAAAATGTATCCATCCATGTAAATAAATCATCATTTGGATTCCCCCAAAATAAGAAAAACAAAAGTGTGTTACCCTTCTGTGAGGAGGAATTTCCAGAATTGTGCAAAAATAAAAATAAAAATACCAAAATTGTTCAAAAATTTTCAAAACTAGTTTTGTAGCACTTGTGAGTGATGGGAAAATATAAAAGGAAGCTTTAGCCAACAATTCCAAGCTATCCTTTTCTTTAAGCTTCATTTTTTCTTATTTAATCCTTTTATTCAATTGTTTTAGCCTTATTTGAGAAATTGTGTTCTAGGTGCGATAATGATTTTCCATGTGTCTTTGAAACTTATTGTCCCTCTTATCCCTTTTCAATAGATTCTCTAAATGTTTTTTTAGCCTTGAAAATGAAATCTCTCTATCTTCATTAATCTCCATGGCTATAAGCTCATCAAAGGTCAAATCTTTAGGTGGATGAGATGACTGTATTTCTAGCTCCAACACCCTTTTGAGGCCTCTTTTTTTTGGCCTTCTTGATTGTGTTTTAGCCTTCATGTCCTACATTTGATCAACATCACTAATCTCCTTACCTTTACTTTTGACTTCCTCTAGGTTTGGCTTGGTCTTGCTTTATAAGAGTTTCTTCACTTTCAATTGAAAATTTTCTTGCTACAAGAAAGTTATTTGAGTATTAGCAATGGAAAAAATCCTCTTCAATTCTACTATTTCCTCATTTTTCTCTCTGATGATCTCTTCATATGATATGACCTACACCTTCTCTGCTACCTCAACCTCCAATGGATTTGATTCACTATGTTGATGCAAAAGAGGTTGCTCCTCTATCTCACATTGTTCCACAATGGTGTCAAGTGTAAGAACACTTTTGATAGACTTAGGAAAAAAAATATGTCTCTTCCCCTTCTCATAGGTATGAATAAACTCAAAAACCATAAGAGCATCTCAAAATTGAGTTGGCATGCTAGAATATTTGAACCTCCATTGGTTGTGCTGATGATATACTATGCAAGATAGGAGGGCTAATGGTAGGCACTGTTGCTAATCTCTCCAAGAAATTTTTCAAAGTCATGTTGATGGAGGAAAGGTGCTGCTATACAATGAGCTTGATCATACAATGATGAAAAATACTAGTGTGATGATCTTATTTTCTACTCTGAACCTTCTCAGTCATCTTAATCAAACTCCTATAAAATTAATTTGGAAAATCAAGTGTTTTAACAGAGGTGAAATGCATCAACAACTTGATATGGTACCTATAAAACCTGGAAAATATTCCTTCATAGGTGAAGCACTTCATTATAAAAATCATCAAAGGAGAGTACTTATTTCTAAGGCGTCTGAAAGGGAAGAGGTAATATGGCTCCTCTCTAGCATGAGGCTTGAGAAATTGTTTGTAATTTTCAATGTTTAGTTCCATGCCCTTCAAATAGTGATCTCTATCACAAGCAATACATGTTTCTAAATAAATTAGGTATATTGATAGGCCTATCTCCATACCTACAATAGTGACCTTTCCCATGCTGAAGCTTGTAGCAAATAAACTGGTCAGTTGAAGATGATGTTGGGAAAAATACTGAGAGGGGGGGTGAATTAATATTTAGGGATGAACAATTATTATTTTAATTTTCTCAACACCATATATTACATTATTGCATCCAACACGAATGTCCAGATACCTTATTATGTTTTTACTTAGAGCATTGCATCATTCAATCTTCAGATGAGCAGTAAGCATGAACATAAATAACAAAATAGACCATCAAGCATAAAAAACACATATGAACACCAGGATTTAAGGTGGAAACCCAATTCGGGAGAAAACCACCGTTGCTGCAATCTCAGTCTTCAATATTTATTATAGAGAAAACTTCTTACAATATGTGCTGGTGCAGACTTATACCAGCACGTAGGCACCCACCTGCAGAAGGTTACAACCTTCTCTCATTTACCAGCCTCTCCTAGAAGGGAGCTTCTACCCCCTGCTCTCGTTTACCAGCCTCTCCTAGAAGGGAGCTACAACCCCCTTACTAAAGGCTACAACCCTCAGATATACTGCAAACCACGTTTCATCAATTTTCACACTGGATCAAGCAGCTTCAATGCAACCCTTTATTAAATCATCAACAATCATATTTTCCCAAAACTTCATAACAGAACAGTGAGACCATTGTAACCAAAATTTCAGAAATAACACAGACTTCAGAGAATATATGCATTCAATATCCCATGTATCCTTCTGTGTAGATTAATATTTAGAAACCCCAACTGTCATATGCACTTTCAATGTAGATGACCCGCATATATACGTGCTTTTCTTGTATAGATCTGTAATTATATATTTTGCAGAGCAAGCCAGATCTATATAAACTTACCCAGATTTAATTGTGTTCTTCAGCAGACATGCGCCAACTCTTCATCGTTACTTCTGTTGAATAAGCTCAAGATTCATCACCTTTAGATCAATATATCTTCATGAGTGCATCATAGACTCAGAATCATCAAACAAGCACATCGTTTGTTCATGTAGATATTCCTTCGAGGAATTTTTCTTTTTCAACCCTCGCGCATGCACAGCCCGAATTATCATCTTTTTCCCTTTAAATAGATTTCACCTTTATTAAAACCATGAGTCAAAAACCATTTAAATGCTAAAGGAATTCCTTTGACAATATTTCCATTAGTTTGTCCCACGGGGTTTTTGATTTCTTTTTAATTTATTTATCAGTTGATAAATAAATATATTTACAACGTCTTCGGACTTTATAAACAATATCCAACGCTTTCAAATAGTTTAATATTTCAATAAGCCTTTGACCCCTGGCCCACATATGCGCCCTCACTGTACCAAAATAAACTTTACGCAAGTCTATTGCCTGATCATTGTTAGATCACGAGCCTCCAAGATCAACGGTACATATGCATATCGCTTGACCTACGATGTTGAAAGTTGACGTGCTATGGCCGAACATTATCATACGATGGCGCGCAGTGTTGGCGGTTTTCCCCAGACACGTGTCACTTTTTTTATGGAATCATACCCAAACTCTTGAATACCGCTTATCCCGCAAAAGCGGTGCGATATGGGCAATCTGGTTTTTCAAATCCATTCGCGGTTTTTAAACAGTGATTAACCGTCCAATCGCTCCGTACCCCAAGTTCCATATAACTTTGATTTAATTGTTCTTTTCCAGTGATTATGTTAATAAAACTCGGGTTAAATATAATTTTATATAATGTGCCCTGTACACACATAACCCGTTCGAAGCTCACTGTACCGTGGCCTTAGCACCCCGAAATCTTATACAAAAACACGAATCTATCCATAGATCATCACACAAAGTTGCACGGAATTTCGTACGAGAAAAGGACCAATCAATACCCCAATTTCTCTGGGTGTTTTCCACCTAACAGAATATCACCGAAACTCAACCATACACAGATTTTATTTCTCAGAATACATACATTATACATGAATTAGCTTCCGCAGGGATTCTAATATCCGTCAATTCAATTCAACCCTGTCTTCGTACAACTCTCCTTTAATTCACTGCTTGTCTCTGTAAATGCATTTTTCCTCTATTATTTTCTGCTACATTTAGATGCCAATTCTTTTGCCACATACTTTTCCATCAATGGAAATATCTCCAACAATCTCCCCCTTTGGCATTGATGGCAATATTCGTCCTCTGAAAAACTTATAGGAACCCTTTGTTGCTTTGCTTTTCCTCCCCCTTTGACATCAATGGGAAAGAGTTGACAATACCATGCTCCCCCTGAGATCATGCTGCATCTAACAAGATGACTTATAAATTCCAACGATGCATCCTTTTCATATGACCAATGCTCCCCCTTAGCCTGTTATTTCAGAGATGCCCAACAGCACCTCACAACCAATTTAATCTTCTGTATTCAAGTAGACCTGTTCCTCTCCATGGCAGAGACTACTCCCAGTTTCTGTCTGAGATATTCGAACGCTTCCCTGGGTAGAGGTTTGGTAAATATATCAGCAACTTGTTCTTTGGTGGAAAAATACTCCAATTTCACCTTTTGTTCAAGCACTTGTTCACGTAAGAAGTGATACTTGATGGGAATGTGCTTGGTCTTGGAATGCATAACAGGATTCTTTGAGATATTGATGGCACTTGTATTATCACACATAATGGAGATAGGGGATGAATATTTGATTTGAAAGTATTGTAGGGTTTGCATCATCCAGAGAAGTTGAGTGCAACATGATGCTGCTGCCACATATTCTGCTTCTGCTGTAGATAAGGCAGTTGAGCTTTGCTTCTTGCTGAACCAAGATACTAACTGGGGCCCCATATAGAATGCACCACCACTAGTTCTTTTTCGATCATCAACACTTCCAGCCCAATCTGCATTAGTGTATGCATGAAGAGTAAGATTAGCATTCTTTGGATACCATAGTCCAAAGTCTTGAGTTCCTTGTAGATATTTGAATATTCTTTTCATAGCCTAAAGATGAGACTCTTTTGGATTAGCTTGGAATTTTCCAACAATCCCAACTGCATGCATGATGTCTGGTCTTGTCTGAGTGAGATAAAGTAGACTTCCTATGATAGATCTGTAATAAGGTTGATTCACCGTGGGGGAATCATCATTAGAACTGAGATTACATCCGGTTATCATTGGTGTACTTATAGGTTTGCATTCTTCCATGCCATACTTCTTCAGGATTTGCTCGAGGTATTTTTCTTGTGATAAGAATATGCCATCTGTTTCTTGTTGTACTTGCAAGCCAAGAAAGAATGTTAGTTCCCCAAGCAAAGACATTTCAAATTCTTTCTGCATATCAGAAGCAAATTTCTGGCTCATAGACTCTTTGTTACTTTCAAAAATGATATCATCAACATATACTACCATAATCAATAGTTTGTTATTTTCAGTTTTTGTGTATAAGTTGCTATCATCAGACCCTTTTGAAAATCCTTGTTGATGAAGATATTTGTCAAGACGATAGTACCATGCCCTTGGAGCTTGTTTGAGACCATACAGAGCCTTTTTAAGTCTACAAACAAGTTTTTTCATCATTTCCAAATATGAATCCTTCTGGTTGTTCTATATAGACTTCTTCTTCTAGATCACCATTGAGAAAAGAAGATTTAGCATCCATTTGATAGACTTTGATTTGTTGGAAGCTTGAAAAGGCAAGAAACATTCTTATGGCTTCAAGTCTGGCTACAGGAGCAAAGGTTTCTTCAAAGTCTATACCTTCTTGTTTAGCATACCCTTTGCACACAAGTCTAGCTTTATTTCTTATAACATCCCCATTCTCATTTAACTTGTTTTTGAATATCCATTTAGTTCCAATGACATTTTTGTCATGAGTTCTTGGTACTAATTCCCAAGTGTGATTCTTTTCAATTTGATCAAGTTCTTCATTCATGGCTTGAATCCAACATTCATCTTTGCTAGCTTGACTGACACTGTGAGGTTCAATAGTGAACAGATATGCCAGATTGCTAGAAGATCCCACAAGAGTCCTTCTTGTTTGTACACCTAATCCCTTTTCTCCCAAAATTTGAGATTCTGGATGATTCTTTTGAACAAATATAGATGGAGCCTTTTCAGACAAATCCTCTTCGGGTTCTTCACTAGGTTCACTATTTGTATCATTATTATTTGATGTAGAAGGATATGTGTCATAATCATCTTCATTTTTTGTTTGCTTTTCTTGTTTTGGAGCTGTAGAAGACTCATCAATAACAACATCAATACATTCAACTATCTTCCGAAGTATTTTATTGCAACATTTATATGCCCCACTCCTAGAGGAGTAACCAAGAAATATTCCTTCATCTGCTCTGGGTTCAAACTTGCCAAGTTTTTCATCATTATTCTTGATAAAGAATTTGCTCCCAAAAATTCCAAAATGCTTTATAATGGGAGGATTACCATACCAGAGTTCATATGGAGTTTTATCATAATTTACACGAACATGTGCTTTGTTGAGAATGTTTACTGCTGTATGTGCTGCTTCTCCCCAAAATGTGTCAAGTGTTCCGGAATCATCAAGCATAGCTATAGCCATTTTTTGAACTGTTATGTTCATTCTTTCTGCAACACCATTCTGTTGTGGAGTGGCAGCTACAGAGAACTGCCTTTTTATGCCATGTTGTTCACAAAATTCAAGGAATTCATTATATGTATATTCTCCTCCTCGATCAGATCTGAGACACTTGATTTTTAGATCTAATTCATTCTCAACTAGTGCTTTTAAGATCTGAAATTTCTCAAATGCTTCATCTTTGTGTTTAAGCAGCCCAATCCAACACATTCTAGAGAAATCATCAATGAATAATATATAGTATTCTTCACCTCGTGGTGACTTTTTCCTCATAGGTCCACATATGTCAGTATGAATGAGTTCAAGAGGCTTACTTGATGATCCTTCCTTAGCATTAAATTGTACTTTGGTTTGCTTGCCGAATTGGCAAGATTTGCATATGATATTTTCAGGTAGAGTAATATTGGGAAGATCACGAACAACTTTAAGTCTGCTTAATTTGTTGATTTGAGAGAAGCTCAGATGCCCCAACCTTCTATGCCACAGCCAATTTTATGAAGATTTACTCAAACAATACTATTCTTTGGGGTTCTTCAATATATACAGGTTGTTTGGAGTTCTCTTTCCTTTTATAGTTGATTTACCTGTATCAAGATCACGTACCACACATTCTTTTGAACTAAATACAACTTCAGTTCCTTGATCACACATTTGACTTACACTTAACAAGTTATGCTTCAATCCATCCACATACATGAATTCATTCGCTTTCACCTTTTGTTCTATGAAAATAGACCCTTTTCCCTTAATGACCGCAGGAGTATCATTTCCAAATGTGACATTCTTTCCCTTTTCTAGAGCACTATATGAAAGAAGTTTGTCTTTATCACCTGTCATGTGTCTTGAATATCCACTATCAATGTACCATTGGTTTTCTTCATCTTCTGCAAATAACGCTATGCCACAATTTTCAACCTGTAATTCCTTCTTTTTCCATACTTTGGAGCATGAAGGAACATGTTCTTTTGGCTGAAATTTGCTCCTGCGTTCAAATTCTTCATGGCCAAAGTTATTGAAATAAGTGCATTCAACTTCATTTTGAAGAGGAGAAATTTTTTTATAAGTATTCTTCTTTGCATCAATATCAATCCTTTTCTTTCTTGCTTCCCTTGTCATGATAGTTTTATATGCTACACATTGAACAACTTTATGACCAAAATTGTGACATGAGAAACATTGTCCATTGAAGAAGAAATTTCTGCGATCATAAGATCTCCTATATAAATTTACCTGTTGATTGGTGTTTCCTTGAAAGACATTCCTGTTAGTGTTCCTTGAATTGAGATGATCATGTTTTTCCTGTAAAGATTATTTATTCCCTTGCTTAGTGGCAGCATGTTGTGAACCAGCTATAACTGCTTTTAGATAATTTGGTGCTGAAGCCTGAGAAGATTCTTCGATATATCCAAGACCTGTCTTTATAAGAGGAGAATGTTGTACCTTGATAATCTCATCTAAGGTTTCAAACCCTTTAGCAAATCTAAGATTCAAAATCTTTACTTTCTCAAGTTCTTTTCTTAGATCTACTACTTCACACTCTAATTTCTCATTGTGTTTCTCTTTATCTTCAAGCTGATTTTTCAGAGTTTCTATGGTTATTTTTCTCTCTTCTAAGCAAATTTTGAGTTTATTGTTTTCATCAAGAAAATCACTGTCTTCTAGAGCATCCACAAAATTTTCCTTTTCTTCTCTATATTCTTTTTCAAATGCCATGAGAGGTCTAAGATCTTGTTCGCATTCTTCCTCACTATCAGATAACCCATCACTGTCTTTGTGAGTATAGTAACTTTTTCTAGTGCTAAAACGATTCTCATTCCTTCTTTCTACTTCCTTCCCCTTTTTATGTGTTTCTTTATATGGACACTTAGCAGCATAATGACCAAATCTTCCACAATCAAAACATTTGAACGGAAGCTTACCTCTGAACCGTCCTATGCCAAGTTGAAGTTTTTGTACAAAGTTTATCTCATCTTCTTCTCAGATATATCTTGATCCTTCTGTTTTTTGTACTTCCTTCCCTTTTGTAGAAGTTATAAGGACTGCTTCTTTGACTTCAGATGGTCCTCCTCTTCTCATTTCATATGCAGTTAGTATGCCATGAAGTTGCACCACTGTAAGGTTTTCAAGATCCTACTTTTCTTCAAAAGCAGAAAATTTTGACTCAAATTTTTTTGTTAGTGACCTTAAGACTTTCTCAACCAAGGTAGATTATGTTATTGTTTCTCCCCGATTTCTCATACGATTTACAATATCATCAAGATGTAAAAAGAAGTTGGCAATGCTCTCTTCATTATCCATTTTTAGATTCTCATATTGAATTTTGAGAGTTTGGAGTTTAGCACTTTTTACCTTTGCATCACCTTCATAACTTAGAATGATTTTGTCCCATATTGTCTTCGCTATATTTAGTTGCATGACTTTGAAAAAAATTGATTCAGTTAGACTTCCCAATAGAGCATTGATTGCCTTTGCATTTGTTTCATAATTCTTTCTTTCCGTCGGATCTGTTCGTACCGTAGCTAGGTATTGATATCCTTGTTCAATAATTGCCCATACCTATGCTCCCAGCGACCGAAGATAGGATCTCATCCTTGTTTTCCAGAAGATTAAATTGTTTCCTTTAAAGAGGGGAGGCCTGATAGATGCTATTCCATCTTGATTACTCATGTTGCTTGATCTTCTTTCTAGCGGCTAAGCTTTTTCAGAAGGACCTACTCTGAAACCAATTGTTGGGAAAAATACTGAGAGGGGGGGGTGAATCAGTATTTAGGGCTGAACAATTATTCTTTTAATTTTCTCAAGACCATATGTTACATAATTTCATCCAACACGAATTTCCAGATACCTTATTATGTTTTTACTTAGAGCATTGCATCATTCAATCTTCAGATGAGCAGTAAGCATGAACATAAATAACAAAACAGACCATCAAGCATCAACAACACATATGAACACCAGGATTTAAGGTGGAAACCCAATTCGGGAGAAAACCACCGTTGCTGCAATCTCAGTCTTCAATATTCATTATAGAGAAAACTTCTTACAATATGTGCTGGTGCAGACTTATACCAGCACGCAGGCACCCACCTGCAGAAGGCTACAACCTTCTCTCATTTACCAGCCTCTCCTAGAAGGGAGCTTCTACCCCCTGCTCTCATTTACCAGCCTCTCCTGGAAGAGAGATACAACCCCCTTACTGAAGGCTACAACCCTCAGATCTACTACAGACCACGTTTCATCAATTTTTACACTGGATCAAGCAGCTTCAACGCAACCCTTTATTCAATCATCAAAAATCATATTTGCCCAAAACTTCATAACAGAACAGTGAGACCACTGTAACCAGAATTTCAGAAATAACACAGACTTCAGAGAATATATGCATTCAACATCCCGTGTATCCTTCTGTGTAGATTAATGTTTAGAAACCCCAACTGTCATATGCACTTTCAATGTAGATGACCCGCATATATACGTGCTTTTCTTGTATAGATCTGTAATTATATATTTTGCAGAGCAAGCCACATCTATATAAACTTACCTGGATTTAAATGTTTTCTTCAGTAGACATGCGCCAGCTCTTCATTGTTACTTCTGTTGAATAAGCTCAAGATTCATCACCTTTAGATCAATATATCTTCATGAGTGCATCATAGACTCAGAATCATCAAACAAGCACGTCGTCTGTTCATGGAGATATTCCTTCGAGGAATTTTTCTTTTTCAACCCTTGCGCACACACACCCCAAATTGTCATCTTTTTCCTTTTAAATAGATTTCACCTTTATTAAAACCATGAGTCAAAAACCATTTAACTGCTAAAGGTATTCGTTTGACAATATTTCCATTAGTTTGGCCCATGGGGTTTTTGATTTATTTTTAATTTATTTATCAATTCATAAATAAATATATTTACAACGTCTTCGAACTTTATAAACAATATCCAATGCTTTCAAATAGTTTAATATTTCAATAAGCCTTTGACCCACAGCACATATACTTACAGTACCAAAATAAAACTTTCGCAAGTCTGTTGTGATCTTGAATTTAAGATCACAGTCTGGAAGATCCAACGGTACATGTTACTGCTCAGTAAGCCTCAAATCTTTTGAGATTAACGATATGGATGGCCGAACGTTATCATACGATGGCGTGTTGGCGGTTTTCCTTGGACACGTGTCACTTTTTTTATGGAATCGGACAAAAACTCTTGAATACCGCTTATCTCGCAAAAGCGGTGCGATATGGGCAATCCACTTTCGCAAATCCATTCGCGGTTTTTAAATAGTGATCAACCGTCCAATCGCTCTGTACCCCAAGTTCCGTATAACTTTGATTTAATTGTTCTTTTCCCGTGATTATGTTAATAAAACTCGAGTTAAATATAATTTTATATAATGTGCCCTATACACACAGAACCCATTCGAAGCTCACTGTACCATGGCCTTAGCACCCCGAAATCTTATACAAAACAAAAATATATCCATAGATCATCACACTGAGTTGTAGGGAATTTCATACGAGAAAAGGAACAATCAATACCCCAATTGCTCTGGGTATTTTCCACCTAACAGAATATCACCGAAACTCAACCATACGCAAATTTTCTTTCTCGGAATACATACATTATAAATGAATTAGCTTTCGTAGGGATTCTAATATCCGTCAATTAAATTCAACCCTGTCTTTGGACAACTCTCCTTTAGTTCACTGCTTATCTTTGTAAATGCATTTTTCCTCTGTTATTTTCTACTACATTTAGATGCCAATTCCTTTGCCACATCCTTTGCCATCAATGACAATATATCCAACAGATGATACCCATCTTCATGAGCTTTTCACAAAATCTCAAACGCTCATCCCTCTCAAAACATCTTCTAGCCAAGGGAGAGGAATTAAGTTCATGCATTGTGAAGGGTTCTAACCTGAGGTGGTGCTCTCCCTTGAAGCTCTTCTTGTCACTTTCCATATTTTTTTTCACTAGAATGATGAAAGCCCTAGTGTGTTGATGGGATAGGTAGCTGTAGTGAAATCTGGAAAAACTGAGTGTTGGAAAAGTGTAACTTTAGAGGATGAGATGAAGGATCATGGAGGTGAGAAAAAAACTAGAAAAAATTGAGTGGATTGGGTTGTATGTTAGCGCCAAGTTATGGGTGGAATGAAGTGAAATGGGTGTGATTAAGGTGGCAAAAATATGAAGACATGGGGAATTTCCAATTTCAACATTGTGAAAATAGCTGGTGCATAGGTGGGGTAAGTTTGGAAGGTGAAATGGAGGGTAATGGAGCCGAGAAAAGTTATTGAAAAAATTCAGTGAATAGGGTGGAATGTTAGCTCCATATTATAGGTGGAATGCGAGGAAATGGATGTGGGGAGGGTGATGAAATCTAGTAAACAAAGGAAATTTCCAAGTTTTTCACTGTGAAAATAGCTAGAATCTAGGGTTTGGTTGAAATGACATGTTAAGGATGGTGTGAATTATGGGAAATGTGGGGATAAGGTATATGATAGGTGTGTGTTAAGGTTTATATTATAGGGTTAGAATTTAGGTAGGTGTATTAGGTTAGGGTTTTTCAAATGAAATCTTTTCACACCATGGATAAGTGATAATATGAAGAAAAACAAAGTGAGCATAAAAATGTTTTAAACACTCAAAAATTTGACCAAAAGAGGGCATTAGAGTAGTGATTTACCTTTTATGAGGGGTTCACAAGGTAATTGTGAGAAGCCTTGAGCTTTTTTGGAGTTTTTCTAGGCCCAAAACCCAAATTTTCCTCTCCTCTAGAAGCGTAACACTCATGTACAAAAGCGTAACAAGGTGTCTGAAAGCATAAAAAGGGTTGGAAAAAGCCTAACAAGGGTTGTGCAGTGCCTGCGGAGCACGCCATAAGCATAACACTAGCTATGAAACACACTCCAAAAGAGTAACACGCTTTCCTAGAAGCGTAACACAAGCTATAGGAGCGTAACAAAAACCCCCAAAAACATAACAAATGACTTTTGAAGTGGTTTTATGCCTTGGATTTGAACTTTTGACCACCTTTGAGTGCAAGTGAGGTAAGAGAGGTGCTCTTCCACACAACAAGAGATAAAAATGAGTCAAAATGATTTTTTTTTGGCCTTTTTATAATCTTGAAATGAGCTTTTTATCTTTTAAAACTTTTAAATGGCCTTTTTTTCCTTTTAATGAGACAATAAGACATATTTTACCTTTTTTAACTTTTTGAAACTTAAACCATTTTAAAACAAGACAATTTGTCTGTATTTTACTCCCTAAGCATTCTAGCTCCCTTTTTTAAGGTTTATGAGTGAGATGAAGGGTGAGTGCCTTGTTTAGGTGACAAATTGAACATTTTCAATGGAATATGATGACCCCTAGACAATGACCTAAATGAGGTGGAATGACATAACCCTAAGCCTTTAAATGATAATGAAGGAGATGACCTTGAAATTCATGATGGAAATGAATGAGATGAGGGAGAAAAAAATTTGACCTGGACCTCTTCAGTGAATAAAATTATTTTTTTGAAAACTTGTTTGAAAAATTAAAAATTTTGACCTGTGACTTTAGGAAAACATCTGAAAGAGTTATTTTTTATCACTAATATACTGAAACTAATATGATCCACATGTCAAAAAATCAACACACAACCTGTAGGACACCTATCATAAAATTTTTAAATTGGACCCATATCTAACATAAAACCAAACAAACTAAAGCATTGAATCTAAGACATTGTCACACTGCAAATCAACTGAAATTATGAAGCATCAAATCACTCAATGTAGAACCCCGACTAGAAGTAACAAATATCAAATTTTTTACATGACTGTACTGAATAAGACTCATTTATATACATGTTTTATCTATATAACACCTACACATAGATCTCAAAATATTGAAGGATGAATTTGAATCATTGTATCATTGAAGCAACCACTTAATAATGTACTGAGTTGATCATAGATCACTGAATCAATTACAGATCACCACATTGTAGCATCATCAATAATCATCATTTCATTCCATAACCAATTCAATCCAATCAATACTCTCAAACACAAATTATCATGATAGATACGTCATCTATAGGAAACAACAAACATGTAACATTTGACCTTACCCACCATAAATAATATAGAGAAGTAGAGCTCACATTTATCACTAATACTCAATTTTTTTTTTTAAATTTAGATAATACAAGGAACAATTGTCTTATTCTCTATTCACACCTCAAAAAATTATTAAATTAATTTTCATATTCATACCAAAAACTTGTAGATAGAGAAAGCTACACCCACTAAATATTTTATCTATAATTTCTAGTACATAAAAACGACAGTCACTAATAATTTATATGCAACAAAGATACAACCATTTAGGACATTTTACAAACACTTTGCAAACATGCAATCTATAGCCATTGAGGCCTTATGAAAAACACTTTTCAAGCATGAAATCAAAAGCAATTGAGGCATTTTTTCAAAAACTTGGAAACAATGAATTTAAGATTCTTCTTCAACAAATTTATCTCATAAAATTCATAAATTGAAACTTTAAATGTTGGTATATTAAAAAATGGACTAAATAATCTCAATATTTCATCAAAGACTCAACAACAGGAGCACATAACTCACAGCAGCAAACTGCATAATTGCCCAGATTTCCGATCTGGGTTCTAAAACATATGTTTTTAGAATCAAATCAGGGGTTACAGGTCCAATAGGCATGGATACCCCTTGATGTTGGGCTGAATTGAATTCAAAACACCCAGGAATGTGATTCTTGAAAACAACAAAAATTTATAGCCTAAATGTTTCATTTATTACTTTTGTCAAACATATGGAATGAAAAATTACAACTATAGCTCTACATGTGGAAAAAAAATCCCAGAGTTATGCTACTAAGATATTCTAATAGAATTCATAGATTTATAAATCCATGAGTTCTTAAAACATTTTACCACCCAAAAGCTAATTCATTTGACATGATTTGACAAGCTTGTTGCACCAATTGCTACAATTTGGTAAAACACGTGGATGCTACAACCATTAAGGATTTCTGTAAAAATTATCATAGTACTATTACAAAAACTTGAATGAAAAATCATTGAATTACTGATAAGAATATGAAACAGAAGCCATAACTGGAATTTACCTCAAACTTACCTCAAGCATTTGATCTTCCAAACCATATTTTAGTTGCCATTATTTTTTCATTTTATTTTAAGGGTTGATTATGTAATTCCTCCAGGTATATTTTGGGTACATGTCCATTTTCTTACTTCTGATGTAAGCTGCAAGTTAGCACTTATTCATGCATAAATAAATAGATAAAATTATTGATTCACGGATTTTGTCAAACACTTTGAAAACTATCCTAAAACCATTTCTAAAACATGTATCTAATTACTTGAAACAACACCATAAATTGTGAAATAATTACCCCAGTCCTTTGGAATTTATTTATTGCAATTACCTTCAACAATATTTGGCTTTCCTTTCTCAAATGCTACAATACCAAAATTATTACCATAAACTACACCAATAATAACTCCAATATTGAGATCTAAACATCCATACATATAGATTGATCTAGTCTTCATTTGTAACTAATCAATAATATTCTAGATAACATAAGCCTAAACCAAAATTAGATGCTTACAACAATTCAAATGTCTACTTTTTATTTTATGCTAAATATATACTATTACTTTAGGACAATGGAAATTATACCTGAAGAGATATTCAACTCCAATCGTTGAGAATATGATACACCTTTGATCCCTTAACCAACTCATTTGAACCATCTATTTTTCCACCCAACCATATCCAAGGAGAACTTCTCCCCATGGAACCCCCAAGTTGTAAGAGCTCACAAGCAGTACCAAAGCCTAAACCAAAATTAGATTCTTACAACAATTCAAATGTCTACTTTTTATTTCATGCTAAATATATACTATTATTTTAGGACAATGGAAATTATACCTAAAGAGATATTCAGCTCCAATCGTTCAGAATATGATACACCTTTGATCCCTTAACCAACTCATTTTAACCATCTATTTTTCCACCCAACCATATCCAAGGAGAAATTCTCCCCATGGAACCCCCGAGTTGTAAGAGCTCACAAGCAGTACCAAATATAGCAGTAGAGAGATATGCAATGCAATTTGAGGAAGACAAGTTTCACTTCCTCTCAATACCACTCATGGTCAGCTTGACCATGTAGAGCTACTTAGTAATTTAGATAAGGAATTTCAAATTCATTCTGAAATAAATTCACTACTCTCTAAGTCTCTCCCTCTCAGAATATTTTTCAAATCTCTCCAACTCTTGCTATCACAATGCACATCCCTCCAAGTGAGAATACATGAGACACATATGTAGGAGGAGTAATATGCATGCCTTGTATTCCATTTAGATGAGTGTAACTCATGCCATTAAAGAGAGGTATGCATGCCTTAATTAAGGAGAGTGTAACATATGCATTAAAGAGAGTGTAAGAGGAATATGACATTCGTTTATGAGTGCATAAAATAGTGTAATGTATTATTAAAAGAGAGAGAGAGAGTTTCATAGATCCATGAGAATCATCAAGGAGAGAGGTGTGAAGTGATTGAGGAGATATAATTCCCTTTTAATAATAATATCGTACTCTCATAAATATAATAATAATATTAATAATATTAATAATATTTAGGATTGAGTCGAGATTGAACTATTGCAATTGATTAATCACAGGTTAAGTGATTTTCTTTCCAGTATACTTGATTACCCATTGATTGGAGGTGATTTACTATTTTTGGAAAGTCATACTTGAAATGGTAGACATGACTTTCTATTTTTAGAATGTCACTCCAAAATTGTTAGGAATGAGATTTTATTAAGGAAATTAATATGTGAGCTGCCCATGAGTGAAATTTTTCTTTGGGATAGTAGGGATTCCGCACCCCTATTGTATGCATCTCCATGCCTTATTAGATTGAGGACTTCGGGCCCTGATCTACTCTAAGATCCAATATTCCACACCTTGATCTTTTTAAATATTCAGGACTCCACACCCCAAACATTTAATTATAGATTCAAGACTCCATGTCTTTATATTTCGTGGATTTAGGACTCCGCGCCCTAATCCTTTTATTATATATCCAAGACTCCATGTCTTTATATTTCATGGATTTAGGACTCCACGCCCTAATTTTCATGGCTTCTCATCTAATATGCTTTGAAACTTCGCGTTTCACCTTAAGGTATTGATTATGAGCTCACACCCATATGATGGTTTGTTGGTAAGGTCTTCTTCCAAGACCTGCCCACATCATAATCTCATATATCAAATAAATCAAATGAATTTCATAATTAAATTATTCAAATTTTACCAGAGATTGTGCATGACATCCGGAGTCATTTTGGTTTTAGAGAAATGACTTCCGCATTCATTATAACTTGAGCATCCTTTTTGGCAATGACCAAGTCCCGTGCCACATCATGCTTAGTATGATATTACACACATATAATCATGCAAATCATGTATCATCCATAAATAATAATTAAGCATATGTTCCACATAACCATGATCATCCATGGATCTATGCTTCAATCCTGAATCACCATTCATGTCATACACCTATGTCCAAAATAGGATACCAAAAGAGAAAACATTGCTAATTTTCTCTTAACCAAAATCAATTCTTATACTCGCAACCATAGATATTATCATAAGCACACAGCAACCAAGTGACCCAAACCAGGTCTATAGCATATAACCATGTAAATATGTCTGTCATACATAGTATTATATCATTATCAAAATCATCATCTCTAAGTGTCATAAAAGCTATCTCACCAAGAAGGGACATTACATACTCCCCCTCTTGGGCTAAACTTGGCCTAAAGCTTTTCCTACAGTCATAAGATACTTAGTTCTTTTAGATTCTGCTATCAATAAGTTGTTAACCTTATGTATACGTATTTGATATATATATATATATTCATGCCAATACATAGTTTAATATTTTCTAAAGTGGAAGCAACCCATGAAAACTAAACATACCATTCTTAATCTAGTAGAAAATATATCCATGCCATATTAGGCATGTTTTGATATAAAATACCAAATATTTCTATATCAAAACCAACCATAAAATTTATAGTACCATATCAAAATACTATTTTCTGTAATTGATATGACATCTATTTAATTTATCTATAATAATTTTATATTCTACATGTTTTTCTTTCTCATAGTCTACATGAATCCTACATGTGTCATATTCTTGGTTCTGTAGTATTTTGAGCTTTCCAAGCTATAAATAGATCCCACATTGGTTGTATACACAACAATTACTGTCCATCCCATATCACAATCAAATTTTCATACAATAAGCATAAAATCATCCACATACAATTGTCAGTGAAATTACGTAACAAAACATGATGTTATATATAAAACCCACTCTTACATCCCACTTCATTTATGTCTTATCAATCCAATTTTCCCCTTTTCATTCCATAAGAAATCATTGCAATCAAAATATTTAGGATCTATCTTTAGTTTTTACTAAACATTTACTCTTTAGGAAAAAATCAAAATTTGAGGTTCAAGGCACAATTTAAAAAAAAAAAAAACAATCTAAGGTTAAATACATTCTTCATTGACCCACTTATGTATTATAGATCATTCCTTTAGTTTACATAATCTTAATTATTATTCACTTCTCTAACTTGAGAATCAATTATGAATGACTATGTTAGAAGATATTCATTATGAAAGCAGATTAATGATATCTTTTGTAATCAAGAACAACTCTCACAATTATGCAAATATGGTATCTATATTATTGAATCTACCTTGATAACTCTAAGTAAATTTGTTTTCCAAATATGAAACCACTCATGATTTTTATTTAGTAATTAATAAATTCATTTGGTTTCATGTCTTATTCCTTACTATTAATATGTACACAACAACAAGCTATGAAAACCATACATATCTCAAAATGTGATGAATCGTGTTAAATTTAAATAATATTTAGACTATCACAAGGGAATTTCTATCCTAAAGTTAAACCCCTTTTTTCACCACCCTCTCAAATTATTAAAACATTTTTTAGGACTACTAAATACTCATAGAACTATATATCCCAACACAAAATTCCTAAATCCAACAATCTCTTCCATTCCACATACAATACAATCATCTTAGGCTTCTAAATCATGTAAGAATTCCAATTCATCAAAATGTGATCTCACTCTCCTTCAATTTCTCCCTCAAAAAATATCACAAGCACATATTCTTGTAAAACAAGAACTCAACTAATCTTTTCATTAATCACATGCTTTTTTTTCTTGAAGTTCAAATAAAACAAGTTCTCACCACATAAAAAATTTACCTTATAAATATGTTATTCTCTTAACAATTTATAAACAATTTGAATTTTGACACGATCACCTAACTAACAATAGTTTAGAGAAATACATGAGTTCAACACTCATAATTTCTCTAATTAATTTAGTTAAATATAATACAACCAATATTCAAATGATAAAATCATTAACGAGACTATTATAGCTTTCCTAGACCTAATTTGTCTTAAGCCAATAGAAAATTTATTTTATCAACTTATCACAATAATATTTTTCTACATTTCAAGAATATGAAAATCATTTTATTTCTACCTAAATTCAACACATACAAAGGATTACAATACTAGAGGATATATATCTAGTTCACACTTGACTCCATATCAAAATCAATTATTCCAAACATTCTAAACCACCTAATTATGTTAACTATATCAATATTAGTATCTTCATTTGTAGCAAAATTATGTTACGAATCTCTATCGATTTAAATTTAATTACACATAATCAATCATCCTTAATCATGTCTATGAGATTCCATCAAAATAATTTATTCATTCTAACCAGAAGAATTACTTAGTTCATAGATATATGTTAGTATGGATTCCACACCCATACATTAGCTCATAGATATATTCTAGTATGGATTCCACGCCCATACATAGCTTGATGAAAACATAGTCTTCAAGTGTTCCTTAAAATGCCTTCTACAACCATTCATGCACAAGTTATTTAAGCCTCTTGTTTATTAGAAAGGTCACACATCAACCTAGTATTTGAGTAATTTCAAGTTATTTGATGCATAATGTCAACCCAAACTACAAAAACATCATGTTAAAGAAATCATAAGAATTCAATTCTTACTCATTAAGAATGTATTCCCAAATCATATTTTAACACATCAAATTAATGCACATACATTACTCTTGAATCTACATTCACAGTTAAACATGAAATCCTTCAAGGAATCTTATGTTAAGTTTCCATTAGTGTCGGTAGGAAAAGAGTCAAAATTAACATGATGAACTCAATCATCACGTTAATTAACTCTTAGCCTTTCACTTGTTGCACATTCCTAAAGCATACACAACAAGGTCAGCATACTATAGTCCGTATTAATCCAATATTTTCCTTGGTAGAAATGATTTCAGCTAGTAAATATGGCTACTGGGTCCACATCACATTGATAATGATGACTTAAACATATCTGAAACCATGCATGCAATCCACCTATCTTACTCATCAATTGACAATCAATCCATTCACATGTTTGGGTTTAACGACAAGATTCTCAAGCATATCCTTTCCCAGCATGTCCTTAAGCCTTTTAACATATTTCTGATAATTTGTCTTAACAAAAAGATAAAGGATTATAAGAAATCATTCCTTTTTTCTTTCATGAGTCTCTAAATGACTTAATAATAATAATATCCCCTATGCAACCAATATGATTCCAAGTCAACATATACAACAAGTCAACTTACATGCAAAATCAACATTCATACATCAACTTACAAGTAAGCATGTTGGCCCATTAGGCCTTAGCATTGTAACTGGATCTGATACCATACATAAGGTCCCACCTTACCCACCATAAATAATATAGAGAAGTAGAGGTCACATTTATCACTAATACTCAATTTTGTTTTGAAAGCTTTAGATAATACAAGGAACAATTGTCTTCTTCTCTATTCACACCTCAGCAAATTATTAAATTAATTTTCATATTCATACCAAAAACTTGTAGATAGAGGAAGCTACACCCATTGAATAGTCTATTGAAGCTACAACCATTAAATAGTTTATCTATAATTTCTAGTACATAAAAACGAGAGTCACTAAGACTTTTACACTAACAATTTATATGCACCAAATCTACAATCATTCAAGACTTTTTACAAACACTTTGCAAACATGCAATCTACAACCATTGGGACCTTATGACAAACAATTTTCAAGCATGCAATCAAAATCCATGGAGGCATTTTTTCAAACACTTGGCAACAATGAATTTAAGATTCTTGTTCAATATATTTATCTCATAAAATTCATAAATTGAAACTTTAAATGTTGGCATCTTAAAAAAGGGACTAAATATTCTTAGTCTTTCATCAAAGACTCAACAACAGATGCACATAACTCACAATAGCAAACCGCAAAATCGCCTAGATTTCTGATCTGGGTTCTGAAAAGTATTTTTTTGGAATCAAATTAGGGTTTACAGGTCCATTAGACATGGATACCCCCTGATGTTGGGTTGAATCAAATTCAAAATGCCCAGGAATGTAATTCTTGAAAACAACAAAAATTTATAGCCTAAATGTTTCATTTATGACTTTTGTCAAACATATGGAATTAAAACTTACAACTATAGCTCTACATGAGGAAAAACAACCCAGAGCTATGCTACTAAGATATTATCATTGAATTCACTCATTTATAAATCCACCACATGATTTCTTGAAACATTTTACCACCCACAAGCTAATTAATTTGACATGATTTGACAAGTTTGTTGCACCAATTGCTACAATTTTACAAACACATGGTAGCCCTGAATGCTACAGCAATTAAGGATTTCTATCAAAATTATCATAGTACTATTACAAAAACTTCAATGAAAAATCATTGAGTTACTGATAATAATATGAAACAGAAGCCATAGTTGGAATTTACCTCAAAATTACCTCAAGAATTTGATCTTCTAAACCATATTTTAGTTGCCATTATTTTTGCATTTTCTTTTAAGGGTTGATTCTGTAATTCCTCCAGGTATATTTTGGGTACATGTCCATTTTCTTACTTCTGATGTAAGCTGCAAATTATCACTTATTCTTGCATAAATAAATTGATAACATTACTGATTCACGGATTTTGTCAAACACTTTGTAAACTATCCTAGAACCATTTCTAAAACATGCATCTAATTACTTGAAACAAAACCATAAATTGTGAAATACTTACCGAAGTCCTTTGGAATTTATTTATTGCAATTACCTCCAACAATATTTGGCTTTCCTTTTTCAAATGCTATAATACCAAGATTAGTACCATAAACTACACCAATAATAACTCCAATATTGAGATCTAAACATCCATACATATAGATTGATCTAGTATTCATTTGAAACTAATCAATAATATTCTAGATAACATAAGCCTAAACCAAAATTAGATGCTTACAACAATTCAAATGTATACTTTTTATTTTATGCTAAATCTATACTATAATTTCAGGACAATGGAAATTATACCTGAAGAGATATTTAGCTCCAATCATTGAGAATATGATCCACCTTTGATCCCTTAACCACCTCATTTGAACCATCCGATTTTCCACCCAACAATATCCAAGGATAACTTCTCCCCCTAGAACCCCTGAGTTGTAGGAGCTCACAAGCAGTACCAAAATACAGCAGTAGAGAGATATACAATGCAATTTGAGGAAGACAAGTTTCAATTACTCTCAATACCCCTCATGGTCAGCTCCATCATGTAGAGCTACTTAGTAATTTATATTAGGAATTGCAAAATCATTTTGAAATAAATTCACTACTCTCCAAGTCTCTCCCTCTCATAATATTTTTCAAATCTCTCCAACTCTTGCTATCACAATGCACTTCCCCCAAAGTGAGAATGCATGCGACACATATATAGGAGGAGAAACAAATTATTGTCATAAAGAAGGAGTAATATGCATGCCTTGTATTCCATTTATATGAGTGTAAGTCATGCCATTAAGGAGAGGTATGCATGCCTTAATTAAGGAGAGTGTAACATATGCATTAAAGAGAGTGTAAGAGGAATCTTTTATGACATGTATTGAAGGAGTGTAAGAGGAATATGTTATTCTTTGATGAGTGCATAAAATTGTGTAATGTATTATTAAAAGAGAGAGAGAGAGTTACGTAGAGCCATGAGAATCATCAAGGAGAGAGGTGTGAAGTGATTGAGGAGATACAATTCCCTTTTAATAATAATCTCATAGTCTCATAAAATATAATAATAATATTAATAATATTAATAATATTGAGGATTAAGTTGATATTGAACTATTACGATTGATTAATCATAATTTAAGTGATTTTCTTTCAAGTATACTTGATTACCCATTAATTGGAGGTGATTTACTATTTTTGGAAAGTCATACTTGAAATGGTAGACATGACTTTCTATTTTTAGAAAGTCATTCCAAAATTGTTAGGAATGAGATTTTATTAAGGAAATTCATCTATGGGTTGCCCATGAGTGGTATTTTTCTTTGGTATAATAGGGATTCTGCACCCCTATTTTATGCATCTATGTGCCTTAGTAGATTGAGGACTCTGCGCCCTGATCTACTCTAAAGGTCCAAGATTCCACGCCTTGATATTTTTAAATATTCAGGACTCCTCGCCCCAAAAATTTCATTATAGATTCAAGACTGCATGTCTTTATATTTCATGGATTTAGGACTCCATGCCCTAATCCTTTTATTATATATCCAAGACTCCACGTCTTTATATTTCATGGATTTAGGACTCTGCATCCTAATTTTCATGGCTTCTCATCTAATCTGCTTTGAAACTCCGCATTTCACCTTAAGGTATTGATTGTGAGCTCATACTAATTTGATGGTTCATTGGTAAGGTCTTCTTCCAAGACCTGCACACATCACAATCTCATAGATCAAAGAAATCAAATGAATTTCATAATTAACTTATTCAAATTTTACCAAAGACTGTGCATGACTTCCATAGTCATTTTGGTTTTGGAGAAATGACTTCCGCATTCATTTATAACTTGAGCATCCTTGTTGGCAATGACCAATTCCCCTACCACATCATGCTTAGTACGAGATTATGCACATATAATCATGCAAATAATGTATCATCCGTAAATCATAATTAACCATATGTTCCACATAACCATGATCATCCATGGATCTATGCTTCAATCTTGAATCACCATTCATGTCATACACCTATGTCCAAAATAAGATACCAAAAGAGAAAACATTGCTAATTTTCTCTTAACCAAAATCAATTCTTATACACGCAACCATAGATATTATCATAAGCACACAACCACCAAGTGACCAAACCAGGTCTATAGCATATAAGCATGTACATAAGTCTGTCATACATAATATTATATCATTATCAAAATAATCATATATAAGTGTCATCAAAGCTATCTCACCAAGAAGGGACACTACAAAACACAACATAACTAATCAAATATCATCAATAAGCCATACTCCAAAACCCTATAATATATACGTGACTTCCACACAACATCTCAGCACATGTACACAACAAACATTCGTATCACCTGCGTACAAATTATGAACATATTGAAATATATTTGTATAATATATATGTGATTACCCAGAACATGATCCATATATGTACACGACCTTTCAGAGGCAAGCCAACGTAGAGATATTAAATCATTGAATCATACTTTCATTTCATAACACAACATTTTTCGACCCAGATCTTGACACGCATCACTGCATATGGATCAATTCATCATTATAGCTATAGATATACCATTACAAGAGAAAATATATCAAGTAGTTGTCATCATTACTTTTCTCTACACTTTCATATCTATCATATCTGAGCTTCCTCCATGCTTCTTGGTGCACACATGTTTTAGATCAAATCATTCATAAACAATTCATTACTTGCACACGCAACACCTTATTCTCCATCTCTTTATATACCTTTAGCCTTAGCCAATACCCTAGGAAAATCCCTTAGTAATGTTGTTGGTATTATTTTACGGGATCAAATAACCATTGACGCACCCATTACTATGGGCCAATACCATGGTAAATAGCCCTGGTATTAAAATTACCATGGTGTGGATTATGTACACGAATTTTCTTCACAGTACGTGCTTATGTATGTGACCTTATTTCCTAGGACTCACATATATTTTCTCAAACTTTAATTTTACCTTCCATCTATATTTGAACTAACATTCCTTAGTACATATCACCTGTATCATTTTAACTAGCCTACATAATTATCATGTGATCCTAATGTTGACATCTTTATCAAGTAGGTTTCCATTAAGGAAAACACAATAGCCATAATTCCAACAATCTCCCCTTTTGGAATTGATGGAAACCACTTTGGTTTTTGGTCACAACCTATAAATACCTGCAGAGGCATCTATAAAAATACCAGGATTCTCTCCAAACATTCTTCTAGAAACAACAAGATCATCTCCCCCTTTGACATCAAGGGAAAAGGGTTGACTAATGCTGAATGAATGTGTGTCTTCCCATTTTTAGAGAGGATCGTTGTAGGTCTGATCTGTTGCATATGAAAACTGCATATTGACCATGCTCCCCTGAGCATATGCTAAAATTTATAGAAGATATTAAATGAACTACATGAATTTAGGACTCAACTAAATATGACCTTTCCGATTAATTATTACATTAATCATTCATCATAATTGGGTTACATATTTGACTCAACATGACATCAGTTTCTCAAAATAATGTGATTACATACATAAATGACTTGACCCAAATATTCTATACATGAATGAATTTTACAATGACTTACAAAATGGGTATTTGCATGACCTTTAAATAAAGGGACATATATGACATATATAACCAATTCAAAGACCTCAATAGTGAGGTAGTAAGACCATGTTAGTCATCATAAACCATCATATACCATATAGGAACCTGCAATATGAATATTTGATAGTAGCAACATGAACATCTTCCTCATCAAGGAGTAAGACATGGTAATCGAGCATCAAACTCTTCAACATCATCAACATGGTAATAAGAATGAAATTATTCCAAACATCACCAAGTAAATTCAACAATTAATAACTAGTCATCAATACCAGTCATAGCAAACACAACCTCCTCATCAAGCATGTCAATAGATAAAAAATTTCATTTGGAATCCATGCATCAGTTAAAAATAGTGACATAATAATAACATATGGTTCTCCATGAATAATAGTAGAAATATCCATAGAGTAGCAGAGATATGCAACAAGACATGTGTATGAAACCATACTACCAACAAGGGACTGTAGCATTAAAATGGTTGCTCCCCTTGAACCAACAATCTACAAAAAAAAAATGTCAGAAGTAGAAAGGAAAAACATGAAATTATGAATGCATATAGGGGGTTCCCCCTAAAACTGTGTCATTTTATCAATCACTAAGATGTGTACGCTTTCGTCTAACTCAGAAACCACATATATACACAATTGTCCTTCACACCATCCTCATACAGAAATTGAAATGTAGTGATTTATAGTCACAACTCCCCCCTGAACATGACATACCTATAAAAATAATTAGCTGATTGATGAAGAATGAAACATTCCTAATTTTTTTCTAAGATATTCAAAGGAATCACATGAAAGTGGACTTGTAAATATATCTGCAAACTTATTCCTTTTAAGGAGCATACTCCAGTTTGGCTATCTGTTTAAGCACCTTCTGTCTCAAAAAATGATATTTGATTGGAATGTGTTTTTTTTTAGTGCATAACAAGATTTTTAGAGATACTTATGGCACTAGTATTGTCACAAAGAATAGGTATAGGTTTAGGAAAGGTGAATTGACTGTCTTACAATGTTTGGATCACCCATAGAAGTTGAATACAACAAGATGCATCAAAAATGCATTATGCCTCAACATTAGATAAATAAATGGAGATTTATTTCTTGCTAAACTATGAAACCAAGTGGGGTCCCAAATAAAATTCTCCTCCACTAGTAATTTTTCGATCATCGATATTACCTACCCAATCTGCATTTGTGTAATCATGAAGTGAAAATTATATGTTTTTGGGATACCATAGACCATAATCTTTAGTTCCTTGTAGATACTTGAATATTACCATAACTGCTTGGAGATGAGTTTCCTTAGTATTTTCTTGAAATATTCCAAAAATTCCAACAGCTTGCATAATGTTTGGTCTTGTACTTGTAAGGTAGATTAAGCGTCTAATCGTAGATCTATATTCTAGTTGATTGATTGAAGGAGAATTACCATTTTGACTAAGATTGCATCCTATTACCATTGGAGTGCATAAAATCTTGCAGTATTCCATTCCATATTTCTTCAAAATCTGTTTGAGATACTTGGTTTGAGAAATAAATATACCACTCCCAGTTTTTTTAACATGAAGACAAAGAAAGTGTGTTAGTTCACCAATTAGATACATTTTAAATTATCACTTCATAATTGAAGCAAATCCTTGACTCATAACTTCTACATTGCTTCCAAATACAATGTCATCTACATAAAAACAACTATCAAAAGTTTATCTTGATCAATTTTTATATATAGGCTGCTATATGCAGACCCCCATTTGAAGCTTTTTTACTAAAGGTACCTGTAAAAATGATAATAGCATGCACAAGGAGATTTTTTTAACCCATATAATGCCTCCTTAATTTTGCACACAATATTTTTATCATTTCCAAGAATGAACCCTTCAAGTTGTTCAATATAGACTTCTTCTTCTAGATCCCCATTTAAGAATGTAGGTTAAAATCCATTTGATATACTCTAAAGTTATGAAAGATTGAAAATGAAAGAAACATTTTTATGGCTTCAAGTATAACTATAGGTGCAAATGTTTCTTCAAAGGCTATCCATTTCTATTGAGCACATTATTTTCATAAATTATTTTCTTGTTTCATGTTACTTCATTTTCATTTAGTTACAGTTCTTAAATACCCATTTTGTCCCAATGACATTTTTATCATGAGGCCTTGGTACTAATTCCCATGTATGGTTATTTTTAATTTGATCAAGTTCTTCATGCATTCCCTTAAACCAAAATTCATATTTTCTTGCTTGATTCACATTTTGAGGTTAAAATGTGGATAGTAAGGCTAAGTAACTAGAAGTTCCAACAAAAGTTCATCTAGTTTGTATTCCTACTTCCTTTTCACCTATAATTTGAGATTCAGGATTATTTTTCTGAACATGCCTTGAAGGAGTATTTTTTGATGTATATGTATATTCATTTCCTTCTTCTAATGCTTCTATATTTCTTTCTCCTACAACATTTGACTTGTAGTAGGTATATGTTCATCATCTGTTTGTGCTTCTATTTTGGTATCCGTGGATGCTTCATTAATCAAAATATCTATGCATTCAACAATATTTTGAAGCATTTTATTATAGAATTTATTTCCATATCTTCTAGAAGAGTATCTAAAAAGGATTCCTTCATCATATCTATATTCAAACTTTCCAAGCTTGTCATCATTTTTCTTTATGTAACATTTTCTTCCAAAAATTCTAAAGTGTTTAATAGTTGCTAGCCCACCAAACCATAGTTCATATGGGGTTTTATCATTGTTTACTTGAACATTAGTTTTGTTAAGTATATTAATGATTGTATGTGCTACTTTCCCCAAGAAGGTATGAGGTGTCCCTGACTCATCAAGGATGAAAAGTTGCATTTTTTTTATTGTTCCATTCATTCTTTCTGCTACTCAATTTTTTTAGGAGTCTTAGCTATATAAAACTATATTTTGATGCCATGTTGTTCAAATAAATTGAAAAAATCATATGATATAAACTCTCCTCCTCTATCATATCTAAGATATCTGATTTTAAAATCTAACTCATTTTCTACCAGAGTCTTAAATACTTTAAATTTATCAAATTCTTCATATTTATGTTTTATTAAGCCAATCCAACACATTCTTGTAAAATAATTAATGAATAATATGAATTATTATTCACCATGGGGAGAATTATTTCTTGTAGGACCACAAAAATCAGTATGAATAAGTTCAATTGACTTAATTTAGGTACCTTATTTAACATTAAATTGAACTTTGGTTTGCTTACCAAATTGACATGATTTTCATATGTTATTTTTAGGTGGAGAGATTTTGGGCAAGTCATGAACTTCTCCCATTCTGCTTGATTTGTATAGCTGATAAAAGCTAAGGTGTCCCAACCTTTTGCACCAAAGCTAGCTTTCTTCAAATTTTCTTAAGTAACAATGTTCATGTTTGAATTTTGAGACATAGACATTGCGTAGAGTTCTTATTCTCTTTATTATAATCGTACATGTATCCAGATTTATTACCACTCAGTTCTTTGATATGAAAACAATTTCATGCCCTTGTTCACACATTTGACTAACACTTAACAAGTTATGTATCAGCCCATCAACAAATAAAACATTTCCAACCTTTACCTTTTTCTTTAGCAATACGGTTCCTTTCCCTTTAATAGTAGTAGGTGAGTTATAACAAAAAGTTACATTATTTTATTTCTTGATTTAATTAAAATAAATAAAATTATGTTTGTCACATGTCATATGCTTCAAACATTTAATGTCAATGTACCCCAAATTTTCTTGATCTCCTGCATACAAAGCTAGAACACAGTTTTTAGAATCTATACTTTTCCTTTTCCATACCTTGGGTGTTATTGTCTTATATTCATGTTGGTAAGATGGTCCCATTCCTCTTCTAAATTCAGTTTCTTTATGGCTAAAGTTATTTTAAATGGAACATTCAATTTCATCTCGAAGAGGAGAGAAAAAATTAGAAGAATATTTCCTTGCCCTGATCTTTTTCTTCTATTTTCTTGCTTCTCTATTCATAATATTTTTATAAGAGACACACTGAAAAAAATTTGACCAAAATTGTGACAAGTGAAGCATTGACCATTGAATTAGGAATACCTGGGAGTATAATACCTTCTTGAATAGCTTTCTATTTGATTATGGTAAGGTTTTTTTTCTTGACTAGAGGTTTTTTATCCTTCATTCTTTTGTCGAGAACTATAATTCTAATTAGTTCTTCCCTTTGTTGCATTGGCGTATCTTCTTGTACCTTTTTCATAACATTTTATAATTTTTTATGGTTCACCATTATATCCAAGAATTTTTCTGATTAGAGGAGAGCATTGCGCTTTGATTATTTCTTCTAAAGTCTCATATCCTTTCGCAAATCTAAGATTTAGAGCCCTTGTTTTCTCAACTTCCTTTCTTAGACCCACTATTTCAATTTATAAATCTTCACAATGCCTTTCCTTTTCTAGAACTTGTTTCTTCAAAATTCTTCATCTAATTTAAATTCTTCTAGATGGATATTTAGCTGAGTTATTTATTTCACAAGAGTGTTTTCCTTATACATACAAATTTCCTTTTCTTTAATAAAATCCATAAAAACATCATCAGATTAATATACACATTTTTCTTCAAATACCATAAGAAATTGACAATATTGATCAAATTCACCATCCTCATTATTTGATGAATATTCGCTATATTCATGAGTATAAAAAAAATCTTCCTATAAAACCTTATTTTCCCTTTTGGAGAATTTTTTCCTCTCATGATTTTCTTTATCAAGAAATTTAGAAGCATAGTGACCAACCCTTCCACATGCAAAGCATTTGAAAGGAATATTACCTCTAAACCTTCTAGTTCCCACTTGAAGTTTCTTCATGAAATTGTATTCTTCTTCATATGAAATGTAAGTGTTTCCTTAATATATTCCTTTTCCTTCCCTTTGTATGTAGCTTTTAGTGTTGCTTCTATGATATTTGATGGACCCCCTTTTCTCATTTCATATTTTGTTAGAATCCCATGGAGTTGTTATATAGTGATATTCTTCAAACCCTTAATGTCACCTTTGTAGATTTGGCTAATCTTGTCCCATATATATTTTATGGTATTTAGATGTATGACCTTCTCAAATTATGCTTCTTACAGACTTCCTAAAATAGAATTGACTTCCTTTGCATTGGTATCATATTATTTCTTCCCTGCATCATCTGTGGGAATGGAGGATGGGTATTGATATCACCCTTCGACTATTTCCCATACATAAAATCCAAGTGACCGCAAATATGCTCTCATTCTGACCTTCCAAAATACAAAGTTAGTTCTAGTAAACAAAGGTGGCCTGATAGAAGTTACTCCCTCTTGACTGTTCATATTGATGGATCTCCCTATGAGCGATAAATCTTCTTCTGAGGGACCTGCTCTGATACCAATTGTTAAGGAAAATACTGGGGGAGGGGGGGAGAGAGGGGTGAATCAGTATTTTAAACTCACATTAACTTTTTATCCTTAACTAGTGCATCATTACTTCATTATTCCTTTATTAAACAACAACTATGAGGAGTAAAGAGAATATAGATCATCAACACACAAGAAACATATCATCACACATAAACACCAAGAATTTTAGTTGGAAACCCAATGTGGGAGAAAACCATTTCTACTGTTTTCTTTGTCTTCATTCTTATGATATAAAGAAAATATTACATTTTTACTGATGAAGACTCTTGTTATTACAGAGACACCCAACTGTAGAAATCTATTACATTATTTTCATGCTAAGCACTCACTAGAAGGGGGCTACAACCACTTGAACTCATTTATTTGCTTGTACTGGAAGGGAGCGTGTACCCCCTTTCTGAAGGCTGCAGCCGTTAACTCCTTGTGGAGCACTTTTTAGAATATTTCAGAGTAGATCTACGTGTCAAAAAATCAACACACAACATATAGGACACCTTTCATCAAATTTTCAAATTGGACATCAAATCAATGAATGCAACACCAAACCAGAAATAAAAAATATAAAATTATGTACACGATTGTATTGAACAAGACACACATATATACGATTTTTCTCTGTATAAAACCTATGTACATATCTCAAAATATTGAACTTGAATCTAAATCATTGTAACATTGAAGCAACCACTGAAACATGTACTAAGTTAATCACAGATCACTGAATCAATTACAGATCACCACATTGTAGCATCATCACTAATCATCATTCCATTCCATAACCAACTCAACCTAATAAATACTGTCAAAATTAATTTGAAATGATAGAGATGCCATCGACATACAACAACAAATAGAACTAAATTAATCAATTTTTTTATCAACAATCCATACTGCAAAGCCCTAGAATATATATGTGACTTTCACACAACATATTAGTGTATGTACGCGACAACCATGCATATCACCTATGTATAGATTATGAACATATTGAAATATTTTCCCAGAATATATACATGATTACCCATAAAATGACCATTGTATTTATGCTATCTTTTATGGGAAAACATGCATACAAATATGAAATCACTGGATCATATTTTCATTGCATAACACAAAATTTTCCAAGCGCAGGTCTTGGCACACATCAAAACATATGGATCAATTCATCATTATAGCTATAAATCTATAATTACAAGCATAAATATATCAATAAAGTATTATCATTACCTTTTTCTACACTTTTAGATCTATTATATCTGAGCCTCCTCCATGCTTCTTAGTGCATACCTATTTTAGATCAAATCATTCATAAAAAAATTATTACTATCACACCCAACAACTTGATCTCCATTTATTTATATAGATTTAACCTTATCCAATACCTTAGGCCAATCCCTTAGTAATGTTTTTGTTATTCTTTGACTGGATCAAATAATCGTTGACGAACCCATTACTATGGGCCAATACCATGGTAAATATCCATGGTATTCAAATTACCATGGTGTGTATTATGCATGTGAATTTTCCTCATAGTACTTGCATATGTACACAACCTTACTTCATAATACTCACATATACTTTCTCAATATTTACTTTTACCATCCATATGTCTTTGAAATAACATTCCTTATTCCATATCACCTGTAACATTTGTACTAGCTTGCATAATCATCCTGTTATCACAATGTTGACATCTTTATCAAGTAGGTTTCCATCAAGGACAACACATTAGCCATAATGCCAACATGGAAATGTGTTGGATCTCTATTATCAACATAGTACTAATTAATTCTTATCCTTTGTAATAAATATGGAAATCATGTGGTTAAGGTAATGATTGTTCTTAAAAGAGAACCTACTCTAGATAATGCTAATGTTAATTCTTGAACAAAGGCTATGGGAAGTAAATGATTTTATGGAAAAGGGAATTCCCTAGTGAACCTTTGGATACCAAACCCTTTGTATAAGGAGGGGATATTAATTTTAGTAGACCCACTAAAAATTTTGGTAGAAACCAAAAAGTTCAATGTAATTGAACCCCATGTGGAATTACTAACAACTATGATTTGTTAACATGAATAACATATATAGTTTCACAAAATCACGTAGATTTAAGAGGAAGAATGACATAATATAATAGTAATAAAAATATGAAAATTACCTCAATTAAATATCTCATAGTTGTAGATATATATTACTTGGAGTCAACACCAAAGATTCCTACTACAATCTCCTCCAGTAGTTGTTCTATTGATTCAACCAACACTTAAAGAAATAAATAAATAAATAAATAAATTTAAAAACATTATTATGATTAAATTATAATTAAAAATACTTGAGTGCATGAATACCTCAATCATATCATATTGGTTTCGATAATAATTTATTTTACTAGTATAATATTGGAGCAAACCTCCCCCTATTTGATGGAGCGACAAATAAGTCAACATTGACTTTGTTATTGCTTTGTTGGATCGGGGAGGTTTGATAAAAGATTATTAAAATTATAATTTATTATCTACGGAACGAGGCCAACCACATGAAGGTGGAAGCTCTTATGGCCCCTCCCCTCCCCTCACATCACTCTCAATTCCCCAGTATCGAACTATCTACTAGAAAATAGTTCAAAACAACACAATAAGATTCATGCATAAACACTAGAAAAAAAAAAATCATAAAGAAACATATGTGGTTTTGTACATAAAGAAACATATAGCAACCATTCATTAGCATATAACATTCATTCATTCGTTCATTAATCGTAGACAAAAAATACTTCATCTAAATAAATTATATCATCAAAAATATTTTTTCATAATGTGGTACATGATGTTTCTAGTTATATAACTAGTTGTTATGAAACCAACTCACAAAATAGAATAAAATATAGATCAACAACTTAGAAATCAACCTATTCAAGGCGTTAACCTCATTTAAATTACATAAATGAACAATTCATGGATGATACAAATGACAAAGCCTACTTTCTGTATATAGGAGTCTAAGGGTTCACAATATAATCAAAGCCTATATAACAATAATAATATAAGGGAACAACAATAACAATAGTGGGCTTCTATGGGGCACAATAATTACAATATGGGGAGTACATGGGCACGACAATAATAATAAAGGGGCTACACTAACAATAACAATAAGGGGCTATAGTAGTATTATAGGGACATAACACTGGCTCATTGATTTATTTTTCATTTTGTTTCTTTTTGACATGTATTGAGAAAAGAGGACATCATTTTCTTCTTTACCTTCAATTGTTATGGCATTTATAAGTATTATTGACAACCTGGTCAAGTATCCATGACATCGAGGTTGTTGTAAGAGGGGCAGATGATTAGCTACAACAAGAAAAACATGTCAAATTGGTTCTTTTTGTTATTATTATTACAAGTATTTAATTATTAAAAATAACATTAGAGTTTTCTTTACATGCTTGAGTAGTGGACACAGGAGGAATAGTTTCTTGTCTAGCCTCATCTTATACATGCTCTTGAGTTGAAACATGAAATGTTATAATTAATACAACATTTTTAATTAAATATTTTTAATTGTAATACTCTTTCTAAATGAAGAAAAGTTTAAGCTACCCAACGATTCAAAGAAATCATTCAAAGGAACTATCATTGAAGTAATTAATTAATACTAAAAAATACCTTTGCAATTTAATTATTTACTTGGTGTACTAGTCAAAGCTATTAGAATGGATGCCCTATGATCCCTTATGATACAATATCTTCATGTATGACATGCTCTGCCATTCAAAGCACAAAATTTATTCCACAATCATAAATTAATGTCGCAAAATTTATAAGCACAATCGTAAAATTACCATCGTGGGCCTCATATGAAGAAATATCATGGGGTTGTACCCCACTATCATGGGATTGCATGGGAGCACCATGTTCTGGATGCACTCCACTATCAACAAAATACTTGTTGATGTTGTTGATCACTTTCTTAAAACAAAGAAAGACATTAATTTTATGGAATATATCAAACATGATTATATTTTTTGAGTAATGAAAGGTTATTTTGGATTGATTTTTATTTAATTTTCCCTTCAAAATGGATCTTAGAGTTTGTTCCATTCCATTTCAACGGGTCAAGAAAAACTCGAAATCAAGCTAGAAGTCTTCATTTGTGGCTTTGGTTTTGAACTCATCACCCTCCGATGCCTAAGAGTGTTGATTTTTGTTATTGGCTAGTGCAATTACTAGATAGTTGGAAGGTGATATAACAAATAATATTGTTAATATGTTTCAGTACTTACTACTCATGCTTGTAACTTTGAGTAGTCACCCTGGCCTAGTTTATGTTGTCTATGTTTCTCAAGCCTTTCCTTGGTGTATTTCAATGTGTCAAGGAGCCTATGAAAAATTTCAAGTATTTTATATACCACAATTTTATTTAAAACTAAAGAAAATTAAAAGTATTGAATTAAAAATGTAATTTACCTTGGTGCACTAGGTGGTGTTTTTCGTTCTTTTCTCAGTTTCTTCTCCTCTGTTTCAATGATGAGGGCCTTCCATTCCACCATAGGATTCTTTGGTAGGCACTCATACCTAGATTTATTTTCCAACTGACCCTTATACACATCTTGTTCTAAATAGTTGTCAATTTCGGAGGTGACCGCACTTTTATTGAAGGTATCTACCCCAAATATACCTTTGAGGTAGTCCAAAAGCTATTTCTCTAGATTGGAATTTTTGGATTTCCAACATGAGTGTATGGTGGGCCCAAAAATCAACAATGATTTTTCATTTATGTATTTATAAAATAGGTTTTTTCGTACGTGAAAAAACATATGATCATTAGATTGAAAATAATACTCTAGATGATTTATGTTTGAGACAGACAACATGAAATAGTTAAAAAATTAAAAAATACTCTGTATTTTGTTTTTTTATTGGAATTCCTTACTCATTCACTAAAAATGTGCACAAAATTGTCCCCATATTGATAACACATGATGATCCAAGAAATGAACCCATAGTATCATCAATAGGGTCACCTTCATTGCCACCTCCAAAAGTTGGTTGTGTGTTTTCCTCTGGGGGTGTGTGCTCATGTGTCATAGCTAAAGGTGTGGACCTAGTATAACTATTGAGACTATGACCACTCAAAGGTGGAGAAGAGAATAACCTCACAGGTATATTCTGGACTATGGTGGCTAGACACTGTGGTGTCTTTGCTAAAAAATCCTATATAAGAAAGAAAATGTTTTTTCAATTAGATAATGTAAAAGTTAAAAAACAAAATTTCATAGTTAAAATTATGACATAAAAAAATCACTTTTAAAATATGGTTATTACCTGATATCTCTGAAGATATTCGTTCAATATGTGCATCCTATATCTAATATCGAGATTTTTATTTGTAACGTGAATTAAACAAACAAGTTCATTGTTCTCTTTAACCACATGTTTTTTTATTGTTTCGATTGGGTTGGTAGAATTGAACAACTCCTCCTCATCGAAGCAATCATGATCATCTCGATCATGTACCCCAAACAACATATTTCAAAAAAAGAAAAGATGTTTCAAATATTTAAACAAATAATCAATAACACATTCAATTTAAATCAAAATTGTTAATTGTTTACCTATTCTGACTCTTTTGGTTCTTTTCCATGATCAACTTACCACATTATAATCTAATTTTTGTCTTAATAAATACATAATAAATCAGATGAAGACCAAATTTGGACTCTAGTTAGTTGTAGCATATATACAAATTATTATAAAAATTTAGCCATAGATTCATCTATTTACCCCTCCAAAATGCAAACTGAAAATATATATAAAATTTTGATAAGTCAGCCAGACAATGTTCATTGCCCATGAAATTTTGATAGTAGGTAGCTTAAAATCACATCCTAACATCCCCAAAAATTCAACATCAAATTCATTTATTTTATCTCCAAGAAGGTGAAAATAAATGCCATCAATGCTAGAATATAATGATGTAATTCAAGGATGTACCATCGAAATATTTCTTTCATAAGCTCTTTCATGGAACTAGTTCTTCTAAATGATAAACATAAAATATAAGAATAATTAATGAGAGGTTACGTACAACCCCCATAATAACAATGGTGATTGTTTCTATTTGATTCAAGCTGTAATTGATCAAAAAATCTTCTCATGCAACTATTTATTTTACTACGCATACGAATACATTATTTCATTCGCATCCCTCATATATGCAATTGGATTGCTTATTTGTTGTCCTGGATTGTGTACTATTTATAAATGTTACAATATTCCTCAATGATTTTGGCCTTCTTTCAATATAAATAGACACTCCTTTATTTTTATCATTGTATCTTAGTTGTATATAATTTGTACCCAAACTGTATCTCCACATACCTCACATATATTGGACCAAACACACCCAATATTTGTAATTGTAACAATGTTTTTCATACTCCATCAATTCAGTTAATCCACCATAACAAACCTTTATGAAATCCATGGAAAATATCCCAAAATATTGTAATGATGATGGAGCAATGTGATATATCCTCTCATGGAGACAAAATTTGTGTTTAATTGAGGAAGGTCCTTGGGTACCCATCATTTCATTAGATTTTTGTACCTCAAGGGCACCTCAATGTCATTTATGCACTTTGCATCATAATAACATGACCCCCCTTTAGTAAGAAAAATGTACGTGAATCTACGAAATTTTCTTTTGATCTTCTCACTTCTAGTTGATTTTTGTCTATTATATCTAATAGGTCTCTAACTTTCCTCAACTCTACTTAAAATTCCCTCACTCGACGAATATATATCTAAGAGGTACTTGTTTGGTTGTACCTACAATCCATTTAATTAGAGAAGCAGTTAGCAAATTGATGGCCTGTAAAATGAAATTTATTTCTATCCATATAAATTTAAAGATAGTTCAAGGTGGTTATCTAGTTGGAAGAAATATAGGATAATATCATTGAATAAAAATATGGTTCATCATAGATTTGGTATCTCAAAGATCCTTGAGAATTTAATCCTCGAAGAAATTAAAATTATTCAATTGAAAATGTAATTTTCCTTGGAGCACTAGATGGTATTTTTCCTGGTGAAACAACTAAAAGAGATCCAACCAGAACAATGCAAGGCGGTTTGTGTCATAATTGGAAGGTAATCTTCAAAAATATTACAACTGGGTTATAAAATATTAAGACTAGATCATAAAAATATTGTAGAACCCTTGGAAATAATCAAATTTTTATCAGCCCCAATGATGAATTTGATTTCATTCTTCAAACTAGGGCTAAGAAGGTTAACATTATATTTTCCACATCCTTCCTAAAATCTAGAAAACTTCCTTGATAGGGCTAAACCTTAAAGCCCGCCTCTAAATGGATTTAATATCAATTATATGCTAATATCTTATTTATAAAAGAAAAAAATCTTATTGATTTATTAACTCTAATCAAAGATCTCATTAGAAGACCCATCTCTTGGGGTATTACGTATTTGTTGTCATTGTTGAGAACCTTTACCCAAACATTCATACAAAGGTAGGTCTTCAAGATTTATGACACTTGATTAAAGAGAATTTTGCAAAGAATAATATACATATAATAATTGGTTCTCACCCAACATTATATGGTGTTGAATAGGAGGTTCTAAAGACAAAAAATGGAACAAAAATGGGTAATATATTTATTATTGTTTATGCTTGCATGTTTCTCTATTTATAGTGCTTAAAATGAATAATATAGTTAATATATTTGGTCTAGTATACTGCAACAGACTCATTAATTATTCATTTGAAATTTGACATGGCTCAAAGGATCGATTGGCTATCTCTTCGAAAAAATATGTTTTAGGATACCCTACAATCACTATCATTCCATTTTCCCTATGAAATAAGTTAACATTTGGGACATCATAGCCTTCAAGGGTCCTAATTTCTCTTTTGCAGTTTAATCAGGACCAAATCATTACTAAAAAACTATAAATTCCTATCAACATGTTCCTTTCAAATTAAATCATATTATTTGTTAGAAGACAAATTTTTTCATTAGTGAGTTGAAGCATATTTTGGTTTAAGAAAGAAATGAAGATGGCTACAAGGCTATTAAACATAATTTTTAGCATAGAAGTAGAGCTAGAAGGTACCTGTTTAAATTTCTTCCTTAGCCTTTGTCCAAGGGGACCTTAAACAACATATATTCTCTCTTGGTTGAAGTTATCTCTTTAGCAGTTGGCAGGGGTACTCTAAAATAAAAATAACTTTGCATATTCTTAGATCGACTAACTATAAATATTCTAAAAATCTCAATCTTGGCACATGTTGTTCAGGCTATGTTACACACACACACACACACATATCAAACGGGTTTAGGTCCAAGAGATCACGTTTTTCAAGAATTGATTAATTTATCCTACTTTGGACAACTCTACATAGAAACCTTAGTTTCTGTAAAAAAATATTTACTACAAACTAGAAGTAAACTATTGTATGATGTAGGAAATTAGAGGCTAAGAAAAAATTGAACATAATAATAAAATTTTAATCTGCTAATAACATGATCCTATAATGTATAGGAATTATAATTGTATACCAATATATAAATGGTTTACTCCACAACATTTTTCTTGAAATAGTTCTAGTAAGAAATTGCAATCTTTCCAAAATGCCTTGCATAACACAACCTCTTAAAACAAGATTTACAAATTTATACTAAAATTTTTGTATAAGGATAAATTATATTGGAAAGGTGGCATGCATTCACACATGCATTCATGCACCCTATTCACACACCCATACATAACAACATCTCACCCCCCAACCTAACCTAGTGATGTGGCATCAATAACTTTTCACAAATATCAAGGTGAAGGATCTTCTGGAATTGTTTTGCCATGATGAAAGAGAATCACCTAACAAGAAACCATGTAAAATCTAATACTTTATGTTTGTTTTGTTGAGATATTAGAAACCACAACTACCAACCACATGGAGGCATTTGTGGCCATCATTTTTTAGTTATCTTTGTGTTGTGCATGCTTAAACCATATGGAAATATGCAAAATTACTATTTTTGCATCATTGAATTGACATCGATGCCTTCAAGAATATATGTGAACTTTATTATACAGAGTTATGGTCAGTGAGGCAATAAATATGGTAATTTTACTCCATGCTCTTTGTGTAATGTTTATTATACGTACCTTCCATTTTTGAGATCAAACAAACATGTTATTTAGTTACAATTCCTCCATATTAGGTTGTTAAAACCTGAATCTAATATATATATATATATTAATGAGATGTGGTGGAATTTTATTTTTTACCATTAGAAATTTTTCATCTATTTTTTTCCATATTGTACCTTTTCCATCAATTTCTCAATGTATCCTACTTTCGACAACTCCACATAGGAACCACAGTTTATGTAACTAAGGAATTGGAAACCACAACTACCAACATGATGCTAATAGCATGATCCTCTAATGTACAAGAATAATAATTCTCTACCAATATCAAAGAGTTATAATTTTGTAACAATATCTGAATGGTTTACCCAAAGTCAATTTTTTTCTACTTGTTGATGGTGCAAGAAATTTTTAACAAAAACAATCTACTCAAATGAGATAGTCATTCCCCTCAAAATTTGGTCTTTGTCTGCAAAATTATAGAACAAATCCTCATTTCTTATTTGAATGTAACTTCTCTTGGTAAGTTTTGTACAAATTACACCAATGGATTTAATCTAACCATATAATGTACTAAAACAAGATATTGAATCCTTCTACAATATTTGCAGAATATAAATCATGATCGCTCAATCACATGCAAGAGAAAGAAGTAAATCAATTGCACAACACAAGATTTTCTTGGGGAAATCAACTACTAAAAAACCCTCTATCTTTATTGTATAATAAGCCAAAGAATAATGAAACAATACAATCCATGTGTGCTCACAAGAACCTCATACACTCTACCAATCGTCTGACACTAATCTAGGCACAATTGAACAAACACATAGCCACTTTTCAGCCCACATTCATCCTGCCTCGCTAACACAATCCCTAGGAAAAATTAATCCCTATTAAATAGGAATTCCAACCTTCCTTGACTACACAATCCTTCATGGGCATCATGCGGCTTTATAACTGCACCTGGGCACTTCTCTATTAATACAACTGATATTTATCTTCCCTTTAACCTTTGTCTCAACTGGGTCTTCATCATATTTTACATTCATGCAACTAATAATAGAAAATTATTAGTTACTTGATAGATCACTACCTGTGAATTGTATTTAATTTAATTCACTTGACCTCTCACTAGCTCATCACTTAGTTAGAACTAGTTTAACTAATTTTGACTCAATTATTTTGAGTTAACTGATTAAAATCACACTACACTAGTGCATTAACTGCAACTAGACCCTAAAAATAAAAGAATCACTCTACATGCCTCACATTTGACCCTAAAATCGAAATTATTGAGCTAACTAAGTCTATCTCACTTAGATAACTAATATAAGTTGTTATGAGATAAGATTACAATTTATTTTCTAATTTATTTAAGGGAAAAAAAATTAGACACACATTTTCTTGTTGATTTTCAACACTCCCTCTCAACAAGAAAGGGATTATCAGTTACCCCAATCCTGCCTCTATGGTATTGGAAATTGCTTTTTTCCAGCGTCTTTTTCAAGATGTATGCATCCTGATCCTATGTGGGAATGTACTACAACAACATAATGCACCTCTGAACATAATATCTGAGATGGTTGTACTGGATGTCAATATGCTTGGAACTATCATGGAATAACAAATTAACCGAGATATTTCTGCAACTCTAGTCATCACAATGTATCACTGTTGGATCCATCTGATGACCAAAAAAACTATAACGTATCTTCCTCGTCGAGATGGCCTCGCATGTAGCCTGACTAGCTACCATGTACTCTACCTTAGCTGGACTGAGTGAAACTAATCTCTACTTCCTGTTGTACCAAGAAATTGTTACTGATCCTATGTTGAAGAGTCATCCTGATGTGCTCTTCCTGTCTGATGGACTGCCTGCCCAATCTACATCAGTGAGCCCTTGAAGCTTCAATCCCTCTGTCTGTATGTACCATAATCCATACTATGTAGTGCCCTAAGATATCTCAAAACATGATTCCTCACCTTATAAAAGATCTTGGTAGGCTTAACCATAACTTGAATAAGCTGGCTAACTGTGTAGCATATGTCTGGTTGTGTGTTCACCAAATACGTAAGTGAACCCACAAGCTACCTGTAAACAGTAGCATCCACTACCTCACCTGAAATAGCCTCCTCCTTCCTCTAGTTTCCTGCAAGAGGAGTTTCCATGGGTTTGCTTCCCTCCATGTGGAGCTTCCTCAAAATCTCCTTGGCACACTTTCCCTAAGATACAAATAGCTCCCCATCTATTTTCCATATTTCCAAGCTAAGGAAATAGTGCAAGAGCCCCACGTCCTTCATCTCAAACTCTATTTCAAGATCATCGTTGAAAGAAGTTATGAGCTACTCATCACCTATCAGTATAAGATCATCAACATTAAGTACAATAATAAAAATATTACCATTAACCACAATATGATATAGGTTCACATCTGGTTCACTCTTTGTGAAGCCCAACCTAGTAAAATAGTTTTCAATATTGGTGTACCAAGCAAGAGGTGCTTACTTCAGCCCATATAATGCTCTCTTGAGTCTGCACACATGCGAATCCCTGTAAAATGTCTTAAATCCTTCTGGCTTCTTAATGTACAGTTCTTCCTCAATAAATCCATTAAGAAAGGTTGTATTTACATCCATCTAATGTATATGCCACCCCATCTGTGCTGAGAATGAAAGGATGGATCTAATTGATGAGTACCTTGCAGCAGGTGCAAAATTATCCTCACACTCAATTCCATCCACCTGTGAGAATCCTCTAGCCAAAAATATAGCCTTGTATTTCTCCACACTCCAATCTGCTGCTTGCTTTTCCTTGTAGATCCACCTAGATCCAACCACTGACTTCCCCATTGGTATTGCAACCACTCCCCATGCATTTTTTCTGATAATGGATTCCTACTCCTCAACCATGGCATCAACCCATGTTGGTTTCTACATTTATTCCTCAAAAGGGGATGGTTTTCTAAAAATATACTCATCATAAGAGCCATGTATCCAATATACCTGTCTTGGGACCTTCTCTTCCTGCGCTGTGATGTAGGTGCACCTACATTCGTTGTTGCATCTAGCATTAATCTGTTAGCCTCTTTGGTGTGCTTCCTACCATTTTTGGTAGATCGCTCTGCATGAGTGGTTTCTGCCAATCCATGATCCTCTACTTGTGGCTGCTCCACACCCTGAGGTTCATCCTTTGGAACTAACATTTCCTCATCTGCATGTAAGTCAAGATCCCTCTCAAGGGACAATCACATGACTTTCTCCTCATCAAATTTCACATGTCTCCTGACAAATGTCATCTTGTGTGCCAAAAAATTTCACTCGATAGTTGTGGGGAGTATCATTGTACCCCACAAATATCCCAAAATCTATTGTTGGTTCTAGCTTATTCTTGGCATCTTTGGTCACATGAAAATAGATAGATGAGACAAAAATTTTAAAATATGAAACATATGAGTTTTACCTAAAACTTCCTACTCTGGTGTACTCATGCCAAGTATCTGATGAATACTACAGTTATGCACAAATACCATTTTGTTGCATGCCTCTTCCCACAGATGCAATGGTAAACACTGATCATGTAACATAGCTCGTGTTTCTCCTAGAATTTCTCTTTTCTTCCTTTCTGCAACCCCATTTTTTTGTGCGTTATGAGGTGCAATCAATTCTCTTCGAATTCCTTCTTTGGTGCATGTTGAAGACTCTAAATTCACTACAACAACATGGGGGATGACCACCTGGTCGGGATCTTAAAGCAACTCCTTTTCTGTTTGGAATGGTGGCTCCGACTGGTTTAACTAGATATACTTACCTTTTCTCAATCTCCCATGTCTTAAAATATAATTTTTGTCTACCAATGAGAAAGAGACATCAGATCATTTCTCTTACTGATTAGGCAAGAGAGTGATCCTTAAGCTAATTTGGGGCTTAGCCAAACCACAACTAAATTCTTGCCTCTTTGGGAAGAGGACTTCTAGGAATGTATAATTAAATCTAAATGAGATATTATTCTAAAATGCAAGAAAATGAAATTTATCCTAATCCTATCTCAAATAGGCAGATATAGATCTAACCCAACCGAGAGTAAGATATTTAAATGATTGGGATTTAAATTTTTTTGGCTTATAATTAATATCAAATCAATGAAATAGTTCAATTAAATGACATTATAAATACTGAAACACATCCTATTCAGAGACCTATCAACTAAGATAATCAACCAACAGCATTTAGGAAGTAGTTCAAAAAAATGATATTTATTGTTAAATCAATATTAAAATATATATTTCTCAGTAAATAGTTACTTAGAAATTAGAATTCAACCCATAAGAGAAGAGATAATTAATGACATATAATTGAAACAAACTACTCATATCAGAAACAGTGCACAAATATGAATAAAATGACACATTATTGATATCATAAAATAAAACTTGTATTTAAAATAATAGTATTATAAATACCAGTTTATTCAAACCATTTCTCTAACTCTCGTCTCCAACAGTCCTGTACAATGCTTGAAATTTTACTTTAAACTAGAGCTTTAATAGTGCAAACTCCTTTCTCCATACATAATTCAGCATGCAAAAGAAAAATCCTCAATAATCCATGGATTTGAGTTTTCTATCCTCTACCCTACAACTCTAAATCCTCGATACAATAGTTCTTTCAATAATCCCAGAATTGCAGAGAAGAGGAGCTCCTATTGCATTCTACAATGAGTTATTTATAATAATTACAAAGTAATTCTTAACAATAAAGTTTGTTGAAGAATAAATATACTCAGTCAATTTTTATTTGCTCAAAATTTCATTCTTCAATTTCTAGAGCATTCTCATTGATTGAGATATTTTTCTCCTCATCTCTTCAACTGTTTTTCTGCAAAAAATAAATCAAAACAAAATTAAAATAAAAAAAATCAAATCAAAATGTCAAATCTGGATTTAAAATAAATCTAATTGAATTAAATTAAATAAATAATTGAAAAGGAAATTCGAGCTTTCTAATTATTCCTATGAGGATTTAATTGGCCAAGGATATTATTAACGAATGGATCTGCACTCAGAAAAGGCTTGGGAAAATGAGAATGAAAAAAATAAAACTCAAAAAATTGATTTTGTTTAAAAAATTGGAGCTTGATCTTATACCTAATTTTAGATCCAATAAATGATCAAATCTATTAATGAAACCTCTTCATAAATGTTCTGCATGATTTTATTTTTTTAAGGAGTCATCATGGGCCTCATTTGGCCAAGTAAAACTCCATTTATGAGCTTCCAAAGTTAGAGTATTAAAATTGCCAGAATTCTGGAAAATTTGTTACCTTAAATAAAAAAATAAAAATACATTATTATAATATTATATAATTTTGGCATTTCAGGATAATTTTGGGATTTCGGCATTTTTGGATTTCGGCATTTCAAGATTTTGGCATTTATAGATTTCGACATTTCGAGATTAAGAAAAAGTTAATATTTACAATGAATTTTAATTGGAGAAACAAAATATTATACATTTTTTAACCCTGGTAACAAAAACGATCAAAATTAAAAGGAGTGTCATTTACAAACTAGTTAGCCAAATGAAATGAAACAAGTATCATTGGAAAGATTATGAAAAATCAGATTCAATTAAACAATCAAAATAGAAATCCGATAAAAATGAAAAATGACAAAATTGTAAGACAATTAACTTAAATTAAATCTATAAAAAGTGCTTAGCCAAATTAATAGAAAGGGTCCCCATTATTGAAGTAAATAATTCAAAATGGTGGGTTGTTGGGTTTCCCCTACAACAATGGCGACACACGAGAGAAGGACCATTTATCTCTAATTAAAGATAATGAATTTTAATTTACCCAAAGGTTTAAAAATAATGGAAATCATGAAGTCATCTAACAGTAAAACATTTCCATAGGTCCCATATAAATAGATTAAGAAATATGAGTTTGTAAAGATAAGTACTTAAAACAAACTCGAGTAAACATGATGAATCCATACTTGGGAAAAATTTGTCTTAAAACTAACTCAAGTGAAAAATAGAAGAAGGTAGAGATAAAAGTTTTTGATAAAGCATATATCAATTTTATGATTGGTCTCTTACATCGCTTCACTGCGAGCAAGTGTGAACAGTACCCAGGTGAAGTTGTCTTTTATGCCATACAGGCTTAGTCCCACTGTCAGCGAGCGTCCATAGCCCTGACAAGTTTACTTGTATTTCCCATGCTTCCTCTTTTAATAACCCTTTTGATAAGTGCATTTGCAAACTTTTAGTTTGTGATGTATTTGAGTGAAAGAGATGAGATGGTAATAGAGATTTATGTTTAATGGACATAGTACTTCCATAATGTTGACTCCAAATTCTTTCCCTGCAACTATCAATTAGAGGTTTTTATGTGGAGGGGTAGGAGGGATTATTTGGATTAAACTCAAACGAGTTATTTCCTTGAAAAAATAAATTCAATCACTTAGAAAGGATGTGTGTTCCTCTATGAAAAATATTTAAATCAAGATGGCTTTATGGTTCCATAAAGATATGTATTTAATGATAAATGAAATTCACCTAAATAGACAGAGTAAAATATTTCCGAGTAAAATATTTCCTATGTATATTAACAACTGTAAGCTAACAAAAATTTATTTCACATAAATCATTGGAAAGACACCAAAATAAAATCAAAACTAAAAGAAAAAGGAAAATAATTCCTAAACTAAAGTAAGAAAAGAAATCAGCAAATGAAAAAAAAATAAAAAATGAAGAAAGAAAAAACTAAAAGAAAAACAAAATTTAAAAGATAAACTCCAACAACACCGCTTATACAAATTTCTCAACACATGATTATAAAAGAAAATAAGCATATGTGTGTTCCTTCCTATGTTTAGATTTCAAATTTTTTATCTTTCAGAGATATAAGAAATGAGACTCTTAAAATGTAGAAGGTGAATAATAGTGATGATGGAAAACACGTTTAATGGGAAGTCTTTGTCTTTTGCAAATTTGTATTCTTCAAGACAAAACCTGCATAAAAGCATCTTAACTATTTTTTAATAAAAATAATGCTTTAAAGATATATAATAGAGGTCCATAAACTCCCCAATTTAGCTAATTTGATGAGGATAATTATTGTTTCTTTCAAGAATCTCAAAGAGAAAAAGAAAATGAACTTCAAAAATTGATCTGATAGAGGCGCAAAAGGTTCATGAGGACCTGAAAAACGGAGTTCGAGATCAGCAAAAACTAAAACCAAAATGAAGAAATGAAAATAAATGAAAGTGGGCACATGAAACTTACCATTGGAGAAATGCATTTAAACTTACCTGAAAGGTATTATTTTCTCAAACAAAATATAACTTCTTCTTTTAATTAAAATTAAAATCATGAAGAAGTTTTATTGACCCAAAATCATTATTTATTTAATCCAAAGTAAAACAAGCAGTAAACTAAAATAAATCAATGTTTCATGTTCAAGGAATCGAGAATAAACCAAATCCATCCGAAGTGAGGATGGAGATATGATTCTTTATGAATTGCAATGATGAATGTTCTCTTTGCTTCTTCCATTCTAAATCCATATCAGCCCCAAAATATTGAAGTTTATTTGAAATCCTGAATAATTTAACAATATATGAAGAGGATTTTAATATTTATATGATAAGTAGGGAGCGAAATTCAAAATATAAGAGAATTAAAAATATGAAATAATCAACATATAGGTCAGTGCCTTGTCTAATGTTTTGCATTGTGAGATTCTTTGCCATGCATAACTTTAAAATCTACGACTTCTACCTTTTCCGATATGTGATTGAACTTTTTCTATAATGATTAAAAGATAATGTTTGAGAGACATATATCGATGTCTATTGCATCGGAATATTTTATTACAAGGCCTCATTTGAGTTTTGCGATGCAATATAATTGTTGAAGTGGCGAAGTTGTGATATGAGCATGTGCGATGAGAAACTATGATGGAACGATGGCAATATCGTAGAATAATCATATCAGAAGATTGAAGTTTTTCAATAAAATGAAACCCCAATATTATTCTTGCGATAACGAAAATGTGATAAATGACTTGGCTCATTGCTAGGACCGAATTTCGACTTCATAAAAAATTGGCGATCAGAAGATTTGAGCATAGGATGTAACGATATTGATATGCCGATGTGCGATGAAGCACGAACCCAATCATTTTTTTATATAGATTTAGTTTCATATCGGATCCAGAAAATTGGAACCTTTAAACATATGCCCATACCAAAATTTCAATTTATGAACGGACGCGATATCTATATATAAATAGGATTTAAATGTCGTATCGAGTCTAGGGTTGTGTGGACATCACAATTTTTAGCAAAGTCATTTTATCGGAGAATGAGTGAAAAGGAATATCGAAAGTCTTGCATCGATTGTTTATTAATGGGAATTGTTAAGAGATGATTCTGATCAAATGTTGTGATATATATGTGGGGTCGACGATTTCTTCAAAGTATTCAATTAAAAAATAAAGCGAATATTTTAACATTTCTTTTAAAATAAATAACCCTTTAATAATTTTATTAACTATTGGAATATCTGATCGGAAAGTAATTTTATCAGAACTTTATTATGAACAGATTTGTGAAATATAATGATCTGATATGACTCTTCTGAGAATTTATTAAAACTTTATCAAGATTTCAATAAATAGAAGAAAAAGTAGATAATCCTCAAATTTAGACGAAATCTGATGCAGGAGCGTTAGGAAAAGAGAAATACTTTGTATTTATTAAAACTTGGGGGTTTTTAAGTTTTTAAAAGAGCTAGATTTTTATGAATGATTTGAGTGGGTTTTATGTATTTTTAATTAAATATTGTAAATAATTCTCAAATGTTTGAGAATATGAGAGAATTTGGCCAGTTGAGGATGTAAAGGGATGAGAGATTTTTCTAAATATTAATTTAGAAATTAGTTTCATTAATTTTGGGTGAGAGAGGATCCTTAGGGATTCAAGAGTGATTTTAGGATTTTGTTGAGATATTTGAGGGTTTGTTGAGTGATTAAGGGGATTTGAACCTAAATTGGTTCAATTCAATTTGTATAAATTTATGAGCCTCAAAGGCCAAATAGATCAGGAAGAATAGAGTGATTGTAAGCTGAGGTTTGGACAGCCAAGTTTGTAAGCCTCCGAGAAATTGAAAGGGCCATGAATTTTGAATATCTGGCCAAAGAAAAAGTTTGTAAGTGATCCCATTTTGTTTATATGAAAACATTGTTTCAGAATTATATATATATATATATATATATATTGGTTGATTGAGAAAATGTATACTTAATTTTCGAAGTTGGATTTTGAAGTGATATTATGCATGTAATTGGGGTTGAATTGATGAACACATTCTAGCATAGGAAAGAAGTTTGAAAACTGAGTTTTAAATCCTCAAATAACTAGTTCATTCAGGAAGCGAAAGAGTAATTGTATTAAGGGTTTATTACAAACATATTCTGGGCGTTAATCTATACAAAGGATTTTTTTAACTCGCATTTGATACATTGGAGTGGCGCGTAGAAGTTTTAATTGATAATTAAACATCCAACAAAGATAATATCTCTGTCATCCATAACAAGAAGTTCAATGGGGTTTTCTGATGAAGAAAGCGGCATTTACATCCATGAAATGCACACGGAGTTTTTTTGTAATAACTCAGTTATTTAATTTGAATCAATTATATTGTATCACAAAAAGAAGGAAGGACCCGTTCGTTCTGTCGATTGGAGAACTAAGAACAAAGGGTGAAGCTGTTCGAAGAATCGATGAGTCATCGAACAGTAAGGTGAGTGCTTCAGTGTTAAACGCAGAGCGGAGGTTAAAACTCGGTTTGCCAGAATGATGAAATCAATTTGTATGTTAGTTTGGGTTTTGGATCTAAATGTATTGTTCAGCGTTGTAGGCACAGGTCCCAAGCCTTGAAATACGAATAGCAAGGACGCAGAGCTTTATTTAAACTCTGTGTGACCGATGTTAAAAATGCTGTGGTTCAAAGGTAACTTGACAGGTTTATCAGTCAATTGCAAATCATAAAAGCGTTGGCATGTTAGTGGAATCGAATTTTATCCGATCAAGATTCATTACAATAGAAATGAATTGCGTTGAACCTGGTGGCTTAAACGGCGTATAGCATTTCCAGAATTCAATGAAAGACTTCGGCTTATGCCACGAAGCTGAATTCCATAGTGTGGGTGGCAAGGTAAGTTAATTGTGGCCCGAAAAAATTTCATAGAAGTGGTTGTGATATTCGATGGGAAACACAGCGGTCCAAGTCTGTTATAAGGTTTCAAAAATACTGCATTAAGAACATAATACATGTAAATATTATGTTCGATAAGAGATGATAAACCGTGAGCTCATATTTGGAATCGATATGCATTAGCTAAATTGCCAAGTTGAACTGTTAAAGATGGCGGATTTGCATACATTGTGTATGGTGGATATGTGGGTCATTTTAAGTGAAATTCACAATATTGAAATGTTCTCATGCATGATAATTGATTTTCATTTGTGGAATGAGAATTAATGGGTTTTAATGAGAATCCTTGGTTATGGGTTGAGTGGTGTTTGATAAGCTTCTACATGAAGTTTTAAATTGGGATTGTATTGAAGTTTGAGTAAGGCATGAAGGTTGTCGAAATTGAATAATGTTCATATGTCTTGAGTTTTGATTAATCCAAATTTTGTGTTGAGATGGATTAAGCCTTGGGCTTAATTAAAAGTCGAGGGTTTAAATAAAACCATTGGGTTTTAAAAGTCTTTTCCTAGCACTTTCAGGAAAGGTTTTCATTTGAGAATTCACTGAGTTGTGCAAGGTTCCATAACCATAAGGTTATATCTGAAAGAGAGTTTCTCTATTTATATAATTATTTTATCATAGTGAAATGATTGCTAAGAAGGAGCTTCCGCAATGATAGTGTGTGAAATTGCCCTAATTTGGAGTTTTATCTAGGCAGTTATTGAGATGAATTTTTATATGCATGAGAATGGGAGAGATTCTTGGTTTTGCAGGGTTGGCCTGCATCATTTTGGTATCAGAGCTAGAATAGCTATATGTGAAGGTTCGATTTTTTGATTTAAATGCATGTGATGAATAAATGTCGGATTTTGAAACTGATGAAGATTGCAGCACAGGGATGCAGTGCAGTTGAAGAATTCAAGCAAGATCAACAGGGTCTTGGAGGTGAGTTGATGATCATTATTATTGAACTCTGGTTTGAAGGTTATGCTTGAAGAATCTGGTTGCAGGCATAGTGAAGAAGTCTCAGTGGACAGAAGCAGATCATAGCTGGAGAGCAGTGATGAAGAAGTCCAGCAAGGGAATCTAAAAGAGAGTGGCAGAACCTAAAGAATCAACAGAGGTTGAATAAATTTGCAGATGATTGAAGCCTGAAGGAGTAGTGGCGAAATGCTCAAAAGGTTCTAGGAGAGGACCAATTATTACCAAAAGACCAGATCCAGAGAAAGGGATTGGTGAGGTAAGTGGCAGCAGGAGAGCTTGTTGTTGTAGAGGCTTGATGCAACTCATGGGTGAGAAACTCATGGCGAAGAAGATTACTACTGAAATTCATAAAGGAGAGAGCAGAGGTTCAAAGAGAGGCCACAGTAGAAAGAGGGAGAAAGAAGATGCCTAGGAAAATGGCATAAGATAGCAGTTGACTGATGAAGAGTATGAGAAAGAGAAATCTGAGATAGCAGTTCATATTGAGTTATTGATGGAATTGTTACAGGAAAATATGAAGGACCAGAGACATGGTTGGACCATGAGGAAGAGAGTGAAGTGGCAGAGGCTACAACAGAAAATAGATCAACAAATAAACATACAATTAACAAAAGAGTTGAGGGAGCTCAAGCAGATGATGGATGTACAGTTGGGACGTGAAGAACTCGGAGCAGCTGAGTTGAAAGTAGAGGTTTCCATTGATGAAACAGAAGAGGAGATCATTGATTATTTCTTGAACTATTGGGTAAATCCAGATCAGCTGGATAATGTAAAATCGTGTATTTTTATAGCTGACAATTTTGATGTGATTACAGGTTTTACTAAGGAGGATGCGCAATCTTGTGAAGCTGTCACAAGTGTGAAAAAGAATATTTCAGAAGATAAATACTCTGAAGAAGGAATCAGTGATACGTTTGTATTGGAAGTTGTTATAGTACAAGAGGAATTTCTTGTGAATGAAGAAGAGGATGAGCTTGAAGAGCTAGTATATGAACCAACAGTTGAGACTGTTGAACTTTGTGATTTTCAAACTGAAAGTTTATGTGTGAATGCAGGGATGGTACATAATGATGAAATGCTTCAACAATGTCATAGAGAAATTGCATTGTTGGAATACTTGTTGAATTTGGAGTATGATAAGGAGATTGCAGCAGAAGGCAGAGTTCAGTACAGTGAACGAGAGCAGAAATATATCATGGAGACAGATGATGTGAAAGGAAGACTAGTTGGTAGTCTTGGGAATTCTACAGAGAATTCTTTGAAAAGTTTGGATCAACATACTGATGTGTTGATAGTGGAGGAGAATCCATAACAGCATACTGAAGTGCTGGCAGAGGAAAGTGAGGCACTGATGCCTTATGATTTTTATTTTAACAAGTGTTTTGTGAATGCAGGTTTTATTGCAGGTGCTGAAGAACATTTCACTCATTTGAGAAATTAAATGAAGGAAGAAGAAAATTCTATGGAAATATCTAATCCATGGGATGAAGAATTTATGTTGCTAGAAAGGATGTTGAATAGTAAAAATTTAGTGCAGGAAGAATCTCAATTTCAGAATTGGGAATTGTAGATGCAAAGAGATGAAGATAGCAGAAAGGAGTACACAATGTACCAGTCTAGTAATTTTTTGATAGGAGAAGGAAGAGAAGAAGTTTTATATTATAGAATACAAGAGGGCATGGATGATTGGGTGGCATTAAGAAATGAGAAAGTAAGAACGGAAACAAGCATAGAAGTAAGAACTGAGAAAGTAAGAATTGAACGAGTAAGAGCTCAACAGGCAGCAAGAAATCAGGAATCTGAAGATTTATTGGACAAGGAAATTGAACTAATCAGAAGGATGATGATTAAATTATCTCAGAGGAAGATATCAGCAAGGAAGAGAAGCAGCAGCAGCAAAATGAAGACAACGACAGATTGTGAAAGTGCAGCCAGTGGAACAAGGAAGCATAAGATATGGAGACCTGGAGAAAAGCAGCAAGCAAAAACAGATGATGACTTGTAGAAAAAAGTGTGGGATCGAAGAAAACAAGGACAAAGACTTAAAACGCATGATCAGGAGATCATGATCATTTTCAACCTTGGGAGTCTAATGCAGGAGCATTAGGCAAAGAAAAATACTTTGTATTTATTAAAACTTAGGGGTTTTTAAGTTTTTAAAAGAGCTAGATTTTTATGAATGATTTGAGTGGGTTTTATGTATTTTTAATTAAATATTGTAAATAATTCTCAAATGTTTGAGAATATGAGAGAATTTGGTCAGTTGAGGATGTAAAGGGATGAGAGATTTTTCTAAATATTAGTTTAGAAATTAGTTTCATTAATTTTGGGTGAGAGAGGATCCTTAGGGATTCAAGAGTGATTTTAGGATTTTGTTGAGATATTTGAGGGTTTGTTGAGTGATTAAGGGGATTTGAACCTAAATTTGTTCAATTAAATTTATATAAATTTATGAGCCTCAAAGGCCAAATAGATCAGGAAGAATAGAGTGATTGTGAGCTGAGGTTTGGATAGCCAAGTTTGTAAGCCTCCGGGAAATTGAAAGGGCCATGAATTTTGAATATCTGGCCAAAGAAAAATTTTGTAAGTGATCTCATTTTGTTTATATGAAAAAATTGTTTCAGAATTATATATATATATATATTGGTTGATTGAGAAATTGTATACTTAATTTTTGAAGTTGGATTCTGAAGTGATATTAGGCATGTAATTAGGGTTGAATTGATGAACGCATTCTAGCATAGGAAAGAAGTTTGAAAACTAAGCTTTAAATCCTGAAATAACCAGTTCATTCAGGAAGCGAAAGAGTAATTGTATTAAGGGTTTATTACAAACATATTATGGGCGTTAATCTATACAAAGGATTTTTTTAACTCGCATTTGATACATTGGAGTGGTGCGTAGAAGTTTTAATTGGTAATTAAACATCCAACAGAGATAAGATCTCTGTCAGCCGTAACAAGAATTTCGATGGGGTTTTCTGATGAAGAAAGCGGCATTTACATCCATGAAATGCACACAGAGTTTTTTTGTAATAACTCGGTTATTTAATTTGAATCAATTCTATTGTATCACAGAAAGAAGGAAGGACCCAGTCGTTCTGTCGATTGGAGAACTAACAACAAAGGGTGAAGCTGTTTGAAGAATCGATGAGTCATCGAACAGTAAGGTGAGTGCTTCAGTGTTAAACACAGAGTGGAGTTTAAAACTCGGTTTGCCAAAATGATGAAATCGATTTGTATGTTAGTTTGGGTTTTGGATCTGAATGTACTATTGAGCGTTGTAGGCACAAGTCCCGAGCCTTGAAATACGAAGAGCAAGGATGCAGAGCTTTATTTAAACTTTGTGTGAACGATGTTAAAAATGTTGTGGTTCAAAGATAACTTGACGGGTTTATTAGTCAATTGCAAATCATAAAAGCATTGGCATGTTAGTGGAATCGAATTTTATCCGATCAAGATTCATTACAACAGAAATGAATTGCGTTGAACCTGGTGGCTTAAACGGCGTATAGCATTTCCAAAATTCAATGAAAGACTTCGGCTCATGCCACAAAGCTGAATTCCATAGTGTGGGTGGAAAGGTAAGTTAATTGTGGCCCGAAAACATTTCATAGAAGTGGTTGTGATATTCGATGGGAAACACGACAGTCCAAGTCTGTTATAAGGTTTCACAAATACTGCATTGAGGACATAATACATGTAAATATTTTGTTCGATAATAGATGATAAACCGTGAGCTCATATTTGGAATCGATATGCATTAGCTAAATTTCCAAGTTGAACTATTAAAGATGGCGGATTTGCATACATTGTGTATGGTGGATATGTGGGTCATTTGAAGTGAAATTCACAGTATTGAAATGTTCTCATGCATGATAATTGATGTTCATTTGTGGAATGAGAATTAATGGGTTTTAATGAGAATCCTTGGTTATGGGTTGAGTGGTGTTTTATAAGCTTCTACATGAAGTTTTAAATTGGGATTGTATTGAAGTTTGAGTAAGGCATGAAGGTTGTTGAAATTGAATAATGTTCATATGTCTTGAGTTTTGATTAATCCAAATTTTCTGTTGAGATGGATTAAGCCTTGGGCTTAATTAAAAGTTGAGGGTTTAAATAAAACCATCGGGTTTTAAAAGTCTTTTCCTAGGACTTTTGGGAAAGGTTTTCATTTGAGAATTCATTGAGTTGTGCAAGGTTCCATAACCATAAGGTTATATTTGTAAGAGAGTTTCTCTATTTATATAATGATTTTATCATAGTGAAATGATTGTTAAGAAGGAGCTTCCGCAATGATAGTGTGTGAAATTGCCCTAATTTGGAGTTTTATCTAGGCAGTTATTGAGATGCATTTTTATATGCATGAGAATGGGAGAGATTCTGGGTTTTGCAGGGTTGGCCTGCATCAAAATCATAAATACTTTCTTGAACATGTTGCAGATTTGAAAAGATCTGGTTGCTTGATTATATTGAGTCTTCATAATCAAGTCAATGAAGACCTATAAACAAAACAAAATAGAAACTAGAAACAACATTTGAAAAATAAAACAAACAATAGATGATGGTGAACATGTAAACACATAGCTAGAAGAAAATTGACTATAAATTTTGCCTCATGAAGCTTAAATTTCTCCCAAATTTTCTCAAAATTAGCATATGTTCAACATCACCTACTTATTTGATCTAAAAATGCTAAGTAATGAGTTTTCATATTGCATCCACTTCAAATTTAGATCAGAATATAAGAGCGGTAAAACTAAGTTCTTCAGAATTACTTGTGAAAAAACAAAATTGTCAAGCTGTACAAATTTCTTAGAATTTCTTCATGTATGATTAACATAATGAATATTTTACATAAAAAGAAAACTATGGAGTTCAAAAATATGTATGATATGATTATTGAAGAGTTACTAAAATTATCTATGCTTCTTTTCCATAATTGAAAGGGGATGCCCAAAAGAAATTGTATTCATTACTTTATTAAAAATCTGAAATAATGAAAAAAAATGCAAACAGAAAGTAAAATTAATCTATTCATATTTCTAACTCAATGAAGGAAACATGACTAAATATAGTCATACTTCCAATGTAACCATGTAAGAATTTTAATTCCTCCATGTATGTACATGTCAAACATTAGTAACAAACCTACAAATATAATTAAACTAAGGAAACAAAATCTGAAAGCATAATGTATAGTCATTACTAATATATTTACAGAAAGCAGCTTATTTAAAATTACCTTCTCTTAAAATTCCCTTTCCAACTTAATTTCAATTGGAACATACAAAACTGGATGGATTTCTATTATTGATTGGAAGAGGTTCAAAATAGGCGATGACAGGCTTGATTGTGATTAAGAAGTTTTGGATACAATGGACTGCATGAATTTTCTAGTGTTATCCGCAAGTTTTAAAATATTAACAATCTTCTGTGAAGGAAAAATTTCCAAATGTCTTTCAAATGGATCAATTAAAAATAGATAGAAGTGCAATAGATCCAACAAAATTTTATTAATTGACTTAGATTTCTAGTCATATAGTGAAAACACACTCTCTTGTTGGCACTGATTTTGAGAAGTAAGAAGTATTTGATAAGGAATGAACACCAATTGAAATTGGAAGTTTAATAGCTCTTGATGTTCACAATTATAATTTGAATCTTCATTTTTCCATTGAAGTAATGCATCAATTGAGTGTTGAAAATTGAGCTTCTCAATTTTCCAGCATAAAGTATCTAAAAATATAAGACCAAAATTATAAAATAAGTCTAAAGTTAAAAATATTTGATGGAATAATAACAAATTTGAATTATAGTTTACACTAATATTACAATTATTGTTACACCACAATTGGGATTTATTTAAAGCAATTTCCTCTTGACAAGAATTGGGCAGAATAATATAGTTAGAATGATTGTGGATGCCAACCTGTGAATTTGAGAGAGGGTCATCACTATAAATAGGAATGTGAGCTTGATCATTATATAAGTCATAGATTGGAATGGTTTCTTGAGTGCTGAAATCATGATTATTATTAATTATTTGAAAATGACAACTATTTGGAAAATTTTCTGAATTAAATTGTTCTTCATTTTCACATGTATTAGACTTTGATCATAACTTTAAAGAAGAGAAATTAATATCCTCAATGTCAAAGTAGCTATTATAAATGACCTTAGGACATTCATTAGAATTCCCTTCGATCTCATTCAATGTATCAAAAGAACATGGAATATTGAGCTCATGTTCATTAATGCCATAGAATGATCAATAATTAATTCTCTATCTTGATAAAAAATAATCGATGAGTCATTTAGATCATCCTCTATGTTTTTTGAAATATATTTAAAGTGAAGAGAGGATAAATTGCTATTAGAAAAATTATTAGGATAAAGAGAAAAATATGAATATGAAACAATGCATTTAAAAATGTCTCTATTTGAGAACTCTTGTGCATTTTATTCATTGAAAATTCATATTTAATATCATTTACTTGGGTAATTGTGCTTTCTTGAAGAATGTTGCTTTGCAGTCTTGAATTTGGAATTTTTTTGTCATAAAAAAATTCAGAAATTTGGACAGTTGATTGTGTATTATTCGAAATTTTAATCACTGCTAGTACTTTCCGGATTATGCTCTTATTTTCTGATTCTAATGCATACTGATTTTCAGATTTCAAAGTGGTATCTTCTTTAAGAGTGTTTCTAATATCTTCTTGCAGTTGATTAGTGAAATTTTCCAAGCTTTGTGATTGAGATTCATTAACATGTGAAGGTGCACCTTGATTATTATTAATATTGTAGGAAGTGTGCACTAAATGAATGAATTTATCATACATAATAGAGGGCACTTCATGATCATTTGTTTGCACCTCCATATTGGAATTTTCAATAATGTTAATGAAATTGGAAGTATATTGAGAAAAATTTGAAATAATTTCACATGGATTATGAATGGAAGGAAGAGAGAAAATATGTTCAAACCAATCTAATAATTCCTCTTTCGAAGGTTTGTATTTAATTTTAAATTTTAAACAATTTAAATTAAATCTAATGGTAAAATCGATTAAATATTCACTTTAAAACCATCGTAGATATTCAATTTCGTTAAATACTTTTTCGTAGTCATAGCCATCAAATTTACAAAGGAAAATTGACACCGGCTTCTGGCTTTTCCAAGAATGTAAGAGTAAAAATACTGCATAAAATACCTTAATCAATTTCTTAAAAAATAGAATATGAATAAATTTTGAATAAATTGAAATACATGATTAAATGCAGAAGTATTCCTCTTATCATTAAACTTTACCTAAGACAAGATTCTTACTATTTCTGGTAGAGTATTAGAGGATGCATGTCTAGAAATACAACTCTGAATTGGAAGTTTTAGAGGATCCATTGTAATAAAAGTAAAATTTTAGAATACAAAGACTCCAAAGGAAAACAAGTCTCAGGCCCTCCTTCTAACGCCAAAATGTTGAAGCCTCGAAATTCATTGCAACAACATGGGGGATGACCACTTGGTCGAGACCTTAAAACAACTCATTTTCTGTTTGGAATGATGGCTCTGACTAGTTTAACTAGGTTGAGTTTCCTTTTCTCAATCTCCAATGGCTTAAAATACAAATTTTGTCTACTAATGAGAAAGAGACATTAGATCATTTCTCTTGCTAATTAGGCAAGAGAGTGATCCGTAAGCTAATTTGGGGCTCATCCAAACCACAACTAAATTCTTTCATTTTTGGGAAGAGGACTTCTAGGAATGTAGAATTAAATCTAAATGCAAAACTATTCTAAGATGAAAACAAAAGGAAATTATTATAATCTTATCTCAATTAGGTAGATATATATCTAACCAAACCGAGAGGAAAATATTTAAATGATTGAGATTTATATATGTTTGGCTTATAATGAATATCAAATTAACGAAATAGTTCAATTGACTGACATTATAAATACCCAAAAACATCCTATTTAGAGACCTATTAACTAAGATAATCAACCAACAACATTTAGGAAGAAGTTCAAAAAAATGATATTGATTGTTAAATCGGTAATAAAATATCGATTTATGAGTGAGAAGTTACCTAGAAATCAGAATTCAATGCATAAGAGTAGAGATAATAAATAACATATTATTGAAACAAATTACTCATATCGAGAATAGTGCACAAATATGAATAAAATGACACATTCTTTCTATCATAAAATAAAACCATTATTTAAAACAATACTATTATAAATACCAATTTATTGAAATCATTTATCTGACTGTTGTCTCCAACAGTCCTTTACAATGCTTGAACTTCTGGTTTTAAACTAGAGCTGCAATAATGCAAACTCCATTCTCCATACATAATTCAGAACGCAAAATAAAAATTCTCAATAATCCTCAGATCTGAGATTTCTCCCATCTACCCTACAACTCTAAATCCTCTATACAATAGTGCTTTTAAGAATTCCTGAATTGCAGAGAAGAGGAGCCTCTATTACATTCTACAATCAACTATTTATAATATTTACAAAGAAATTCTTAATAAGAAATTTTGTTGAAGAATAAATATTCTCAATCAATTTTTATTTGCTAAAAATCTCATTATTAAATTTTTGTAACATTCTCATTGATCGAGATATTTTTCTCCTCATCCCTTCAACTATTTTTCTGCAAAAAAAAATCAAAACAAAATTAAAATGCAAAAAATAAAATCAAAATGCTAAATATGCATTTAAAATAAATATAATTGAATTAAATTAAATAAATAATTGAAAAATAATTTTGAGCTTTCTATTGATGCCTGTAATGATTTAATTTTCCAAGTATATTATTGACGAATGGATCTGCACTTAGAAAAGGCTTGGGAAAACGATAATGTAGAAAATAAAACTCAGAAAATTGATTTTGTTTAAAAATTCAAGCTTGATCTTCTACCTAATTTTATACCAAATAAATGATCAAATATATTAATGAAACCTCTTCATAAATTTTCTCCATGATTTTATCTTTCCAATGAGCTGTCATGGGCCTCATTTGGCCAAGTAAAACTCCATTTATGAGTTTCCAAAGTTAGAGTATTAAAATTGATAGAATTTTGGAAATTTTGTTACCTTAAATAAAAAAGTAAAAAAATTATTATTATAATATTATATAATTTCGACATTTCGGGATAATTTCGAGATTTCGGCATTTCGGGATAATTTCAGGATTTCAACATATTGGGATTTCGGGATTTCGGTATTTCAGGATTTCCACATTTCAGCATTTTGGGATTTTGGCATTTCGGGATTAAGAAAAAGTTAATATGTATAACGAATTTTAGTTGGAAAAATTAAATATTATACATTTTTTTAAATCTGACAACAAAAATGATCAAACGTCAAAGGAGTGTCATTTACAAACCAGTTGACCAAATGAAATGAAACAAGTATCGTTGAAGAGCTTATGAAAAATAAAATTCAATGAAACAATCAAAATAGAAATCTGATAAAAACGAAAAATGACAAAATTGTAAGACAATTAACTTCAATGAAAACTATAAAAATTTCTTAGCCAAAAATTAATAGAAAGGGTCCCTATTATTGAAGTAAATAATTCAAAATGGGGGGTTGTTGGGTTTTCCCTACAACAATGCAAAAGTTCTTAAATTCATTAGAGATATATTAATCACCATTTTCGCTCCTTATAGGCTTCACCTTCTTCCTTGTATATTTCTCTTCTAATGCATTTAACTCACAAAACTTGGAGAACATGTAATCTTTCTTCTTCAAAAGAAGATCCAACATTTTCTAGAAAAATCATCAAAAAAAATCACATAATACTTGTGCTTTGCTATGGAAGCTATTGAGAATGGTTCACACATGTCTGAGTGAACTCTCTCAAGGATTTCCACTACTCGGTGCTCCTTCTCATGAAAGGTGGCATTTTTATACTTCCCCATGGTACATCCCTTTCATGTGTCTATCTGTGCAAGTGTACCCTTTGGAAGACTTGTAGAAATCTGCTACATGGTCCTCAAAGCACCATGGTGCAGATGACCCAACCTCCTGTACCATAACTCACCAGTATCCGAGCTCACCACCTTATCTTCTTTACTGCTCAATTATTTTCATCCATTTACATCAATTTTGTAGAGGTTCTTCACATGAATCCCAATATTCTTTCTTGTCTAGTGGCTTTGTGATGAAGGAATCCCTTTCCTTCACTGAAAACCACATCATATCCAAGATCCTCCAACATAGCAGTTGAAACTAAATTATCTTTTAAACTTGGTACATGCATGACATATTTTAATATGAAAGGTTTACCTAACTATCTCTGGAAAGGGATAGCGCTATACCTCCCGTCATCACCCTTCTCCTCCAATTTACTAAAGATTTCTTTGTTTCCAGTCATGTGGAAAGATGTTCCACTATCCAAGTACCAGATATATCCCATCATAGTTGACACCACGCATGTGATGAGAGAGAATTCCACCTCAAACTATGAGGCCAAAGCTTCAGCCATTGTAGCTCCTAGAGCCTTCTTGTTGTTCTTCTTTTTTTGTGGACAATTTGTGGCATAGTGTCCATGATCATGGCCATTGAAACATTTCAAGTTTTACATGTCTTGCTTCTTTCCTTCTTTGCTGGTCTCATATTTGGAATAAGAATTCTTCCCCTTCCCCTAATTTTCCTTACCATCCAAGGCACACTTTTCCTCATCATCAGTCTTAGATGAAGATCCATCACTAGTATACCGCTAAAACTCTTCTTGTATCAAATCTGACCATAGTCGCTCCCATTCTGGTAAATTCTCCCTCCCATTCACAGATTCATGGTAACTATGCCATCTATTGGGAAGGCATAGAAGATATAGGCTCACCAATTCATCATCGGTTACAGTAATCCTAACACTTCCAAGCTCATCTGGACATTGAGTGAACTTGGTCAAGTATTTTTGGATTGTGTCACACTTCTCCATTTTGATTTTCTTGAGCTTGTCCTTAAGTGCCAATTTTCTGTGGTCATTGCTGCATTGAAACAGATCTTTCAAGGCCTTCCACATAGCATATGGATTTTCCTTGCCATGGAGACCTGAGACTATATGATCTCAAAATCCCTCTAATAAGACTCTCCTCGCCTTTGCGACATTCTTTCTACATGCTTCATGTTGTGCAGCATCTGCCTAATTGGGTTCAAGAATATCAGTTTCAATGAACTCCTTCAACCCATTATCTTCCAATACTTCCTCCATCCTATCCTTCCATGCAATATAGTTCGAATTCCCCTCGAGTGCATATTGAGTCTCAAGCTAGTGAAACACATCTTGGTCAGCTCTTAGCTCCAAAGAATGTATCTGCAAATTTGAATATTGTTCAACACAAACTCAATTTATTCTCCACTATTGTGATTCCTGGCACTCCGATACCATGTATAAATTACAAAAATGGATTCAATCTGATCATGTAATGTACTAAAACAAGATACTTAATCCTTATACAATATTTGTGGAATATGAATCACAATTGCTCAATCACATGCATGTAAGAGAAAGAAGTAAATATATCACACAACAAAATATTTTCCTAGGGAAATCAACTGCTAAAAACCCCTCTATATTTATTTTATAATAAGCCAAGGAATCATGAAACAATACAATGCATGTGTTCTCACAAGAACCTCATAGACTCTACCAATCATCTCACACTGATCTAGGCACAATTGGACAAACACATAGCCAATCTTCAGCCCACCTTTAGCCTGCCTTGCTCACACAATCCCTAGGAAAAATAAATCCCTATTAAATAGGAATTTCAACCTTCCTTGATTATGCAATCCTTCATGGGTATCATGTGGCTTTATAACTACACCTAGGCGGTTTGCTAATAATACAACTAATAGTTATCTTCCCTTTAACCTTTGTCTCAACTGGGTCTTCATTATATTTGGCATGCATGCAACTAATAATATCAAATGATAAGTTACTTGATAAAGCACTACTTGTTAATTAAATATAATTTAATTCCCTTTACCTCTCACTATCTCATCACTTATTTAGAACTAGTTAAACAAGTTTTACCTCAATTATTTTGACTTAACTAAGTAAACTCACACTACACTAGTGCATTAACAGCAAGTAGACCGCCAAAATAATAGAATCACTCTACATGCCTCACATTTGACCCTCAACTCGAAATTCTTGAGATAACTAAGTCTATCTCACTTACTTAACTAATACAAGTTGTTATGAGATAAGATTACAATTTATTGTCTAACTGATTTAAGGGAAAAATAAATTAGGCACACATTTTCGTGTTGATTTTCGACAAGTTTGGGATTCAAATTCCCAAACTTTAAGGTATTTAATGAAAATTCCATCATCATGGAGTGAGATGCATATAGCATGGAATTGAAATTATAAGGGATGTCTTAAGACTAAGGGAATTTTTAAAAATTTCAAGGAGTCCATGCCTAAATACCAATGTTGGAAGATATCTTGCTCAAAATAAAGCAGTGTATGGAATAGGAAAATAAGTATTGTTATTATCCTAGAATTTCTTAGCTATAAGTAAAAGAGACTGGGAAAAATATATCTTAGATATGGACGAGGAATTGTGGTTTTCAAAATGTCATATTCTAAAAGAAAATTTTCAAAGAGAAATAAGAAGGAATTTCCTTAGGTCATGTTGGTAGCTCAAAATATCTGAGCAAGACTTCCCTCTATCTAAATTAGCAAAAGAATCACACTTGTTATTTTTTTATGGGGATTCAAAAGGAAATATATCGGTGGAAAGAGTGGGAGGGATCATTCAATATCCCCAAGGAAAAGTGGAACTGAAATATTCTTGGACTCTTTGAATCAATACAAATAATCAAAGAGAGGCTTTCTCTCTCTTTAGAGATCTAACCTTGTTATAGCTTGAAAAATCCCGTCAATTATTTCAATTGAATAATTTCATTCAAATAATGGAAAAATATTGACGCTCAAGCAACTTTAATTTGTAATCAATCCTATAAGATTTAATTAGGAATTGTTCCACTTCAAAAAAATCAAGTTTTTTGAATCCTTATGAAATCAAAACAAGGAGGTAGAAATATTATCCCATAAGTATATAAAATATAAATTTTGGTCTTTAAGGGCCAATTGATAATTACAATTTCAATCCATTCCTTATATGTCATTTCACCTCTTTCATATTACAATCGCTTGCATCTTGGTTAGAATTGATGTCAACAAGTCATATGTAAGAGGATGCAGATGTGTCTATCTAGCTAGATGAAGTCTTGATGATTGCATAGGAGTTACAAAAGGCTAGACAGGTTCTGTAACTGGCTAGTGAAGTAATTGAGCAACATATATAATTTTGGCAAAGTATCGCAAAATTTTGTCAATTTTTCCTTTTTTCACTGGTAAGAAATTTGGAACAATGTGAAGTTGCAATTTTTGGTAGAACCTTAAGCCATATGTGTGATGATATTATCTAAAAAGGTGTTACGTCCAAGCCACAATGCCTGTAGGTAAAAAAATATAAAATCCATCAGAAAAAACAATGAATTCCCCATGGATTCCAAGTGCATGAATATGAACAATGTCAATTTGATACCATCAAACATTACTATAATTAGAACCTTGGGTTTTCCTATAATAATCTTAAGGAAAAATAGCTATAAATACCCAAGGATCTCAATCATTAAGGTGTGTATATTGATGAGTTTTTTTTTCTCTATCATGCCATCAATTGCACCAATGGGCAAGGGTTAAGACTTAATAAACCTCAAGGTTCAATAATATGATGATGTGGTAAGTATTTCTCAACATATGTGGACCATATATTATTAGCAGTGATCTAATTTTATATCACTAGTGTGCAAGCCTTGAGTGGTATAAATGTGTCAAGATCTGTTGGTTTGAGAGCTTTAAGGTCGTATTTTCTTGGTATGTGCATAGATAGTGAGTTTTTAATTATCTTTTGGCTTTAATGCATACTATTCTAGTTGTTGGAGGTTCCATATATGAATTCCATTTTTTTCATATGCATCATAGTTCTCTTGGTAATATTCAATGCACACATACTTTTTGAAGGTGTCTTTATTAGATGAGAATCATATCAAAATTATTGAACGTTCCTTTTGCTAGATATTTATTTAATTTTTTTTTCTCTACGACTGGTTTAAATATTATGACAAAGTTTTCTACAAAAATTATCATGAATTTCTCCTTTGCATCGATCTAGTACGCATAAATTTTATTGATATACTGAATAAGCACACTAATATTCTAGTTTGTATACTAAATGTTGTCTATATTACATAGTAAATGAAGGGTTATGCATATATTGAAAAACTATAATGATGACCTTGTAATTTTATATGCTACTGATGTATAAGAAGAGGGTATGTAGATAGTTGAATGATTCTTACTAATCGACTAGAGATGGGTTTATATTGACTTACTTTGAGTGCACATGGCAGAGGTTTTATTTTGTCATAGATTCTTGATTTTGATGTGTATGATGATGCTTAGCCTTAGAGGTTGCACACAGGACTAAAGCCAGTGTGCCAATGAATTTGATGTGATGTTGTTGCTTGTCCCTTGATATTGCAAGCATTGTTGGAGTATATAAATAACTTATTAATGACTAAATAACACACATTTAATTGTCAATCTAGGGACGTCTGTTATTCCAATGACAGTAGCATTGTTTGTGCTGATACATCAACCATAAGTAGTATAAAAGAAAAGAAATCATTGCGGAAGTAAAATGCTGGAAATAAATCACTCATGTAGAAATAAAAGAATCCAAAAGATTTAAATCACACTTCAATTGATTTGTTAACATGCCACACAGTAAGTACCCAGCTGGTGTCTTTATTAATCAGATGTGTAACAGCATATAAAGTATAGAAATCAAAGGAGATATATTCTTAGTTGAATGGTCAGCAACAACACTCTAGCGATATATAAACTGAAATCCAATTACATAAACACACATCTATTGTAACCACTACAATACCTGCTAAGAAGGAGGGCCCTTCCTCCCTAGCAGGGTGCAGGTAGAAAAGAAAATTTAATCAAACTTAAATGGAATCACACATGTAACAGTAGTGACAATATGATCTGTATTAATCTGAACGCAATCACAGAGGCAAAACAACATTGTTCTTCATTAACCTCTTGAACTATAGGGTCGAGAGATATATAGTTGTTACATTAGAAAATTTAGGATTAGATCAATCATGAGAATCTTACGATTCTAATGTTGATCGAAATAGAACTCTATGCAATTATAACCACTCCCTAATAAAGTTCTGACTAGGAATTAAAAGATTACAATCGAAACTTCCCTTAGGCTATTTATCTCAAAAATATAATGTTGATAACTCCTACAACTATCATAACAAAACACAGCTGTAGTGCAACCTCCAAGGAATAAATTAGCAATAATATAGACAAGAGCGGTCAATGGTACAATTGTATCAGTGATTCACCACTGATTCTATAATAGCAAGGTGTAATAGAAAATTTTTGGTCAGTCTACAATAGCACGGTGTAACAACATCTCTTTGTTGTAACAACACCATCTGAACTGCTTTTGTGAACTTCATGTTCGGGATCTTTTACATCTAAAAGGACAACAAAATACCATCAATATTTCTCCAAAACCCTCACCATCAGTTATTCATAAAAAGGTATAATAGAACATAATAATTGGTGAATAGGAAAAATAACAAAAGCAAGTTGAAACAGCACAAGTCAGGGTATAAAGGTGGGAAAAAGGGTAAAGATAATCCCATAAGTTAAGGTTACGAAGCAAGATAAGGGAGATAAGTGTAGGAAAAAATGTGCAAAACCAGCACCCAACATCTCCCCCCAACTGAAATACTTGCATGTCCTCATGCAAACTCATATTTCGTGGGAATACCTTCAGTGTAGATTTGTCAGATCATAAGCAACAACCGTGTCTTCGTCTGCAGATGTGTATTCTTGATTGGCCATCAATTGTTGTAACCAAGACTCTGACTCATACTTTCTTAATTCATATGTGATCTAGTAATCCTCAATGGGCAACCAGATCAAAGGAAACCTGAACTTTAATCCCAACCATAGAGCTCCAAGAGATTGTACAATCTATGTGTAGGCTGGTACATGTGTAATAGCCACCAAAAATTTTTGGAATGAGAATGAATCTCCCTTTAATAACTTAGCATTGCTAGCTTCTATGTGCTTTAAGCATCATGTTAAAGCTCAGCTTTTCATCATTGCAAATTGATTGAGACAGAAGTCCACAATTCTTCTTCTATAAGTGGTTGATGGTCCTCTAATCCCAGGGGTACACAGTATTCTCCTGAATTCTCTTCTCATCTCAGTAGCTCATCCTGGTTCTACCGAAACCCATAATGTTTTCTTCTCCTCATTAATTTCCATAGATTTAATGCCCAGATGCCATTCAATCTGATTCCTCATGAAGGATAAAAAATCCCTTAGTTGAAAATATCCCATATAAGAGAAGACTATCACAATCATCTACATACTCACATTTTCACAAGCAATGTTGTGTAAAAACAATTCACAAAACAAACTTTTCTCATCAAAGTCTGAGGCACGAAAAACATCCAGAAATGTATGACTGGAGGAACATACATAAGGTCCATCCTCCAAAAAGGCTTTCAATTGAAACAAGAAGTAACGTTCCCATAGAAAAATAAGATATGATGGAGAAGGTCCCCTACAACCCAACAAGTTGAGGGCGAGATCATGAAGTTTATGTTTATCAATGGTGAGGTCTCGAATCTGATCCTGTAAGAGAAACAATTGTTCTTCTTGTTTCTTCAAAGCCTCTTTCTTCTTGTAATCCTCCCACTTTTTCTTCAATTCTGCTTCCATCCATTTTTTATGTAAAGTGTCTATTTCCCTTTGATGTTTCTTTAGCGAAATCATCCCATCCCAAAGGGGGATTACTTCTTGCTTCCATTTTCTCAACTGAGAGATTAGCAATATTTTCTCAGAGTTCCCTCCCGAGGTGGGATTTGGTGTTCTCTTGGATTCAATATCTTCATCGACCATAGGTGTGCCAGCATCTGCTTCATGGGGTTGTTCCACCTCTGCTGCTGGTTCTTGTGTATCAGTAGCCTCTTCGGTGGGTTCTTTTGTGTTAGCCCCCTTGTTTTTACCTAGATTTGCCTCTGCGTACACTATTTTTTCTTCTATAATAGGTGTGGCTTTCGCAGGTTCCTGTGGGTCAGAATCTAGGTCGATTATTACAGGAGGCTCTAGTTTAACTGTTGGTTCTTGTGTAACAGCAATATCATCAGCAATTTCTTTTGTAGCAACATCCTACTGTTCTGTTTCTTTTGTAGCAGCATCCTACTATTTTGTTTCTAGGTTAGTTTAGATCAGATTCCAACTAAGAATGTTTTGATGGATGTGGTTGTGGCAGATATTCCTCCTAGATTTGGCATGCTTCTTTCCAGATCTTGGGGAGAAAAGTTGAAGGGAACATTACAGCTTGATTTCTCCTATGCTACCATTCATGTGTTTGGTCAGATGAGAATATTATATCGGGAGAAAAAAATGAAGTATATGATCACCAGCAAGGAGAAACCGGTAAATCATCCGATAAATTATATACATATAGATTTAGAGTCTTTTTTTATTCAGATAGTTTCAATGATGTAGATAGTCAGTTAGTTGAAGCAGAGGAAATTTTAAAAATTACAGAAAATTTCAGAGAATTTTTGATGAAAGAGAGACAAGAACTTGAGACTTCCGCTTAGCAATTTGCCTTCCGACAGCAACAGAAATTTGATGGATATCAAGCAGAAATAACAGAGCAGACACAATTTCAGCACTTGGAAGAAGATGAATATGGTTTATGGAATATGGATTTCGATGGTGCAGTTGGGAGTGATGGTGCTGGAATTTGTATTTGGGTACGCAGCCCTTTTTTTTCCCCAAACAAGGTACCGAGTAATGTAAGGGTCTGCTCTTATAAATTAGCTTTTGATTGTTCGAATAATGAAGCAGAATATGAAGCTTTGATTGCTGGTCTGAAAATTCTTAGAAAGTTGAATGCTAAGAGGATTGTAGTGTATGGCGACTCCGAGTTGGTAATTAAGCAAGTGAAGGGTGAATTTCAAGCTAAGCATCCTCGAATGCAGGCTTACCGAAATGTTGTTCTTGATATCTTGAAATTGTTTTCAGACTATACTTTGACTTGTATCCCTCGTATTCAGAATGGTATTGCAGATGCTCTTGCTAAGGCAGCAAGTAATTTGAAGATTCCAGTGAACTCAAGTAACAAGTTTGAAATTCACGTGAAACATCGTCCAACTGTCGCGGACAACCAAAGGCATTGGCAATTATTCCAAGATGATGATGAGATTGATGAATTTCTGCAAAAAAAAGGTAAGTTCGAAGAGACTTCAATTGAAATGGAACATGATGATGGTGAGGCTGATGTGCAAATAAATCAGATGGAAGTATTGCAGCTGAAAGATAATGTCATTCCTAACGGTTTGATACCTTTAGAAGAGATTTTTGATCAAGATGACATAGCTAGAAAACCAACCTTGTGGCCAACCAAAAAGGGAGTTGAAGACGTGAACATTGGATCAACTGAGAATCCAAAGATGGTGAAGTTGTCCAAAACATTGCCACTGAAGGTAAAAGAAAAATATGTTAGTTTTTTGTCTTCTTTTGCTGATGTATTTGCATGGGACTATTCAGATCTAAAGATGTATGATACAAATATAATTCAGCACACCATTCCTATCAAGCCAAATCAAAAGCCCTTCAGGCAGAATTTGAGAAGGATAAATCCGAAGTTGTTGCCCTCAATTCAAAAGGAGGTGAACCGATTATACAAGTTTGGTATTATTGTTCCTATAATATTTTCAGATTGGATTTCCAATTTGGTGCCCTTACGCAAGAAGACAGGTGAGATTCGTTTGTGCATTGATTTTAGGAATTTGAATAAGGTTTCCTTGAAAGACAACTATCCATTGCCCAAAATGGATCACATATTACAGAGAGTAGTTGGAGCATCTCGTATGTCACTACTCGATGGCTATTCCGGGCATAACCAAATTTTGGTCCATGAGGATGATAGAGACAAAACAACGTTCACCACTCCGTGGGGAACTTTCCATTACGCTAAAATGCCTTTCGGTTTGAAGAATGTTGGTGCGACATTTCAGTGTGAAATGGATATGGCATTTGCAAATGAGAAATATGTTTTTCTAGTTGTGTATCTTGATGATTTGATAGTCTTTTCCAATTCTGATGAAGAGCACCTTTACCATCTGAAGATTTTTTTTCAGTGATGCAGAAAGTATGGTGTGTCACTCAAGCCAAAGAAGAGTTTGTTTTCCATGGATGAAGGCAAACTTCTTGGTCACATTATCTCAAAAGATGGCATCCATATTGACCCAGCACGACTACAAGCTATTCAGCAAATTGATCTTCCCCGGAATAAGAAGGAGATTCAGTATTTTAATGGTAAGATGATTTTTTTATGCCACTTTGTGCCTAACCTTGCTGAACATTTAAGAGAGATTACAAACATGCTTAAGAAGGATAGCGTAGTAAAATGGTCTGAGGAGGCGGTAAAGTCTTTCAATCTAGTAAAGTTGGTTCTTTCTTCAGCTCCTGTTTTGATAAGCCCGGATTACACTCAGGATTTTATTTTGTTTTCATTCACTTCGAAGCATACTATGGCAGCAGTATTAATGCCGAAAAGATATGGGCATGAAAAACCAATTTCTTTTTTCAGCCGTACCATAAGAGATGCAGTCTTGAAATATAACATCATTGAAAAGCAAGCTCTTGCTCTTATGAAGGCGTTGAAATATTTTCGAGTATATATTCTGCATTCTCATATTATTGCTTATGTTCCTAATGTTTCTGTTAAGGATGTTTTAGTGAAAACAGATCCAGAAGGGAGACGGGGCAGATGGATTGCAGCCTTGTTGGAGTATGATGTGGAGATAAAGCCCACAAAACTTATCAAAGGACAAGGGCTAGCAAAGCTAATGGCAGAATCAAATTTACATGCCTTGGATATCAATCTCATTGCTGCTATGTCCAAGGATAATGAGGAAAGTTCATCAGTTCAGGTATTAGAAATATTTGTGCTTTCTCCTTGGTATTCAGATATTGTATATGTGCTTCAAAATTTTTCACCACCACCCGGCATGGCTAGAAACAAAAGTAGAACTCTGAAATTGAAAGTTGTTAAGTTTTTTGTTTTGAATAATTCACTCTATTGGAAATATCCCGGTGGTGTGTTGCTGAACTATTTGGTGGAAGAAGAAGCCAAGTAAGTTATGGAGGATTTTCATAGGGGAGATTGCGGGGGTCACCTTTTTTGGAAAACAACGGCCAACAAGATTTTGAGAGCAGGATATTATTGGCCGACACTTTTTTCTGATGTGTATAAGACTGTTAAAATTTGTCATGAATGTTAGATTTTTGAAGGAAGGCAGAAATTTCAGCCTTTTCCGCTTGAGCCCATTGAAGTAAGTGCTCCTTTTCAGCAGTGGGGTTTGGATTTCATTGGCGAAATTCATCTCGCTTATTCAGGTCAGCATAGGTGGATCCTCACAGCGACAGATTATTTCACGAAATGGATTGAAGCAGTTCCCACCAGGCAAGCTACAGATCCGGTAATAATTTCTTTCCTTGAGAATAACATTTTGTCTCGTTTCAGTTGCCCGAATAAGTTAATCACTGATAACGTAGCAGCTTTCAAATCAAAAAGGATGATTGAGTTTTGTGACAAGTATCATATCATTTTGGGACACTCAACCGCTTATCATCCACAAGGCAACGGATTGGCGGAGTCTTCCAACAAATATTTGGTCAACATCATTAAAAAGTTGCTGGAAATAAACAAGAAAGTTGGCATAAGAAGTTGGTTAATGCAGTTTGGGCAACTCGAGTGAGTCAGAAGAAATCCATTGGTATGTCCCCCTTTGAGTTAGTTTATGGAGTTGATACAATGTTTCCTACCTCTCTCGCAATTTCGGCGATCAAACTTCTATAGGAAGCTGGAAGTGAAGAAGATCATATGCAAAGAAGAATAAATCAAATGATCCATTTTCAAAAGACAAGAGAAGAAGTTTTCCAAAACACATTCAAGCTGCAGGAGAGAATTAAGAAAATCTATGATAGGAAAGCAAAGGCCGAAAAATTTCAATTGAAAGAAGTGGTGCTGAAATGGGATGCAAGAAATGAGGAAAAGGGTAAGCACGGTAAGTTCGAAAATCTCTGGAAAGGACCCTTTAAAATTGCTACACATCAGGGTCAGAATGAGATGAACGGGGAAGATTGTCTAGGAGGGCCGGTCAATGGTCGGCTGCTCAAGCGGTATCATTTCTGAGATGTTTTATGCTGTTTACATTGTCACTATACATACCAGTTATTTCAGTTTCATTGCAAGTGTGTGCGGTGATATTTTCTTCAGTTTGGGGCCCGAAGTGAAGGCTATAATTCTGAAGATTTATTTCAGCTTTGGTTTGAGTTTTTCGAGTCACATTTTTCAGTCATTTCAGTTTCAAAATTGAGTCAGTTTGAGTCAAATTTTCAGTCAATAAATGAGTCAAGAGTCTTTTGTTGATTTTTCGAAGTTATGGACTCCATAGCCCAATGGACGAAGGCACTTCCTACTCTCCCAGAAATCTATAGTTCTTGGCACCTCCAAGGAGCTACCATCCCCATTGGAGCCAATGTTAGAGTCAGTCTCTTCATCCCTCCATCAAAGATAAAAATCTCTTGTTGCATTTCATTTTAGGTGTCTCATCCAATTTAGTCAGCTACATTCCATTAGGAGCATGGATCATCTGATGGAAGGGTCTTTTCACTCATATCCCTCATGTCATGTACTTGTTGGCTTAGGTCTGTTCATCAAAGTTCATCAAAATCAATTTTACATTCATTTATAGTCCTGTTTGGTCTTTTGGTGGGCAAAGAGTCTTTTTAGGGTTTTCAGTCTCATTAGGTCTAGGGTTTCACAAATTTAGTCTTCAAAGTGTCCAATAATGCCAGCAGGCACATGAGGAAGCTTCAAATAAAGTTTCACTGCAAAAATTTCATCATCGCAATATTTGATCATGATTCTTCTTCAAAACTCTGTTTTGAAACAAAATCGTCCATTTTATTTTTTGTAATAAACATAATGTAATTTTGAAAGTTTCTTCAGTTGTGAAATTCTTCAGGCACAACCCTGGTCACCTTTTCTAGATCCCATGCCAGCTATCCCTGCAAAAATTGACAAAAGATTCATCATTCAGTCAAAAAATCAAAGAGGAAACAAGCAAAACAGAGTTTATATTAAAAAGTGCAAAGTGCCAAATTTCAAACATTAGCAACTGGGTTATTTCAAAACAAAAATCAAATTCCTTTGTGTATATAAGATATTTTCATATTTAAATAGTTCATTTGCAGCAAGAGACATCAAAGACCCAAGAGAAAATCATGGAAGAGTGAAAACAATGGTTTGAAGACGAGACTGTGGTGAGTTATTTGCACGGCACGTTGGGAGAAGGTCGCGGCACACATAGTAGTTGCGACGCATAGAGCCGTCCATCACCATGCTAGTTTGAAAGTGCGTGGCACACTGGGTCGTGCGCGCGGTGCACAGGGCCAACAATGGAAATTTTCATCATTTCTCCACAAAAATTCAAATCAACTCAGTCTTCCTCACTCCGAGTAAGTTTGTGAGACTGTGAATTTCTATTAGCTTGTGTTTGGTGTTGTTTGGAGGGAAGAATATAAGAGTTTGAAGGTTGAAAACATAAACCCTATTTACTTGTTAAAACTGCTCCTTAGGGTTGTGATTTGGGGTTTTAAAAGTTATTTGGTGCCAAACCCTTTTATTTCTCACCTTGTTTTTTCCCTCTCACTGTTATTATATCAATACAGTTCATCCCTTATCCCTTTTCATTCTCAAAGTGATTTATTCCTAAGCCCCATTTTCCTATCCCTAGACAATTCATTTCCAATCCTTATCCCTTTCCCCACATCATTTGCAAAAATTCCCAATCCAAAATTCCCAAACACAGTCAAGTGACTGTCCTCACACTTTAAATTCACTTGGAAAAACTCCATTTTCCCCACTGCCCTATTTCCCACAGTCCCTCATTTGACTTTGACATATTTGGCATTAAAACGAAAGGCACCAAATTCTCATTTCTCATTTTCAACAAGCCAAACATACACCTTGCATGGACATTATGGAAACGGACACTGATTCATCATATGAACAAGACAGTGATTCTACCACTGAGCTACATGCATCGAGAAGGCCTCTTAAAGGTGGCAAACATGTGAAAGAAGAGCTCACCTCATTGACTCAATTGCAAGCCTGCCCACTTGCCATGGCATTTTTTCTAGAGCAGTCATGCTATCAGTACTGTGAGATGATTGCTAGGATTCAGCATCATCAGGAGTTGGCTCGGTTGTTTGTTTTACATTTGCATGATGGTCAGGTAACTCTTGCTGGTGTAAATTTCACCTTGACACCGGAAGCCATTTCTCAAGCAACAGGAATACTGACTGTAGGTGAGGAGTGGAACAAAAGATAGCAGGTGGACAGAGTGCATTATGAACCATACATTAGGCCTAGCTATGTGAGACAACTCAGCAGGGTATTCTCATTCCGGTTTCTGAAGGAATCCTATGCGCCTTTGATGAAACTTATTATCAGATACTTCAGTTGTGAGGGCCGGTTCTCACACCTCTATGCCTACCACATCAGGTTATTGATGCATTTCATGAGAGTGAGGATGATGAACATTACGTATTTCATGTGCCGAAACATCGAGCGAATGACCACTCTTGTGCAGAAGAAAACTCCCGAGCAGCAGTACAACAGTATTTATCACTATGCACTCATCAAGATCATTGTTGTACATCAGCTTGGATTGCAGGGAATTTTATGGGAAGATTTCATTTACCGTTACTTCTTCACAACCCCTCAGCCTCCTCCGGAGATTTTTCATGATGCAGGTGAACATTCAAATTAGTTTGAAGGTCACGTGACAGAGCCTATCAATGTGCCAGTGTATGTCACTTATCAGAGAGGCACGAGAGTATTGTTTACAGCAGCCCAACGAGTACTATCTCCACATGGAGTGGAAGGGGTATCATTGCCTTAATTAGCAGAAAAGGTACAGGGCAGAGGTAAGAGGCCTATGCAGGATGAGGGCCCTTCAAGAGGCCGGGATATTGATTTCATATTGATTGATGAGGATTTGAGCTCTCCAAGCTCAAAATTGAGAGAGATCATTCAGGAGAAGAAAGCTGAGATCGACACATTGACTGAAAAATTGTAGAGAGATAAATGGATCACAAACTATCTGGAGTAGTGGAACAAACATTTGGAGGATCAGCAGATGATCATGGAGTTGCAAAACATCCGTGAGAATCGGCAAGCTGCCCGGAGAAGCCCAACTGAGATGACACCTATTGAGCGGGAGATCGAGGCTGATAGAGAGACTTAGCTTGAGAGGCTCAACATTCATCTTGAGAAGCTGTTGGAGAAGGCAAACAAGGAGAATAACGTGCTCAGACACATGAAGAACCACTATTGGGCACGCAATCACGTTTCCAAAGCGAGGATTAAAATCCTAAAGGCAAGGCTAAGGAGGGCACTAAAGCGTCACAAAAGGCATGATAGGCTCCAAATTTTAGCCGAAAATTATTTGGCTGAGCATAGCACTTGATGATGGAAATTCAGCCCAAATTTAAAGAAATTTGGGAAACATTTTGTCAATTTTGAATTTTTGGGCCTAAACACAGATTTTCCTGCCCAACGCATAGCGCCACTTGGCGCGCGCTTATAATTGGCAGCTCTTCTGGAGGAAAACTTTGCATTTCTGGATTTTTCATCAAAATTTATGCATGCCTATGGATTAGCTAAGGATTTCATCAAGTTCTGGGTTTCCTAAAGGGTCAAAAACACCCTAAAAATGGCCTTTCTGCCACTTTTTGCACACACAGGAAGCAGTGTTGGTAGATTTGATTTTTGGAGGGGAAAATGGCAACCAAATTCAGAAATTCCACTTGGGTTGGAAATTAGATAGGTAAATATTTCCAAAGAGCTATCTTGTGCTCAATTTTTCCCTCAAAATCATCCTCAAAGTTGTGCTACGCATAGAGATTCCAGGCGCGGCGCATATAGGAATTTGGCCTATTTTTCACTCAGCAGCTCAGAATTTCACCTAGTTTTGGCTAGTTTCACTTTTTCATGTAATTCTTGATGTACCTTGATGTAATTTCATGACCATGATGTAATTCTGGCACATTTTTACTCATTCTAGAAGATTCATTCACCAAAAGGTGAAATGTAAGTGAATGGATCAGTTTCCTAGCATATAGAGGCAAGTTGTTTCATTGCCTATTTTCTAGTTCCTAGTTTAGATATGGTTGAAACAACTCATAGAATGATGAGCTCAACCCCTAGAGGCATGGGAATGACTTATGCTTATCTATATCATGTATTTTCTCAGTCATTTTCAGGGTTTGACACTTGGGATTGCTTGACACTTCATTGTACATTTCATCTTTGCATTTTTGTCAAAGGAATAGACCAGGGTTTGTTGCACTCTTTGGGATCCATGTGGCTCTGTGTTTCGATGGTGTTTTTATCTATGTTATTTTAATTTAAATAATGTTTATGTGTACCATTTTCCTTCTCTTTTCTTCTTAAATTAAACAAATCAGTGTTAAAGGTGGAATTCATTAGCTTGCTTTGCTCTGCCTTCAGTTTTGTTAATTTTCCATGTTTTCATCTGTTTGAGGAGGAATATTTAGACCCTCTTGCCCTCTTCAGCTCCTCACCGGTCTGATCCATCCATTCATTCAATCTAAAGCATAAAAGAAATTTCCTTCCTTGCCCCAATCAGAACTCTGCAAAAACTAGGCCTAATCCCCGCACCCAAAAATGCCTTTCCCTTTGATCCAACAAAAACCCCCAAAAACCCAATCAAAATCCTTCACTTATATACCTAGCCTAAAAATAGCTTTGATTTCAAGTCATATCAAGCCCTATTGATAATTTTTGCTGAGATTGACCCGGAGAGAGCCCTTTCCTGTTCTGGTAGGGCTAGCTACCAGACCAAGCGTGGTTTGATGTTACCTTGAACTCTGCCTTCCTTCAGCCTGAGGTAGATTTAGGCAATAACAATAGGCGTGGCTTTCACAGGTTCTTTTGGGTCAGAATCTAGGTCGATTATTACAGGAGGCTCTAGTTTAACTGTTGGTTCTTGTGTAACAACAATATCATCAGTAGGTTCTTTTGTAGCAGCATCCTACTGTTATGTTTCTACTTTCATAGGGCTGATATTTTCTCTATGGGAATTATACCCTGGTGCTGTTAAGTTCTGAAAATAGGTTATGCATACTGAAACTGAAATTTCTCTTCCCTTAGATAAATTTTTCTTCAATTCCTCATTTTCGTTTCTTAATTTCTCAATTTCTAAACATAAGGCATTGGTTTCATCCTTACATGATGAGGAAGGTTTCCCTTCTTCTTCTGGAACTTCTTCTTCTGTCTTCTTCTTCGCCATAGGCAAGGGTTCTGAAGGTATTTTGAACTTCACTCTTTGCTTCAGTCTTTTGTCCCCAATTGGTTTATCAATAGGCTTTTTCCCAATTCTGACTTCGACAGGTCGAGTCTGGGTCTCCTCCTCTGACTGAATTTATCCTGAGGTTGTGGTTTGTTTCCTTCAACTTGTCCTTCATCTTTTCCTTTTAAATTCCTCCCAAGTATTTCCCTGCTGACCCAAGGAATCCAACTCAATGAGCTTAATAAGTACATGATTATTCACGCATGCCTCCGAGTGTGCTGCTATTTTTACTACCGCTGCCATGTGCTTGATGTTTCCAAGTAAATAGAATGGGAGATTGATTCTTTGCTGATGCCGAAGGTGTTTGAGCAGAGGAAAGTGATAGTTGAATACTATCATAGACCTCCCTTCGCAAGTAATATATTTGATCAAACCCAGGGAAACATATTCCCAAGGGTGGGGAAGTGACATTCTGTCAATTCCTCTTCCTTTCTTCTCCAGTTTCTCTTCCCCTACTAGGAAATCCTCTTTCAAGGAGGGATCATTGATTTTCCTATTAAACCACCTCCACCCTTTAACTGGTAATGATTTTACCCTGGAAATCACCTCCTCAGTCACCTCCATTTTCATACCTCTTACTCAGGTTTGATTATCGTTCAAGTTCTGAGAAAATTCAATTACTACGGCCTCATCCTAACCTTCAAGATTTTGGAAAAACTCAACCCATCTAGCCTCTCTAAATATGTGGTAAGCTTTAGGGAAATTCTGCAGAGCATCCATAGAATTTGGCTAATGCTTGACCACTGCTCTACCCATTTCTGTTTTTTTTTTCCTAACTTTACTTCTTGATCTGGCAATAATGCAATATTACTAAGTTTATGAGTTCTCTTATTTGTTGTTGAATCCTGTTGTAACATCACTGTATCTCTAGCACTGCTCAGCACCTTTGATTAACTGAATCGATGATTCTAAAAATGAGGATGCAAGGTTTCAAAATAATTTTGATGAAAGGTGACGGCTTTCAAGGATTTACCAAATCATACCCTACACGAATAGTCATAAATAGCTTACTATGGAAAGTGATGGGATTTCGTACACACGCACTTTTTCTATCAGATTCAGTCATTATTGGTAATTCTGTTATTGATTGGGTGCATGGAAATTTAATAGATTGTTTATGGTTACAACCTTTTTGCAATAATTTCAAGTCATATCCCCTCCCCCTCTTTAATTGTGACAGTTGCCCACAACCATCACAGGAGCATCACTACTTTGCCAATTAATCACTGAACTATAATGAAAATAATTTACCTTTTTGATGATGTACTTGAGGTGGCGTTGGGAGAAAAAAAAATTTGACGACATCCTACATGCAGCGTTCATATTTTTGTGTCCATCTGGCATTGTTATTTCTTTTTTATGGAATGAATTACAAAGAACAATAATTGTGGTTGTCGGCTGTTACATATGTAACAACCAAGACAACTTTTGGATTATTCTCATACAAATCATGATCAATAGAAATTGGTACAAAAAAAAAACAAATTACATGAATACCATTGTCCTATGACATAGATAAAAAAGGGAAGATGATATTACAAGGAGAAAAAGATGGGTGCAACAGTTGCCACCTTAGTGGTTTTCAACTATTAATGGATGTTTAACTACGCCCCTAAAAAAGAGCTTTCACAATTATATTTATTTTTGTTTTTATTTTATTTTATTATTATTATTATTATTATTATTATTATTATTATTGTAAAAAAAACAGGTGTAACAGCTGCCACATAGGTGGTTTTCAGCTGTTGCACTTATTGGAATTTCAACTTTTAAGGTTGCAGAGGAGAATGTCCCCCTGTTGTCCTAACATGAAGATCATAGTTTGTGACAATGTTGAAAAATGATTCCTTCGAAGTGGGTTGATGATATAGCCTTAGACGGTGCCCATTAACTAGTAACGGTGTCTTAACACTATCAATGGTGACCAATTGTACAGTCCCATTGTCAAAGACTGCATCCACTTCGTAAGGACCTAGCCATCTGGTGCAAAGCTTGCCTTTAAAATATTTGAACCTTAAATTGTAAAAAGAGCCCAATCTCCTTTCTGGAAACTTTTCTTCTTAATAAACCTATCATGCCATTTGGCTCTCTGCTGTTGAATGATTTCTGTTTGTTGGATGGCAGCCAACCGTTTTTCTTCCAGCTCATTGAACTGGTTCAATCTTTGAGTTTGTGTTTGTACTCAAATCTAGATCAACCTACAATGTTATTCTCAACTTTTTATTTCAAAATCTATGGGGAATAAGGGATTCTTACCATACACTAGTTCATATGGTGAGAAGCCTATAGTATTCCTCCATGTTATCCTATAAGCCCACAGTACCTCTAGAAGTTTCTCGGCCCAGTTTTTCGATGGCTGGCTACTTTCTTTGTCAAAATTCCCTCAATGAATTTATTGGTTCTTTTTACTTGCCCATTTCCTTGTGGATAATACGGTGTGGTGATTCTATGATGGATTCCATACTTTTCAACCAAATTTTTGATCAAATGAAATGTCAACTAAGGACCCCCATCTGTCACTATCTCTCTGGGTATTCCAAAGCAAACAACAATATATTGAAACATGAAGTCTGAAACAACATGCTTTGTTGCTCTAGTTAATGCCCTTGCTTCAACCCATTTTGTGACATAATCGGTGCTGACCAATATGTATGATTTCTGCTATGATGAAAGATTTATTGGCCCCACAACGTCTAGGGCCCATTTCTCAAAATGGTTCTATTACTATCGGAGGATGTAACGGCATCTCATCTGATTTTAGAGGTTGGCCCATCCTTTGGAAACTATCACATCCTTTCACAAACTTCTTGGCATCCTAGAATATGGTTGGCCAATAGTACCCTGTTGAGAGTACTTTATGTCCTTTCCTCTTGTCAGCTAAGTTCCCTCCACAAGGTTCTTCATGACAAGCCTTTAAAATATCAAATACCTCATCTTCTCTATCACATTGCCTAATCTGGAAATATGGCCTAGTGTGATAGAGATTTCCTTCTATCCAGGAGTAGGTAGCACTCTGTTGTATAATCCTCCTCCTTTATTTGGAAGAAAATTGGTGTGGGAATTTCCCTGCAGAAAGATAATTGGATATATCTGCATACCATGGTGAGTGAGTAGAAATGGAAAAAAGACACTTGTCTGGAAAAGAATCATCGGTGGAAGTGCAGTCATCACTTATAGTTAATCTAGAAAGGAAATTAGCAACTAAATTATCTTTTCCGGGTTTATCTAAAATAGCAATATAAAATTCTTGTAACAGAAATAACCATCATGTAACTCTACAATTAGTAATAAGTTTGTTCATCAAAAATCGAATGGCAGCATGGTCAGTGAGTATGAATACTTGATACCCAGTGATGTAGTGTCGTAATTTGTTGATAGCGTGCACTACTGCTAGGAATTCTTTCTCAGTTATAGTGTAGTTAAGTTCTGTTGGAGTCAAATTCTTGTTGATGTAATATATAGTGTAAGGTTTCTTATCCTCCACCTGCCCAAAAACAGTACCCACATCCATGCCAGATGCATTTGTAGCAATATGAAATGGTAATTTCCAGTTTGGTCCTCGTAAAACAGGTTTTGTTGTTACATAGTTATTCAATTTTAGAAAGGTCTTCTCACACTATTCTGTCCACACGAATTCCACATCTTTCATTAGTAATGAAAATAAAGAAGATGCAATCTTTGAGAAACTTTCTATAAACCTCCTATAGTATCTTTCATTCCCCAAAAAACTACATACCTCTTTCAGAGTCTTAGGGGTCAGGATTCTCGAGATCACCTAAATTTTTGTAGGATCTACCTTGATTCCTTCTGTTGAAATGAAATGTCCCAACAAAATTCCCTCGGTCATCATCATGTGGAATTTTTTTGTGCTTAGAGCAACATTATTTTTCTCACAACATTCCAGCACTTTTTCCAAATTATTTAATACCATCTCAAAGGTATCCCCGTAGGGTATAAATTCATCCATAAAAATTTCAATACAATCATTCAAAAGATCAGAAAAATACCTAGTATTGCCCTTTGAAAGTTTGTTGGTGCATTGCAGAGATCAAAAGGAAGGACTCTGTATGCAAAAGTACCCCATGGGAAAGTAAAGGTTGTCTTTTCCTGGTCTTCTAGAGAAATCTGTATTTGATTATATCCACTAAACCCATCTAGAAATGAAAAGAATCTTTTTCAAGAAAGAGTGTCCAAAACTTGATCAATAAATGTTAAGGGAAAATGATCCTTCTGAGTGGCCTTGTTAAGTTCTCTATAGCCAACACAGACCCCCCACTTGCCATTCTTTTTTAGAACTATGACAAGTGGAGACACCCACTGGCTGTCAGAAATTAGGTAGATGAGATTAGCATTAAGATGTTTCTGTAATTCTTCTTTTACTATCTCCTTAAGTGCGGGGTTCATTTGGCGCTGAGGTTGTCTAACAGGTTTTCAATATTCCTTAAGGTAAATGCGGTGAGTGCATAGGGTAGGATGGATTCCTTTCATATTGTTATAGTCCCATGAAAATGCCTTTTTTTATTTTTGTAATATCTGTATCAGCAGTTCGTTTTGTTCAGTAGTTAGGTTAGGATTTATATTTAAACATTTTCCAGGTTCGATTTCAACGGGACTGCTAGTAGTAAGCAGAGTTGTTTTCAAATGTTCAATAATTACATCATCTTCCTCACTTTCTTCTCCCAAATCTCTAATGGAGGCAACAAGGAGTGAATTACTGATAAAACCATTGATAATATTTTCCTTTGTTTCATCCTTAAAGTATTGTGCTTTTCCAAGTGTGAGAAGGGGTAGGGAAAGATTAGATTCAAGTACAAATTTGTCCCACCAGGGACTATTTGAATCCATGTAAGGTTTTTTTGCGGGATAAAGGTTTAGGTTCTGAGTGGCCTACCCATTTGAGATCACCATAGATCTGGGCCTATATCCGATATATGAATCTGTAGTGGCTAGCCATGGTCTCCCCAAAATTAAAGGATGACCCCCCAGATTGGATTTAGTTTGTAAAATAAGAAAATCAGCCGGATAATTCTAGGAGGCCACAGTGGTAACCACATCTTCAATCATCCCTTCGGGCTTAACACTGCACCTATCTACTAGTTCAATAATTGTAGGTGTAGGTCTAAGCCCATGAAGTCCTAAAGAGATGAAGAGGTCTTTAGTCATAATGTTAATAGTTTCCCCTAGATAAATGAAGGTATTAGTTATAGGATGATTGTCAATATGGACAGTCACTGTGGGGTTCCCTGGGTCATTATACTTAGTCAACAAAGGTTGATCAATCATAAGATCGAAAAATTTTCCCAAGACATGGATGGTAGTAGTGTCCTTAGGTTTCCTTCTAGGTCTTTTAACACATAGATCCCTCACTATTTTGGCATAGATAAGTACTTCTTTAAGATATTGTAACAGTGGAATTCGCACATATAAGTTTTACAACTCCTTAAGGAATTCAGATTTAGGTTGTAGGACCACCCCGGTTTCTGTTAATCGTTGAGGATATGGGGGGTTATGAATTCTAACAGTTGGGTCAGCCACCATATATGTACCAGCCTTACTCGCGTTAGCTGCTGTAAAAACAACATACTGTCTCGAGCCGGTGGTTACAAGTGTAACAACGGGTGTTGTATCAGTTGTTACATATGTAATAGCTGCCTCATAATTGTCCATATCCTTCCTGAGTGATTCAAATTCTTCGAAAATAATGGGAGTGTGTCCAGATCTGATTACTTTCCCTGATCGAAGCCGAACCTCACTAAGTCCAATAGGAGTTTTAAGGTAAGTTTGGAGAGTAACCAGAGCATCCATGCTCTTAGATGCCTTATTATTTGGATTGGGGTTAGGTTGTAAAGGTAATTGGGGTCAGACATAAGGTGTAGGATTTTGAATAGAAGGTAGTTCTAATTGTTTCTATTGTATTGGAATTGGAGGGGGTACTTGACCTTGGCCATTACTTCTACAGTTCTGAACCCAAGGATTGGGTTGTGATGAAAGATATTGCATTGGTGGAGGAGATGGCCACTGGTTCCATGGTGAAGGAAATTATGTTAAAGAAGGAGTGGGATATTGCCATGGATAGTGTTGACTGTTATAAACATTATTCCAAGGATAAAAAGAATAAAAATCTGTAGGCATACCTGTAGGTCATGGCTGCCATGGTCTCTTTGATCCGATAAAGAAAGAATATTGAATTTCCTCGCTTGATTCTTGAAGTACTACCTTTAGTCTGGGAAACTCAGGACACTAATTTGTAGAATGCGTCAACTCAAAAATGTTGCACAAGTTGACACTATTCAATCCACATTCTCTTTCCAAATGTTTCTTTTTTCATCGGGGATGGAACATTGCTAAGGTTGATTCAGCTTTCTCTTGTGCCTTCTTGACTTGTACCGTAGTGATATGGGCAGAGAGAGTGCTAAGGAGATCGGTTTTGAAATCTTTGAATAAATTCCCAATTTCTTCTCTGGTTACCTCTCCACTTGTGGAATTCTGTATCCGAAGTGAAGGGTCCCAAACTGAAACCCTTCCCTTGACATATCCTCTTGAGCTACACAGGCAAAGTTCTGTTATCTCCTCAAATGTTTCTTGCGATATATATCCTTTTCCTATTATATTCAGATGTTCCATACAATCATATCTTAATCCTCTTAAGAATGTCGGCTTTAAGATCTCTGGATCTAATTTACTGAACTTAGACCTCTGTAATTTATAGTGGAATAGCTCTAGATAGTCCTCCAGGATTTCCTCTTCATTTTGTGCAATTCTGAAAATTTCATCCTTCAGATCCCTAGTTCGGTAGTAGTCCTGATACTTAAAGAGAAATGATTCTCTCATGTTGTTTCATGTTTGAATCATGCCAGCACCTTATCTCGTAAACCATCTTAATGTTTCTCCTTTCAGAGTATCTGGGAATAATTTCAGCTTTTGGGAGTCTGAAGTGTAGTCATAACCTCTACAAAGCACATCGAATTTGAACAGGAAGATATCAGGATCTTCAACAGCCATCCCTTGAAAGGATGGTAGGGATGAAAAATGGATTTTCTTCATAGGAGCTTCATCCCGTGTTTCTGCTATTGGGAATTCAAAGGTGACAAAACTATCGGTCTTGACATTCTCGTCCCCCATGACTGATTCTTCGTAATGAGATGAGATGCCCTCGGAATGCACGAGAGACTGGAAAATAAAATGATCATGCTGTTCCAGGACCAACTTTTTGACAACACTACCAATGTCCAATTGATGATCAACTATTTGTTGCTTCTTAGGTTCCTGACAGTCCCCACTGGTCTCTCCGTGTCCTTCAATTCTCAAATCTTGGTCAATAATTCTCCACTGATGTTTTGAATCTGGAGTTTTGATATCAGGATTGGATATGTTGTTCAAAGGATGGTGAGGTCCAAACATGGAAGATGCCGATGATCCAAGCCTTGATGTGGTAGCCGCTTTCTGTGGTCCTGTCTTTCAATTATCTCTATATGAAGTGGACTATTCCTTTTCTGCTCTTGCAATCAGGTCTCTGAAGAATTTTTTCCTTCCCAAATCTACGCTCTTCTTTTCCTTCTTAGGACCTGTCTTTCTGGTATTTAGTAGAGTGTGGGGGTGTTTGTAGATGTTGATGTTGTCCTACTAGTACACATGGGCCCTGTGCATATTAATTCATCCTATAAGTGCTTTAGTTTCTACAGCAGTGAGCCTGCTCAATCTTGTTAGAGTGATGCGCAAGTTCTTACCTCTCGTCTTACCTCCCAACGACTGTATAGCTGAATACACCCTAAAAAAAAACCCAAAATTCAATTCCTAACTGTTCCAGCAAGGCATTGGTGACCCTGCTTAGGCTTGTTAGAGCGATGGGCAGGTTCTTACCTCTCATCTTACCGCCCAGCAATTGCATCATTGGAAACACTCTAAACAAAAGACAAAATGCTCCTAAATTCAACTTCCTAAGTATCCCAACAAGACATTGGCGAGCCTTCTCAAGCCTGTTATAGCGCTGTGTAAGTTCTTACCTCTCATCTTACTGCATGGAAATTGTATCGCTGGAGATACTATATATAAAAAAAAACACATAAATTCAAATTCTAAGAAAAAAATCTGATTTATTTGATCATTACTCACATCCCTGGCAACTACGCTAAAATGTTGGAGTATATAAATCACTTATTAATGACTGAAAAACACACATTTAATTGTCAATCTGGGGACGTCTGTTAATCCAATGACAGTATCACTATCTTTTCTGATACATCAACCAGAAGCAGTCTCAAAGAAAAGAAATCATTGCTGAAGTAAAATGTTGGAAATAAATCACTCATGTAGAAATAAAAGAATTCACAAGATTGAAATCACACTTCAATTGATTTGTTAACTTTCCACACAACAAGTACCTAGTTTGTGTCTTTATTAATTAGATGTGTAATAGCATATAAAGTATAGAAATCGAAGGAGATATATTCTCAACTGAACCATTAGCAACAAAACTCTAACGATACATAAACTGAAATCCAATTACATAAACACACAACTACTGTAACCGCTGCAATCCCTACTAAGAAGGAGGGCCCTTCCTCCCTAGCAAGGTGCAGGTAGAAAAGAAACTTTAACCGAACTTAAATTGGATCACACATGTAACAGCAATGAAAATATGATCTGTATTAATATGAACACAATTACAGAAGCAAAACAACATTGTTCTTCGCTAACCTCTTGACTAATAGGGTTGAGAGATATATATTTGTTACATCAGAAAATTTAGGATTATATCAGTCATGAGAATCTTACAATTCTCATGTTGATTGGAACAGAACTCATGCAGTTATAACCACTCCCTAATAAAGTTCTAATTAGGAATTAAAATAGTACAATCGGAACTTCCCTTAGGCTGTTTATCCAAAAAATATAATGTTGATAACTCCTATAGCTATCATAACAAAACACAGCTATAATGCAATTGCAAAGGAACATATCAGCAACAATATAGACAAGAGTGGTCAATGGTACAACTATATCAGTGATTCGCCAACAATTCTATAATAGTAGGGTGTAACAAAAAATTTTTGGCAGGTATGTAATGGCACGGTGTAACAACATTGCTTTGTTGTAACAACACCATCCGAATTTCTTCTGTGAACTTCATGTTCAGGATCTTTGACATCTGAAAGGACAAAAAAAGACCATCGATCTTTAAACAAAACATTCACCATCAGTGATTCATAAAAAGGTATAATAGATCATAATAATTGGTGAATTGGAAAAATAACAAAAGCAGGGTGAGATAGCACAAGTCAGGTTAAAAAGGTGGGAAAAAGGGTAAAGATAATCCCATAATTTAACGTTACAAAGCAAGATAAGGGAGATAAGTGTAGGAAAAAATGTGCAAAACCAGCACCCAACTAGCATGATTAAACTTATAAAATGAGTATGGTTATGTATTGAGAGCATGGATAATTTATTCTTGCAAAGGTTGACAGTTGTCATGATTTCAATGCCTTGTTCACATTATTAACGAACAACGAAAATTTTAAGGATGGATAATTATTTTGAAGTTTAAAAAATTGGCAAATCTCACTAGTACCTAATATGCAAACTATAAAATGTTTATTGATGTATTTGTAAAATTATTGAAATTTATAATGATTTTATATATACTCTCTATATAATTTTGGCGATCTTTAACCTAAACTAATTTTATATTGTAAAATTTGGGCGAATCATTTTTTATAAAAAATGGAAATTGGAGATTCTTTTTTTTGGAAAAATCATGGAAAATTAGCCCACCTACGAATATTAGCCCCTAAAATTTTCCATGTTAACGAAGGTTTAGGTCATAAAGGATTTACAAAGAATAATAGTTATCATTGTATATTTGTTTTTTTATTGGAGACCATTGAATTATTATGAAATTTGAATGCACAAGGTTGGCATCTATATGTAGTATTGCTTGGAAAAAGGTCAATGAATTATATATGATGTTGTTTCTTGTCATGCAAAGAGATTATTGTCATGATTTAATGTAGGGTTTGGTTCTATGATTATTTATTGTTGTGAGTGAAGGGATTGGCTCTATGATTATTTATCCTTGTGAATGCAGGGATTAGATCTATGATTCATAAAATTCAATTGATATTTCACTAGACAGTTTGTCACAACAGATTTGATAATAATATATTAAAATACTAAAATTTTACACTATTACAGTTTTATAAAAAAATAGATTTGTATATTTAACCATAGTTAGTGTATGAATGTGAATATAAATTATGAATAAAATTAGAGAATGATAAAATAAGCTCACACAAACACATAAGACACAAGAGATACTCTCTGGGAAACCCTTTCAGGAGAAAAATCAGCTGGAAGGTGAGGCCACTTCACTCTCTTTCTCTGTCTGGAAATATGGTTGTAAGTACAAAGAAGTAATGCATGTGGCTTGTGGGTTACTAAAGTGCACAAATAATCTTTGTGTGCTCTACCTCCTATCCCTCTTGGTTATCTTTTCTCAACTATGGAGAAAAATTCTCTTGAACGAATGGAATGGATCTTCCTCCTAGTGGCCCGGTTATAACAAAACCCGATATCATACTAATGGTTAATTTTGACTACATCAACTCTTAACTAGAGTTACAATATAGACTCTTCTAGATTATGTTACATCATAATCACATGTATAACCCATTTTCCATGAATAATGGGGGTTTACACTACATCCTCCCAAGCTATAGGTGTGAAAATAGGAAGGTAAACTTATGACTGGAATAAATTTCTCATAGGAACTTTGGCTGACACGATTCTTAAATTATTAGAAAGGTATATATAAGTAGAATGTGAATAAAAGACATTTTTCCAAACTGGCAAAATTTTACCCCCAAAAAATGTTGTTTGATGCCTCAAAATGCTCCCGGAAGGTTTCAGACCTAGTTTTTCCAAACTGGGTCCCGTTGGTAAAAATAGTCATATGAGATGATTCATCCACGTTTCCACTCCAAATGAATTGAGATGGATGTAAAACAATAAAATGATCCAATTTGGATCACACCTCCTAATTTTTGGATGATTTTGGTGACCAAAAGCTTTTACTGATTGAGGTGAGTATCCTCCACCTTCTCTTCGATGCACCATTTAGCTTTTCCTGGAAGTTGTCCCTTCAATCCAATATGACAAAGATCATGTTGCCTATGTCTTGTATTTTTGGACCTGTTTTTAAAAGAATTATCTTCTTTCAACTTGCCTGAGCATCTAGTGCCAAATCCTCCACATAAGGTAACACCTATTCCTCTTCCTAGTCTAGCATGGAAGGCTCATAGAGTTTCAAATTTTGTACATTAACAACTAAGTAATTATGCATATATGGTGTTAGAATATGTCGATAGGCATTATCACCCACCTTTTGTATTATCTTGAAGGGACCATACCTTAGAGCCTTGATTTTCTTACTAGGTCCCTGCAACCTCTCCTTGTTCAACTCTAGCCATAATGTGTCTCCTACCTTGAACAATTTCTCTATTATATGTTAATCATACCTGGACTTATACGTCTCACGCAATTTCTGTAGTGTTTCTTGTAACTATAGATGGATTTTCCTGATCTTCTCTATAATATTTTTTAGCCCTCAAAGCATCTCTTATAAGATCTTCCCTCACTCCTCCTCGTTTCCCATATGCAATATCCAAAGGTGGAGGTGGAAAATATCCAAAAAAATATCAAATGGGGACTTTCCTCTAGAAGTGTGGACTACTCTATTGTAATAATGTTGTATATATACCAAATTTTCTTCCCAGGTATTCAAATTCTTCTGGTTGTATTCCCTCAGAAGTTGTCGATATCTTCTACTTTTTGTCCATATTCTCTGACAATGTAATCTAGAATGCGCTAAGAAATATTGTATCCCTATCTGAATGATCCTCATTGGTATCCCAAATTGCACCCAAACCTATATAAAGAATAAGTTTGTTGCTTCTTTCCCACTGATGGTATTTTTACAGGGAATCAGAACAAACATATTGTTGAACCTTTCAAATACCACAAACAGGTAATCAGGTTCCTTCCTGGTTTTCAGTAAACCTCCCACAAAGTCCATAGAAATTATCTCCCAAGGACAATTAGATAGAGGTAAGAGATGATATAGACCCTATTTCCTGTTGCTAGGCTTGTTGGTACAACAAATCATGCATCCTCTTATGAACCTAGCTACTTTCTCTTGCATCTTAGGCCAATACACACACCTTTTCATGTTATCCACGATCTTCCATACACCAAGGTGCCCTACAACCTTGGAGGTGTGAGGCTCTCTAATCAGCTGCAATCGCTCACCTTTAGGAATACATAAATTATCCAACATGTATAGTAACCCATCCTAGAGATGGTATTTTTTTCACCATCGTTCACATGACTTTGACTCTGTAACTATTGATACACCTCCTTGAAGTCCTCATCCTCTGAATATGCCTCTTTGTATGCACCATGGGTGAATGGCTCCATGTTCATAAGAGTCCCCTAAGATGTAATATTTGATGTGGGTGGCCTTCAAAGCATGTCTACCAACTTGTTTGTGTTTCCCTTCTTATATTTGATCACCAAATGAAACTATTGTAAAACCCCATCCACTTGTAATGTTTGGTCTATTGTAGTTTACTCTGGGCTTGCAAGTACTATAACAGCTTATGATCTGTGTAGATTATTGTAACCTTTCCCAACATATAGTGCTTACATTTCTTCATATCTTGCACCATGGCATAGAGCTCCTTTTCATAGGTAGGGTAGTTAAGAACTGCCCCATGAAAAACTTCAGAATGGCAGAATACAAGTCTTCATCCCTGCATCAAGATAACTCCCACAACATACCAACTCACATCTGTCTCCACTTTGAAGGGTTTCTATAAGTTTGGTAATGAAAAAAATGGTGCTTGAATGATCTTCTTCTTTATCTCCTCAAAATCCTTCTGCTGACCTTTTCCCCACTGGAAACTCTTGCCACTCTTTTTTATGGCGTGGAGTGGTGCTACTACCACTGAAAATGGGGCTATGAATTTCCTAGGTATTGTGTTGCCTAAATGAAACTCATGACCTCATAAACATTAGTAGGCATTGAAAATTTCATGATGGCCTCCATATTGGAAGGATATATCCTCAACTCTCCTCCACTGATCACACACCACAGATACACTAAACATTACTGCGCAAAACTCACACTTCTTGAGATTTTCTAGCAGCTGGTGCTCCTTCAATGTTTCCAGAACTTGCGTCAAATGTGACATATTCTCCTCCCAAGTAGCACTATATACCTATATATCATCAAAATAGAAAATAACAAATGAATCTATTAAAAATGTGCAATACATCATTCATTAATCTCATAAATGTTCTTGGTGCATTACATATACCAAATGGTGTGACTAACCACTCATACAAACGTTGCCTAGTTTTGAAGGTGGTCTTCCAGGAGTCTTCTTCTTTGACTCGAACCTGGTGATATCCAGACTTCAAGTCTAGCTTGTTGAAATAATTTTCTTGTTTTAGTTGATCCAACTAATCGTTTATCTTGGGCAAATGGTATATTTTCTTGAGCGTAATTTTGTTCAACACCATGTAATATATACACATCTGCCAAGTCTCATCCTTCTTCGACACAATGATGATGGGTGACCCACATGGTGATGTACTCGGTCAAAGGAAACCATGTTCTAGCAGCTATTTCAATTGTTTCTTCACCTCACTTGTTTCTATAACAAACTACCTATACAACCCAATATTTGGAAATCGGGAGTCCAATAATTGTTGGATCTCATGCTCCACTTATCTCATAGGTGGTAACCCTTTAGGATGTTAGAACACATCCTTGTATGCTTGTAACAAATCCTCCAATTGTTGCTTTTGTTTCTTAGTACACCCCTCCAAGGATTCCTTTACTCTTAATGACTCCACTGCAGATTGAATTTCTCTTAAAAATAATAAAATATATTTCTTGCTGGAACTAATAAATTTCTTGACTTGGTGTGCACTTGTCAGTGAAATTTTTGACTTTCCATTCTGTGTGTTGATGATGAATGATTTTCCATCCTTGACGAGTCTGTATTAGTTGGATATCTTAATTAATATTGCATCACCATGTACATGTATGAACTACCAAACACGACTCCACACACATCAAGGGTAACCACATCTACATCCTTATTCACATCAACTCTACATCCTTATTTACCCATACTAATGGATATGGGTTTGGATGATCATGATCATCCAACCCGAAATTCTTGACCAGATCTACTGCAAAGAGATTCGCCTATGGTCATGAGTCAAATAGAGCATCAATATTTGTCTTCTTGACTTGTATCTTTATATGGAAGATTTTGGCCATTTCTTTCTCTTCTTCTTGTTGAAGTCTACTCAGATTCACCTCCTTCTAATTGATGTACAAACTATCTTCTCATCCACATCCGATCTTCTTTCAACTTGTTTGCTCGAATCAGTGGTCATGAGATTCTTCTTATTTTTATCTTTCTTCTTGTTCTTTGAGTTTAGATTTGGATGCAACGTCCAACATTTTTTCCAATGTATGTCCATAAATGTTATAGTGGTTGCTAAGATCTCTACACTAGGGTGTTGTCATTGTCATCTTCTTATCCTTTCCCCCTTTTTTCTTCTTCCTTCCCTCCTTATAAGTGTCTTTTTTCTCCTTTTTCTTCGATCCACTTGATTGTTCTCTCTTTAGGCATCTGTTCTCTGGGTATTGTGCATGTACACAAGCCTCGTCCACCAATTTGGGTTTGAACAACATCACTTGCTCACACAGATGATAGTGTAGACCCCCCTGATACTTGAAGAGTACATCTAAGTTCTTTTGAGAGATACCCAACATTATAGCCATCTTCTTCAATTTCGTGGTGTACTCCTACACGCTTTGGCCTAGGATTTTCCTAAAGTAATGCCATTGGATCCACTATTCCTCCACGTACCCAATGGGATAAAATTGTGACTTAATGAGGATTTTGAAATATTCCCACTTAGTCACTGGAGGTTCTCCCTCCAACCTCATGGTTTCTATGTGGCTCTCCCACCAATTCAGTGCATGGCCCTCCAATTTTAGTCATGTAATGAATTTTTTTGTCCTTGTTCAATCTAATGGACGTTGAAATAGATTTATAGTTTCTGCAAACAATGGTTCAAGTTAAAATAGTAGATATTGTCATGGTATGAATTGATATATAATTTTTCTTCCATTTTAAACAGGGACTGTGATTGGTTCACGACACATGAATTAGGTTGATATTTTTATGGCTCTTTCTTTGATTGGTTTTATGTTTCTCCCTGATTTTCTGATCCTCACTCTAATTTTTCCTCTGCATTTGAACCCCCATATTCACCAAGTATTCCCATATTTATATTCAAGGCCACAATGAGGAGGTTTACATTCCGGTCGATATCTCCGAATTTTTTTTCTAGCCGTGTAAACCTCACCTATGCATGATCATGAGGCTCATTTACAGATTTTTCTAACATGATTATGGTTTTACGATTTTTGGCCCCGCTGATCTAGATCCAAGTAATCTCCACAAATTACCCAAAGAAACTTGGCTCTAACACCAAATTATCCGTAAAATTTCATGGATATTCCACTGGATATTTCTTCACAACAAATTTGATAATAATATATTAAAATACTGAAATTTTACACTATTATAGTTTTATTAAAATTATATATTTGCATATTTAAGTGTAATTAGTGCATGGGTGTGAATGGAAATTATGCAGAAAAGTAGAGAATGACAAAATAAGCTCACAAACACACATAATACACAAGATATGCCTTTGGGAAACCCTTTTGGGAGAAAACCTATCTAGAAGGTTTCGAGAGAAAACCTATCTAGAAGGTGAGTCTAATTCACCCTCTTTCTCTTTCTAGAAATATGTTGCAGGTAAAAAGAAATAATGCATGTGGCCTACGGGCTGCTACAATTCATAAATCCTCTATATGTGCTCTACTGATTTGGATCTTGGTGGGAGGCCCCCAAGATCTAAAAAATTGAAATGTCAGACGAAAAGAGAGGAGAACACACGATAAAATAAAACACAAAGAAACTTTTTTTATTAAAACAAAGAGTAAATGTAAAAGCTACATTTTGATTGACAATCTCTCCTTTTACAAAATGTGACTTGTTATTTATTTTCTTTTTTTAGTTACAATACCATGCGTAAATTCCATGGGTGGGTGAATACCATGTAAATACCGTGAGTGAATAAATACCAGGGGTAGATGTCACTTACAATACCATGGGTGGATGAATACCATGGGTGGATAAATGCCATGGGTGGATGAATACCATGGGTAGATGAATACCATGGGTAGATGCCACTTTCAATACCATGGGTAAATTTCATGGGTGGATGAATACTAAGGGTTGATATTTACCATGGGTGAATGAATACCATGGGTAGGTACCACTTCCCATTCAGATCATTCCTCCCTCCTTAAGAAGCCATGGTTCACATTGCATGAAGGTCCCTCCTAATAAAAAATTGTTGAATATGAAGAGTCACTAAAGAGAATGGTTTTGTGTGGTTAATCCATAACCGTGATGAATGAAGATCCGAGGATAGATATACCATGTAGTTCTAGTGAACAATTGTGATACTGAAATTATGGGGCCTAGCAAATGGACTTTGAAGAATTGTGTATTTGTGGTGTTATCACTCCCTCCTACTTGTTGGAAATATGATGCAGAGTGTTGTCCTTGATGGCAACCCACTGAATGAAGATGAAGACATGCGACTGTTGACATGTGTTGTCCTTGATGGCAATCCACCTGATGAAATTGTGCTTGCTAGAATATGTTCTTGATGAAGAAAATATGATGTATCTACAGTGTGTACAAAAGGCAATGAAGAAAGGAATTCAGAATGTGCTCAAAGTATGATGAAAAGAGTATGTCTCTATGCATACGTGGATATGTCTAGGGGAAGTCGCGTATGCATGCGGAAAAGAACGTGCCAAGTCGCGTATGGGCTAAAGCGCTCTAAAAGTGCAAAACCAGGGGTAATCACCATGGTATTGACCCATTGTATTGGGTAATGATCCACCTAATTGACCCCGTCTAATGTAGTTTTTGGCTCATGGTATTGAAAGAGGGAAAACCTATATAAGGAGAAGAATTTCATTGTGCAAATCATGAGTGTGGGTGCAAGATGTCTGAGCTTGAATGAATACTTCTCTCTAAAGTAGATCTGAATGGAAAGGGTTACACTTGAAGGAAAATCTGAATGTATGATGCACCAATGATGAAGAAGGGGATCTAGATCTAAAAGATACTTGTATTTGCTAGATCTGTTTATGGAAGGCTTAGATCTGAAATTAGGCGAACATCTGTCTGAAGTGAAAGGGTAAATCTGAACTGAATATCTGATCTGAAGAAGTATGCTGCTCTATAATGATTGAAGATATATACGCTACTTCGCTGTAGAGGAAGCGCGTATATACGCGGCTTCTCTGAAGGAAAAGCGAGTATGCGTAATTAAATTGGTTCTGTAAAATGTACAGAGGTATACGCTGGTTTGTGTGGACGGAAGCGCGTATATACGCGACATCAGTGAAATAAAGGCGCGTATGAAAACTAGGGTTTGCTGAAGCATGGGGTATGGAACATCTGATCTGTTCTGCTGTATTACTGCTATCTAATCTGGGTTGTCTGAATTGGTATGTATCTGTTGGTGATGTATGTTTGAGCTTAAAAGTATGGAAAGGGTCCAGTTTGAAAATATGATGAAACGTGGCCTGCAAGTGTTGTTCTATTGAAGTTTTTGGATCCAGTGTGAAAATTGATGAAACGTGGTCCAAGGTGGTGCTGAGGGTTGTAGCCTTCGGTCGGGGATCGGGGGTTGTATCTCCTTCCGATTGAGGCTCGAGTAGCGAGATCGGAGGTTGTAGCTCCTTCCGGGAGAGGCTGTAAACAGATCGAGGAGTTGGAGCTCCCTTCAAGAAGTCCCCGGTAAACGAGCGCGGTGGAATTACTGTAACGTCTAGTAGGAGTCTGCACCAGCACATATGTTGTAAGATGTTTTCTCTATAATAAAATATTGAAGGCTGAGCAATGGCAGCGGTGGTTTTCTCCCGACTTGGGTTTCCACCTAAAAATCCTGGTGTTCATGTGTGATGCTTGTGTGATGGTTTACTCTGTTCTTACTGCATATGTTTACTATTTATTAGACATCTGATGAATGAATGATGGAATGATCTAAGTGAAGAACCTATGTCATAATTAGATATCTGTGTATACGCGATTTTCATAAAGGGTATCCGCGTATATACGCGACTCTGTTTCAGGAAAGTAGCGTATGGGTTTTAGAAGCAAGAAAAAGTAAAAGTTTTGAATATGCAGTAAATACTGATTCACCCCCCCCTCTCAGTATTTTTCCCAACAAAATTGGTTTTGAGCGAGGTCCATACCACGGGGAAGCTTGATCGCTTGAAGGAGATCCGTCGCAATGGGAAAAAAGCAAAAGAAGAAGGTTACTCAAGGAAAGAAGAAGCCTCAAAAATCATGTATAGCAGAAATTGAAGGAGATGAAACAAGTATTAATCGTTGTTCTTGTATTTTACTTGACTGTATATGCAAAGGTTATGATAGTGAAAGTGATAGTATGGAAGAGACTGTCAAGATTAAAGATGAAGAAGATTCTGACCAAGCTCTACAAGTGCTCATGGCAAAGAAGCAAAAGAAGAAGGCTACTGAAAAGGAGATATCTCAGAAAACATGTGCAACAGAAAATGAAGAAGATGAAATAGGTATTGATTGTTGTTCTTGTGATGCACTTTCCTGTGCATGCAATGGTGAAGATAGTGAAAGTAAAGTTTTGGATCTAAAGGAAGCTATCAAGAAAATTGAAGATCAACAAAGATGATTTAATAAAAGCGAAGCTATCTACAAAGAGATGATCTCTCAAATGAAAGAACAAATAGAAATGCTGAATGGACAGGTGGACAAATATCAAAGGTTTCATACGTATGCATCCAATCGAATTAAAGAACTAGAAGCAGAAATCAACGATCTAAATGCTAATCTCAAAAAATCAAGCAACAAGAATGAAGGACTTGAAGCTGCAATCATCTCTCTGCAAGCAGATCTTGAATCATCAAGTAAGAAGAATGAGGAACCTCTACAACTATTTGAAAAGGAAGGCCTTGAAGCAGAAATCATCTCTCTCAAAGAATATCTGGAAAAATCAAATAAGAAGAATGAAGAGCTGCAACAAACATGTGAAGAAAACGAAAATTGGTTCAAAGAAGAGATTCTAAATCTGAAGGATCAAGTAGAAGATGGAAGAAGGAAAAGGGAAAACGCAGCAAAGCAATTTTCTGATGATGAGGCTTGGAGGGAGTTGAGGTAAATATTCTCAAAGGTAAATTAGAAGAAAAGGATAAAATCTTGAGGTTTCAAGATAGTACTAAGATTCAGGACAATATTCTTAGTAATCATTGTCCTCCTTCTATCGAACTTGATGCTTAGTTTTTCAGCAAAATGTTGTTAAAAGGAGAATCTAGTTCACAAGGAAGTGCGAAAGACTCAAAGGATATCAATGCAAAGCCTGAAGTATTGAAAGAAACAAAAGATCAACCGAAAATCATGAACACTCAAAGGAAATCATTCAATAATGTTGAATTCTTTAAATGTCATAATTATGGGCATGTTGCAGCCAATTGCAGAAGCAGATTGTTTCAGTCTCAAACAAACAGATTCTACATAGAAAGGTACTCTGGTTTATTCAAGGGATATTGTTTTTCATGCAGCAAGTATGGTCATAAAGCAGCTGATTGCAATAGAAGGAAGAATAGAACAACACATTATGATCCTTATGCTTACTTTTCTGGTCACATAAGATGCTATACTTGTAACAAGTATGGGCATGTAGAAAAAGAATGCGGGATGAATAGATCTGAGAAATTGGACATTTAACCTGATTGGAAAGCTCAAAGAAAAATTTGGAAAAAGAAGGATAGTGAGGAAACGTAAATTACGACCCTCTTACTTGATCATCCGCTACAAAGCACTTCTCTGATTGACTGCAGGAATGATGTAAGATACATTATGAGATCTAGTAATGTATCGTCACAAGGGGAGCAATGTATGATGTCTCTCATGGTTGATTTGATTATTCTGGTTATATGTATTTCTGACAGAGCATCTAGTGTGAAGAAAAGACAGGAACAGAAGGTAAATTTGCAGGAGGAGATGAAGGTGTGAAATTTTCTATATTTCACTTTTCATACGCGGGTTCTATGAAACAAAGTCGCGTATACACGCGAGTTCCAGCTAACACAAACGCGTATGCATTGATGATGAGAAAATTTATCTGATAGCTGAAGATCTGGAGCAGAGGTCCAGGGGGAGCATCAGTCTGACTGCTGATGATTGCACTGTTAGCATTATTCTGGTTATACTCATGATAATAAAATGAAACTTGATGTCTTATGTTGAAGATTATGGATGAGTTCTATTTGTTGAAGAGTATTCGTTGTTGAGATGAAAGTCTTAGTATTCAGAGATAAGGACAGATCATGCAGAGATTGTTACTGATGGCTTGCTGATAAAATTATTCAGGTTGCACAAGTTAAGAAGGAGCACTGGTTTAGGGGGAGAAGCAGGTTGAATACTAATGATTGCATTGTTGGCAATATGACTGCTTATTCTTTGGTTATTGTGATACTCATGCTCAAAAGATGAAAAGCTTGGCAAGTTTGAACCTAGATCAGATGAAGGGATATTTCTTGGCTACTCATCGTCAAGCAAAGCATTCACATGTTACAATAAAAGGCTTCGAAAGGTTGTTGAATGTATTGATGTTGTTATTGATGAGTCTCCTGCATCTCCTAAAGAAGAAAAACAAACAAAAAAAGAAGATGATAGCAACATATGGCCTTCTACATCAGATAGCAATGATATAGATAGTGGATCCAATGAAGAACCTGAAGATGATCTATCTGAAAAAGCTCCATCCAGATATGTTCAAAAGAATCATCCTGAATCTCAAATTTTGAGTGACAAGGAATCTGGGGTACGAACAAGGAGAACTCTTGTAGGATCTTCTAATCATTTGGCACTCATATCCACAATTGAACCACCCAATGTCAATCAAGCAAGCAAAGATGAATGTTGGAGGTAAGCCATGAATGAAGAACTTGATCAAATTGAAAAGAATGACACTTGGGAATTGGTACCAAGACCACATGATAAAAATGTCATTGGAACTAAATGGATTTTCAAGAACAAGCTAAATGAGAATGGGGATGTTGTAAGAAACAAAGCTAGGCTTGGTTTTGCAAAGGGTATACTCAACAAGAGGTATAGACTTTGAAGAAACTTTTGCTTAAGCCAGCTGACTTGCCAAACCATGAGAATGTTCTTCTTCTTCAAGTTATCAACAAATCAAAGTTTATCAAATGGATATTCGTCTCACTTTTCTTAATGGTGATCTAGAAAGAGAAGTATATATAGAACAACCGGAAGGATTCATTTTGGAAATGATGCAAATCTTGTTTGTAGACTTAAAGAGCTCTATATAGTGCTCAAACGAAGCTCGAGGGCTTGGTACTACAATCTTAGGCAAATATTCATCTGCAAGGATTTTCAAAAGTGCAACAATAGCAACTTATACAAAGAAGTTGAAAATGATAAACTATTGATTGTAGTTGTAGATGTTGATGATATCATTTTTGGAAGTAACGAAGAATCTATGAGTCGAAAATTTGCTTCTGTCATGCAGCAAGAATTTGAAATGTCTTTACTTGGGGAACTAACATTCTTTCTTGGCTTGCAAGTGCATCAAACTGCAGATGGTATATTTCTATCACAAGCAAAATATCTTAAGCAAATTCTGAAGAAGTATGGCATGGAAGAATGCAAACCTGTAAGTACACCAATGATAACCGGATGTAATCTTAGTTCTCATGATGATTCTCCCCTGGTGAATCAACCAGAATACAGATCAATGATCGGAAGTCTACTTTATCTCACTGGGACTAGACCAGACATTATGCATGCAGTTGGGATTGTTGGACGATTCCAAGCTAATCCAAAAGAGTCTCACCTTCAGGCTGTTAAAAGAATATTTAAATATCTACAAGGAACTCAAGACTTTGGTCTATGGTATCCAAAGAATGCTGATCTTACTCTTCATGCTTACACTGATGCAGATTGGGCTGGAAGTGTTGATGATCGGAAAATCACTAGTGGTGGTGCATTCTATATGGGACCCCGGTTAGTATCTTGGTTCAGCAAGAAGCAAAATTCTATTGCCTTATCTACAGCAGAAGCAGAATATGTGGCTGCCGCATCTTGTTGCACTCAACTCCTTTGGATGATGCAAACCTTACAAGATTTTCAAATCAAATGTACACCTCCTGTTCCCATCAAGTGTGACAATACAAGTGCCATCAGTATTTCAAAAAATCCTGTTATGAATTCAAAGACCAAGCACATTCCCATCAAGTATCACTTTTTACGTGAACAAGTGCTTGAACAAAAGGTGAAGTTGGAATATGTGCCTTCCAAAGAACAAGTTGCTGATATATTTACCAAACCTTTACCCAGGGAAGCGTTCGAGTATTTAAGACAGAAGCTGGGAGTGTTCTCTGCCAGTCAAAAGAAAAAATCTGCATAAATTTAGTAGATGTATATTGATACGTGGGTTTCCCCGAAACACGCCGCATATATACGCGGAAGTTCTCGCACAAAACCGCGTTGTGAGCCCGATTGCCGACAAATTTGGTTGAGTCACTTTCAAAGACAAACTCGCGTTGTTTTTTGGTATATCCGATAATCGTTTTAGTATCTCTCTCCGTGGTGTTCCAGTTCTCATAATCCTTTTTCTAATGATTTTATAAAGATGCCTTGATGATTTGTTGGTGAAAGTGTTCAGGATGCACAAACTAAGGGGGAGCCTTAGTCTGTTGGTAAGGATACTTGGATGCACAGATTCAGGGGGAGCATTAGCTTTGCTAAATATAATGCACTATTGGCATTATGATGTCTTTGAAATATGTTCTTTGAAGTTTTCCTGTGTTGGTTGTAAATGGTAATATTTGTAATTTGATGAAAAGGTCTTGTTGAGACCCATGATGTAAAATTGTAATATTCAGTCATGTAAGGACTTGTAAATTTTGTAAACCCACTTGGTTGGGTAGCTGAGTCAAAATTTGTAAACCCACTTGGTTGGGTAGTTGATGTAAGTATGAGTCATTGGTGATAGGAAGTTCATAGAGTCATGTATTTCATTGAAAATATGTTTGAAGATTCAGCATGAACTCAGGGGGAGCTTGGTCACTTCAGTATACATCAGATCTGCAGAACGCTTCTTCTACATGAGGAGAAAAGGGGGAGAGTGTGTTGGTTTTGATCCGCCCTTTGCCCTTGATGTAAAAGGGGGAGAGTGACATGGTGTTTGAATGAAGAGAAAGAATGGTGTCAAAGAATGGGGAGAGTGAGAGTGACATGGTGTCATTGTATTCTTAATATACCTATCTGTTGTGGTGATCAAACACCATCGTGGTTGCCATCAAGTCCAAAGGGGGAGATTGTTGGAAATATGATGCAGGATGTTGTCCTTGATGGCAACCCACTGAATGAAGATGAAGACATGTGACTATTGACATGTGTTGTCCTTGATGGCAATCCACCTGATGAAGTTATGCTTGAGAGAATATGTTCTTGATGAAGAAAATATGATGTATCTACAGTGTGTACAGAAGGCAATGAAGAAAGGAATTCAGAATGTGCACAAAGTATGATGAAAAGAGTATGTCTCTATGCATACGCGGATATGTCTAGGGGAAGTCGCGTATGCAGCGGGAAAGAACGTGATAAGTCGCGTATGGGAAAAAGCGCTCAAAAAGCGCTCATAAAGTGGGGCCCGTGGTATTGAAGGCTCATGGTATTGTTTTGGCTCATGGTATTGAAAAAAAGGGGCCCGTGGTATTGAAGACTCATGGTATTGATTTGGCTCATGGTATTGAAAAGGGGGCCCGTGGTATTGAAGAAGGATAAACCTATATAAGGAGAAGAAATTCATTGTGCATGTCATGGGTGTGGGAGCAACATGTCTGAGCTTGAATGAATCCTTCTCTATGAAGTAGATCTAAATGGAAAGGGTTACAATTTTAAAGGAAAATCAATGTATGATGCACCAATGATGAAGAAGCGGATCTAGATCTGAAAGGTACTTGTATTTGCTAGATTTGTTTATGGAAGACTTAGATATGAAATGAGGCGAACATCTGTCTGAAGTGAAAGGGTAAATGTGAACTGAATATCTGATCTGAAAAAGTATGCTGCTCTATAATGATTGAAGATCTATACGCTACTTCGTTGTAGAGGAAGCGCGTATATACGCGTCTTCTCTGAAGGAAAAGCGCGTATGCGCAATTAAATTGGTTCTGTGATATGTACAGAGGTATACGCTGGTTTGTGTGGACGGAAGCGCGTATATACGCGAAATTAGTGAAATAAAGGCGCGTATGAGGGTTAGGGTTTGCCTACATGTGGTAACCTAAATTTCATACCGTTCAGACATCGCTATCCGATCCGGGTTGTCCGACCTGGTATGTATCTCATATGCATGTTTGAGCTTAAATGTATGAAGAGCGTCCAGTTTGAAAATATGATGAAACGTGGCCTGCAAGTTGTGTTCTATTGAAGTTGTTGGATCCAGTGTGAAAATTGATGAAACGTGGTCCTTAGAGGTGCTGAGGGTTGTAGCCTTCAGTCATGGGGTCGTAGCTCCCTTCCAGGTGAGGCTGGTAAACGAGGTCAGGGGGTCGTAGCTCCCTTCCAAGTGAGGCTGGTAAACGAGATCAGGGGGTCGCAGCTCCCTTCCAGGAGAGGCTGGTAAACGAGCGTAGGGGGGTGCCTGCATGCTGGTAGAAGTCTGCACCAGCACATATGTTGTAAGATGTTTTCTCTATAATAAAATATTGAAGGCTGAGCAACGGTAGCGGTGGTTTTCTCCCAACTTGGGTTTCCACCTAAAATCCTGGTTTTCATGTGTGTTGCTTATGTGTGATGATTTATTCTATTCTTACTACACATGTTTACAGTTTATTGAACATCTAATAAATGAATGATGGAATGATATAAGAGAAGAATTAATGGCATAGCAAGATCTCTGTGTATATGCGAGTTTTATGAAGGATATCTGCGTGTATACGATAGTTAGCTTCAGCAAAGTAGCATATGGGTTTTAATGAATTGAAGTAAGAAAAAGTTTTGATTAAGTCCTAAATACTGATTCACCCCCCCCTCTCAGTATTTTTCCCAACACTACTTCCCAAGGCTGAGAATGGAGCTAAAGGAAGGTAACCACAAACCAACCTTTAGGGCAGGTAGTTAGCCCTACCAAGACTCGAGAGGGCTCTCTTAACATCACTTTGTAGCCAAAATTATGACTTTATATATATTTTTAGGCTAGTTATGATGCTTATTAGATTAGGATTTTTGTTTGTTTGGAGTTTTGTTGGATAGGGATGACAGTTAGGAAACTAGGTCTAGGGTTTTGGTTTGATTTCAAAGGATTAGTTGTAGAGGTAAGGGTGGACAGGTAGGTAAGATAAGAAGCATGATTAAATTTTCAATGTGTATATAGTGAATAGAGAGGGAGTCAAAATGATAAATAAACTGAATTCATTCATCAGAAGAACAGAGACAATTTCATGAAAATATTATAGAAAATAGAGCATGGAAAGCATGATTTCTATCAATAAAGTGATAAGACTTAGCATAAAGAAGCATATATGTGAAATATGAGTAACATAACATTCAACATCATAAGTTTACAGAAAAAAACAAATTCTCAAAGGCAAACCACAAGAGTCTCAACACTATGTCTGCAACATTGTCCTTTATTGCATTAGCAAAAGCTTGTACAGTAGCCCCACTGCAAATAACAACTATCCAACCTATAAAAACACTTGAGGTGGACTACTTATAGAAAATAGAGTTAATGAAACCTCATAAGGTCGAAATACTATAAAAAAAGCATCATAATTACATCAGATGAGTCACTTCCTAGAATCAAGGGAAGTTAGAAACTTATCCCTGAAATTTAGCTAAAGACTAGGACTGTGTGTCTCCTCCATTAAATTACATGTTTCCTCATCATAGAGGAAAAAAAACCTCAAAAAAATAAATTTCCAGCTCATGGGACAACTAGCATCGAATTTATAGAGTTTTCTAGGCATGACAGATGTCTGAAAGAAATCCTATGTAGAAACGTCGCACCAGTAGTAGAAACACCATGCCAGTTTTGCAGAGGCATGGCACTAGTTTAGGGGTGATTTTGACCCACTTACGAGAATCCAAATGAAAATCTGAAAGCTGACCTGAGTAACCCTATGATTCTATTTTCCATAACACTTTTAATCTTGGGAAAAACCCCCAAGAAGGCCTCCAAAAGTTGTTTTTTCGAACCTCACTCTAGAAGCATCGTGCTTAGTCCAAAACAGTGGAAAAAGCATAGAAGTGAGGAATTTTTTTGCACTTTTATCAGAAACCAGAGCTTTCATTGGAAAACCAACTCTATATATGGCATGTACTAGTCAATATGGACCCATCTATGTAAGCAAAAATTGATTTGGAATCTTTGAGAGAAATTGTCGTGCCTCGATGCGATGCTTCTGTGGAGACAAAATTTCCATATTTTTGCAAAAATCACCAAAAATACAAACACTTCTTAAAATTGACCTAAATTTTACCTATAGCACTTTTGGAGGATGGGATAAACATCCATGGATGCCTTAGCAAGGAGTTGTAAGTTTTACTTCTCCTTGAGCTTCATTTGAGCTTCTTTAAGCTTCTTTTTCATTTGTTTGAGCGTGATTTGTGATTTTTTGTTCCTGACACAATAATGATCGGTCATATGTCTCTGGAGGTTATTATTCTTTTTATATTTCTTCAACAGCTTCTCAAGGTGCCCATAGCCGTATCAAGCCAAAATTCTTTGTCTTTATTGATTTCATCAAGAATTAGCTCATTAAAAGTATACCATCTTGATTTAGGAGTTGTTAATTCTCTTTCTCTCTGAAGCACCTTCTTGATGCCTCTTGTCCTTGGTCTTCTTCTTCTTGTTCCAACTTCTACATCCTCCAGCTAATCATAATCTACTATCTCTTTTCCCTTGAATTTATCTACCTAAACATGTACCTTTGGCTTGTCTTGGAGGAGTAATTTCACCTTTAACTAAAGATCTTCTTATTGTAGGAATGCGATATAAGAATTTTAAATTGAGAAAACCTCCCTCAACTCTGTTATTTCCTCATATTTCTCCTTTATGAGTTCCTCAAATGAATTATCCTTCATGTCCTCTTCCATGTCAACTTCTTGGGGTGCTTTTTCATCATGGTGCTACAATGGTGACTCACCATCATGGCTAGGTGGTTGCTCCATTGTTTGTCTTTGCTTAGGTGTAGTTTCAGGTGTCAATACACCTCTAATGATCTTGGGGGGGGGGGGCGGGAGAGAACCATTCTCTTTACCGTCTCATAGGTTTGAGTAATCTCTACACTAGGTTTTTTTGAAATCTGAGCCTATCTTCTGGAAGATCCAACCTCCTTTGGTTGTATTGATGTTGTAGTATGAAAAATGGGTGGACTAGTAGCAGGATTTGATGCTACTTTCTCCATGAAAAATTCCTAGGTCATGTTGTTTACTGAGAGGTGGTGTAAAAAAATAATCTTAACCAAACCATGGTGAAATATATTGGGATGACGATTTCAACCTTTTCTTTGTAATTTTTCCGACATCTTGACATAACTCCTAAACAGATAATTAGATACATTGAGAGATTTTGTAGTTGTAAAGTGCATTAGTAACCAGATATGGCATTGGTAAAGTCTTGAAAATCTTCCCTCGCATGTAAAATATTTCATGATGAGCTTCATTAATGGGGAATTATTATCAAGTAGATTCCTGAAAGGGAAAACATGTTCAAGTTCATCTCTACTATGTGGTTTTAGGAACATTGGGTAGTTTTCAAGGTCCAATTCCATGCCCTTGAACCAAATTTCTCCTTCATTTGGAATGCATGTTGTTGAAGTGATGACATCTACTAATAGAGTGAATTGAATTCCTGCAATGGTGGCCTTGTCTCTACTAAAGCTGGTGGAAAAAAGGGAATTCAGTGGGGCATTACATCCTACCTCCATGTTCTTCTCAAAAAATCTCAGACATCCATGATTTCAAAACATCTCCTGGCATATGGGGAGGCATTAGGTTCTTACAATGTGGATGGCTCAAATATATACTGGTGGCCTCCTTTGTGAGATTTATTTTTGGTCTACATAGTAGTTGTGAACACAATCAAACCCTCCTAGATGAAATGAGTGGGTAGGGATGATGAATTTGGGAAAATAAGGGATATGGATAGGATAGTTTTAGGGGTTTTGATGAGGTATAAGAAGGTTGAGGAAAATTCCCCAAAAAAATTCAGGCAGTAAGGTAATGTGTTAGCTTAAGGATACAAGTGCAATTACTTGAAATAGGTATGGGAAAGTGGATTAAAATAGGAAAACACAAATATTTTCCAATTTTTTTGTGAAAGTGTAGTGGGGACTTAAGGTTTTTATGGAAATATGGTAAGGAGGCATGTAGATGGTAGGGGTTATTTAGGGTATGGTTTGTAAAGGATGAGTGAAGGTTTAGATGGTAGGAAAAAGGGTTTCCAATGTTTAAAACCAATCAATAAAGGAGAAACCCTAAAACATAGGAGAGAAAAACCCTAATGATAAAAAGCACTCATACAATCATGAATTGACTTGAAGGAGGTAGTTAAGGTGATCAGTTACTGGTTTCGGAGGTCAGAGGAGGTTTGAAGAGTTTTTTTGAAGCTTTAGAAGCTGATTTGGAGACTAAAATACAAAAACATAGCACTCTTTGCAGAAACGTAGCATTGCCCAGAAGTGTAGTGCCAATACCTAGAAGTATCGCGCTAGCTCAAAAACATCATGTAGCTCCTTTAGAAACATCGTAGAGCCTCCAGAAGCATAGAAGAATGGATTTATTTGCAAATTATTCCAATTTTCTTCCACATTTCGCAATGGTAAGGTATTCTAAAGGTGAGAGATGAACTTTTATTGAGCAAGAAGAGATAAAATGATTGAATGAAAGCACTTCTTCCATTTTTATAACATCAACAAAACACCTTTTTTGTCATTTAGTGAAAACATGACCTTTTTGAAGAACACATTGCTTTTTTAATCTTTTGACAATGAAAAAAGATTTTGAAAGAATACAAGTTGTCTCTTTTTATTCACCTACCTAAGCTAACTCCGTTTTAAATATGACTTCGTATGATGGAAGTGAATGATCCTTCTTTTTTCCTTTTTATGAAAAAAAATGGACTTTTATGGAGGCGAAGTGAAAGATACCTAGACACTGGCCTAGGTGAAAACATGGTGACTTGAATTGAAACTCAAGATGAAAATGAAGGACATGACCCATGAAACAAAAATAATCATGAATAAACTGAAGGGAGTAGCTTTTAAATACCTAGATATATCCAACAATCAAAATTTTATTCAAAAACTAACTTGGAAATGTAAAATTTTGACCTAGAACAAGTACTAGAAAATTTTGAAAGAGCACATATTGATCATTGAACATTAGATACTAACATTGGCTCTAGCTGGGGATGGAAACTCCTTGAGGAGGTGTCAAGAACACCGTAGATCAGGTAGCCTTATCCATTTGGTTATGGAGTCAAAACTAGAAACTGAAACAGCTTCGATGAACTGAAAAACTGACTCAAAACGTGACATAACATTTTAAGTTTTTTTGAAATAAAACCATCACCTGATCATATAAGTCTCATGGTATTCTCCTCAAGCTTCAAAATTTTGCAACAACTTATTATTGACAACAAATAAAAGTGATATTTACAATTAAAGTGAACTTTTTATTCAAACTTAGGTAAGGTAGTGTTTGAGGAACCTACCATTCACCGATCCTCCTAGAATTTCTTGACCATAAAGATCTTCTAACAAGAATGCCTTATTACCTTTCATTGTTGTGATCTTGTATGAACCTTTCCATAAATGATCAAAATTACCGTACTTAACTTTGTATTCACTTTGGGCATCCCACTGAAGGACAACATCTCCTACTTTGAAATCATCAGCTTTGATCTTCTTATCATACACTTTCTTGATTTCCTCTTGAAGTTTTGAATTATGATTGAACACTTCTTCTCTTGTCTATTGTAAAAGAATAATTTGACAGATTCTTTGTTGGATATCATTTGGTTCAATGTCGATCTCTTACAGAATTTTCATCACTGGGATAAAAAAAGGAGTGGTAAATGTTGTGTTAGCATCATACACAAGTTGAAAAGGAGAAATATTAATTTATCTCTTCGTGCTAATTCTATCCTCCCATAGAGAATTTATGAGCTTCATGTTCCAATTTCTCTTGTTCTCTTGCAGCAACTTCTTAATTATATTCACCAATGATTTGTTTGATGATTTAGCCAAACTATTTCCTTGAGGATAGTATGTTGTGGAATTACCAAGTCTTATGTGATATTTATCACAAAATACTTAAAGGTAGTTGTGTTGTTAGTAATAATTTTTTGTGGACAAGAAAAACAAGACAAGATATTACTTTCCAAAAATTGAATGACGATAATATATGTATATTGCCTCGTCGGAATGGATTCAATCCACTTTGTCAAGTAATCAGTGGCAGTGAGTATCCATTTATGCTAATCTAATGAAGGAGGATGGATCTCGCCAATGAAATCAAGACCCCATTGCTGGAAGGGTGCTTTAACTACGATGGGTTTTAAGGGTAGCGACAAAAGCTTTCTTTTTCCTTGAAAAAATTGACATTCATGATAGCTCATGACAATATTATACACATCTAGAAATAAAATTAGCCAATAGAAGCTATCCCTCAGAATATTATTTGTTATATTCTTCCAGAAAATATGACCACCATAGTCACCTTTATGAAATTTATTTATCACTTCTTCAACTTCTCCTTCTACCAAGAAATTCAAAAAAACTCCACCTAGATCTTTCCAATAAAAATCATTGTTAAAGATGCAATACTTAAGAGCCCTCAACTTCAAAGATCTATATTTACTACTAGGGAAGCCGAGAGGAGGATTCAAGTGTTAAAAAACATAAACAATATCAGTGTACCATGGCGATGAAATAAAAATTTTAGATACCTCAGGTAATGAATCAACCTCTTCATCTTTAGATAATGCAGCAATAAAATTGATATCTAAAACATGAAGATTGGATTCCGCCATAAGCTTTTCCAAACCTTGTCCCTTGATCAGTTTTGTAGGCTTGATCTCCAATTCATACTCCAACATAGCAACGATCCATTTTCCACATTGACCTTGAGGATCATTATGTGTAAGAAGATATTTGACAGTAGCATTTGGAATATATGAAATCAAATGAGAGTGAAGAGTATAGACTTGGAAGTCCTTCAATTCTTTAACTAACACCAAGGCCTATTTTTCAATAATATTTTACTTCAAGGCTACATCTCTAATGGTTCTACTAAAGAAAGTGATGGGTTGTTCTATTTTCTGAATTTTATTTTGCATGAGGACAATAGCTAGAGTATGCTTCAAAGAAAAGGAAAATATGATGAAATCAAGTGTTTAATCTGGACTAATAAGAATAGGAGCACGAGATAGAGAAAATTTTACTTGATTGAAAGAATTATTTTCTTCCTCAAACCATTTTACTTCACTATATTTCTTCAGCATGTTAGTAATTTTCCTTACGCATTCAGCAAGATTGGGAACAAACCTTCTCAGAAAATTTATTTTACCATTGAATGACTAAATATCCTTCTTTCTTCTAGGATAGTCCAAGCTTTGAATCACTTCAATTCTTGAAGGATCTATTCATATGTTGTCTTTTGAAATTATTTGGCCCAAAAATTTTCCTTACTCCATATCAAACATGCTCTTCTTAGGATTCAACTATATGCCAAATTTCCTACATCTCTGAAAAATTGTTTTCAAGTCCTGCAAGTGTTTCTCATCTTTCTTGGAGAGAAAAAGTGATATCATCAAGATATATGACAAATAAGATATCCTTTTCATTGGCAAAAGCAATGTCCATTACTCACTGAAAATTTTCTCCTGCATTTTTCAATCCAAAGGGAATTTTGGCATACATGAAGGTATTGTTGAGCCTTAAGATTGTGCTTTCTTTCATCTTACTTTACCTCCTTTTCCTTTGTCCATTGTTATCCTAGACCCAATTTATCAATGAATTTAGTTAAAATTACTTTTAGAATGATTAACATGACTGACTTGCTAAGTTTTGTGATTTTTGTCATTGTAATGCATTTTGACCGGCACTAGCTGCAGAATGCAAACATTCCGTAGCTTACCGGCAATTCTGCAGTTGTCTTCACGTTTGGGTATGTTCCAGGTGGCCTCTCAAGAAAAACCGCATATGGGTATATTCCACGTCATGTCTACATTGTTCGTTGCTCACCATGAAGGAAGAAACGAATTCTGGATATGGTTTTGGTACGTGGGAATACATTTAAGAAGACAGACTTCTAATAGGACTGTCTTAGTCCAGATGTCCTTTTCCTTTTTACGCAGCCACTTCAAGGGTCCTAATGTGATTTTGATAAGGAAAGACAATGATCCTGGAATTTTTCCAAGTCTTGTTATGTAAATTTGTTATAAAAACACTTGGGAAACCGAGAGCTAGGCTAGATTTTGTTCCAGATTTTGCTTAGATTTTGTGCTACATTTCTGAGACGCAGATTGCTCTGTTCAAGTTATTTCTCCTTTAATGAAGAAGACAGTGTTGTTTTGAAAAGCGTTGAGCTGATTTGGTGTTAGATTTCGTCTGGTGGTAGAGGGCCCCTGCCTCCTGCACGGTTTTACTTGCGTAAATTAGATAAGTATCTTAGTTGCCTTTACATTTCTGAAGTTTGAGTGCATAGTTAATTCTGTAGCCACTATAGTTATACTCGTTCTAAAAACTCTTACAAAAGAAGAAACTCATCCAAAAGATTATGATAATGAATGGGAAATGGCTATAGTGTTGTAGGATTTAATTGTAGTTTCTTTTGTTCACTATCACAGTTACATTTTTTCTAAATATTCTTCCAAAAGAAGAAACTCTTCCAAAAAATCCTTATGATGTCCAAAGCATGACTGTGATAAAGAATGTTTTAGTTGTTTGTTTTTACTAAGTAACATGGCTGACCTTGCTCTTAAAACGCCCTTCCAAAATATAATAATTATGGGTAGGAGACAGCTGTGACATCTTAGTTTTTGAATTTCTTTCAGTCTTTATGTTTGCATTTGCACTGAATTGTACAGTCAAGATTATTCTAAGAAACTCTTCCAAAATACCAATCATGATGGACAAACAGGCTGTATAATCCCATAGAATAATGCATGATAGTTTAGTTAGAATGCTCCGGAGTCTAATTGCATTTAACTCATGCTCTGTATTTTGTTTTGAGTTTGATAATGACTTGTTAGTTCAACATTGTTTTAGACTAGTGACATCTTAAGTTCAGTTTTAGCTTAACTCATTGCATTTGCACTCCACATTCAGTAGTCATCCACTTCATATTAGATTACTTCAATTGTTAAACTTAACAAAACAACCTTCATTATTTACAAACCTCTTCTTGTTCCAAATCTATAATTGATTCATAAACATAAGAACAGAAGGCAGTATCATTTCAAGGTATGAGGTACTTTTGCAGCTTCTTTACTACTTCATAAACAGAGCCTTTCCTCAAAAGAGTACCTTAAAAAGAAATCTATAACTCTTGGGTGAGGTTTAGTGATGATTAACTAAATTGTAGAATAGAGTTAAGAACTAGTCTTAGAATAAAGATCTTATGATGGTATCAATGTTTTCCTCCAAATATGCTTCAACAAATCTCTAATCATGGATAAAATGTTGCATCATTATAAGCTAGTTGTTTAATTGTTTAGATTAGGAATATTTTCATACTTAGCCGACTTTTTCTCAAAATCTCTTTCAAAATACCTTTATTGTTAACTGACAAGTTGAGTTGAGGTTTTGAGTCATTTTCTTAAAAGTCATTATTAAGCTTTGTTTCTGTTTAGTCATAGTTTGGATTTGATTTTGTTTCAGTAGTTGCCTTTGCATTCATCACTTTTCGTCAACCAATCAGGTTTCACTCTGTTTTAATCATTAGCTTCTTTCCACTAGCTTTCTAGTCATGTTCCTTGTGAACATAAAACTACCAAAAGACCAAAAACACTAGTAAATCATCACAAAGACCAAAAACATCATAAAACACTAAACGCAACGCATTAAGAGACAAACACCTAGGCACATACGGTGCACTTCACTTCAGCAGTTTACCAACCCTGGTTGACAATTAAATGAACTCAATTTAGGAGACTAGATTGAGACCAAACATTTTGGCGTCGTTGCATGGGAAGTGAAAACTAGGTAACCTTTGTTTCTTAGCATCCAAAAACAATTATATGCGTAGGGAGAGAGATTCAAGGGGAAGATTTATAAGGAGCAGAAGTAGAAGTTTGATTTCTAGAACACCACTTGTTTCATCTAGATCCAGATCTAGTACACCTTCAACTCAGACCCACATTCCATCCTTTACTGATCCTGGACTCCTAGAAGATATAAGGCCATTTATTCCATTAGAGAAACCTTCGACTTCATCCACTGAACCTGCCATAGAAGAAGATATAAAAACTCCTGTTAGGGACACAAACCTTTCCACTTCCACAGGAGAGTCAACCATGGCAGAAGAAGGAGGAGGAGGATTTTTTAATGGATAACACACACTATTTGGAGGTAGAGGTAGAGGTATAGGAGAAGGAGGTAGAGGAGAAGGAGGTAGAGGTGCAGATGGAGGAAGAGGTAGAATAGGAAGCTCTTTTGGGTTCCATATAATTGATGAAGAAACCAATACAACCATGAAAAACATTTCACCCTCTGTCCTTCCAAACTTCTGTGGACTTAAAACTAAAGATCCTGAGACCTTCTTATTTGAATTTGAAGTTCTGTGTAGAACTTATGACTACTTACAAGATGCTCAAAAACTGAAATTATTCCCTTCAACCTTGAAAGGAGTAGCATTGAAGTGGTTTATGAGTCTGGTCAGCAGTTCTATTAGAACATGAGAAGACATGAAACAAGCATTTCTAGAGAGGTATTTGGATTATTGTATGCCGGTTAATCATAAGGAAGAAGTGTTCAAGATGTTACAAAAAGAAGATGAAAATTTGGAAGATTTGTTGGAGAGATTTAATTACAACATCAAAAGAGCAAAAATGGAAAACCTAGATCAAGACACCTTAAAAGCTCTTTTGTTGAAAAAAATTAGGGATGAATGGTTGGATATCCTTAACATGATGGGAAAAGGGGATATATCATAGCTCACATTACCTGAAATATCTGAGTTATGTATCAACCTTTCAAGATGGAAATCTAAAACTGTCAAAGGTCCAAGAGATCCTGCTCTTGCAAGGGCAAGTAAGTCTGCTTCTGGGACAGTAAGTAGATCAGAAATAGGACACATGCTTGATGATTTTAAATCTGACATCTTAGGGAGTCTTAGTGAACAAATAGACACCCTTAAGATACAAAACAAGAAAAAAGCTGAATCTGATGCCTTGGAAATCTTTTGTCCCAAATGTAGAAAGAAACGTGCCTTGAGAGAGTGTCCTTTGGATGTAAAAGTTGTAGAAACCTGTGTCATTTGTTCTTAAAAACATGAGGCCAAGAATTGTCCTTCTCTTCCTGGTCTCAAAGTTGTCTTTCAGGAGGAAACTCCTACAGATTCCACAGAGTCTCTCAACTTTGTATCTAGAAGGCCTTGGCAAGGACCTCAGACACAAGGATTCCATGATCAAATGTATAATCAACCTCCACCTTGGAATTCTTGGCAGCAACCTTGGCCTCAATTTCAAAATTAATCTCCAGCTTGGGCACAAGGATCACAAAGTCCCTATGGAAGATACTCCCCATACTATCAGTATCCACCATCCTATCCACCATACCCACATTTTTATCCTCAAAATCCTCAACAAAATTTTCCTCAAAATATTCAACAAAATCCTCAACAACATCATCAGAACCAACCACATCAAAATCAACCACTTTCATTACCATTCCCTCAAAAATCAAATCAATTGCCCGCTCAACCCATACCAAACCCCAATAATAAGAACCCTCAGAATACATACATGATAGAAGGCCAACAATTTCCAACTTATTTAATTACTCCTCTAGACCTTAGTGATGTTCAACTTAGGTCTGGAAGGATACTTGAAAAGAGGAAACATTCTGTGATCATACAAGAACAAGATAATTCTGAGGAAGACTCTCTACGGGTGAATAAAAGTCTTGAGGAAGACACATCCTTTCAAGACCCAAACACTGAAAAATTAAAGCAAAAAGATCCAATAAATTCAACTCCTGTATTAGAGCAACCATCTACATCTACTTCTATACCTCCCTTTCCGGAAATATTACAAATTGATAAGGGTGTAGAAAAACAAATCATGGTGCCTAATTATGATTTCCTAGATGAGCTGAGAAATGTTTGCATTAAAATTCCATTATTACAAGCCATCAAGGAAATTCCAATTTTAGCCAAAACAATAAAGGAGTTGAGCATGAAGAAAACAAGAAAAAGAATAAGAGAAACAAATAAAATTCAACTGGCAGGACAAATAGCAGACATTATGATGGGCAATATTTCTATTCCAAAGTATCTTGACCCAGGAAATCCAGTTGTCAAAATTCACATCAATGGAATTGAAATCCAGAACACACTCATTGATTTAGGAGCATCAATCAATATCATGAGTAGACAAGTCATGGATAAACTGAAACTTCCTAATCTTCTCTTTACACCCACACTATTACAATTAGCAGACAGATTTGTGATCAAACCAGATGGGGTAATAGAAGACATTCCAGTGTCCCTAGATTCTTGGGAGTACCCTATGGATTTTATGATCCTAACTCCTAAGAATAATCTAGGAGGACATCCTGTTATATTAGGAAGACCTTGGTTGGCTACAGCTGATGCTTTTATTAGTTGTAGATCCGGTGATATGTATATCTCTGATGGTAGTTCAACTAAGAAATTCACTTTATATCCTCCAGCTAGGACAATTACAGATTTAGATGACACTCAATGGATAGAGGATGAAGAAGATTTACAACCACTCTTCACAATTTCAGAAATTAGTGAAGATAATCAAATTCTGAATACTCTAGAAAACTTTGAATCCTCTCCGTAACACAAATATGAATCATTTCAAGAGGGATCCAATATTGAGTTTTTGTCATCTAGGCAGATGTCTCTTCATTCTATGGACAAATTTGGCAGCTCTACAAGTGAAATTTTTCCAGGCAAAACTTTGAACATAAACAAGAACCTAGAAAAATTTCAACAAGAAGAGTTAGTCAAAGTATTACAGAGACATTCTTCTGCATATGCATGGGAATACACTGACATGAAAGGGATAAGTCCCAAGACTTGCACTCATCACATCTATATAGAGGAAAATTGCAAACCAATCAGACAACCTCAAAGACAGATGAATCCAAATCTTAGGGAAATTGTTAAAGAAGAATTGCAAAAATTGTTAAATGTCAATTTCATCTATCCTATTTCAGATAGTCAGTGGGTTTCTCCTTTGGTAATTGTGCCAAAGAAAAATGGAAAATGGAGGGTGTGTGTTGACTACCGAGAACTGAATAAAGCTACTCTTAAAGACCATTTTCCTTTACCTTTCATAGATCAAGTATTAGATACATTAGCTGGCAAAAAGTACTTTTCATTCTTAGATGGGTTTAGTGGTTACAATCAAATCCAAGTAGCACTTGAAGACCAAGATAAAACCACATTTACTTGTCCTTGGGGTACCTATGCCTACCGAGTATTACCATTTGGATTATGCAATGCACCCGCAACATTCCAAAGGGCAGTATTAGGAATTTTTTCTGATATAATACATGACTATGTAGAGGTGTACATGGATGATTTTACAGTTTATGGGGATACATTTGAAGAGGCTTTAGAAAACTTGGAAAAGGTCTTAAAAAGATGTCAAGAAGCAAACCTTTCTCTTAGTCATGAAAAATGTTTTATGATGTTCACTGAAGGTATTGTTTTATGGCATCACATTTCAGGGGATGGGATTAGAGTTGATGAGTCAAAAGTTGAAGTCATCTCTAACTTATCCATTCCAAGTTGTCAAAGAGATGTTAGGATTTTTCTAGGATTTACAGGATATTATCGGAGATTTATAGAAAACTTCACCAAAATAGCATCTCCACTCTTCAAATTACTTACCAAAGATTGTGAATTCAAATGGACTTCTGATTGCCAGTTAGCTTTTGAAACCCTGAAAACCAAAATTTCTGAAGCACCTATATTAAGGGGACCTAACTGGAAGTTACCTTTTCATATCTCCACAGATGCCTCCGATACAGCTCTAGGAGCAGTATTGGGGCAAAAAGACTTGATTCCCCATGCCATCTATTATATCAGTAAAAATTTGACTCCTGCAGAGTTAAACTATACTGTAACTGAAAAAGAGTTTTTAGCTGTTGTTCATGCCATTAACAAATTTAGACACTATATAACAGGCTATGAAACTTTTATTCATACTGATCATTCTGCAATTAGATACTTAATGAATAAATCAATCACTAATGGCAGAGTTATAAGATGGTTGTTATTATTGCAAGAATTCAACATTACTATTCTAGATAGGTTTGGAAAAAAAAACACTGTGGCTGACTTCCTGTCTAGAATTCAAAATATCAAAGATGACACTCCAGTTGAAGATCAATTTCCTGATGAATATCTTTTTGCAATCTCTACTCAAACTCCATGGTTTGCTGATATTGCTAATTATTTAGTTTCGGGAAAATTTCCTTCAATTATGAATGCAAGGGATAAAAGAAAAATCATTAATGATAGTGCAAGATATTCATGGGTCGCTAATGAGTTGTACAAGACAGGTTCAGATTTGATCATTAGAAGGTGTGTTCGTGAAGATGAGATGCCTGAAATTCTCAAGGCATGTCATGATGAACCTTGTGGCGGACACTTTGCAGATAAGAGGACTGCCTATAAGATCCTTAATTTAGGATATTATTGGCCATCTTTGTTTAAAGATGCAAGGGAGTATGTCAAAAGGTGTGACAGTTGCCAAAGGGTAGGGAAACCTTCTCCTTCAGGTGAGATGCCATTACAACCTCAGGTACACATTGAACCTTTTGAAAAATAGGCTTTGGATTTTGTAGGACCTATTAGTCCTCCATCAAGACAAAAGAAATATATATTAGTTTGCACTGATTATGTTACTAAATGGGTAGAAGCCAAGCCATTACTTGTTGCTAATGAATCATCTGTAGTTACTTTTCTTTTTGAGGATATTTTTACTCGTTTTGGTGTCCCAAGGGAAATTGTTACAGATCAAGGAGCTCAATTTACATCAAGGCTAGTGGAGAAAATGATGGAGAGATACAAAATCAGGCATAGAAAATCTACTCCTTATCATCCACAAGCAAATGGTCAAGTGGAATCTACTAATAAAGTCATTGAAGGAATCCTAACAAAGACTATTCATTTACATAGAAGAGATTGGGTAGATAGGCTTCCTGAAGCCTTGTGGGCCTATAGAACTACATGGAGAAACACAACAGGCCATACTCCTTATGAACTTGTTTATGGAAAGCAAGTTTTGTTCCCCATAGAGTTCCAGATTCAAACTTTCAAAATGGTAGTTCAGCTAGGACTTGATTTAACGGAGGCACAAAAGCATAGACTGGAGCAGATTAATGAATTGGATGAGATCAGACAAGATGCAGTTCAGAAAACAAGTCTAGTCCAACAACAAAGGACTAGATGGCATGACAAGTACATCAAAGAGAAGAAATTCAAAGAAGGTGACTGGGCTTTCTTGTTTGATTCAAAATTCAAGGATTTTCAAGGTAAATTTCAGACACATTGGCTTGGGCCATATGAAATTGTTGAAATTTTTTACAATGGAGCAGTAAAAATTAGGACAATAGATGAAGAAGAGGTCACTTTTCTTGTGAATGGTCATAGATTGAAGCTGTATCACAAACCACTCTCAAGAGAAGAATTTGTCAAAAAGTTCCAAGAAAGCAGTGATGTGAAGTTAATGAAGAAGAATCTTTCTTCTTCATCAACTTGATTGAATTTTCTGAAGCATTTCTTTTGAAAAAAATAAAAATAAAAATAAAAAAATAAAAATAAAAATAAAAATAAAAGTATAAACATGAAAACCAGTCATTGATTGGCATGTTTATACAGAAAAGATAGGGTGAAAATCAGAGTTTTTCTGACACTCTAACTTTTCCCATTTTGTTTTTGCAAGTAGTTGTTACAAAATCATAAGTTCAGATCCATTGTACTTATGATCCATTTAATTTCATATTCATTCCATTCACTTATCCATCCATACTCCATTTCATTCATTCATTCATACTTCACTTCATTCCATATATCATTCATCTCATTCCATACTTCATCCACCTCATTTCCATGTCAAAATTCAAAGTTTGATGTCTTGCTGTAATTGAATAATAAATGTCATGGATTGCAGGGCAGTTTTTATATTCTTCCACTCCATTTCATTGAATTCATTCCATTCCATCATCCACTTCATACATATCATGACTCATCATACATCTTCATTCATATAACATCTCACTTATATTCCAAACCACTCCATTCCATGATCAAAATACTCTACAGGTACATTCTGCAGCTTAACAGACATTCTGCAGCTGATCAGACTTTCCGCAGCCAGACAGTCATTCCACAACTACAAATCCTAAAGGCACTAATCAACAGACATTTGAATTGCAAAAAGATGATCCAGTATATCCATGAATAAGAAGAATCAAGGAGGTTTATGAAGACTCTTCCAAAGGAGAACAAAGAAGACAAATACCACAAAAAGAAAATGAAAAGCAGAGGTAACAAGTTTTGATTATAATGGCATTTCATAAGGTTTAGCATAGTTTTAGTTATGAATCATTCGAAAAAGTTGTTTTAATTATTTTTATTGATCATGACCAAAATACCCTCCACAAACTTTGCATTAAAATCTCTCATTTCAAATTCTATACCCGACATCATTTAAGCGGTTAAAAACGCTGAAGTGTTTGATTTCTTCACGTCACCCAACCAAATCATTCAATGATGATTTTTTTTTTTTTTTCCGTTGTAAAAATCTCCGCAGTCTTTTGAACCATTAATTTGTTTTCTCCACCTCACTTCATTTACTCATTCCGTAACTACTTCCATCACTCCATTCCGTAGCCAGCCCTTCATTCCGAGATATCCCTATCACCGTGAGCAGAGGTATATCAGTTTGAATATCAAACCACTATCACTGTGAGCAGAGATTAAAGCACTATCACTGTGAGCAGAGATTGAGCATTATCACTGTAAACACAAAGGTATAGAAGTGTGGAATTTGAAGCCATTTGTCACCGAAAGACAGAGGATAGCAGTGTGGAATTTGAAGCCATTATCACCGAGAGACAGAGATATATCAGTGAGGAATTTGAAGCCATTGTCACTGTCAACCAGAGGCATATCAATCCGAAGTTTGAAGCCATTGTCACTATTAACGCAGAGGTATATCAGTCCGAAGTCTGAAGCATTGTCACCAAGAACCAGAGATATATCAATTCAAAGGTGAAAGTTATTGTTTCCGTGGGCAGAAAGAGTATTAATCTGAACATTGAAGGAGAAAATATGGGCCTTATTGTAAGAACCGAACCAATAGGTAAAAAATACCTAGAAGGCTACCCTCAATGTAAAGAAATGTTGCAACAGGTAGGATGGCTACAATTTCTTGAGAAATTTAATGGCTTCCACAAAGAAGTCACTAAAACATTTGCAAGGTCATTTCAAGGAGCTAAGGTTGAAGTGGGGGATGTTAAATTCACTGTCACTAAAGTTTTCATTGCAGAAGCTACGGGATTGCTTAGAAATGGAGAGAGATGGTTCAAAAACAGAGAATTCCATAATGAATCCTAGAAGCAAATTCTAAAATCACCAGGTATGGATATCACTGTGTTTAATAAAGGAATTCCAAGTTCTGCATTGAAAAATAAATGGAGAAACATACTGCTTATTCTGAAAAAATTTATTACATGTGAGGGTAGATATGGCACATTTTATGTTTACCACATTAGACTGATAATGCATTTTCTGGGGGAAGAGTTAAACTTACCCTACTTTTTGCTTCAAAGTTTGAAAAATATGGCTTCCTGTGTTCAAAGAAGGGTCCAATTTTTAGAGACAACTCTATACCATCATGGCTTGGTTAAGATTTTAATTGAACACCATTTAGCCAAAAAAAATGATACTTGGGATAATTTCTTGATAAGAAATCATTTTGAAGAGCCAAAAGAACCCTCACCTGAACAACAGCTTACAAGGAGAAGCAAAAAATGGAGAGCTTCAACAATTGAAATTGAAAAAACAGTCGAGGAAAGTAGTGAGGAAATCATCTTAGAGAAGTTGACTAAAATCAAGAGACAACTTAAGAAAGAGAAGGTAATCAGGAAATCTACCACAGAGAAAGGAGAGGGATCTTCCCAACCAAGAAGAAGCCATAGACTAAAGTGGAAACTAAGGAAAACTCAGATCAAAAAAACAGGGGTGATAAATATAGAAGATGAGGAAACATCTATTGAAGAAGATGTTGAAGAGGATTTTAATGAAGGAACCCCTGAAATTGACCTTGCTCAGCAAGAAGTTTATGACTATGTTGAAACTTTGGAAAGGAAAGCTTCAGAGAGTACAGAGAGAACCCCTAGTCCTCCACTGTCCGAAATAGATGTGTTAAGAAGGGATAGGTATGAGCTAGAAATAATTAATAGACACATCAAAAATGAGAATGACATTCTGAAGGAACAAGTCAAACTCAAAACTGATATGAACTCAACCTTATCCCTACATATAGACAAAGTGGAAAAGGCTAATGAAAAGTTGAAAAAGAGGAACAAGAAGCTAATCAGGGCACTTATCAACTTAAGGTTCAAACTTGTCATCAGAAAACCCAGAAGATCTTTAGCTTCCAGGCAAAGAAGAAGGAGAGGATTATATGTTCTTGCAGAAGCCTCTGAGTTTATAGGATAAGTTGCATGAGGACATGTAAGAAGTCAGCAGTGAGGGTATGTTGAGCCTCAAGATTTTGTTTTCTTTCATCTTACTTTACCTCATTTTCCTTTGTCCATTGTTATCCTAGACCCAATTGATCAATTAATTTAGTTAAAATTACTTTTAGAATTATTAACGTGACTGACTTGCTAAGTTTTGTGATTTTTGTCATTGTAATGCATTTTGACCGAAACTAGCTGCAGAATGCAGACATTCTGTAGCTAACTGGAAATTATGCAGCTATCTTCATGTTTGGGTATGTTCCAGGTGGCCTCTCAAGAAAAACCACATATGGGTATATTCCACGTCATGTCTACATTGTTCGTTGCTCACCATGAAGGAAAAAACGAATTCTGGATATGGTTTTGGTACGTGGGAACACATTTAAGAAGGCAGACTTCTAATAGGACTGTCTTGGTCCAGATGTCCTTTTCCTTTTCACGCAGCCACTTCAAGAGTCCTAATGTGATTTAGATAAGGAAAGACAAATGATCCTGGAATTGTTGCAAGTCTTGTTATGTAAATTTTTTATAAAAACACTTGGGAAACCGAGAGCTAGGCTAGATTTTGTTCTAGATTTTGCTTAGATTCTGTGCTACATTTCTGAAGACGCAGATTGCTCTGTTCAAGTTATTTCTCCTTTAATGAAGAAGACAGTGTTGTTTTGAAAGCGTTGATTTGATTTGGAGTTAGATTACGTCTGGTGGTAGAGGGCCCCTGCCTCCTGCACGGTTTTACTTGCGTAATTTAGATAAGTATCTTAGTTGCCTTCACATTTTTGAAGTTTTAATTCGTAGTTGTTTTCATTAGCCACTATAGTTATACTCGTTCTAAAAACTCTTCCAAAAGAAGAAGCTCTTCCAAAATATTATGATAATGAATGGGAAATGGCTATAGTGTTGCAGGATTTAATTGTAATCTCTTTTGTTCACCATCATAGTTATACTTATGCTAAGCACTCTTCCAAAAGAAGAAACTCTTCCAAGAAATCTTTATGATGTCTTAAGCATGACTGTGATCCTAAATGTTTTAGTTGTGTGTTTACACTAAGTACCATAGTTGTTCTTGCTCTTAAAACGCTCTTCCAAAATATCATAATGATGGGTAGGAGATAGCTATGATATCTTAGTTTTTAATTGCTTTCAGTCTTTATGTTTGCATTTGCACTGAATTGTACAATTAGAATGGTTATAAGAAACTCTTCCAAAATACCAATCATGATGGACAAAACAGACTGTATAATTCCATAGAATAATGCGTGATAGCTTAGTTAGGATACTCCGGAGTCTAATTGCATTTAACTCATGCTCTGTTATTTTGTTTTGAGTTTGATAATGACTTGTTAGTTCAGCATTGTTTTAGAATAGTGACATCTTAAGTTCAGTTTTAGCTTAAATCGTTGCATTTTCACTCCACATTTAGTTGTCATCCACTGCATATTAGATTACTTCAGTTGTTAAACTTAACAAAACAGCCTTCATTATTTACAAACCCCTTCTTGTTCCAAATCTATAATTTATTCATAAACATAGGAATAGAAGACAGCATCATTTCAAGGCCTGAGGTACTTTTGCAACTTCTGTTGGGAAAAATACTGAGAGGGGGGGGGGTGAATCAGTATTTAGGGCAAACTGAAACTTTTTTACTTTTTCATGCTCTAAAACCCATACGCTACTTTGCTGAAGCCAACTAGCATATACACGCGGATATCCTTCATAAACCTCGCGTATACACAGAGATCTAATTATGCCATTAGTTCTTCACTTATATCATTCCATCATTCATTCATTAGATGTTCTATAAACAGTAAACATGTGCAGTAAGAACAGAATAAACCATCACACAAAGCATCACACATGAACACCGGGATTTTTAGGTGGAAACCCAAGTCGGGAGAAAACCACCGCTGCAGTTGCTCGGCCTTCAATATTTTATTATAGAGAAAACATCTTACAACATATGTGCTGGCGCAGACTTGACCAGCACGCAGGCACCCACCTGCGCTCGTTTACCAGCCTCTCCTGGAAGGGAGCTCCAACCCCCTGACTCGTTTACCAGCCTCTCCTGGAAGGGAGCTACGACCCCCCGATCTCGTTTACCAGCCTCACCTGGAAGGGAGCTACGACCCCCGATCTCGTTTACCAGCCTCACCTGGAAGGGAGCTACAACCCCCTGACTGAAGGCTACAACCCTCAGCACCACCTTGGACCACGTTTCATCAATTTTCACACTGGATCCAACAACTTCAAAAGAGCACAACTTGTAGGCCACGTTTCATCAAGTTTTCAGACTGGACCCTCTCCATACATTTAAGCACAGTCAAACATTAACAACAGATAGCTAAAACACAGCAGATCAGATCAGACATTTCATACCCCATACTTCAGCAAACCCTAGTTTGCATACGCGCTTTTCTTTCACTGATGTCGCGTATATACGCGCTTCCGTCCACATAAACCAGCGTATACATCTGCACATAAATTTCACTGCGCATACGCGCTTTTTCTTCTGCGAAGCCGCGTATATACGCGCTTACTCTGCGGCGAACTAGCGTATGGATCTTCAACCATTACAGAGCTGCATACTTCTTCAGATCAGATATTCAGTTCAGATTCAACCCTTTACTTCAGACAGATGTTTGCCTCATCACAGATCTAATCACTCCATAAACAGATCTAGTAGATACAAATACATTTCAAATCTAGATATCCCGCTTCATCATTTCTACATAGGTGCATCATAGATTCAGATCTATCATCAACCTTTACCCTTTCCATACAGATATACTTCACAGAGAAGTATTCATTCAAGCTCAGACATCTTTCACCCACACTCATGATTTGCACAATAAATTTCTTCTCCTTATATAGGTTTTCCCTTTTTCAATACCATGAGCCAAAACAATACCATGAGCCCCTTTTCCAATACCATGAGCCAAAAAAATACCATGAGCCCATTTTTCAATACCATGAGCCAAAACAATATTACTTCCGATGGTATTCCTGGACGGGGTCATTTAGACGAATCATTACCCAATACAATGGGTCAATACCATAGTGGTTACCCCTGGTTTTTCACTTTATGAGCGCTTTTTCCCATACGCGACTTGGAACGTTCTTTTCCGCGTGCATACGTGACTTCCCTTAGGCAAATCTGCGTATGCCTAGAGACAAACTCTTTTTATCATAGATCTATCACATGCTAAATTCCTTTCTTCATTGCCTTCTGTACTCACTGTAGATACATCAGATTTAGTTCATCAAGACATATTCTATCAAGCACAACTTCATCCAGTAAGTTGCCATTATCTTCATCAAGTGGGTTGCCTTTCAAGGACAACACTCAACATCATATTGCTAACAACCTTTCAAGGACAACACTCAACTTCATATTGCTAACAAACATCATTTACCAAGTCCATCAAGTCAAGAATAACTTCATCAGGTGAATTGCCATCAAGGACAACACATGTCAACAGTCGCATGTCTTCATCTTCATTCAGTGGGTTGCCATTCTAGAACAACTCTCTACATCATATTGTCAATAATCATCATATCACATCAGATTTACATCATTTACCAAGTCCATCAAGTCAAGAATAACTTCATCAGGTGTATTGCCATCAAGGACAACACATGCCAACACTCTCATGTCTTCATCTTCATTCAGTGGGTTGCCATCAAGGACAACACTCTGCATCATATTGCCAACAATAAATATTAGATTACCAAAAATATTAGATTGCCAAAAATCATTGCATTTTCACTCCACGTTTAGCTGTCATCCACTGCATATTAGATTACTTCAGTTGTTAAACTTAACAAAACAGCCTTCATTATTTACAAACCCCTTCTTGTTCCAAATCTATAATTGATTCATAAACATAGGAATAGAAGACAACATCATTTCAAGGCCTGAGGTACTTTTGCAACTTCTTTACTACTTCATAAACAGAGCCTTTCCTCAAAAGACTACTTTAAAAAGAAATCTATAACTCTTGGGCGAGGTTTAGTGATAATTAACTAAGTTGCAGAATAGAGTTAGGAACTAGTCTTAGAGTAGAGATCTTATGATGGTATCAATGTTTTCCTCCAAATATTCTTCAACAAATCTCTAATCATGGATAAAATGTTGCATCATTATAAGCTAGTTGTTTAATTGTTTAGTTAGGAGAATTTGCATACTTAGCTAACCATTTCTCAAAATCTCTTTCAAAATACCTTTGATGAAAGAATTGGACAAGTTGAGTTTATGTTTTGAGTCATTTGCTTAAAATTCATTATCAAGCTTTGTTTCTGTTTAGTCATAATTTAGATTTGATTTTGTTTTAGTAGTTGCCTTTGCATTTGCCACTTGTCATCAACCAATTAGGCTTCACTCTGTTTTAATCATTAGCTTCTTTCCACTAGCTTTCTAGTCATTTTCCTTGTGAACATAAAACTACTAAAAGACCAAAAACATCATAAATCATCACAAAATACCAAAAACATCATAAAACACTAAACGCAACGCATTAAGAGACAAACACCTAGGCACATACGGTGCACTTCACTTCAGCAGTTTACCAACCCTGGTTGACAATTAAATGAACTAAATTTAGGAGACTAGATTGAGACCAAACAGGTACCCCATGGTTTTGTAAAGGTTGTATTTTCTTGATCATATGGATGGACTAAAATGTTATTATACCCAGAATATCCATCCCAAAATGAAATTCTCTAAGATCCAACTACCCTTTGTAGAATATGGTCCATTTTTGGAAATGGGTAATTGTCTTTTAGAGACACTTTATTCAGATTTATGAAATCTATACACAAGAGAATTTATGTAGTCTTCTTCCTTACTAGCACTAAGTTAGACATCAAATTTGGGAGGTGAAGTGGAAATATAATACCAACATTAAATAACATGTTTACCTCTTTTTGAATGGAGGACAACATATTGGGATTCATTCTCCTCAATTTTTGGCGGAGAGGCTTCTGATTCGGTTTCAAAGAATAGTATGTTGAATTATACTCTTATCATAAATTTTCAGATCATAATATGCCCATGCAAAAACATCATCAAATTGAGACATGAGCACTGAATATTTACCTTTCATCTCTGGGCTCAAGGATTTTGAAATATTGACTATTTTTGGCTTTTCAGGAGTGCCAAGATTAAGATCTTCCATTCCTACATTGGTTGGAAACATGGTCGGTTTGTGTGAAACATCATCTTGATCAAAAATATCCTCCAAAGGAACTAGACTTCTAGGAATTGAGTTGTCTTTCAGCTGAAGTACTGTCATTTATGTTGCATGCAATTCTTGGTCATTTTCAGAAAATTGGTCATCCATTTGTAAATTCACAAATTCCTCTTTCGTCTGCAAGAATTTTCTGATCTGTTTGTCATATTGAAAGACCTGCCAATACTAAAAATTATCTGAAACATTAGGGTGATGTTTGGTTTTTATCTCATACTTATTATAGGGATACAATGGCATTTTAAACATGTTGGCTGAAGTGCCAAGAGAATCAACAATAACATTGTTTCCCCTTGGGATCAATGACAAAGTATACTCTGTGAAGGTCTTGAGGATATCTAATACTGCCTTTTGGTAAGCTCACATCCTAGGATGCTTGGCCTGGTATTCCCCTTTGACTTTTTCTATTACCAATTTGAAGTCTCCATATACACAAATTTTCTTGGCACCTAACTTGAGAATTTTCAAGCCAACTATCAAAGCCTTATACTCTGCTTCATTGTTCGAATAGTCGAATGCTAACTTTTAAGAGGGCATTTGAATATTAGGGGGAATGTTAAGAGATTTATTTAGAGGGTTTTGAATCCACACTCCAATACCATCCCCTTCCTTACCCAATGCTCCATCAAATTCCATGGTCCAAAAACAACTTTCTTCATCAGAATGTTGCAAATCCGATGGTTGAACTTTACTTGCTGATTGAGAAAGGTCTCTTGTACCAAAACGTTTTGTGTCTTTCATTGTTTCATCTCTTTTTTGGGCTGATGTGCTTAGTTCCAAACCACTTGGAATCTTCTCTCGATTTTCTGCATTTGCAATTTCTAAAACAAAATTTAAAAACTCAGAAATGTATGCCTTTTCTTCAATCAATTTTTTTGAAGATTTTGGACATTGATCATTGAATAAGATAAAATATTCTAAATCTGTGTGAACACCATGTATGGGGTTATTATTTGGCTTTTCTCTGCTACAAATCATGTACTTCATTTTACTTTCTCGGTATAGTTTTCTGAGTTGACCAAAGACCGGTAAGGTAGCATATCAAAAGTCGAGTTGCAAGGTACCTCTAAGTTTTTCTCCCCATGACCGAGAGAGAAAAATTCCAAATTTGGGAGGGATATCAGCCACAACAATATCCATGAGGACATTCTTGGCTAGGATTTTCTCTAAAGACACCACTAGATCTGTAATGAGACCAAGACATTTCACTCTACTTGAATCAAATGAATAAAGGTCATGGTAAGGTCTTGTGATATATAGGTCTAACCTGTCCATGATGGCTTTGGAAATAAGGTTATGAGACACTCTGAAATCAAGCATGGTTTTATGGAGCATAAAATCATGGATTTTGAGGCTAAGATAGAATGGAGGGACCTCACTATCTTCTAAATCACCATCAACAATAGGACCAAATAAAAGTTTCGCGTGGTAATCACTTACATTAACCATATCAGACATCTGATATACCCTAAGAAAATTGGCTACTTGAAACTTATACTGGTCATTGTTGAATATTTCAGTTAGAGGAATGGAGACTTCAGTTTAGAGATTTAATTTTCAAGACTAAAAAGGGCAGAATGTTTTTCTACCTCTTTGGATGACGCATCTTTCTTCTCTAGTTGATATTTTTGTGGTATTTCCCTCTTCTTCCCTCCATAGTGGACTTGTTTATATTTTTTCTAACTGCTGGTAGAAACCTCATTTCCTTTTGTAGGACTAGGAACAACAAGTCCCTTTTCTTTGGTTTGATTTGAAGTAGTCATCTCTTTATGATGAGTATCGGTTTGAGAATTCTATTTTTTATGATTAAATATGATAGGAACATTCCCATTCCTGAAACCATATTGCCCTTGTACTTGAGTAAGAGTGTTTTGATATCACCTTAGGTAATATTTTTTCCGTATTGATAGCATATCATCATTTGACAATACATATTGTTGATAGTCTGGTGCATGAATTTCTACAGAAAACTGATCTTCTTCACTGAGGAAAATAGGCTACTAATTTTCCTCAAATAAATGATTATCACCAGAAATTTCCTCTTCATATTATTCATCGGGACCTTCTGTGTAGTTCTACTGAAATGGAGTGAAAATTTGTTGATGACTTTGTGGATACTGACCCCTTTGTTCCCTTTGCTTGATCCTATATTGAGGCTGTTGATTTTGACCCCTGAAATTGGGATTTCTAAAGGAGGGTTCAGCTTGTCTATTAGCGATGGAAATTTTTTCCATCATCTTCTCCATGTTTTTGATCAAGGTGTCGAGCTTGCCCTCAAATAAAGTAGATGTTTCTTCCTTAATAGTGACCCTTTTCTCTATCTTGATTTTTGACTTTTTGATAATCAAATTTTCTTCCACGCTCACTACATTTCTCTACATTTATACAAGAGTTGATGGATTTCTTTCCCTAAGCTGGTAATCCATATCAGGATCAAAACCATCAGAGTAATGAAGTAAGGCAAGGCCAGGAGGAGGCTTGATAGTTTCAGGAATAGAATCATAAATCTTATTGAATCTAGTTGTAAAGCCTTTTATAGACTTATTAGGATTCCTTTTCAAGACATTATATTCATCTAGGATTTGCAATGTATTATTATTCTCCTCCCATTTTTTCATAAAAAATTAATCAAAAACTGTGAATTAGCTACTCAACCAACTATGAGAGAGCAGAACCATTTTTTAACCTTTCCTAAGAAACTTTGTGCTATGATGCGCATCTTGGCGTCATCATTCTCAATATCTTCAAGGTCTATGAAATCAACCACTTTGAAAATGTGTTGATAAGCAGTAAACTTTGATGTTTCATTAAAAAGGGGCAATATTTGACCATAATTCTGAGGTAGTGCAGTGAGTTGTTGGGGTAAGATCAATGGAGAAAATCTAGTCATGATTAATGGAGGGGGTTGTAGAAGTGATGATGGAGTGAAAAATTGTAGAGGTAATGATGGAATGAAAGGAAGATATGATGATGTAGTTGTATGAGAAGGTGTAATAATAGGTGGTGAAGAAAATCCTACTTTTAGTATTGGAAATAAGCTATGTTTGAAGTTTCTTGTAACTTATCCACCAAACCTTTAAGTTTGTAGAAATTAGACCAGACTTCACTATCAACCTCGAAATAAGAAGACTTGGAAAATGGTACAAATGTCTCAAAATCAATAGGATCAAAGACAATTTTTGAAAGAAAAGTTTCAGAATTAGACCTAAACAAAGATGTTTCAAATTCAATATTATAGGACAAATATTCTGAAGCAAATATCGCAGGAAAGGAATTTGATTTCACAAGTGGAGGAATAGCCCTTCCAAATTTTTGAGACTTAGTCTTCTACTTTCTTAAAATAATCTTAGGGTCATTTATAATTGGTGAGGGATTTGGGTCTGGATTTGACCTAGTGTGTCTTTTGGGAGCCATATTTTCTTGAAAATTGGTACTTTGGCTCGAATTTACAGACTCGGCCTTCTTTGAATGTTAGAAGTTGTCACCCACAAGTCTAACCTTCAGTGAAATAAATAAATTTTCTGAGGGAAATTTTTACAATCGCTCTTGGGCAATGGTGCCAAAAATGTTATCTCTCCCCCTTGCTTCCCAAGGTTGAGAATGGAGCTGAAGGAAGGTAACCACAAACCAAACTTTAGGTCAGGTTTGTAGCCCTACCAAGACCAGAGAGGGCTCTATAAATGTCACTTTTCAACCAAAAATATGACTTTTTATATCGTTTTAGGCTATTTATGATGCTCAGTGGATTAGATTTGTTGTTTATTTGGAGTTTTGTTGGATGGGGATGAAAGTTAGGAAATTAGGTCTATGGTTTTTGTTTGATTTCAAAGGTTTAGTTGCAGAGGTAAGGGTGAGGCTAGGTAGGTAAGATAAGAAGAATTATTAATTTTTCATTTTGTATAGAGTAAACTAAGAGGGAGTCATAATGAGAAATAAACTGAATTCATTCATCAGAAGAACAAAGACAATTCCATGAAAATATTATAGAAAATGGAGCATGGAAAGCATGATTTCTATTAATAAACTTATAAGAATTAGCATAAAGAAACATATATTTGAAATATGAGTAACATAACATTCAAAATCATGAGTTTACAAAGAAAAAAAATTCTCAAAGGAATACAACGAGAGTCTCAACACTATGTCTCCGACACTATCTTTGATTTCATTAGCAAAAGATTAGACAATAGCTTTCACTGCAAATAACAACTATCCAACCTCTAAAAATACTTGAGGTGGAATACTTATAGAAAAAAGAGTTCATGAAACCTCATAGGGTTCAAATCCTATCCAAAAATCATCATAATTACATTAGATGAGTCAATTCCTAGTATCTAGGGAAGTTAGAAACTTAGCTCTGAAATTTAGCTAAAGACTAGGAGTGTGTGTCTCCTCCATTAAATTACATGTTTCCTCATCATAGAGGGACCAAAAAAAAAAACTCAAACAAATCAATTACCACCTCATGGGACAAGTAGCATCAAATTTCTAGGGTTTTATGGGCATGACAGTTGTTTGAAAGGAATCTTATGTAGAAATGTCGCGCCAGTAGCAAGAACGTCGTACCAGTTTTACAGAAGCGTCACACCATTTCATGGGTGATTTTTACCCACTTGTGAGCATACAAATGAAAATATGAAAGTTTTTTTGAGTAGCCCTGTGAGTCTAGTTTCCAGAACACTTTGAATTTTTGGAAAACACCCACAGGAAGGCCTCCAAAAGTGTTTTTTCTCAACCTCACTCCAGAAGTGTTGTGCCTTGTCCAAAACAGTGGCAGAAGCATACAGATTGTTGTAACATATTATGGTACACTGAAAATTACAAATTTTTTAGTGAGAAATTGTTAATTCCTCATTGGATAAATTCTCAAACATACATTTATTCATTCTTAAATGAATAAATAAATTTCACGATGGAAGGCTAGCTGAGTTAAATTAAATGACATAGTAAGATGTAAAAATTATTTTACAGCTACACGTAAAATAAAATTCACGTATGCAAATATGAGATTGAAGTGAAATAATTTCATGGAAGCTAAAATTAAAACTAGATTTAAAAAATTAAATGAGTTTTTACAAAACCACACATAGTTTGTAAATCAGTAAGTAAATTTTACAGAAAGGAAATTCACAGTGTGAACACTCACTGAAGAGCTCAGAATGCAAGCTAAGGCACTGGATAATTTTGTTTGTCACTTCGACCTGTACCTTCAACGTGTCCTCAATGTCTCCATCGAGATCTGGGTAGAAAACTCTCACACCACAATCATTCATCGCTTCAAGCCACGAGTGCCGCCGAAGGGTGCTAAAGAGGCCAGCCCAAGCGTTGCGGGACAATCTGGTGCCTCTAATCCTATTCCGTAATGTATGTTTACACTGTTTGGTCTTTTTAATTTCTATTAATAGTGTATGATCCACCCGTCAGTGGCCTTTGTTATATTGTAAGAAAGTACTACTTCATAAGCTCCATCCTCATCATAGGCAACCCTACGTGGCTGGCCTGTTTTGGGTCTATTTTTCACGTTCCTACTGCTACAAGAGTTAAATCTTGGTCTAGCTTTCCTTTTGATGTGTAGTTGAACCGGCCTAGGTACCTCTATGGTTTTCTGAATCCATCAGGCCATTTTGTATCAATATTTACTTTATTTTTCTCTGTTTAGTATATTTACGCTGACTTACACAAAAAAAAAGAAGTAAATGAGTTTTTACAGGAGAGGAGAAATAGGACATGGTTTACAAAACCACACATAGTTTTGTAAATCCATGAGAAGTGAAAATAATCAATGGTTTTGGAAAGACATGAGAAAGAAAAATACGACATAAGTGGATGAATTTATCCCTAAATTTATTATTTGAAGAGATATTTTATAAATTTACTCACTAAATATCATGAAAATACAAATTTATTCACAAAATATTTGAAAACATTTATCACATTGATGAAAGATATTTTATGATATTAGTGGATCATTGTCAAAGAGTGGCATAAAAGAATTCCCAACAGATCTTCAACAAAAAACCTCATATTTTAAGGCACTGAAATATCAATTAAAGGGAAAATGGCAAAAACAACAGTTCTAGATTTTAAAGGCATCGAGATATCATCATTTAGAACAACAAAGATCATTATATTGAGGATCATTATGCATATTTCCTGTAGTTATTCAATGAAATCCCATATTCTATGACACAAAATCAGTGATATTCCTAATTCTAAGGCAGAAGACTTGCAATAGTTCCATATTTCCTGAAAACTATTAGGATATTGTCCTATTTTTAGTATATTTTTCAAGATTTTATTCCATAATTGTTGTAATAGCTAGGAGATATTTTATCTCTATATTATTTCATTTGTAATAAATACAGTGTGGGATTTTGATGCCAAGACTCTACACTTTGTAATAGCTTTTCTTATTGGATTTTTAATGAAAGAAGTCTGACTCCAATTTATGACAGAATTTTTGTTTTTTGTATGTTTTTCCAGTATTTTCATATTCTATTTTTGCACATGTTCAAAGTTTCATATAAGAGATGGGTAAGAATAGATTTGGTTTCAAACTCTCTGAAATCCCTTGCAGATTTATAATTGTTTAAAGAGATTCGTATATCAAATGTCTATCTAATCTAGCTCCTCTTTGAAATTGGTTATTGTTTGTCCTTATATCTTCTCTTGAATATGTTTTGTTGGGATGTAGAAATCTTCTACACACATCTAAATTTCCTTAAGTATTTAAGCTAACTGCTCGATTATTAGGAATCTTCTTACACTCCTCTATCATAATTCTTAAAAATCTAAGTCATTTTGTCATGCTGGAAGCTGACACTTTGAGAATGGACCATGTGAGAGAGGCCATTAATCATGAATAGGGATTGTCATTGACACCAACCACCCCCAATTAAAACCATAAATCTTCCCATTGTGCTTCAAAGGCTGTTGTTTGGTGACAACGGACAACGTTAAACAAGGCCTCACAATTATTGAGGGAGCCCCCTCTAGTTCAAGGGTCAGGTTGAACCTAAAGAATGATTGAGCTGGTTTCCTAGCATAGCTTTTCCAACCAAGGACTGCCTACGGGAAATAGGTACAACATAAATGAGGTGGTTTTTTTCATTTTTCTCCAAAACCAGAGCTTTTCATGGAAAACCAACTCCAGATATGGCATCTAATAGTCAATATGCATCCATTCATTTAATAAAAACTTGATTTGGAAGCACTGATAGAAAGCGTCACATCTCGACATGACGCTTTTGTGGAGACAAATTTCCAGATTTGTGCAAAAATCACCAAAAATACAAAAAATGCTCAAAATTGACCAAAATTTGTTCTATAACAACTGTGGAAGATGGGCTAAAAAACCCTGGATGCCTCAACAACGAGGTCTAATTTTTCCTTCTACTTGAGCTTCTTTTTCACTTTTTTGAGCCTGATTTGTGAAATTTTGTTCCTGACACAATATTGATTGGCCATATGTCTTTGGACGTTATTATTATTTTTATATTTCTTCAACAAATTCTCAAGTTTCCCATTGACCCTGTCAAGCCAATACTCTCTGTCTTGATTTATTTCATCAAGAATTAGCTCATCAAAATTCTACAAACCTGATTTAGGAGCTGTTGATTCTCTTTCTCTTTGAAGTGCCTTCTTGAGGCCTCTTATCCTTGGTCTTCTACTTATTGTTCCAACTTATGCATCCTCTAGCTGATCATCATATACTCCCTTTTCCATTTCCTTTATATGTCTCATCATGTACCTTTGGCTTGTCTTGGAGGAGAAATTTCACCTTAAACTGAAGATTTTCTTGTTGTAGGAATGTGATATGAGAATTTGAAATTGATAAAACCTCCCTCAACTCTGATATTTCCTCATATTTCTCATTTATTATTTCCTCAAATGACATATCATTCACCTGCTCTGCCATGTCAACTTCTAGGGCCACTTTTTCAACATGGTGCTGCAATGCTGACTCACCATCATGGCTAGGTGGCTGATCTATTGTTTGTCTTTGCTCGGGTGTACTTTCAGGTGTCAATACACCTCTGATGGTCTTGGGAAGAAAACCCATTCTCTTTCCCTTCTCATAGGTTTGAGTGATCTCAAACCTTGGTTTTTTTGAAATCTGATCCTGCTTGCTAGAAGATCCAACCTTCTTTGGTTGTACCGATGTTGTGGTATAAACAATGGGTGGACTAGTAGCAAGAGTTGATGCTGATTTCTCCATGAAAACTTCCTAGGTCATGTTGTTTGCTAATACCTGGTGTAAAACCATTATATTAATGAAACCATGGTGAAATATACTGGGATGACGATTTCTACCTTTGCTTTGTACCTTTTCCTCCATCTTGACCAAACTCCTGAATAGCTAATTCGATAACTTGAGAGATTTGGTTGTTGTAAAGTGCACTAGTAACCTAACATGGTATTGGTAAAGTCTTGAAATTCTTCCCTCGCATGTGAAATATTTCATGATGAGCTTCATTAATGGGGCATAATTATCAAGTAGTTTCCAGAAAGGGAAAACATGTTCATTTTCATATCTATAATGTGGTTTTAGGTACATTAGGTATTTTCAAGGTTCAGTTCCATGCCCTTGAACCAGACTTCTTCTACATTTGGAATCCCTATTGCTAAAGTGATGGCTTCTGATGATAGAGTGAATTCAATGCTTGTAATTGTGGCCTTTTCTCTGCTAAAGTTGGTGTCAATAAGGGTATTCAATGGGGCATGACATCCTACCTCCATGTTCTTCTCACAAAATCTCAGACATCCATTATTTTCAAAATATCTCTTGGCATATGGCGAGGCATTAAGTTCTTGAAATGTGGATGGCTCAAATCTAGAGTGATGGCCTCCCTTGTGAACTTTCTTTTCAGTCTCCATAGTAGTTGTGAAAACAATCAAACCCTCCTAGATGAAATGAGTGGGTGGGGATCATGAATTTTGGAAAACATGGGATATGGATAGGGTAGATTTAGGGGTTGTTATGAGGTATAAGGAGTTTGAGGAAAATTCCCAAAATTTTTGAGGTAGTAGGGTAATGTGTTAGTTGCAGGATACAGGTGGAATTACTTGAAATAGGTATGGGAAAGTGGATTAAAATAGGAAAGCACGTAGATTTTTCAATTTTGTTGTGAAAGTATAGTGGGGACTTAGGGTTTTGATGGAAAAATGGTAAGGATGCTTGTGAGTGGTATGGTTTGTTTAGGGTATGGTTTTTAAATGATGAGTGAAGTTTAGATGGTGGGAAAAAGGGTTTCCAATGTTTAAAACCAATAAATAAATTAGAAACCCTAAAACATAGGAGAGAAAAACCCTAATGATGAAAAACACTCATACAATAATGAATTGAATTGAAGGAGGTAGTTAAGGTGATCAGTTATTGGTTTCAGAGGTCACAAGAGGTTTATAGAGTTGTTTTGAAGCTTTAGAAGATGATTTGGAGACCAAAATCCAAAAACATGACACTCTTTTGCAGAAACGTAGCACTACCCAGAAGCATAGAGTCGATGCCCAGAATCATCGTGCTGGCTCAGAAACGTCGCGCAGCTCCTTCAAAAACATCATAGAGCCTCTAGAAGCGTAGCAGAATGGATTTATTTGCAAATTTTCTAGTTTTCTTCCACCTTTGGGAATGGTGAGGTATTATGAAGATGAGATATTCACTTTTATAAAGCAAGAAGAGATAAAATGAGTGAATGAAATCACTTTTTCCCTTTTTATAACATCAACGAGACACCTTTTATGTCATTTAGTGAAAACATGACCTTTTTGAAGAACACTCTGCTTTTTGAATATTTTGACAATGAAAGAAGCTTTTGAAAGAAGGCAAGTTGTCTCTTTTTATTCACCTACCTAAGCTAACTCGCTTTTAAATATGACTTTGTATGATGGAAGTGAATGACCCTTATTTTTTCCTTTGTATGACAGATTTTGGAATTTTATGGAGGCGAAGTGAAAGAGACCTAGACAATGACCTAAGTGAAAACATGGCAACTTGACCTGAAACTACAGATGAAAATGAAGGACATGACCCATGAAATCAAAATAATCATGAATAAACCTAAGGGAGTAGATTTTAAATACCTAGACATATCCAACGATCAAAATTTTGTTTGAAAACTAACTTGTAAATGTAAAATTTTGACCTAGAACAACTACTAGACAAATTTGAAAGAGTACATTTTGATCACTGAATATTGGATACTAACATGTGGATGAACCATAACCATGACAAAAGAAGATCCGAGGATAGAGATACCATGTAATTATTGTGAACAACTATGCTACTAACAGTGTGTGGCCTAGCAAATGGACTTCAATGAGAAGGATTTTGTGTGGTTGACCCATAACCGTGTTTTTGATTGTTGATGAAGTAGTAGGTGCCTACATAAATTGGGGTGGGAGGAAACGCCTCAAAATAACCAAAGTTGGATGATGTTATGATGAAACTGATGAATGTGAAGCAGCTACCTACTAATGTATCCAAAGGGAACCCACTTTGAATGTTTCTCCAGATAAAAAACTAATTTAAAATGGGCATGAATCGGTCACTATAACTCAAAATATTTAATATAACCTAGTTTTGGAAATATAACGACCAATCTGCATCTTCACATGTGATTGAAATCCCTATTTGAAGACTCTGGAAAATCATATTCACGATGCAACTATCTTTTTTTCACAAAAGTTCTGAAAAAATAGTTGATTTTAAATCAACGATATCTCCCTCATCCGAACTCTGATTTGACCAATTTATATTTTTGAAATTGTCTGATTTATCAACAGAAGATCAGATCTGCAATCAGTTTTCCAAAATAATTCATAAAAGCTGCAAAAAAATGTAGGATATTTGTCATCCACGAATTTTTGTCAGAAACATTTCTGCAACACAACTCATTTTAAATCAGCAATATCTCCCTCATCAAGACTGACTTTTCCGATTTTTTTTTTTGAATTTGGGTATTTTTTGCAAGGAATTAATAGATGTTATTTTTTATGCAAATTTTACACCAAAAATTTCATATATGATCCGTAAACTCTGTGCCCAAAAAATTCCAGCAAAAAAATGAAAAATTTCTTCCTTCTTGGCCCAAGAAAGTTCTTTATGGAGGTCGTAGCACGTGCATGAAGTTTGTTGAATATTTCTACAAAAAATTGAAACTGAAATATGCATCAAATATTCATTCCCATGGATTTGTACCATGCATATGATACCACTAATCTAGATCTTTGGGGGAGACCCCCAATATTTAAAAAATTTAAATTGATCCTTGGGGGAGAGGACCCCAAGATCTAAAAAAATGGAATGCTAGAAGAAAAGAGAGGAGAACACACGATAAAAAAAGCCACAAAGAAATTTTTTTCTTTATTAAAATAGAGAATAAATGTAAATGTTACATTGTGATGGACAATTTGTCCTTTTACAAAATGTGACTTGTTACTTATAGTCTTTTTTTAGTTGCAATACCACGAGAAATTTGTGTGGGTGGTTAAATACCATGAGTGAATGAATACCATGGGTAGATGCCACTTACAATACCATGTGTGGATGCCACTTACAATACAATGGGTATATTCCATGGGTGAATAAATACCATGGGTGGATACCACTTACAACACCATGGGTATATTCCATGGGTGAGTGAATACCATGGGTGGATGCCACTTACAATACCATGGGTAGATTCCATGGGTGGATATATATCATGGATGAATGAATACCATGGGTATATTCCACTTTCCATTCTGATCATCTACCTCCTATCTCTCCTGGATATGTTTTCTCAGCTATGGAACAAAAATTCTCTTGAAAGACTCAAGGCCCTTGTGCCATGCATCTAGAGATCACAAGGCCCTATACCCTACTGAAGACATTGGACAAAGCTCAAGCAGTATCAGGCCCATTCTCGGCTGGCTACTAGATCACTCTAGTGCTTCCCCTGGCTCAGTCGGGATTGAGCCAGGGTGGCACCACCATATGAGAGAGAGCCAAGTTATCGCCATACGAAGCACATCGAATCAACACGGGGATGGTACAGTGCATTTGTTTCGATCGATTTCCTCTCTCTAGTCACAGACTCTAGATCATGTGATAGCCTCTCGCATCTAGAAATTATTCCTATAGCCATGTCTCATAGATGATGTAACTCCTACTAGAACCTCTAAGTAAGTATAGAGGAAGGGATATGGGCTGGCTTGATACACAAAAGTGAGGCTTGCTTGCACCCTCACCCTCACCCTCACCCTACCAGGCCTATTTGGCCTGGTTCCCCTTGGCAGATAACCAACTGCTCACAACCACTCTTCATCTCTTTGATGCTTGATTTTTCGTGGAATGCCTCTTCCTCCTAATGGCCCAGTTATAACAAAGCTCGATAGCCTACTAGTGGTTAAATTTGACTACATAAACTCTTAACTGGAGTTACAAAATAGTCTCTTCTATATTATTTTACATCATAATCATGTGGCTAGCCCATTTTCCATGAATAATGGGAGTTGACGCGACATCCTCTTGAACTATAGTTGTGAAAAGAGGAAGGTCAAATTTCGAGTGGCATAACTTTTGCATACAGACTCTGATTGACATGATTATTGTGTCATTAGAAAGATTTGTATGTGTAGAATAACATGAAATGGTGTAATTCTTAAACAACAACTTTTACCCCTAAAAAAATTCATTTTATGCCTCAAAACACTCCTAGAAGTTTTCAGGCTCTGTTTTTCCAAACTTATTCTTGTCGGTAAAAACGATCCCATGAGCCGATTCCTCCACTTTTTCTACTCCAAATGCATCGAGATGAATGGAAAAAAATATAATGACATAATCTGGATCACTCTATGATTATTTATTGTAGTGAATGTATGGATTGACTCTATAATTTTTGTGTGTAGATGCTTGTTTTTTTAAACTTAATATGTTTGTGGATTGTACTTGATGTGTCTCAATCCAAAAATGTTGGATGCACTTAATGTCTTGAAGTCACAAGTTCAGTGTGAATATTGATAAGAGGATTTATTTTATTGAGAAAAGTGCTTATGTGGGTCCAGTTTGAAACATTTTGAAACATGGTCTACCAATCCTATGATTGTTATAGGTGGTCCCGGTGTGAAATCTTTTGAAATGTGGATCATAAGAGGTCAGAGGGAGTAGTGGCTTCCTTCTTGTAGTAACTGGAGAATTTAGTGGAGGTGGCAACCTCTACCAGGTAGGAGCCTACACATTGGTAAAATCCCGCACTAATGCAATATGTAAAAAAAATTATTTAATAATAATAGAAGATGAAGTAAACAACAATAAGGGTGATTTTTCCTAGTTGGGTTTTCCACCTAAAAATGAAGCATCACATGTGATGATTTGTTTGCTATTCCATTGATGTGCTTTGTGATTTACATAATTTTATATTGTTCACACTTTATACATGTTATCACGAAATTCTTAACTTAACTATTTATTAACATTATGAATGAAAAGTAAAATTACTAATTGCATGACATATTGATGAACCCCCCTCTTAGTATTTCTAATAGTTAGTATTAGAGCCAGAGCCTTCATGAAGTAGATTGATCACTAGAAGGAAGATCCAACAACATGAGTAGCCAAAATGAAGTCTACCATGCCAAATTTATTCAATGGATCAAACTTCATATTTTGGAATATTAAAATGAGGTATTATTTGCAATCTCTTGGAGCTAATGTTTGGGGAGAAGTAGAAATTGGGTACCAATACCCTAGATTCATTCCAACTGATGAGGCGGGAAATAAACAATACAAAAAAAATGAAAAATCAGTCAATTCCATTCTGAGAGGTCTTGCAAAATCAAAATTCATGAAGTTAATGCAATACAATGTTGTAAAATAAATGTGGGACAAACTAGTCAACAATTATGAAGAGGATACAAAGGTAAAAAGTGATAAATTACAATCATATAGAATTCAATATGAATCTCCTAAAATGCATGACGATGAAAGTGTTGCCAATTTTTTCCCCAGAGTAGATGAAGTAGTAAATATTATGAAGGGACTTAGTGATAAGTTTGAGGACTCTACAATTGTTGAAAATATATTGAGATCACTAACATCTGAGTTCAATGTCAATTTTTCGACAATTGAAGAAATGCAGGACTTGATTCAGTTATCCTTAAAATGACTACATGTAATTTTGACCACCTATGAAATGAGGATAAAAGGAGACCAATGAGAAAGGCAATATAAACTATGAAATGGGAAATTTAAACTCATAATGAAAACGCTTGCAAAAAAACCCCCAAAAAACATGAAAAACAACCCGAAAATGAAAAAATGTTGATGTTGGAATGACTCTTTTTTGGGGGGGTAAATTTTTAACATTTTTTAAAAACGGCAGTAAAATCCAATAAAAACTATTTTTTTTGGTGCAAAAGACACCCTAAAAACAAAAACCGTTGATGTTGTAATAACGTTTTTTTTTCAAGGTAAAATTTCAACATTTTTTAGCAATGGCGTTAAGGATAAAATATCATGCCTCCAAAAAACCTTAAAATTCTAATGCTTTTCAGGCATGGCATTAAAGATAAAACACCACGTCTCTCATAAGCCTTAAAATTCCAACAATTTTCATCCATGGTGTTAAATATAAAATATCATGGCTCAGAAACCCGTTAAGTTTTCAACATATTTCAACCATGGCATTATGAAATTTTTCTATGACTAATTTGTTTTTAAAAATGAATACCTGGATGAAAGAGTCATTATACCAAGAGTATTTTTTTTTTCAAATCCTAAAAGGATAACAATTTTAAAATCTTAGCCTAAGACAACTTGACACATTGCAACAAAAATTTAAAAATCACCGATCAAATTGGCTCGCAGTGTAGGCGAACTGGCCCAATGAAATGAAAGCTTAAAGACCAACCATGAAATTGACACATTGTGAGGTCAAACTCGATCCATTATAATGAAAAATTTAAAATCAACTATCAAAATAACACATAATGGGATTAGTTTTCTAATCGATGATCGATAGAGACCTGTAGGAAAAAATAAGATAAGATAAAATAATAAATAAATAAAAATGAAAATACAAAAGAAAACAAAAGTTTAAACATTGAAAAAAAAATACTAAAACTTTAAAAAGAAATAAGAAGTAAATAAAAATATATATTAAAACATAGAAATAAAAATAAAAACATGACAAAAAAAAGTTTAAAATATTGAGAAAAAAAAAAACTAAAACAATCACAAAATTTTAAAAAAATTATAATAAGTAAATAAACATATATATTAAAATATAAACAAATTAAAAACATGGAATATATATATAGACAAAACAAAAAAACATAAAAATGTAAAAAAAAAAAAATCCAAAACAAAATTATAAATGATAAATTTTTTTAAAAATATATTAAAAAAAATAAAATAAAAAATAAAGAAACCATTTCCAAAAGATACATAATTTAAGAATAAATAAATAAAATAACCGAAAAAATGATATTAGATAGTTTAAAAAAAAATGACATAAAAAAGCATTAAAATTTTTAAAAATCATAAAAAGTAATAATAATAAAAAAACACTATTTTATAAAAATCATTACAAAACAAGACAATTAAAAAAAAAAAAAACATAAAACATAAAATTAAAAATTAAAAATAAAAAACAAAATCCCACGACAGACCTAGTTGGGGTGGGAGTTGATTACCTTGGCCCGTTGGGTCGCAGGGGTGGGGGGAGGGAGTTGCACATATCTCCCCCCACCATTGCAAACCAACGAGCCCAAGGGGGTGGGGGTCGATTCCGAGAATTGGCCCCCACCCCACTCGACCGGTTGAGTTGTAAGATTTTTATTTAATTATTTATTTTTATTTTGTGTTTTATGTTTTTATTTTTTTAATTGTTTTCAATTTTTTTTAATCTTTTTTTAATTCAAAAAAATTAATATCTTTTTTTAAGTTTTTATTACTTTTTATGATTTTTAATTTTTTTAATATCTTTTTATTTGTTTTTTTAATATATATTTCAAAAAAGTTTATCATTTACATGTTCATTTTTTTTGTTTTTAATATTTTTACGTTTTTTTTTTTTTGTTAATTTTATATATTTGTTTATCTTTTTGCCATATCTTTAATTTGTATATATATATATATATATATATATATATATATATATATATATTATTATTATTATTATTATTTTTAAATTGTTTGTTTTGTTTTTATTTTTCTCAATGTGTTAATGTTTTTAATTTTATTGTCCAGGAATTTAAAAAATTGTTTTAAATAATCAAAATTTAAAAATCATTATGCCTACTTAGGACAAAAAAAAAAATTTAATTGTAAATATATGCCTTAAAAAAAATGTTGACACATTTTAAAATCCTCGTGAAAATTACCATTTTTTTTTTAAATTGTCCACCTAATACACTAGAAAAATTAAAGTGTCAAAAATAATCCCTCTAAAAAAAGGGTTGATGCCACATCAACACTTTTCAAAATCAGCATGAAAATCATTAACATTTAAAAAAATATTCATATTTGATACATAAGAAAATTTATAGTGTAAAAAATATGCTTTAATAAAAAGGTGTATTCTAAATCAACACTTTTCAAAATCGGATGACTTTTTCCTAGCTAAAAAAAAACAAGTACTTAGTACAATTCCTGTTTCAAAATTTACTTTGTTGAAATCAAACAAATTGCATTTAAAGCTATAAGCAAAGGAAAACAAAAGAAACAACTTGAAGATGCTAAATATATCTCATACGAATAAGAGGGAAACTTCATCAGGATGCTACAAACGGGAAGTGGAAAGTTCAAAGGTAAGCTACCATTTAAATTTTTTTCTTGTGGAAGGGTTGGACACTATGCTGCTAAATGTCCATACAAAGAGAATGTTAAAAAAGGAACGAACATTTCTAAGAAGAATGGAAAAAGGAAATTCTCTTAAAAGAAATGTGTTTATTCTCATGAAGATAGTGAATGTTCATGTGATGATGAAGATAATGACCCTCACTATAATCAAGAATACAAAATACTCATGGGCTTTGAAGATCAATTAGAAAGTGAATTAGATAATTGTGATGATTTAATTGATGCAATGAAAGAGATTGACATGCTAAGAAATATAAAAAGAACCAATAACAGGAAACGAGAATGTATAAATAGAAAAACTTAGCTGAAGAAATGACTTAGTTAAAGGTTTTTCTAGATGAGGCTAAAAAAGTAGATTAGGTACTAAGGAAAAAATTGCAACAAAATGAAAATAATTGCGAGAAATTAGAATTTTAAATTGTGGGACTAAGAAAAGAACTTGAGAAAACAAAATATCAGTTAAATATAAATCTCAAGTTTACAAAAGGATCTAAAAAATTAGAGGATATCATCAAGGTTCAATGTTCTTCATCAGTCAAGAGAGGCCTTGGATACAATGCAACTCAAAATCAAAGTAAAGTATTAGAACCAATGATGTCTACTAGAATAGCTCCAAAGTATTATGCTAGTGTAGTAAAGGGAATCAATGGTCAAGGAAACAAATCTCAACAAAAGAAATATGAATCAAGCCATGCAAACCTGAAACAAAGGAGGAAACCAAGACTGGAGAAACACTCTTTCTACAATCAAGAGCCAAGTTATTTACATAAATTATTCACTCCTAGGTACCCATATTTCTATGTTCACTACTTTTCTTGTCATAATTTTGGTCATAAATATATCCAATGTGTAGCATAGGAAACTATCAAGAGCAGAGAAGCAAGAGTCAGGTATAATTAAAATAGATCGGTAAAAGATATGAAGTCCTCTAATAATAATATTGTTTCTCTTCATATGGATGAATTTGAATGTTCTATATGCAATAACTTTGGGCATGATGAAGATGAACGTATAAGCATGTTTATTCCCTCTTATCATAATGAACGAAAGACAAACCCTCCTAAGGTTTGGAAAAGGAAGACCCCCTCTTTTGAAAAGTGTGGTATAGTTCTATAGCAAGGGATCAAGATAACCTGTGGCATGTTGACGGTGACTACTCAAGACACATGAATAATGACATAAACAATTTTGTTTCTCTTGATGAAGTTTAAAAAGGAAAAAAATGTTTATTTTGGTAACAATTCAACTATTACTATTAAAGGAAAAGAATCTATGGTATTAAAAGATAAAAAAATATCTTGAAATGTCTTGTTTGTAGATGGGTTAAAGCATAATTTTTTTAGTATTATTCAAATGTGTGACTAGGGGCATGAAGTTATTTTCAGGTCTAAACAATGTGTAGACAAAGAATTTGACATACGGAAAATTGTAATCAAAGCTACCAGGACTCTAAAATAATGTATAATTCTTAGAAATTGACAGTGAATGATGTTATTTGAGCAAGACTGAAGAAATTTGGTTATAGCACAAGAGGCTAGGACATCTCAATTCTAGTCAACTGGTTAAACTCAACAAGAAGGGATTTTTTTGTGACATGCCAAATATCATACCTCCTAAAGATATAATCTGTAAATTTTGTCAATTGGGTCAGAATTTAAGATTTCAATTCAAACCAAAAGAGTATTCCTAAAAAATTCCCCTTGAAATAATTAATATAGAGTTATGTGGATATATTAAGAAGAAATATCCTTAAGGTGAGCAGTATTTTATGCTATTAATTGATGACTACACTAGGATGTGTTAGGTTGGTCTTCTGAAATCTAAAGATAAGGCTTTTGATAAATTTAAAATATTCAAGATTATGGTTGAAAATTAAATGGATCTAAAAATAAAATGTCTCAAACATTATAGAGGGAGAAAATTCATATCAAATTAATTCTTTTATTTATGTGATCAACATGGTATCGAAATATAATTATGTATAGCCGTAACTACTCAACAGAATGAAGTTGTAGAAAGAATGAAAAAAACTATTCAGCAAATGGCTCGTGTAACGATTGATGAATCTAGAGTGTATCATGCCTTTTGGGGAGAAGTAGTACAAACAACGATCAACATTCTCAACAAAGCATTTTGACAATTTCTTCTTGGATGTGATTATCACCAAAATAATTTATACACAAATTACAAAATGCCTCATGAACTATGGTATGGCAGACCTGCAACTATTAATTACTTTAAGATATTCAGAAGAAAATGTTATATCAAAATAAATGATGATAAACTTAAAAATTTGAACCAAGAGAAAATGAAGGAATTCTTCTCGAGTACTCCTCTAGAAGTAAAGGGTGCAAATGTTACAATAAAAGGCTTCATAATTTTTTTGATTATATAGATGTTTTTTTTTTGTGGTAAATTAGACTAATTCTATTAAAAAATCATATGATACAATATGGATTTACAATCAAGAGAAGCTGAGAATTAGGGAAGCCATAAATGATGAACTATCAACCTCAGTCCCAAAAGTAGCCAAGAGAGAGACAAAGAGAGCTAGAAGATAAACAAGAGAATTATAAGAGACTAACACAAGAATCTACCCAGAGTGGGTAGAGTCCTCATATGACATTTCTTTCCTTTTTTTTTGAAACTCTGACCCATCCTTCATGGGGTTGATGGGATACAACCACTTGAAGACTTTTATTGGCTAAAGTAGTGGAATCCTTATCTGAATCTGAGGAGGACTCATGAGATAATTTAAGGGTGATTGCAGAAGCATTGAGTCCTCCCGGATCCACAGATGGTGTATCTTTTTCTTGCTTGGTAACTTCTTCATCTACTTCAATCTTCTCCTCGTCTGAGTTGATTGAGTCAATGTCGTCCATGGGAGGAGGTTCACAAGGTTTCAAACTTTTGGATTTTGATTTGCGGTTACTTCCCTTCATTTGGGTGAGGAACGTCGAGCAAGATTTTCGAAGATGCCATGTTTGATGGCAATGACAACATTGTAAGGCAGTATTCTCATAGTCTAGGATATATGTCCATTGGAAATCTCCAACTTTGAGGTTGATTTGATCAGGCAGACCTTTACTTATGTCTATTTCAGCACATATTTTACCATAGGTGTATATGCCCAACACCACCCCTGAAGGTATATGTTACCAGAAAGCGTCTGAGGGTGCCTCCAATACTTTGAATGATAGATTAGTGCCATAGGGGAGCTGGTAAATTTGGAATCCTGGCCCAAATGGGGAGTTTGGTGATGACTGTCATGGAAGGGTCAAAGTCTAGGAATCAGGGTGTGAGGAATAGCCCTACTTTTCCCCAAAACCAAGGGCCTCCTGTTAAGGATTTTTGGTAGTCTTCATTGAAAGAAAACAAAAATATGAAGAAACCCTTTGAGCAGAAGAAGACTCTACTGTTATTGGTCCAAGTCAAGTGAATCCATTGGTAGATATCTGTTGAGTGGGGCCATAGTCCATTGAATCAGCAGATGATGGCATTTTCTGCATAAGTTTGGAACTGGTCTTCAAGATTTAGATGGGAAATTTATATAGAGGATGCATCCTCCTTTTTATCGACCAAAAAAATGCTTAGGTACCTCATAGGGTTGAGTAGATTTCTTGGAAGGTTGTGCATGGACAACATCCTTGTAGGACAAATCTTGAGCTGAGGAGGGTTGCGCGACTGCCACTCCTCGCAGTCAAAGAGTTAAGACTATAAAAGCATCTTTTTCAATATTGTAAAATGAAAGTAGAAGAGATTTCTCTAATTGTTTACATCCAAAATGTAGTCATTGGAAGGGAGAAGGAATCCCCAGCCTATATTTGAGTGCCAGAGAAAGGCCCTTCACCAAATCTGTGGATCGCGCCCAGAGAGTCATGGTTTTGCTAGTGAGATGTGGGATCTGAATTTGGAAGGCTGGGGATAAGAGCATTGGGGATCTCTAGCAGGGATCCATGTGCTCCTTTGTGGGAGAACAACCTTTTCTCATAGATCCTGTGGATACGTTCTGGAGTGAGGAGGCGCTGGTAGTAATAACCAACTTTCTGTCCCAATCAATCTTGCTATGCATGTCAGTTGTAGGGGGGGCTACGCAGCCAGAGATCCAGCCCCTTTTAGACGTGAGTTTTCCCCCCTGTCTGTGAGCAGTGTCGTAGGTCCAGATCTGTGATCCTGGACACAAGGCAAGAGGTGCATAGTTGATAATTGCCTGATCTGAATTGATGAGTCTGTTATCACAGAGGTAGAGGGTTGTACACATCGTTGCCATAGTGTTCTCCGGTCCTGGATGTATTTGAGTCGATCTCCCTTTAGCCTTTTCTGTCGTTGCAAAGGTCAAGTTCTGATAGACCGTTGCATGGCTATTAATGCCTTTTCCATGTAGCTTGCAGTTGCTTGAGTATCCATCCGTTGCAGTTTGAGGGATAAGGTACCTTTGGTGAAGACTGCGCATCTGATAGCTGGTCTCATATTCCAAGGCAGCTGTGTTGAGAGGTTCAGAGGTGCAGAGGTGTGAAACCCTAGCGGACTCCATTCTTCTATATCTCGAGAGTATTCCAAATATTTAGAATGTCGATTATATAGATGTTACAATAGATGAAGGATATGTATGCCCCAAATGGCATATGAAATCTAATGGCCAACATTCTAACATCAAAATCAAATAAATTATAGGAGGAGGAGAAGAAGACACACCAGTAGAGGATGATAAATAAGGAAATGTGCAGAAAAGACTCCATCTAGGTATGTGCAAAAAAATCATCCCAAAAATCAAATACTAGGTGATAAAGAGGCTAGAGTACTGTAATAGCTCCCAACATCACGCTATATATGTGTGTGTGTGTGTGTGTGTGTGTTTGTGTGTATGTTTATATGTATATATAATAACTTTCCCGAACTAATATCTAACATCATATTCTTTATTCTTCATGGAATTTGATTATTACACTATACATGGAAAGATATCAATTTCATTGAATTATAATCATATTGTAGACTAGTACATACTATTTTTATTTACATCTGTAGTTTTTCACTTTATATTTTAAATGCAAACCTTGACATAATCATAATCCTTAACATAAGGAATTGTTTACCTTTCTTTTATAAAATAAATATCAACACACACACACACACACAGATATATATATATATATATATATATATATATATATATATATATATATATATATATATATATATATGTATATATATGTATATATATGTATATATATGTGTGTATGTATGTATGTATATGTATATGTATATATATTATGGTACTTTCCCCACTTCTCATAACTAGAATTATTAAATTCATAAAAATATTTCCTTTTATAACCATTTAAAATTATGGATATATTATTCATCTCAATTATATAGTTTTTCTATGGAATTTCCTTTAATAGGTATGTTGGAGAGGTAAATCCCCTCTGCAGACAGAGGCGATCCCTACAAGCTCAGATCGGGTCTAGCAACAATCAGACACGTAGTGACGCAGGTCTCTAGTAACAAAAATGACAAAACATAATGAGTTGCCTACCTCAGGTCCTACGCAATAGTCGTTGAAGAAAGGATGATGCTTCCCGTCCTCCGCTTTGGCAGATCACGATCCTTCCTCTTTACACGTTTGAACACCTACACACATGCGAAGAAACACAACGATATGCAGCACAAAATCTATATCTTGTAACCATACATCAGTCAGAGAGGATGTAATTCATTGCATCGAAAAAAAGACACACGAATGAAACCATAATCAAAGTTGTTTATAATTAATAATACAAAGGAATGATACAACCTTAAGCTTTGACGCTGGATCTTCCTTCGGCGGGGTCGACAGTGGAGCACGTCTCAATGAAGCTCGTCATAAATGGGACAAAGCTCTCTCTCTTCGGCTTGGATCTCAAAGGTTGTCCGGCGATAGTCTCCTTGCTACAGATTCAGCTCTTAGTACTATGACCACTAAGGCTACTAGCTTGCTAAGGGAAAATGGCAAGCTTATATATATGGTGGAAGGGGAGTTGGGATCCCTACAGTTGTTATAAATTTACCACAGAAATAAAAATAATTTACTGAGAGAAATAAATAAAAAGAACCTAGAAACGAAGCACAAACATAAACACAATGTTTAACCAGGAAAACCCCAAATCCGGGGAAAAACCCAACCAATGAAATTTCATTAACCATTGGCCACAACCCTGGTCAATCTAGCCAAGTGAGCCTTCACCACTCACCTCCAGGCCTACATTACAATGAAGTCTTCCCAACCTTTTATAGGCTCCATTACATGCAATACCATGGGTCAAAACCATGGGTGCACAAAACCATGTGCCCCAAAACCACTACTATTTACCCTAGTCAACATTGACTCTACCTAGAGTCATGTTTACCTAAAAACTCCCCCCTTAAAATTGACTTGGGTATTATTGACTAAATCCAGCCAAACTTTCTAAGTGAGACAACCCCGTTCACTCTAGCTCTTCCCCCCTCAAATTTTTACCCAGGGTAATTGTTAACTTGACATCCCTCCTATCACCTAGGTCTAACCCAGACTTTACCAATGATTTACCCAGGGGTACGCATGCCATACTAGGTCTTACAGCAGTATGCCCATTTATATGTAATAAAATTAACTCCATTATATATATATATATATATATATATATATATATATATATAGATATATATATATATATTTGTTTCATTGTTGATGTCCTTTGTGTAACCATTCTCTACATTCATTCATGATGTCCTCTCCAAAGAGGACATCATAGTTGTACATATGACATCAATGTCCATATAAAAAGAACCCATCTACCAGATTACATGGGTCACCAGCCTCTGTAACCACCAGTCCTCTAGGAGTTCTCTTCAGATACATGGTTCATCAATTTTTAATTAATGCACATTTCCTCTCTTATTTTGAAGTTCTTCAAATCATTTGATTGACACATTCTGCCAAACACTTTGCTCTCCTAAAACAACTAATGGCTTGCTATTCTAGCACATATTCTCTACCTCATAAACTCTCAGCCCTTGTGAAAAACACTTGAACACACTTTTGGACCTGTGACTCCACAACCCTCATCGACAAATGCTTGCTGGAACCATCTTACACCAGAGCATCACTAAATCTCTCGACTACATCCATCTGTCGCGCGCATGCATTTATGAACGTTGCTCGTGCCTCCACCAAGAACCCATGGATACAATATCTTCAATACTAGCGCATATCAAATCATTACCCACAGGGATATCTGGAAATATTAGCGTAATGTACCATTGCCCGTTATTAATGCTCCTCAGCCCAGTAAAGGTTCATACCCAAACATCATGCAGATCATTGCAGGTAGCACCAGAGTGTTTGTTTGTAGCCTCCAGGTTCAACCGTTGCAGTGACGTCATTCTTTATTTCCCAGACATACGTGCCTTGGTGGCTCAATACCACGCCAACCCAGCACTATACTCAGCCTCTCGTCATCGGGTGATTTCCACTTGAACCCGGGATCTCCTATCTACAAGAAGTCCTCGTACTCCATGGCTCTGCTCCTTAGGGCCCACATTAGATTTATCCCTTCGAGCTTCAAAAACCTCACTACTTCTTGATTGCTTTCTCGCACTTAGCAGCGATGACAGAGCTTTTGCACCTGAATTCCCTGCCCACGGTGTGCAGAGAAATGGCAAAGACCACCACGTCAAAGTAATTTTCCATGAATGGCATATTTAGAGCATCCCTACTTCTACAATTAGCATATTCTTGGATTCCTTCAATGACCACCATTTTTAGAGTCACTGACATGGTTTCTTGACCGAGAGATCAATTTCCACGACCCTCCTGTTGTTGCCTTCTTTCTTCAGCTACCTAAGATTGCAACTCCTCCAGATTCCATCCCTGGGCTATGCCCTTGATCAAGCTTGATCCATTGAAAGGATCTCGATTAAGGGCCAAATAAGTTTCCCTATCCACGGTTACCATCCATACGACCTCCCTACAGTCATCATCACCAACAATTGGATCACCCAATTCGCTCCTCTTCACACCTAATCATTTCTTTCCAACAAGCCAACCATTATATTTGTATTCCAGGTCCACACTTTCAATCTCAAAGATATTATCAAAATTTATCTCGTTAGAGATTCCAGATTAACCTTGGCCACAAAAGCGTCCCTCTGAAGCCAAAACCCTGAACCTAGCTCCGATACCAGTTGTTAGAAATTTACCGCAGAAATAAAAATAATTTACTGAGAGAAATAAATACAAAGAATCCAGCAACAAAGCACAAACATAAACACAATGTTTAACTGGGAAAAACCCAACCAATGAAATTTCATTAACCATTGGCCACAACCCTGGCCAATCTGGCCAAGTGAGCCTTCACCGCTCACCTCTAGGCCTACATTACAATGAAGTCTTCCCAGCCTTTTATAGGCTCCATTACATGCAATACCATGGGTCAAAACCACGGGTGCACAAAACCATGTGCCCCAAAACCACTACTATTTACCCTAGTCAACATTGACTCTACCCCGAGTCATGTTTACCTAGAAAAAATTGTGGGATTGGCCCTATCCTCAAGGAAGCTTCTATGATAGGTGGAAAACCACCTCCCATACATGGAGATCCGGAGCCAAACCTCACAACTCATTTTAGAGACTCGTTCAGGAGTTTGTTGAAATCAAACTTCTGCCATTTATTTTTAAAAAACAATCCTTATTAATCTTGGCGTGAGAAATACACTGGGACAGAGCGCCAGTTGGCACGTCCTCTTTGGTGGGTTTTCCCCATTGGTGAGAGGGCTGAACTGGCTAGTCGCGCCAAGGCCAAAAGATAAGTTTTTATTGTTTTTCAAAGGAAAATTTCTTTAGAGTAATGATTTTCCTTGTCAAGGAGGATGCCATGAAAGTGGTTTCAGGTTATGTCACTGCTCGCAGGTCACGGAAAAATCCCTCCAATGTGTGGGACAGGGGATTGCAAGGAAGGTGACAAATTACTGTGTAACGGATGCCCCCTAAAGCATGAGGCTCGAAAGAGAGAGAGGGGTGAAATGCTTTATGAGAACGTGCCCAACTTGAAACACTGCCGTCGGAAAACCTGCGTAGACAAGTACAACTGATATCTCAAATACATGATATGTGGTATGGGCGAAACCATCCATAATAGAGTATACAATAATCAGGATCCAAGGTATGGACGCAGCCATCTAGAAAGGATCAATAAGCAGACTCAGGTATGGTCGCAGCCATCCAATCAATGAGTCATGTAACCAATTATGATAATCCACAAAATCCGCAACCTAGATTCCATCAGAAAAAATCCAGGGCCTTGCATTCCATCTCAACCCGAACAGAGTACAAGTCCAAGAATGTGAATAAGTGAGCTGAAGTCAAACATGCAATAACATCATCTGATTACCAGCCAATGATGAAATCTGTTAACAGATGCGAGAGGAACCACCAATAATGATAATGGCCCTCAAGGTACTATAGGTACAATCCATATAATGTGAACAGTGAGCTGGCATCAAACACCCACAAAATCATCCGTTCGAAGGCCAATGACAAAAAAGTTACGTCGAATGTGAAGAACCTGCCATTGAGGCATGCAGGCTCCAAGGTACCTGAAGGGAGTCTCTAGATCAGCTTCCTGGATAATGAGCTGGAGTTGACATGAAGTGACCTTGATCGAAGGTGGGCCATAGTGATTCCCACATCATCGACGTGAGACAGAGGAACATAATGTTTGTGAATCAGGATCAATAGAGAATCAGAGAAGGGTTGAAACTAAAAATGTCAACTTCTCTTGAAAATATCGGCGGCACGACACTGGATTTGGCAGTATTTGACATCAAAAGATCTAAGGTCATAATGACGAGGTATAGAGTAGATGAGTGGTCAAAAAGGATAACCCAAACCCATGGAGGCAAACATATAGCGAGATGAGATGTCCCCAACTCGACACGAATGCAGACAAGTGCCATGTTCAAGAATGACATTCTGCCGACACAACGATGATACTGGTTTCATTTTTCCCCACCATTTCTGGCAAGTACCCCAATTATTTTTGAGAAAAAGCTTGAAGGGGATAGCATATACTTGTGATATAATTTTGTCCCTCAGACAGATCCAACCTAGTACATTTAACAAGCCCTACGAAGGAGGAACTCGAGTATCATCATCACAACAGAATCTGATGTCATCAGGTTTTAAAAAGTCTGACAAAGGAAGAACTCAACGTATTTTCATGTTTAGAGAGTTTGAAAATACAGCAGAAAAGTAAACCCCAATAGTTCCTTTTCATAAATAGTCCCTCAGACCCGAAAAGGTAGAAAACTATGTCTGAGAAAAATTCCTAGTCGCGATATGCTAGGGTATTCCTTTTTTGTAAACAATATATCTGAGCCTGAAAAAGGGGTAAATGTATACTGGGTAGATATCATTTCACAGCCAATTTAACGAGCTCAAAATGACAAGTGACTCGGCAATCTTTTCAATTTTAGAGAGTCAAAAAAGAGTTGAAAGGTGACTCCTCCTGGAGGAACGAGTGGTATAAAGGGTGGCAACTAGTTTCGATAATGGTGAAACTACTCAAAACAAGATAAAGGTCAAGAGGCTAGCTAACAAGACCACTCATCGCAGTGGTTCCTTAGGAACGGGTAAAACAACAAAGTGAAGGCATATGATCGGCCAAGCAGATAATAACGATGGAGTGAGAAAACCAAGGCTCATCTTGGAAAAATAGGCTGATAAAATGGCAATCACAAGAGGTAAAATGGGAATGGTTTCATTTTTACACAAGCTTGAAATCAGAAAACTCTGCTTGAAGTTGGTTTCATTTTTACACAAGCTTGAAACAAAGATAAACTATGCTTGAAACTAGCTTCATTTTTACACAAGCTTGAAATGGAAATAAACTATGCTTGAAAAAATATGCATTCCCACATCATGGTGACTCAATTTGAGGTACATGCCCCCCAAGTTTCAATCCATATGAAAGGCAGATGGAGTGAAGGTTGGAGTTACGAGATCAAGAGAAAGACTTGACTGGTATTTTACGAGATCTTATCAAGGACTCGAATTGAACGGGAAACGTGTTTCATTGTTTTAACGAGGTTGAAACATTAAAATAACTGTCCTCAGAACATCTTGTTTCTTTTTTTTTAGGGCACTTGACACAAGAAAACGAACTATGCTCCAGACACCTTGTTTCATTTTTTAATGAGCTTGACACAAGAAAATGAACTCTGCTCTGGAGACCTTGTTTCATTTTTTAACAAGCTTGACACAAGAAAATGAACTCTGCTCCGACAGACCTCATCATAATGAAAAAGAAGTCATTTTTTCCAATAGTTGCTTGTCCGATGGAAGGAAAACATCTTGGAAGTCAAGACCCAATGCCCCCAGCATACGATGTACATTGGCACTATCACTGAGTACAGGCACGGGGTAGGTAGCCACATAGTTGACCTGTGGTGGGGCAGATACAACGGGTGGATAAAAAATAGGAAGGGATGATGGCGAGCTAGTTGCCACATCAGGACCAAAGAAAGAAAGCTAATCAATGGTCATGACCCATCCTTCATGTGGGAAACAGAACACACGAAAAAGGGAGGAGACAAGTGCTCCCATGGCATAGGTGTAATCGCGCCCCAAAATCAGATTGAAATCCAAGGGGCCTGGAACAACCATCACATCCATATGGATGGTTTTACCTCCCAAAGTAATAGGTAACCTTGGAAGGATCCCTAATGGTTGACTAGTTCTTCTGTTAAATTCCAACAGATCCTGCGTAACAGGCACAAGCGGCAGCGAATCGAAAGCTTGCCAAGTAGTTGAGGGTAGAACACTAATAGACACACCTTCATCTATAATGGTGCTGGGTATGACTAGATGGGAAGCACGTATCATGAACTCAAAGGGCACATAAGAAGGAAGGCGATAACTTACGAATCGACTCCAATCGAAGGAAGTGAACAAACTACTTGGAGGGGCTACCATCCAACTGAGATGGTCTTCCCCTGGTGTTATGGGAGAAGAAGGAGCATCCTCAACGACCGACATCTCAAAGGCGGGAGGATTATCCTTCGAGACCTCCATCACGGGAGGTAGAGGAGTAGCTTCTTAAGATATAGCGACATGATAATCTTTCTCCAAGTCCGAGGAATCTGAAGAAACAAGAAGAACCTGAGGGATGTCAGGTCCACTCTCAATAGAAAATACTTGGTGCACCACAGACAGGGCAAGTTCAACTAATCCCACAACCAATGGTTGGTAGGGGATGGATTTCTGAATTTGAATTTCTGAGGGAGTGGGATCAACCAAGGATGACTCTTGACCAATCATAGGATCAGCTGGTGGAGGAATTAAAGAAAAATCTTTGTAACCAGCCAAGAGACATGGTGTAGAAACAATTGAGTTGTCCAAAACTCTCTTAGCTTCATCCATATATGGAAAAAGGTGAATGGCATGGTTCCCTTCACACAACTTACAGGGATTGGCCAGCTTACCCTGCTTCTTAGGAGCTTTACCAGCACTAGCTGAAGACGTGCCCCCAACCTGATTCCCAGAAGCCAAAGGAAATGGCGAGTGACCATTGGACCATACTTTGATCACCTTGGGAATGCAAGGGTAGTCTCGAAGAAGATGGTCTCTTGTGCACAACATGCAAGGGAACTTGAATTTCCGCAGAGGGTTGGAAGGTTTATCAATGTAAGGCTTCTTAGGTGCAGTAGCTGTAGAGATAGCCTCTCCTTTATCTAATTTCTTCTTATTTTTCTTCCTCTTCTTCTTCTTAGCCACTTGGTTACTAGGATCCAGACTTTCACCAGGAAAAGTAGAAGACAAGGATGCAGAAACAGGAAAAGAAGGGGAGAGGTCCACCTTGGAATCAACATGATGTTGTTCAGGCAGAGGAACTGATTGACTAGTAGCCGGGACATTCGAGACCACAGAGGTTGAAAACAACCAAACAGGCAACCCAACAGTTAACCCAAGAAGGGACAACGTTTCCATATAAGGAGCACCAACATTCCCAAAAGGAGGAAAAGGACTAGGACTCCCTTCGGAGGGGATTCCTTGGTTGGTGAACTCCGGAAAAGTTTCCATTAGAAACAACTTTAGAACAACACCCTAAGGAAACTAACTTTAACTAGGAATATTTCATGGGCAGTTAATTTTTAAAACATTGAAACTAGACTCTACCGTTTCATATTTTAAGAGTCAAGAAACAAGTAAAAGATGACTCTATCTCTTTCAGTTTGGAAACAAGCATGAAAGGACAAGCGCTTGATGATCTTTTCAAATTTAAGGAGTCAGTAAATATCGAAAAGGACTTCTCTGGAACTCTATGCAAAAGAGTGTACCAGATATCCGTGAACTGCAATATACACCTTGGTTAAAAAATGAAAGAGAAATCAACCAAGGACTTGACGTATGTGTAGGAAATCTCCCCAAATGCTATGTCCGATGTATCATGAGTATAAGGTGGCAGAATCGGCTTCCTACGGATAAAGGATAGAAACCTAGTGGGGTCTCCCTTTATATACGCGACAGTATGGGGAGCACAAGTCCGTACTAGTGTTTTCTAAAGCCAAGAGGCAAATGACAGCTACTAGGTTTAATGATGCCAAAACACATCACTAGCCTAGACCTCTAGATATTTCGTTAATGTTTCAATGCTGCCTTAGGTTAATTTTAGGGTTGATCTTCAATTATGTTTCAATTTCAGGCCCTACCGCATGTCATGTGACAATATCCTATATGTAGCTATATGAGAAAAGAAAATTTTTTAATTCGATGAATGCTATCCAGTTAAGGGAAGAGTTCCAAACAATGATGCAAAAAACAGCAATACTGAAAATGAAACTTTTTCCAAACTAGATCACTTTCACTATCCAAAAGTAGTCTAAAACATTCAACGATGCGAATTATGCAATGTAATCTATGTAAAATATTCTTTTTTGAAAGCTATGCAATTGTAATCTATGCACAATTTCCTTTTTCTTTTAAAATGATTTGAATGCACTCAATGCATATTTTGATGAAATCAGAATCTACTTAATGCATGCTTTTAATGAAATAGAATGCACTCAATGCAATTTTTAGCTTTCAATCATTAAACAATGTGATATAAGTTCAATGATAAATCTCAAGAATACTTTTCAATGCAATGTGATCTAATGCATTTTAACGAAAATAAAACTTTGAGATGAAAACTAAATGAATGCAAATCTCCTTATTGAAAGGATGAATGCAAAAGGGATGCAAACAAACACTAAGAATGCAATCGTTGTTTTGAACACTTTGTAACAAAATTCCTCAAAAGGATAAAAGACATATGAAGTCAAACACAAAGAGGACTTCCAAAGCATGAGATCAAAACAAGGCATTCATTCCCTTTTACGTCAAGCAATCATGGCAAGAAATCATTTCAGCTAAAAAATGAGCAATGTAATCTATGCTCATACAGAGAAAAGACCGGAAGGGAAAGACACACTGGTGAAGAATTTAGGGAAAAAGTCTCATTTTTCACACACCCTGAAATTGGCACGACTTTTGTGGGTGAAACTAGCACCAACTGGCACGACTTGCTCACTGAAAACTAGCGCCAATGGCCAATTGGCGTAGGTTTCTAACTAACAACAAGCGCCAATGCCTAAAAATGAAAAAAACAAAGAATTTCTCCCAACCAAGACCGGACTCACCACTTTAAGAAAAATCTAAAAAGAACCCAGAAGCCAAAGTACTGACCAAAAAAAACTCCTGAACAAGGGAAAACCCTAACACCTATAGGAAATGGCATGACTATCTAGTTGTAATCCGCGCCAGATAGAGGATGGCGCGAGTGATGAACTGGCAACGTGCGCCAATGGGTGCGATTGTCAGGGTGGAAACCATGCCAATCAATCCAACCATGAAAGGATGAAAATTTAGGAAAAGCAGAGGTCAGATCTGATCCTCTGGGGGCTGAACAGGGGTTTTACACCAAAAATACACAGACCAGAAGAGAAAATGAAGCAGACAGAAGCCAAAAGCAACCGAAAGAGACAAGACAGACTCCAATCAAAGTCCCCAATGGAGTCGCCAGTTTTTTGGAGAGGTAAATCCCCTCTGCAGACAGAGGTGATCCCTACTAGCCCAGATCGGGTCTAGCAACAATCAGACACGCAGTGATGGGGGTCTCTAGTTACGAAAATGAAAAAACATAATGAGTTGCCTACCTCAGTTCCTACGCAATGGTCATCGAAGAAAGGATGATGCTTCCCGTCCTCCGCTTTGGCATATCACGATCCTTTCGCTTTACACATCTGAACACTTCCACACATGCGAAGAAACACAATGATACATATCATATAATCTATATCTTGTAACCACACATTAGTCAGAGAGGATGTAATTCATTGCATCAAAAAAAGACACACGAATGAAACCATAATCAAAGTCATTTATCATTAATAATACAAAGGAACGATACAACCTTAAGCTCTAACGTTGGATCTTCCTTTGGCAGGGTCGACAGTGGAGCATGTCTCAATGAAGCTCATCGGAAATGGGACAAAGCTCTCTCTCTCTTCGACCTGGATCTCAAAGGCTGTCTGGCAATAGTCTCCTTTCTTCAGATTCAGCTCTTAGTACTATGACCAATAAGGCTACTAGCTTGCTCAAGGAAAATGGCAAGCTTATATAGATGGTGGAAGAGGAGTTGGCATCCCTACAATTGTGGGATTGGCCCTATCCTCAAGGAAGCTTCTGTTAGGGTCCCATGATTTGGCTTATTGGCAAGCCAAATGACAGTGTAACATCAAACCAGTCTTTGAAGCCCAAGGACCTAGCCTACCTAGACTCAGAGAGGGCTCTCTCTATTTGTGTAAGGGATATCTATGTGTTTTCTTATTGTGTTCTTGATTTTAGGCTAGTTATGAAGTAGGTTTTTGGTTTTGGTTTGTAGGTTGTGAGGGATGAACTGATCAAAGACTAAGATAGGTAAAAATATGTCAGATCAACTGGGCTATGGGGTCGAAAATGTCAAGAAAGCTGTCAGATGGTGATACAAGGTTGTTGAAGGGCCGATTTGATTCGAGGTAAAATGGATCTTTGGGTAAAATGGAGTGATATGGACATTAAATTTGTGAATAACAAAGGATTTCCAACATAAATAGCTCAATAGCTAACATAAACATGGTAGGGCTAACCATTCATCATGAGAAATGTAACTATAAACTGATCAATGCATAGAAATAAACATTCAAGCCATGCATAGAAATATATGACTCTCTAACTTTAGGAGATGGCTATCAGACTTTGGGGAAATACATTCAAGACAAACAAAAAACTCAAATGACTATGAGAAAATGCCTAAGCATAGTATTTCAAGCTATTGGGAACTTTGAAGAAAGATTGCATAGTTTTAGGCAAAGCGCAAGATCAATACAAGACCTCATTGGTTCAACAAATGACAATCTAATCAATCAAAGAAAGGTTTCAGAGATGGAGCTATGACTAGCCATGAGTAAGCAGGGCATACCGTGAATCATACTTAGCATGCATAAAACCATAAATGAAACAAGAAAACAATATTCTTCAGTTATCAAAGAGAAATCAAGGATTCTTTGATATTACTAAGAATGAAGAAAACATAGAAGCTATAAAGAAACAGGAAATTTGAGGTGCCTCCAAGGGAATGTCTCAAATTTATTCTCTACTATCTTATAGCAAGCAAGAACATGGAATTATGAATAAAAACTAAGAAACAAAACAGAGAGAGAGACACTATACCATTCTACCAAGTCATGGAATCCGACAACAATCCTCTTTCATCATCCAAAAGCACTCAAGAAACTCTCCAAAAGCATGAGACAAGTGTCTCTTCCAAGCTTGTATAACCATATATTGCTTCTATTCATCAATTTCAGCCTTATTTACAATGAAAGCCTTTGGAATATATAGGCCAAAGTGATGAAAACCTCCTAGTTCAACTTGCAATCTCATTGGCCTATCAAAAATATCTGATTTTGTCCTTGAGGCTTTGCAAAGCCTAAGGAAAAAAATATCTACTAAAATATCTCAAAAATGATAAAAAAGGAAAATATATTGAATTTTCATAACTAATCATGTACAAAAATAGCTAAACGCACATGAGGAAAAGTCACTTTTGAAAGGTTCATTTTTTACAAAAATACTTAAGAAATATATCAGCAGAAAGTCCTCTAACTTTCCGGCAACTTTTGGAGGCCTTCCCAATGTCAAAATGAGGCCCGTGATGGCTCCTTGGAAATATTTGAATGTCTAATTTCTGAAAATTCTTATTTTGCTCAAAAATTAACAATAGAAATCCATCAAAAATTGACTTGTGTATAAAAACCCAAAAAAATGACCTTGCTGATAAACGGGGCAGAGTGTAGAAAAAGTGAGTGTTTTTCACCATTTTGGGGGAGAAAATCATCTTCAAATGATCTGAAAATCACTGAGTCTATTCCCCTAAAATTATGGCATCCAATGATACCATTTTCATCCTTTGAGGATGCCCCAAACAAAAATGGAGATGCCCATGAGTTTTAGCCAAAAACCCAAAAATGACAAAAAACCAAAACTTGTTGAATTTTTCCCATTTTTGGTGAGCATGACCCTTAAGAGTTTTCAGAAACATGCTGTGAAGCTGAGGCCAAAATTTGGAGCTTTGAGGTGTCTTTCTTCAATTTTGGTGCTGGGCGCCTCTTTTGGGCCTCCTTGAGTTTTTCTTATGTGGCCTTTAATTTCCCCCGGGCAAACTGATTGAGATTCTTATAGTGCCCGATCATCTTCCGTTGAAGGTCCAAATCTCTATTTGCCTTCTCCAACTTCTTTTCCAAGTGATCATTTACCCTCTCAAGCCATGCTTCTCGATTGTTCTCTATCTCTTGGGCAAACAAAGTAGTGAGAGGAGTAGATTGGAGAAGGGTAGCTTCTTCCTCCTTTTGTTTCTTAAGGGCTCTTTTGAGGCCAATGGTTCTTGGCCTCTTTCTCCTAGGTTGATCTTCATCTTCTCTCTCATCGAACTCACCCATGAGTTCTTCCAATCTAACTTGTGCCTTGGAGGCCTCCTTTTTGTATTTGATGGCTCGTGTCTCATATACCGCCATATGGACACTCATCTATTTGTTTTGAATTTGCAAAAAGTGATTGAAGTTTCTAGCCCTCTCTAGATCATTCCTCAAAGCATCAATTTGGCTTTCTCTATTGATCAAGAGAGTTTCTAGGATTCGGGCCTCATTGTCACTATCATCACTTTGGATTTGAATTGTGTCGAAGTCCCTCTCCTTTTCATGGATGCTTTCTTCTTTCTCCTTCCCCTTGCTTTGGGTGGCTCTTTTGGTCTTCCTCCTCTTAGGCAATTCGACAATGGGTTTCTTGGGAAATTTCCCCTTGCTTTAGAGGGCCCTACTAACATTTGGAGTTATAGTTTTAGGCACCCTTTTCCTTGATTTCTGGGGCTTGGCCACTTTTGGAGAAGAGAGCATGGTCCCTTGCCTAGGAGAGGCATCTAGAACATGCTCTATTAGTTCTTTGCCCTTGTTACTTTTCTCATCATTCTTGCCACTATCTTGAGTTTCTTCATGGATGCCTTGACTATCCTCTTGCATTTATTTTTGAGGGTTTCCCTCCTCACTGTGCTGCACCTCTTCATCATGATGTTGTTGTTCTTCATGAGGCTACCTTTCCTCACTATGCTGCACCTCTTTATCATGTTGCCCTTCCTTATGTTGTTGTTGTTCATCATCATGTGGCTGCCTTTCCTCACTGTGTTGTTGTTCATCATCATGCTGCTCATCATCATCTTCCTCTTCATCATGCCCTTCTTCATCATACCCTCCTTCCCCTTGCTGCTCTGCCTCACTGTGCTGCACCTCTTCATCATGCTGCCCTGTTTCATCATGATGCTGCTCATCATCATCTTCCTCCTCTTGTTCATTCTCTTCTTCCTCATCATTCTCTTTTTCTTGTTCAATGGGAAATTTGACTTTCTTGGGAATGAGCTTGCTTGAAGAAGGTGAAGGATGGTGAGTGGAAGGTGAAGGAGATTTATGAAATGAAGGAACCATGGCGAAATCTGGATGTGCAATGAAAGTATCCCAAGATATTTCCTTCTTCTCAAGCTAATGAAGAATGAACACCTTGATGAGGGAGTGATGGAAGAGGTAGGTTGTCTGCTAAGAAAGAGGTTTTTTCTGAACAGTGGAGGCCATTTTCTCAATAATTCTATGGAGGAAGAAAGGGAGATTTAACAATTTGGCTCATGTGAAATGCATGAGAAATCGGACATGGTAAGCATAGACTCGAGAGAATCTTCCCTCTCAAGTGAAGTATTTCATGATTATCTTCATGAGGGGGGCATAACTAGTCAACAGATATGAGAAGGGAAAAATGGATGGACATGTGTCTCTATGCTCAGGCTCCAGAAAAGGTTTGTTTTGTTCTGAGTCTAGGTGGCTTTGTTTAAACCACTTCTCTCTGACATAAGGGATTTTGGTGGCCTTGGAAATGGACCTAGGAGAGAACTTAAAATCCAAGCCTGCCAGCTAAAATTTCTTATCTTGAAATCTCAAAGCACAAAGATGTGTTAAAGGGGAATAGCTTTTCACCTCCTGCACCCTTTGAAAAAACTCTAGACACCCAACCTCATGAAATTTAAACAAGAATGATGGATGAGAATTTACCTCTTCAATTGAAATAGGCTCAAACCTCCTGTGAAGGCCACTCCTACTATCTTGCCTAGGAGGCATTTTGTTTTGAATTTTCTTTTCAAAACCAAGTTGTCTCAAATGGCCTTTGAAATGTTTTTCTCAACCACACCTCTGTCCTCCTTATAAGTCATTATTTGTCCTCTTTGATGCCAATCAACAAGTATTTGTCAAAATAAAATAAAATCAACTTATCAGTGTGCTTGGGCCAAAAACCCTGAAAAGATATGCCTGTGGTTTATTGGTGAAGAAAGAAAATCTTGTTTTGATAAGAACACCCTTCTCTTCAATCGGTACCATTTTTCTATTCACTGTTTCCTTACAAAGGTAGACAAAAACACCCTCAAATTGATTTAAAAAATCTTCATAGCATACTCTGTTTTGTGGAACAATGGAGGCTGCACTAGGTTTCATTGTTTCACCATACAAAGAGGAAACTTTTGAAGTGACAAAACATTTAGACTATGACCACTGTTTTCACCTTACAAACATCTCTTTCTTCTGAGTTTTAACAGAAAAGGTTGTATTTCTTCTATTAACCTTGTTAGGACACTTTCCAACAATTTGAAACCTCTACAACTCTGTGTTTTTGTCTTGTAATTTGTGTATGGTTTATCACTGTTCTTAAAGCTCTTAAGATCCTTTAATCTTGATAAAAACACTTCACCTATCAGTATACTAATCTTTGGCAATCATAGCAACAAAAACCTTTGATTTTGCTCAAACACCCTACCCTCTTTATCACTGTGTCTTCCTTAGAGAAAATAACCCTGTCACCCCTTTCAAATTTTCAAAAAATAGCAAGGAGCAATGGAGAATACCTTGGAAAAATGCTTATCGCCTTGGTCAATTGATTGAGCAGCTCCAAAGGCATTTTTGAAGGTGTTTTGGGCATTTAGAGAGGAGCAGCATGTTTACTGAGAAGAACGTCGAGCAATGAGAGGTGTTGGGTCGGCCTTCGGGAAGTGGTGACTAGTGCTACAGGCGCGTCGCACGCTGCTATAGACATGCCGCGCAACTATATAAAATATGTGTATTTTCTCTTCTGAACGTGCCGCACGCCCTTCTAGGCACGCCGCATAGGCTTTAAGCCTTAAAAAGCATGGAAATTGCTCGAAACTTCTTGCTCTGTCTGGTGAACAGCCAGGGGAGCACTTGGTGAGTTTTGAATTTGCAGAATGGGCTTTGCAACGGTCTCCCCACCTCTTATATGAAATAAAAATCAAACGTTTTCATATAATGCTTTAGAGGGTTTATGTGTTTGAAAAGGCCTTTTGTTTTGTCAAAAAATGAGCCATTGTCTTTGCAATTTTATCATTTTAAAACATTATAAAGACTCATCTTCGAACAAGTCTTTTGACAAGATGCTACGATCGACCTTTGAATGAAACCCTATTGATGGCACTCGTTGAAGTAGTAAGGCTTCTTTAAGAAACAATAAACCCTTTCTACTATCTTTTCACTATTTCTCATTAAAGAAGAAACTCTGTCACTTTTTTCCTATTTCTGACCCTTAAAGGAAAAACCTTGCTCAAAGACATATCAATGATTTGTGAGGCATCCTTTGCCATATCTTGGAAGGAGATAAATCACCACTCTAAAGCTTTCTTTGACAACTGGACTCTATTGGTGTTTGTTGATGATTATGTCCATAGTGGAGTCGACCAAAACTATCAGGTGCCCTTTTGAGATTTACTTTGGACTGTGGATGACAAAACTTATTTACATTTACCCATATTTTACCTATATCTGTTTGTCAAGGAAAAAAGGCCTTTGTTTGTGACAGTGGCATGTTTTATTTCTTTTAATTTTGTCCCTGAACTTAAAACACATTCCATACCCTCTTTTCACACATACTGTCTGTGTTGTTTATTTGCAAAGTCTCCTTGAGAAGACAGGCTTAGGCTACCTCCTTGTCAATTTTGATGAGTGTTTGAAAAAGATATTCATAGATAGGAAGAGAAAAGCTTCTTTGAACATCAAAATCACTCCTTGGCCTATGCTTAACCGAGCTCTCAACTCATAAACCTTTAATTGATTTCTACTAAATGTCAACTCTGTCTTTTAAAGGAAAACAATGGCTAGGTGATATGTCTTGATTCTTTGAAAGTTGTTTTTGAATTTGAGACATCTTGTCATATCCTTTTCTTCACATTGATGAACCTGTCCAACTTTGTTCACTTTAGCTTCAGATTACCTTTGAAGGAGATCTCTGATAGAAAAAAAACCAAACCTCTTTGATTATCATAATATCACTGCTTGGCCATCTGCTTAACCACATTTTTCTATTCATAAACCTTCAATTGTTTCCCACTGCATTTAAACTCTACCCTTCAATCAGTGAAAACCCTATAATCAATATTTGAGACACTACTACTGTGTTAGTGGTTTTGAATCTATTGGAGACAAGGTTTTAAACAATTTTTTCAAGCAGTTTTCATAATTGTTAGCTTTGTGCCCTTTAAATGAGGCCATACCTATGTTCCTGGCCCTCTGCTTATTAAATGAAGGAGGCCTTTATCACATTGCCGAACCCTTTGCTTGTAAAATAAAGGAGGTTTTCAACCAATGACCTGACCATCAGCTCATACTTGGAGGAGGTTTTACACAGTCATTTAACCCTTTGCTCATGCTTGGAGGAGGTTTAAAACAATGATGTCATTTCATCTGCTTTCAAGCAATGTCATCTTTCCTTTCACTTCCTATTCATAGTTAAGAAAATAAAGTGACAAATTGACAATATGACATGAGGGAAATTTCCCTGAGACATGTAATTCTGCTGTTAAAAATACCTTTATGCATCTTTAGACATTAGAGGCAGCCTGACCAGTATCTGCGGAGTATTTCTTGTTATTCATAAGTCACTAACCTTTGACTGTGTTTGCAGGAGCTTATTGAAATAACTCTCTGTCTTGTAGCTGCATCCCGGGCTCAAAACCACATGAGAAGCAGCTGCCTTCTCATGTTAAGTTTAATAATGTCTTCTGGAACACTGGTACACTTCTTCTCTTGAAAAATACATTGAAACATTGTACATCCACCTAATATCAGCTTGACCTATGGCATATTCACTGCTGAGACATCAAGGTTTGTTAGTGGTGCGACTTAAGAGTGTATCGAGCTTTATTTACAGAATAGGAAGGTTATCTATGACTAATTGATATTAGACAGAGGTTCTTTTAGCTTTAGGATAGTTGGCCAAGGGAAGATCGCCTAAAGCGCCACTACCTAACTTAGGTGAGACTTTTTGGACAGATTTGGAGTATTCTCTTTGGAGCTGATGAACAAGTTTGTATGACTGAGACTAGATAGGGCTTGAAAATTAGGTTTTATCTCATCATGGGCTGATTTTAAAAGGTAGGAGGGTAAAAATGTTTATGGGTGTTTTCCAGCTGGAAAATTTGACAAATTTGAGATCAGCTACTAGAAAACTTGGCTTTAAAAACTAGTCATCATCAACAGGTGAAAAATACTGATGACTAACAGTGGCTCCATTTGGGGAGGGCAGCTCCTTTTCAGGAGGTGTCCAAAATTTCAAATCTCGGTTCTTTGAAGACCAGTGCCTTTATCCATTGGCGCAAATTTCTTTCTTACTTAATGCTATTTTTTAAAATTGACAGCATGATTAGCATCAACAATATTTCTACGTACCCCACTATATTTCCTAACATTTTTTCTTCCTTCAGGTGCATTTGGACTAGAAACCCTTTTACATAATATTTTTGAAAAATGACACTATCTAGTTCTACACTTATATCCACTAGGAGTTTAGATTGAGATGATGAACTCCTTTGTTTCTCTACCTATGCTAGATTGACTGTCAAGGTTAAGCTGTTTGACAGGATTTTATTCTCTAATCTAAAACATGAAATTGAAAAATGACCAAATCAAGATTAGACAGTCTGATTTGTCATGTACTTGTGACATGAAAGACAAGTTGCACACAAATATTATTTTTCATAAAATGAAACCTAGAAAAACAAGGCTAGGATACACAATTTGTTTTTCATCCCTGCTTTCCTCTTTGGTTCTGTTTTGAGCATGTGAAACCAGTAAATTTTCCTTATCTACTCTCTTTGATAAGTCAAGCTTACACAATGTTGACTATATTCTCCTCTCACTAACTTATCAGCAAATAAATTTAAAACATGTTCAGTTATGATTAGGCTAGATAACCGAACAAGACATTTGAGCACTAGTAGCGGCATTTAGACTTGCGCGCTTTCCGAATGACTATTTTTTGAACATGGGGCTTTATTTCTATTTTTCAAACCGCCCTATTTTTCTATTTTCTATTTTTTTTTACTTTTTTGTTTTTAACTTATTTTTAAAACAATGGTATATACAATGATTGAAAATGTTTTAACTCGTAAATCTAGGAAATGGTGAAACTTAAGCATCCTATCTTCATAAGGATCTCTTACCACTCTTGGTCCACTTAGTTCTTGAAAAGAAAAATTTGGAAAATTTTCTCTTTCAATCATAACATAAGGATTCATGCATGAATCTTTGAACAACCCCATATCTTCCTGCTGTACTTATTTATACCTCGGATTTCCACTCCTTTTGTTGTACATATTTTTCAAATAATGCAGATATTCTTTGTCATTTTTGAAGTATATGATGACATCATCAAGGTATGTCAGAATGCAGAAATTCATAACTGGAAACATGGCTTTTAGGAGCATGTTTTTGATATCCGGTGGTTTTGCAATTCTGGGTTTGAAAATAGAACTACTTCCAGCATACTTGAAAAATTCTTGGAGCTATCTTCTTTGCAAAGGAATTATTTGGCTATATCCTAAAACATTATTTTGAAAATACACACGATTAAAATAATTTATCATTAGTATATCATGGTATTGGGCAGGAAGGATATAGTTGTTGTCACAAGGGTGTGTATTAGTATTTCTAAAATAAAAACAAATCCTATGACTAGCTCTTTTACCTTTGACTACTACTGTTTGGTCCAGATTTTTGTATTTTCTTTTGTCGAAGTTGTTGGCTAAAGTGATGGCAGTGGTAGAGTGCTTCTCACTATTTTCCCTATATGAAGTAGTATTTTTCACAAGATTGCAAATTCTAACAGTTCTAAGTCTTTGGTGGAGTGGCAGAATGCTAGCTAGTTCAAACAACTCAGGTATATTTGAACTGTAGTGATCATATCCTTTCATAAGAAGTTTTTCAGACATTTTCTCTGGATTTGGAGCTGTTATGGCTATAATCAAGGTTTAATTTGAAGGGGTAGAGCTATGTGATGGCAAATCCTTAAGGTATGGTAAGAACATTAAGCTTCCCTGCCCCTGACTTCCAAAGAGGTTTGTGATATGCAAGTCTTCTAATGCCTCTATTCTAAAAAAATTTCCTGATGTTACTGCTGATGTTGGCCTAAGGTTTGAGAAATTTTCTTGATGGTACATAATGGTTCGTGCTTCTTTCTCTATCCATGTTTCAAAAGAAATAAAATCTCTTTCCTCAAGACACAACTACTCATGGTCATGATAATTTTGAGCGTCTAGTTCATCATAGAGAACTTGGGGAAGCTGATGAGGTGGGTCTAAGTTTGTTTCAAATCTTTCTGACTGTTCTTCAATGTCCTCATCAGTGTGTAAAATGAAAGAGTTCAGATTAGAATGCAAGGAGTACATTGGGATGTTATCTATTTTTTCCTGACTACTGACCATATATTTCATGTGCGATTCCAGATAGAGTATTCTAGTTTGGTTAAACACGGGAATAGTGGCATAGGACATATCAAGTTGAATATTTCCCTGAAGCTTAGCTCCCCAAGTTCTGGATAAAAGAATTCCATACTTGGGGGGAATGTTTGCTACTACTATGTCCATGATCAGGTGTTTTGTAGGTATTTGGGCCAAACTGAAACAAAGATCTTTTATCAAGCCTAGACATTTGACTCTACTTGAATCAAATGAATATAAGTCTTTATATGGTCTTGTGATTTCTATGCATAATATTTCCATCACAACCTTCGGCATGATATTATGTGAGGCCTCGGAGTCTCTAATGGCATTGTGTAAGATTTGGTCGTGGATATTCAAAATAATGTAAAAGGGAAGAGTGGTCTCTTCTTGGAATTTCCCTTCTATTTTTGGGCAAAACAACACTTCAGGAGTGTCATCAGCTAGATTAAGGGTGTTTGCATCATTTCCTATATTCAGGACTTTTAACACTTGGGATTTATAGGAGCTTTGGGTGATAATTTTAGCGAGAAGCATGGTAATTTTTATTTTGGCGATTTATCCCTCAAAACTAAAGGGTGGTTGTAGTTTAGACAGGTTTGCTTTAGTTTTTTTAGCTGACTTTCTCTATGTTCTGAGTTTGCTGACTTTGTTTCGGGATTTTCTTTGACACAGCCATCTCGGGAATCTTTGTGGAGGTACTAGGAGCATCTAAGCCAAGACTTGTTTGAATAGATTTATCTTTGTTTTGGTCAGTTTTCTTGACCATGATTTTGTTGCTATCCACTGTTTTTTTAAGGATGGTATCAGGGGTTTTAGCAGTGTCCGAGCTACCTTTCTTGGATTTGTCTTGGGTTTTTCTTCTTCTAAGGTCATAATACCTGTGATATTCTATTATGGCATTATGAAAATCTATGGCAGGATCTTCGGGATCTTCATAAATGGTTTCATCCTGATTCGGAGAGAAGAACGCTTGTTCTTCTTCTGTGAGGTAAACCTCACTCTCGTTATTAGAACCTATGAGGTTCAAATTATTTTCATCAATGGGTTCTGTATCCATTTCATCTTCTTTCACATAATTTTCATTAAAAGGTGGCCTAATTTTTTGGTCATTTTCCCTTGGTTTTTTTTTAGGTTGTTCCCTCCTAAGATTTTGGTTCCGGTTTCTGTTTGGAGGGTTTGGCTGGTTGTCCCTAAGAGAGGTCTTTTCACTTATCTTTTCCCACATTTTTTCCATGGATATAACCAAGTCATCTATTCTAGTATCTAAGGAAGGGGCTAAAGTGGAGGCCTCATCCTGGTATGTGACTTTCCTTTTTAATCTAGTCCTAGCTCTCTTTTCTGCTAAGTTGGCTTCTACACTTATGGCCACTTTTTGCATTTCCTCTAATGTAGGGGGGTCCTTGTCTCTTAGTTTATAATTCATTTCTGGGTCAAAGCCTTCGGGGAAATTTTCTAAGGCTGAGCCAAGTGGAGGTTTGAAGTGAGGCGGGAGGGTGTTATACACACTGTTGAACCTAGTGTAGTATCCCTGGACACTTTCCCCATTTTCCTATTTTAGATTGTTATATTCTAATAGGATTTGAATGGGGTTCTTTCTGATTTCCAACTTATTTATGAAGGTTTGGTAGAGTTCTGGGAGATCGTGGATGTTTTTTGGATTGAAGCTCTTAAACCATTTTTTGGGTTCTTCGCACAAGCTTTGGGTGAACATTCGCATTCTGATGGTCTCGTCTTCTATTTCCATGTATTCAAAGGCATCTCTAATTCTATCTACATGCTGTCGAGCTGTGGTAGTATCAACTCCGGTAAAGTGCAGGATTTTGGATTGATAGTCATTTTGTAAGGGATCCAAAGGGTGTGGAAACACCAAGGGTGCATACCAGGCTACCATGGCAAGAGCTAATGGATGATGTACAAAATGAGGGCTTGTAGGATGTGCTGAGGTGTTTTGAATGGTAGTGGTTTGGATGGGTGTGGTGGATGTACTTGGACTAGTAATCTGATTTTGAGCAGATCTGGGATGGTAGGAGCCAAAGTGATGGAGAAGCTGAAATTCGGGAGGTATTGCTCTACTATGACTCTGTGGAAGATCTAAGGGCTCAAGATCGTCAAAGTTTACCTTACTTTGTGACTTGCTTCTAAAAAGGGTTTTTGCTAATTTTAAGTCAAATGGGGAATCCTGCAAGGTTGTGAGGTGTTAAATTATTGATCTTGCTTTACAGATGGATCTATCGGTAGATAAATTGCTACTTTTGGAAGCTTGCCACAGAATATTCTTTGGGTCATCTACTATGATAGGGGGATTTGGGTCTGGATGACATCTGGTGTTGATTCTTCGTGAAGCTAGATTTCGAATCTAGAGTTTAGAGAGGATGATATTTGTGATTGTTTCGGATGGATGTCCTCTCTAGGGGTTTACTAATGTGAAGGATGGTCAAAACAAAAATGAGGACTAGTGGAGTCACCAGGTGGATTTCTGTGAGAACTATGGTCCACCACCAACACTATAAAAGTTGCTTTCAGGAAAAAATTTTCTAGAAAAATTTGAAATGAAGACTTGCAAGGAAGAGTGATTCACTTGGTTTCAACAGTTTGCTAGGTTGTTTGGACAAGCTAATGGTTCTATTTGCAAGATTATTTCTGTTTATCTCCTATGTTTATGTGAAGTCTCCTGAATTGCTAATTTATACTTAGTTTGTCACTGATTATAGAGTTTGCACCATAAGTTTTAAGTTTTTTGGAAAGGATGAGTCAACAAAAAGGTGTGGTTCATGAATTTTTTGGTTTTTTATGGATTTTTTAGGCCTATTGGAGGCTAGTGGAGTCACCAGGTGGAACTTGGTTGTTATTGTAAATATGTAGCTATGGTCCACCACCAATAACTATAGAAAAACCAATCTGGGAATGTTTTGGGATTTACTGAGTTTATGTGTAGCCTATGAGGTTTGGAAGATTTTCCTATAACTGAATCATCATTTTGATAAGATGGTGAAGGAGATAGCTTCTACTCTTTAGAAAATACCTAATTTTTCTAATTTTGATAGATATTTTGAGAGATCCTAAGGGATACCAAGGATGTTTTGACTCAAAGTCCCACCATGATCACCATTATGTTAGGGTCCCGTGATTTGGCTGATTGGCAAGCCAAATGACAGTGTAACATCAAACTAGTTTCTGGAGCCCAAGGACCTAGCCTTCCTGGACTCAGAGAGGACTCTCTCTATTTGTGTAAGGGATATCCGTGTATTTTCTTATTGTGTTCTTGATTTTAGGCTAGTTATGAAGTAGGTTTTTGGTTTTGGCTTTTAGGTTGTGATGGATGAACTGATCAAAGACTAAGATAGGTAAAAAGATGTCGGATCAACTGGGCTATGGGGTCGAAAAGGTCAAGAAAGATGTCAGATGGTGATACAAGGTTGTTGAAGGTCTGATTTGATTCGAGGTAAAATGGTTCTTTGGGTAAAATGGAGTGAGATGGACATTAAATTTGTGAATAACAAAGGATTTCCACCATAAACAGTTCAATAGCTGACATAAAAATGGTAGGGCTAACCATTCATCATGAGAAATGTAGCTATAAACTGATCAATGCATAGAAATAAACATTCAAGCCATGCATAGAGATATATGACTCTCTAACTTTAGGAAATGGCTATCAGACTTTGGGGAAATACATTGAAGACAAATAAACAACTCAAATCACTATGAGGAAATGCCTAAGCATAATATTTCAAGCTATTGCACACTTTGAAGCAAGATTGCATAGTTTTAAGCAAAGGGAAAGATCAGTACAAGACCTCCTTGGTTCAACAAATGACAATCTAATCAATCAAATAAAGGTTTCAGAGGTGGAGCTATGACTAGCCATGATTAATCAGGGCATACCGTGAATCATAATTAGCATGCATAAAACCATAAATGAAACAAGAAAACAATAGTCTTCAGTTATCAAAGATCAATCAAGGATTCATCGATATGACTAAGAATGAAGAAAACATAGAAGCTATAAAGAAACAGGAAATTTGAGGTGCCTCCAAGGGCATGTCTCAAATATATTCTCTACTATCTTATAGCAAGCAAGAACATGGAATTATGAATAAAAACTAAGAAACAAAACAGAGAGAGAGACACTATACCATTCTACCAAGTCATGGAATCCAACAATAGTCCTCTTTCATCATCCAAAAGCACTCAATAAACTCTCCAAAAACATGAGACAAGTGTCTCTTCCAAGCTTGTATAACCATATATTGCTTCTATTCATCAAGTTCAGCCTTATTTACAATGAAAGCCTTTGGAATATATAGGCCAAAGTGAGGAAAACCTCCTATTTCAACTTGCAATCTCATTGGCCTATCCAAAATATTTGATTTTTTCCTTGAGGCTTTGCAAATCCCAAGGCACAAAATATCTTATAAAATATCTCAAAAATGCTAAAAAAGGAAAATATATTGACTTTTCATAACTAATCATGTACAAAAATAGCTAAACGCACATGAGGTAAAGTAACTTTTGAAAGGTTCATTTTTTACAAAAATACTTAAGAAATATACCAGCAGAAAGTCCTCTGACTTGCCGGCAACTTTTGGAGGCCTTCCTGATGTCGAAACGAGGCCTGTGATGGATTTTTGGAAAGATATGAATGTATACCTTTCGAAAATGCTTATTTTCTCCAAACTGACCACTAGAAGTCCATCAAAAACTAACCTGTGTGTAAAAACCCCCAAAAAAAGACCTTACTGATAAATGGGGCAGAGTGTAGAAAAAGTGAGTGTTTTTCGCCATTTTGGGGGAGAAATTCATCTTCAATTGATCTAAAAATAGTTGATTATATTCCCCTAAAATTATGGCATCCAATGATACCATTTTCATCCTTTCAAGTTGCCCCAATCAGAAATGGCGATGCCCATGAGTTTTAGCCAAAAACCCAAAAATGACAAAAAACCAAAACTTGTTGAATTTCGCCCAATTTTGGCGACCATGACGCTGAAGGGTTTTCAGAAACATGTTGTGAAGCTGAGGCCAAAATTTGGAGCTTTGAGGTGTATTTCTTCAATTTTGGTGTTGGGCGCCTCCTTTCAGCCTCAAGTTTTTCTTGTGTGGCCTTCAATTTCCGTCGGGAAAACTGATTGAGCTTCTGATAGTGCCCGGTCATCCTCCATTGAAGGTCCAAATCTCTATTTTCCTTCTCCAACTTCTTTTCCAGGTGATCATTTACCCTCTCAAGCCATGCTTCTCGATTGTTCTCTATCTCTTGGGTGAACAAGGTAGTGAGAGGAGTAGATTGGAGAAGGGCAGCTTCTTTCTCCTTTTGTTTCTCAATGGCTCTTTTGAGTCCCATGGTTCTTGGCCTCTTTCTCCTGGGGTTATCTTCATCTTCTCTCTCATCGAACTCACCCATGAGTTCTTCCAATCTAACTTGTGCCTTGGAGGCCTCCTTTTTGTATTTTATGGCCCGTTTCTCATATACCGCCATATGTACACTCATCTGTTTGTTTTGAATTTGCAAAAAGTGATTGAAGTTTCTAGCCCTCTCTAGATCAATCCTCAAAGCATAAATTTGGCTTTCTCTATTGATCAAGAGAGTTTCAGGGATTCGGGCCTCATTGTCGCTATCATCACTTTGGATTTGAACTATGTCGAAGTCCCTCTCCTTTTCATGGCAACTTTCTTCTTTCTCCTTCCGATTGCTTTGGGTGGCTATTTTGGTCTTCCTCCTCTTGGGAAATTCGACAATGGGCTTCTTGGGAAATTTCCCCTGCTTCAGAGGGCCCTAGTAACATTTGGAGTTATATTTTTAGGCACCCTTTTCTTTGATGTCCGGGGCTTGGCCACTTTTGGAGAAGAGAGTACGGCCCCTTGCCTAGGAGAGGCAGCTAGCAAATGCTCTATTGGCTCTTTTCCCTTGTTAATTTCCTCATCATTCTTGCCACTGTCTAGAGTTTCTTCATGGATGCCTTGACTGTCCTCTTGCATTTATTTTTGAGGGCTGCCCTCCTCACTGTGTTGCACCTCTTCATAATGTTGTTGTTCTTCTTCATGAGGCTGCCTTTCCTCACTGTGTTGCACCTCTTTATCATGCTAACCTTCCTTATCTTGTTGTTGTTCATCATAATGTGGCTGCCTTTCCTCACTGTGCTACTGTTTATCATCATGCTGCTCATCATCATCTTCCTCTTCATCATGTCGTTCTTCCCATTGTTGTTCTGCGTCACTATGCTGCACCTCTTCATCATGCTACCCCGTTTCATCATGATGCTGCTCATCATCATATTCCTCCTCTTGCTCATGCTATTCTTCCTCATCATGCTATTTTTCTTATTCAATGGGAAATTTGAGTTTCTTGGGAATGAGCTTGCTTGAAGAAGGCGATGGATGGTGAGTGGAAGGTGAAGGAGATGTATGAAATTAAGGAACCATGGTGAAATCTAGATGTGCAATGAAAGTATCCCAAGAGATTTCCTTCTTCTCAAGCTGATGATGAATGACCACCTTGATGAGGGAGTGATGGAAGAGGTAGGTTGTCTGCTGAGAAGAATGTTTTTTCTAAACAGTGGAGGCCATTTTCTCAATACTTCTATGGAGGAAGAAAGGGATATTTAACAATTTGGATCTTGTGAAACACATGATAAATCAAACATGGTAAGCATAGACTCGAGATAATATTCCCTCTCAAGTGAAGTATTTCATGATTATCTTCATGAGGGGGGCATAACTAGTCAACAAATATGAGAAGGGGAAAATGGATGGACATGTGTCTCTATGCTCAGGCTTCATAAAATTTTTGTACTATTCTGAGTCTACGTGGCTTTGTTTAAACCACTTCTCTCTGACATAAGGGATTTTTGTGGCCTTGGAAATGGACCTAGGAGAGAACTTAAAATCCAAGCCTACCAGCTTAAAGTGCTTCTATTGAAATATGAAAGCACAAAGATATGTCAAAGGGGAATATCTTTTCACCTCATGCACCCTTTGAAAAAACTCTAGACACCCAACCTCATGAAAGTTAAACAAGACTGATGGATGAGAATTTATCTCTTCAGTTGAAACAGGCTCAAACCTCCTGTGATGGCCACTTCTACTGTCTTGCCTCGGAGGCATTTTGTTTTGAATGTTCTTTGCAAAACCAAGCTGTCTGAAATGGCCCTTGAAATTTTTTTCTCATCCACACCTCTGTCCTCTTTATAAGTCATTGTTTGTCCTCTTTGATGCGAATCAACAAGTATTTGTCAAAATAAAATAAAATCAACTTATCACTGTGCTTGGGCCAATAACCCTGAAAATATATGCTTGTGGTTTATTGGTGAAGAAAGAAAATCTTGTTTTGATAAGAACACCCTTCTCTTCAATCAGTACCATTTTTCTATTCATTGTTTCCTTACAAAGGTAGACAAAAACACCCTCAAATTGATTTAAAAAATATTCATAGCATCCTCTGTTTTATGGAACAATGGAAGCTGCACTAGGTTTCATTGTTTCACCATACAAAGAGGAAACTTTTGAAGTGACAAAAAATTTAGACTATGACCACTGTTTTCACCTTACAAACATCTCTTTCTTCTGAGTTTTAACAGACAAGGTTTTCTTTCTTCTATTAACCTTGTTAGGACACTTTCCAACAATTTGAAATGTCTACAACTCTATGTTTTTGTCTTGTAATTTGTTTATGGTTTATCACTATTATCAAAGCTCTTAAGATCCTTTAATATTGATAAAAACACTTCACCTATCACTATAGCAATCTTTGGCAATCATAGCAACAAAAACCTTTGATTTTTCTTAAACACCCTACCCTCTTTATCGTTGTTTCTTCCTTGGAGAAAATAACCCTGTCACCCCTTTCAGATTTTCAAAAACTAGCAAGGAGAAATGGAGAATACCTTGAAAAGATGCTTATGGCCTTGGTCGATTGATTGAGAAGCTCCAAAGGCGTTTTTGAAGGTGTTTTGGGTGTTTAGAGAGGAGCGACACGTTTACTGAGAAGAACGTCATGCAATGAGAGGTGTCGGGTTGGCCTTCAGGTAGTGGTGACCAGCGCTACAGGTGCACCGCACGCCACTACAGACGTGATGCACAACTATATAAAATCTGTGTATCTTCTATTTTGAACGTGCCATGCACTCTTGCAGGCGCGCCGCGCAGGCTTTAAGCCTTAAAAAGCTTGGAAATTGCTCGAAACTTTCTGCTCTATCCGGTGAATTGCTAGGGGAGCACTTGGTGAGTTTTGGATTTGCAAAATGGGCTTTGCAAAGGTCTCCCTACCTCTTATATGAAAGAAAAATCAATTGTTTTCATATAATTCTTTAGAGGGTTTATGTGTTTGAAAAGGCCTTTTGTTTTGTCAAAACATGAGCCATTTTTTTTGCAATTTTATCATTTTAAAACATTATAAAGACTCATCTTTGAACAAGTCTTTTGACAAGATGCTGTGGTTGACCTTTTAATGACACCCTAGTGATGGCTCTCATTGAAGTAGTAACGCTTCTTTAAGAAATGACAAACCCTTTCTACTATCTTTTCACTGTTTCTCATTAAAGAAGAAACTCTGTCGCTTTTTTCTTATTTCTGACCCTTAAAGGAAAAACCTTGCTCAAAGACATATCAATGATTTGTGAGGCATCCTTTGCCATATCTTGGAAGGAGATAAATCACCACTCTAAAGCTTTCTTTGACAACTGGACTCTATTGGTGTTTTTTGATGATTATGTCTATAGTGGAGTCGACCAAAACTGTCAGGTGCCCTTTTGAGATTTCCTTTTGACTGTGGATGACAAAACTTATTTTCATTTACCCATATTTTACCTATATCTTTTTTTCAAGGAAAAAAGGCCTTTGTTTGTGACAGTGGCATGTTTTATTTCTTTGAATGTTGTCCCTGAACTTAAAACACATGCCATACCCTTTTTTCACACATATTGTCTCTGTGTTGTTTATTTGCAAAGTCTCCTTGAGAATCAAGGCTTAGGCTACCTCCTTGTCAATTTTGATGAGTTTTTGAAAAATATATTCATAGATAGGAAGAGAAAAGCTTCTTTGAACATCAAAATCACTCCTTGGCATATGTTTAACTGAGCTCTCAACTCATAAACCTTGAATTTATTTCTACTAAATTTCAACTCTGTCTTTTAAAGGAAAACAATAGCTAGGTGATATGGTTTGATTCTTTCAAAGTTTTTTTCGAATTTGAGACATCTTGTCATATCCTTTTCTTCACATTGATGAACCTTTCCAAGCTTTGTTCACTTTAGCTTCAGATTACCTTTGAAGGAGATCTCTGATAGAAGAAAAACCAAACCTCTTTGACTATCATAATATCACTGCTTGGCCATCTGCTTAACAACATTTTTCTATTCATAAGCCTTCAATTATTTCCCACTACATTTAAACTCTACCCTTCAATCAATCAAAACCCTATAATCAATATTTGAGACACTACTATTGTGTTAGTGGTTTTGAATCTATTGGAGACAAGGTTTTAAACAAGTTTTTCAGGCAGTTTGCATCATTGTTAGCTTTGTGCCCTTTAAATGAGGCCGTACCTCTGTTCCTGGCCTTCTGCTTATTAAATGAAGGAGGCCTTTATCACATTGCCAAACCCTCTGCTTGTAAAATGAAGGAGGTTTTCAACCAATGACCTGAACTTCTGCTCATACCTGGAGGAGGTTTTACACAGTAATTTAACCCTTTTCTCATGCTTGGAGGAGGTTTAACACAGTAATGTCATTTCATCTACTTTCAAGCAGTGTCATCTTTCCTTTTGCTACCTATTCATAGTTAAGAAAATAAAGTGACAAATCGTCAATATGCCATGAGGGGCATTTCTCTGAGACATGTAATTCTACTGTTAAAAATACCTTTATGCATCTTTAGACATCAGAGGCAGCCCGACCAGTATCTGCAGAGTATTTCTTGGTATTCTTAAGTCACTAACCTTTGAATTTGTTTGCAGGAGCTTATTGAAATAACTCTTTGTCCTGTAGCTGCATCCCAGGCTCAAAACCACATGAGAAGCAGTTATCTTCTAATGTTAAGCTTAATAATGTCTTCTGGAACACTAGTACACTTTTGGTCTTGAAAAAGACATTGAAACACTGTACATCCACCTAATATCAGCTTGACCTGTGGCATATGCACTGCTGAGACATCAAGGGTTGTTAGTGGCACGACTTAAGAGTGTATCGAGCTTTATTTGCAGAATTGGAAGGTTATCTATGACTAGTTGATATTAGACAGAGGCTCTTTTGGCTTTAGGATAGTTGGCCAAAGGAAGATCACCTAAAGCGCCACTACCTAACTTAGGGGAGATTTTTTGGATAGATTTGGAGTATTCTCTTTGGACCTAATGAATAAATTTGTATGACTGAGACTAGATATGGCTCGAAAATTAGGTTTTATCTCATCATGGGCTGATTTTAAAAGGTAGGAGGGAAAAAATGTTTATGGGTGTTTTCCAGCTGGAAAATTTGACAAATTTGAGATCAGCTGCTAGAAAACTTGGCTTTAAAAACTAGTCATCATCAATAGGTGAAAAATATTGATGACTAACAGCTTCCATGATAGGTGGAAAGCCACCTTCCATACATGGAGATCTGGAGACAAACCTCCCAACTCATTTTAGAGACTCGTTTAGGAGTTTGTTGAAATAAAACTTCCGCCATTTATTTTTAAAAAATAATCCTTATTAAGCTTGGTGCGGGAAATACACTGGGACAGAGCACCAGTTGGCGCACCCTCTTTGGTGGATTTTCCCCATTGGCGCGAGGGCTGAACTGGCTAGTTGTGCCAAGGCCAAAAGATCAGTTTTTAGGGTTTTTCAAAGGAAAATTTATTCATAGTAATGATTGTCCTTATCAAGGGGGATGCCATGAAAGTGGTTTTAGGTTATGTCACTGCTTAGAGGTCATGAAAAGGGCCCTCCAATGTGAGGGACGGGGGATTGCAGGGACGGTGACAAATTACTATGTAACAAGGTATAATGTTGTAACTTAATATTACCCTTTTTTCTATTTGAAACGACATACAATGTATACATCAGAATTTATAAAACATATGGATTCTCATATCATAATAATTGTTTGTATTTAACACATCAATAAAATTATATGTTTATAAACTTCTAGAAATCATTGTGCACCCATGGCTTCTTGCTGCACACCCACGACCTCCAACTCAGGTCCATTTCCTCCTCCCCTTCCTCCTTCTTTCTTTCCCCTCTTGGTCCTTTTCCCTTCGAGGCTTGGCATTTTTTCTTCCTCTTGTAGGAAAACCTTGATGGTTGTGCCAACCCAGGATGTCTCCATGGCTAAAGAAATCATGCCCTTGAACTCTCTAGTTGTTGTTGCGCCCAAGTTTTAGAATCAATTCCCTTCTCGCTTTGTGAATAAGGTGGAGGAGATTCCAAATATTGAGATTAGGGCCCTTCAAGCTCACTCGCATGCCCTAAATCTTGTTGACTGTGACCTTATTGGATAGTTTATGGGACTTTGACCCTCCCCCCACTTGGTTCGGTCTTCGATCAAGAATAATTGGAAGCCACTCATCAAGGGATAGGTCATCTCGTCATTATGTGGTAAGGTATTCTACACTTTCTAATTTGAGAACATGTTGGATCATGATTTGGTCTTTAGGAGTGGTCCTTATTTGATGGGAGCCCAGGGTCTCTATCTAGATAGGTGGAGTCACAACCTCAACCTAGATAATGATGTTCCTTATTTAGTGTTTTTCTGGGTGAAGCTCCCTTATATCCCCCTTCAATTCTAGAATGATGCAACCTTATTTCTAATTTGGAACTCTTTGAGGAAGTATATTGAATGTGTGAAGCTTAAGGATGGTATATTTTATTATGTAAGGATTTGTGTGGAAGTCGACCTGGAAAAAGGGCTCCCAGCCATTATCAATATCTATATGTATATTAGGGCGCATGCTGAAGAAGTGGACTATGACCAATTTCTTTTCAAATGAAAACTCTGCCATGAATATGGGTTTTTTTCCAAAAGATTCCCAAAGCACCAATACACATAAGGAAATCAACAAGGAGACGCGAATTAAAAATGGAATCAAGTTAAATGGAGAAATGGAAATTCAAAGCAGCACAATGTGCGCTCTGCAAATTCTAAGCCCCCTCCCCCCCCAGAATGCGGGCCGGAACCAAAGCAAGCCTAACCCTCCCCTGGGGGCTTCTAGTCAGAAGGGTGGAGCTAGCGAGGATGCCAATAGGTATACGGCCCTGGCATATGCCAGGATGATGACGACCCTTCTCCTTCCCCAAGAGATACCAATATAAATAGTCATAAGGCTGTTATGCTATATTTTTCCCTGAAAAAGAAGAAATAAATCCCCCCAAACCATGCAACATCTAGTAACTCAAAATATACCAATGACGAATAAAAATATGAATAGTATTTCTTACCTTTCGAGGAAATGATGGGACCAGAATTAATAGCAAGCTAAGCCAATGAGAAATCAGAAGGTACAAGGGTTAGAGATATGGACAGAAAGGTAAGAAGATCAAGACAAAAAAAAAGAGAGATACAGCTGGAACAAACAGAAACAGATAAATATCTAGGATTTTAGTACACCATCCCTCGATAATTAGTAGACTTAGGGACCAAAGGAGGAAAAAAAGGAAGCATAGTAGGCATTGCAAAAGGGAAAATCTTGTCAAGGAGTAAATAATGAATATTATATCCTAGAGTTGTAGGGGTATGGGTTCTGGAAAATGAATAATGGGAGCGAAATCACTAATCCAAAAGCAGAGACCAATAGTAACCCTTCTCCAGAAGACGAAGTTAGGTGATGCAGAAATCTCCTCCATTAAATAAAAAATTTGGGGGAAAAGTAGTATGGCAGAGGAAAGCTCGAGAGGCACTTCCGGAGGCCTGTGCATGATGTGGAACCCAACACAAATTCAACTGGTAAGATCAATAAAAATAGCCCACTGGATTGCAACTACCTCTAAAATTTTAGAGTTACAACAAAATTGTGCTATATTCAATATATATGCATGTTCACTTTAGAGAGAAACATGATTGTTGTAAGTCCTTGACAGAGTTGCAAAATTTTGATTATGGACACAATCATATCCTAGGAGGTGACTTCAATACTGCTATGGGAAAAATTGAGAAATGATGAGGATCCATTGTCTGTGATGCCTCACACGAAAACAAGGAGGATTTGATTCTCAATCTCCATCTTTCTGATGTCAAGCCTTATAAATTAATTTATACATGGAAGAATAAGCACTTTGGTCTGGGCCATATAGCTGCTAGGATTGACCGTTTCCTTGCTTCTGTTAGTCTCCTTACTTTCAATCTATGTCTGAAATATTTTATCCTTCCTTGGTGCGACTAGGACCATTGCCCTATTTTCCTCCTCCTACCGCCTTCCCATAATCTTCGGCCTATCCATTTTATTTTCTCCCCCCCTTTGGTTGGATTATTTAGGGTTCTCTAATTTGGTCTCTCTTTCCTGGTCAGTTAGGGTGGAGGGAAGCCCAATCTCTATTCGAGAATCCAAAATCAAACAACTAAAATGTCATTAGAGGAAATTTTAGCCTAAAAGCGCCCATGAAATTTTCATGTACATAATATGTAAACCAATCAAAATCCTTTAAATTTAAAAAGAGGTACATGTAAATATTTTAGAGGGAAAATAAAAATTTCTTTTTTAGTTGTATTTTTTCCTTATCTCATTATAAGTTTACTCAAATTTCAAGTGTAGATATTCATTGGATGCAAAATTTAATTTTTCATCCAACGATTACCCATTATGCATACTTTTGAGAAGATCCACATTGACAAAAATTGAAGATAAATTAAAAAAATGTGTTAACCACATTTTTTTAATGTATCTTCAATTTTTATTAGTGTGAGTCTTCTAAAAAATATTCATAATGGGTACTCGTTGGATGCGGAATTAAATTTCAGATCCAACAAGTGTCTACACTGGAAATTTGAATAAACCTATAAGGAGATAAGCCAAAAATACAATTAAAAAAATATTTTTCTTCTTTTCCCTCCAAAATTCATAACCATTATTTTATTATTTTCCTATTATTTTATTATTTTTCCTTAGGAGGTCACTTTTAGCCTAAAATTTCCTCTAATGGATATTAAGAGTTGGCTCAAGGAGAAAAAAACTAAAAGGAAATACACAATCAAGGACATGGAACATCATCTAGCATCCATTTAGGGGAAAATTGAGTCTATCTCGGTCACCCATATTTAATTTCAAAAATATGTTGAAACATTCAAGGCTCTCCACACCCTCCTCAAATGAGAATAAGAATACTAGACGGTGAGATATAGAAATAGTTGGATTTCTACAGGGGATAGGAACATAAAGCTTTTCCATAAACAAATTTAGTTCAGGGAAAGAAAAAACAACATATCCCAAATCTAGCATGGGGAGGGGGGAGGGGGGCGTCGAAACAGTCACTGAATTTGAGGAAATTAAGAATTTCATTGTGGAACATTTCCAAAATATTTATCATGAAGACCTTCATATTGATCAAGAAAGTGAGGAGTTCCTCTTTGATAAAGTAGCCATCCTGGTTACTACATAAATGAATAATTCCTTGACCACCCGTTCGGTAGTTGAATAGATTAGAAAATTTTTGTTTTCATTTCTTCCTGACAAAGCCCCTGGTCCATATGGTTTTTCAGCTAGCTTCTATCAACACTTCTAGGATTTTATAAGTAAGGACTAGTGTTTAATGGTTGGATATTATTTCAAGAGATTCATAATGGGGGGAGGAATCAACACTTCATTCTAAGCCTTAATCATAAAGGAGTATAACCCCGCTTCATTTTCATTATTCTGCCCTATCTCTCTATGTAATGTATCTTATAAGGTCATCTCGAAGCTTCTTACCTCTAGAATCAAAAAATTTCTGCCTCAATTGATCTCGGTCAACTAAGGGGGATTTGTGTTGGGTAGGAAAATATTTGAAAACATCATTATATTTTAAGAAGTTATAGACTCAAGTTGGAAAAGAGGGGATCAAGGCATGGTAATAAAATTGGATATGGAAAATTCCTTTGATAGGGTTAGGCATAACTTCCTATTGAAAGTTTCAAAGAAATTTGGGTTCGATGCAACATTTAGCAAGTGTATTTCTCTTTTCATCTCTTCTCCTCAGATAGATCCCATGATTAATGGACGAGTGGCGTGTTTTTCAAAGCTTCTAGGGACATGAGGCAAGGATTCATCCTCTCCACATTTATTTACATAATAATGGCAGATTCACTGCGTAGAAGATTGGAACATGATTGTGAAACTCACAATCTTCCAGGCATCATATATAAAGAGGGGATCAGAAGTATCAACCATGGATAGTTTTTGGATGACACTATTCTGTTAAGTGGTGCCTTTGTGGTGATTTCCAAAAACTTTAAAGTAAATTTGGACAATTTTCTCATTGCATCTATAGGGGCCACAAATGATAACAAAATTCATATCTACACTTTGAACATCTCCCCTCATAAATCTAAAAATATTGAAGAAATTATGGGATTCAATATTGTTCGGGATTGGAGGGACTTCAATTACCTTGGAGTTCTAATATTCCTAATGTTAGTGATTCCCTATGCCTGGCAGTAGGTCTTTGATAAAATAAAAACAAAAATTGTGAATTGAGGAGGAATATGGTTAAATAATGCAAGCAAGACTACCTTACTGAAATCGGTGTTATCATCCATTCCTCCATACCAATTCTTAGCCCTTCAAAAACCTAAGAATGTATTACACCAGATTTTCATATATATCAGGAAATTTCTATGGGGTGAAGAGAAGCAAGATAATAAAAAATTCCACATGTTAAACTATAATATTATCAGAGCACCTAAACAACATGGGGTACTTGGTATCCATCGCCCCTCTTTCACCAATATGGAAAAGGTTGCAAAGATCTTTTGGCTGCTGAAAATGAAGCTTGACCATTGGTGGGAATAAGCAATGAGATCAAAATACTTCGATCAACACAACAACGCAGAAGAACACATTGAAACAACACAAAGATATCATATCTGGAAACTTCTATAGTCATCTTCGACTCTCATATTGAGTAATCTTTGCAAAATTATGGGGAGGGGTTGTTTGAACAACATCTAGTCAGATTCAATCCTAAGCCTCCCTCCCTTGGGTTTGTATCCCTGATTATCCCCTCCCAGAGAGAATTTTCAGTAGGTAGGGGTCATCCACATAGACCAAATATCTAATTGGGACAGGCAGGGCCCTTGGGAAGTGTTACACAGTAATTTTTCACCGTCCCTACAATCCCCACCTCGAATATTGGAGGGTCATTTCTATGACTAATTAGAAGTGTCATGCCTTGCAAATACCATCATTTCATCCTTTTCCATGAGTAAAACATTCCCTCTGTTTACCATTTCCTGAGCAGACCACTAAAAACACATGTTTTTGCCTTGGCACTGGTAGCCCATTATGCCCTCACGCCAATGAGGAAAATTAAAACTGAGCCTGTGCCAGTTGGCACTCTGTCCCAATTAAGCACCCACACCAATCTGTTTATGGAAATTTTTTTAAAAAAAGAGATGAATTTTCGATCACAACAACTTCGTGGATGAGTCATAGGGAGTGGTTCGAATGAATAACCATGGCCTTTCTCCTTTGGCCTATTGTTTCCACCTTATGGGAAAACCTCCCAAGGGATAAGGCCTCCCTTTCACTATTTTAGGGATCCCAACCGCCTCCTCTCCTGTATAAATATAGCCATCTTCCATTGATGTTCTAGCTGAATAGTGGAAAGCTTGGGAGCTGAACTTGTAGGAAGGAAACTATAGCCGGGAAACTATTGAGAGCCAAGCCAAAGAGAGAGAGCTTCGTCCAGATTCCTAACAGGCTTTGTTGAGACATGCTCTGTTGCAAGCCCCGCTGAAGGAAGATCATAGTGTCAAAGCATTTGGTTTTAATCTCCCTTTTGTCATTTATAATATAAGCAACTCTAATTTTGGTTCCATTCACGTGTTCATTTCTTTGTGTAATGCAATGAATTATAGCCTCTCTGACTGATATATAGTTACATGCTTTAGATTTTAAATTTTATGTCATCGTTTCCTTGCATGTGTACAGGTGTTTGGACATGTCGCATGGAAGGATTGTGATCTGTCAAGCGAGGGATGAGAAACGTCATCTTTTCTTCAATGACAATTGTGTGGGATTTGAGGTAGGCTACTCGTCGCGATATTTGTCTTTTTGTAACTAGGAACCAATGTCATTGCATGAATTGATTGTTGCTAGAACCGATCTGGACTAGTGGGATTTCCTCTATCCGCAGAGGGGATTTACCACCTCAAAAAATTGGCGACTCCATTGGGGACTCACCCAGTCCTTCTTCTAGTGAGGGAATTCCTACTTCCGGTGAAGATTACCAGCCTTTTCCCGAAGACATCCCGAAACCTTCTGTTATGTCTTCACCTAGTCCTTCGCTCCCAATTGGATATAGGTCTTTAAGTCAGGTCATGGCCACTGTTTCCTCTATGGGAATATAGACTCCGTCCACGAGGTTGACTATTCCCTCATTAGGGATGTCGCCATCGACACCTCTCATGGCATCTCCTTTCATCACATCAGTACTTGTTAGACCTACTATCTACGTGGCTGCGTCTACACCTGTTGATCATTTTTCTTTCTTTACCTCATCCTCTGAGAACAACATGTCATACGTGGATCAAATTCCTAATCCCCCCGACAGTGTAGGACCTGGTATTTTCAAGGACCCCATTCTCATGGGTATTTTTCCCATTCCACCACTGAACACCATTCAAGTCAACATGATCTCTAGGTCAGATGACCCGTGGATCATCCCTTCTCCTGAACAGGTTACCTCTTTTGGAGAATCGATGCCTCTAACACTAGTTGAAATCAATTATTGCGAGACCGTTGCAACATCAGATCATCCTCCTACTGAAAATTCTCCTTTGAGCATGGCTCTTGATGTTTATTCTCAATCCCCTCAGCTCGGCGATGCAGATTCCCCTGATCCTTTGAGAGAATTTTTTCCGTCTGACAAAGCTATTGTGGAGACTATGTCTCTCAAAGATCTGCGATGGAGTGATGGACATCATTTTTCCTCATTCATGCTCGGCCTGGGGGTAATTTCTAATTGTCTCGAGCATTTTTCATCTCAGGTTCTCTCTTTGCCTCTCCAAACACTGATATTGACTCATGAAGTACTTTTGGAAGGAAATCTGAGTAATATTGCCAAAACAATGCCTATCGACATCTCCATTAAACTGGGGGTTGTTGAGAACATTCACGTGGGAGTCACTTGTTCTCCCGAAGAGATTCAAGTGTACACTAGCCTTTTCTGCAAATTCCGGGATGTTTTCGCATGGTCTTATGAAGAGATGCCTGGGATCGATCCTAGAATCGTCATGCACGAAATTACCACCTATCCTGGTGTGAAGCCTGTGTGACAGAGTCTACGCCCAGTGCATCCTTGAAAAGCCACTGCTATAAAAGCAGAAGTTGAGAAACTTCTTAAAGAGGACTTCATATATCTGATCCCTCTGACAGACAACGTTTCCAATATTGTACTTGTGGATAATAAGCAGGGCACAATTCGGGTCTGTGTCAACTACCAAGATATCAATCGGGCTTGCCTAAGGACAACTACCCCACTCCCTTTATAGATCAGATCATCGATGATTGTACAGGGAGTGAGATCTATTCCCTTATGGATGACTTTTCAGGTTATAATAAAATTAATATCCTTCCATCTGATCAACATAATACCACCTTCATATGTCCATGGGGCACATTCGCATATAATAAGATCCCGTTCAGCTTGAGAAACATTGGGGCTACCTTCTATCATGCCATGTACTATGCCTTTCATGACATACATAATATTTTTCAACCATATTTGGATGACCTGCCAGCTCATTCAGCTCGGCGCAAAGACCATCCCGAACATCTTCGCTAGATTTTTCTCCATTGCAGACGTTACAACATAGGGCTTAATCCTCACAAGTGCATCTTCTGCATTGACTCTGGTCGTCTTTTGGGATTCATTGTCTCTAAAGACAGAATTCTTCTAGACCCTCTCAAGGTCGAGGCTATTGTAAATCTCCCCTCCCCATCCTCGTTGCATCAACTTCAGAGTCTTCAGGGGAAAACAAATTTCTTACGTCGCTTTATCCTGAAATATGCAGAAGTGGCCAAAGGGCTTACACGAATTCTAAAAGAGGATGTTCCCTTCCATTGGGATGATATTTCTCAGCAATCCTTCGATAACCTTAAGATTTTGCTTGTCAACACTCCATTAATACGTCCTCCCAGCTATCATCGCAACTTTACCCTCTATTTGGCTGCCGCATTCAACACAATTGCCATGGTTCTGGTACAAGATGATGATGACGGAAACGAACACGTGGTTTATTATATTTTTCGAAATATGCTCGACACTGAAACACATTATTCCCACGTTGAGAAGTTGGTGCTTGCCGCAGTACAGGTTGTTCAGTGGTTTCGCCATTACATCCTGTTGTGCACGGTAACCGTGATTTTCGTCTGCAACCCCATGACTTACATTTTGTCTTGAAAATTGTTGGGGGGAAAGTAATCCAAATGGATTGTGACACTTCAGGAGTTATATTTGGAATTCACTACTTACCAAATTGAAGAAGTCACTGGTTTTTTCTGATCTCATCTGCTCTCTCCCTACCGACTCTGTTCCGCCTCAATCCAAGGATCATATCCCAGATGAAACTCTCTTTCTAATCAACACTCTCAATCCATGGTATGGTGATATCATCGTGTACCTTCAGACATCTACCTTCCGATCCGAGTTGACTATGAATGCTCGATGTCATGTTCGGCATCAATCGCAACTATATCACATTGTCGAAGATACCTTATATCGTGTCGGAGTCAATTTTTTTCTCTGCTGATGTTTGACCTTGGAAGAGGCTGAGAAAATTTTGAACAACTATCACAGTGGCACCTGTGGAAGTCACATGTCTGATTATGCTACTGCCTAGAAGATTCTGCTTGTGGGTTACTTCTATCCATCTATATTTAAAGACTGTATTGTTGCAGTAAGAAAGTTTCATGCGTGCCAAATATTCCAATGCAAGATGCATGCGCCACCCCTCCCTTTACATCCTGTCATTACCGTAGGCCCTTTTTCCAGATCGGGCATTGATTTTATGACATGTAACCCTCACTCGGCCGGGGGGCATGTTTATATCATTGTTGCCGTAGACTACTTCACCAAGTGGGCCGAAGCAATGCCTACATTAGCAGCTGATGGTAAAACAGATGCTCAATTCATTTTCAACCATGTGATCATGCGTTTCGGCGTTCCTTAAGCCATTTTCATCGGTCATGGCACTCATTTTCAGGACTACATGATGGAAGAGCTGACATTGAAGTTGGGCTTGCGTCATGACATCTCGACGCCATACTACCCTCAGGAAAATGGCCAGGTTGAAGCCGTGAACAAGGTTCTTGTCACGATGCTTCAATGAAAAATTGGTATACACAAATCCAACTGGCATCTCCAATTGTTCTCAGCTCTCTAGGCCTACAGAACGTCAGTGAAGAGTGCGACCAGATTCACACCTTTCCATTGGTGTATGGTCTGGAAGCTACTCTTCTGGTTGAATGTGAGATCCCTTCACTGAATTTAGCTCTGGAATTACTGCCCGACACTTCCCTGTAGGAAGAACGTCTCTTGTATCTCGAAATATTGGATGAAACTTGCCACTTGGCTGCTTTGGCTATCGAGGCACAGAAAAAGTGGGTTAAAGCTCATTTTGATCAAACGGTTTCTCCAAACTCTTTTATCGAATGGGACCTTGTCCTCTTGTATGATCAAGCACATGATAAGCTTAGGGCAAGCAAATTCCAGCCTATGTGGCATGGGCTCTATATCGTTAAATGTGTATTAAAAAATGGGGCCTATGAGCTGATCGATTATGAAGTTCTTCCTTTGGCGTAGCCCAGAAATGGGTTGTACCTGAAGAAGTATTACGCTTGAATCATTCTTCTGTAGTGTGTGTACATAGGTGATTTCTTAATTTTTGTGCATGTTTGGTGTGGTGTGCTTTGTAAGCATCTTTCTGTTGATTGGGTCTTCCTGATTGTGCAGATGTCTATTAATCCTTATGTCGGTTTTGCGGATGGTGCCTCCCAGAGTACCAAGAATCTATCTTCGACATCATGGGTAATCTACAATCCTGTTGTTGAGTTAGTTAATTTACAAGGTGTTTGTCTAGGGCCTGCTACAAATAATGTCGCAAAATATAGTGTCATTTTGGAATTATTGAACGAGGTCGTTAACCTCGGTATTCATGCATTACTTGTATATCTGGACTCACAGCTTGTAGTGTTACAACTCAATGGTAATTATTCAGTCAGGAACCCATCCATTTTAAGATTGTATCTACGTATTAGTTTACTGGAAAGAAATTTTGATTACATCACATATTAGCATATACTCAGACGAATGAATACATTAACTTATGCAGTAGCTAACATGGTATTAGATGGACATTTACACAACTTGTAAAAACATCATCATATGTGAAAATATCCGTTTTTTAAATATATATATATATATATATATATATATATATATATATATATATATATATATATATATATATATATATATATATATATATATATATGTCGAATGTTTTAAGCATGTGCATCATATAAAATCCCAGAAATATGTGTGTTTGTTTTAATTACATCCGGAGACAACATGTCTCTCAAAAATATGAAAATGAAAATCCTAGGTGACTAATCAGCATGGTGCTCATGGTATCATGTTACTTCCCACACCAATCACTTCAGTAAGTGATGAAGGCGACTAGGCACCCCTATAGTGTGCCTCTGATAAGCCATAGGGACATCAACTAGGCGAGCATAATCAGGGATCCCACGGGCGATTCCCTCTAAATTCTAAACCAGCTCATTCCCCTCGCCCCCCTCACCTTGAGGGTCATATGCAAGAGGGGTCCTCCACGTGATCGGTGACATCCTGACGGGCCTCTCTAGGCCAACATCTACATACATATAGGATTAGTTGTTAGAACATGCATGCACAACAAAAAAAAATCATAAAATTCATAAAATCAAAAAGAGTCGTACCCAGCTCCTCATCCCAGTCCTCTCCTTCCGGGAGTGGAAGGTTTAGGTCTCCTATGAAATCATTACTGGCATAGGGCCAATCCTTTACGATGATCAACTGTTGCCGGAGCCGTCCGAAGAACTCAAACCGCCATGACATTTGCTGGCCCCCTCTTGCTTTGGGCATCAATTCTACCCATCCATCCATCCGTGGCTCTCTCAAAGGTGGATCTGCGACTATCACCCCCTGACCCTGGAATATAGGTAGCTATTCTAGGATGAACGATACCAATATTGACTCGTACCCAAACTGCTTCAGTTTGGCCTTTTTACATTTAGTCAATTGCCATTTGATATTCATGGTTACGACTGTAGCCCAATAAAATACTATCGGGTTCATACATTCTGACGCCAGGAGGAGCTGTGTTTTGGTAGCCACATGTGGCACTTGTGACCCCGTGGCCTGTGTAATGGTATGTAGCACCACTCTGAGTGCTAGATCGGGAACAGTGTGAATGTCAACTTTTCCACTACCTGATCTTGTTTGTGCCCCTCGGCATACTCTCTCCATAACCATCGACATCTTTTCGCCAGAAGGCCTGGTACATGTCATAATCAGAACTAGACCTCTGCGAGACAATCCAGTGATGAAGTAGACATCAGACACTTTGAGTTTAAGTACTTGATCTCGAAGCCTAAACTTCTCTTCATTCTCATCCCGGTATCTATCAAATATTGTAACAATTCAGGTTGTGCCCTAAGGCATGGTGTTAAGAAGAATTTATTTAATCCATAATTCGGAAGAGCATTCATGCATTGCTCATTCTCCATTGCCATTTCTTCCTCTTCACTATGCTCCCTTTCTTTCCATTCAATCACCATTGTGGCTTTATACCTACATCAAATTAGTCGTAAGAACATCATAAGATCCCTTGGGCATTCAAAAATTCAATTGATTGGTTCAATTTTTGTAAAATTTGAGCGGGATATGAGGTTGCGCAGTTGGCGCGACCCCTTTGTAAAAAGAGCTCAATTGGCGTGAGTTTGTGGCTCATACCCGTGCCAACCGTAGAATCCCTAAATTTGCAAATCCTCCCCTTAGGGATGCCAAATCACAATGGAAAGCTATGAAATATGGATTAAAATATAGCCAATGGAAGTGGCTCTTACCTGAAAAAGACGAGATCTGAAATGATGCACTAGATCATCCACAATCGTCACCGCAAGATCGCAGGGAAATAACTTACTATCGCTTTGCACAAGAGGTAAAAAGTAAAAATTAAATATGCTTTTACTATTTGGTCATATTTATAACTTTTCGAAATAAAATTTAGGTTTTGAGACTTGTTTTTCCAATATTTCATTATTTTTTCTTGAAAAATGGGTTTTACACTTGCTTTTTTTGTAGCACCATGTTTTCACATGACTATGACGACGACACGAGTTGTATTTTATACTTTTTCGGACTCGGTAAAAACAAGAAAAATTCACTACTGGAGTCATCTTTCAGCTCTTTTCTGACTCTCTAAAATTGAAAAGATCGCTGAGTCACTTGTCGTTTTGAGCTTGTTAAATTGGCTACGAAACGATATCTACCAAATATATGTTTACCCCTTTTTTGGGCTGGGATAGATTATTTACGAAAAAGGAATACCCTAGCCTATCGCAACTAGGAGGTTCTCTCAGATATAGTTGTCTACATTTTCGGATATTTGGGACTATCTATGGAAAGGGACTCTTGGATTTTTATTTTTCGTTGTATTTTCAAACTCTCTAAACATGAAAAGACGTCGAGTTCTTCCTTTGTTAGAATCGTTAAAAACTGATGGCATCGGACTCCGTCATAATGATGTTACTCAAGTTTCTCCTTTCTAGGGCTCGTTAAATGTAGTAGGATGGATTTTTCTGAAGGAAAAACTTATATCACAATCATATGCCATCCCCTTCAAGCTTGTTTTCAAAAATAATTGGGGTACTCGCCAGAAATGGTGGGGGAAAATGGAACCAGTATCATCGTTGTGTCGGCAGTATGTCGCTCTTGAACATGGCACTTGTCTGCATTCGTGTCGGGTTGGGGATAGCTCATTTCATTATCTGCTTGCCTTGGTGGGTTTGGGTAATATCTTTTGACCACTCATCTGTTCTTTTCCACATCGCCATGACATCAGATCCTTTGATTTCAAATAATGCCAAATCCAATGTCGTGTCGCCAATATTTTCAAGAGAATTTGGCCTCTAGAGTTTTCAACCTCCCTCTGATTCTCTGTTGGTCTTGATTCAAAAACATTATGTTCCTATGTCTCATTTCGATGATGTGGGAAACACTATGGCTCACCTTCGATCAAGGTCACTTCCTGTCGACTTCAGCTCATTATCCAGGAAGTTGGTCTAGAGACTCCCTTCAGGTGCCATGGAGCCTGCATGCCTCAATGGCAGGTTCTCCGCATTCGACGCAAGGTTTTCATTATTGACCTTCAATCAGATGATTCTGTGGGTGTTTGACGCCATCTCACTATTCAAATTCCATGGATTGTACCTTGTGTACCTTGAGGGCCATCGTTATTATTGGTGGTTCCTCTCACATCTGTTAACGGCTTGCATTATTGGCTGGAAATCAGACAATGTTCTTGCATGTTCAACTTCAGCTCACTTATTCACATGCTCAGACTTATACTCTGTTCAGGTCAAGATAGGAGCGCAAGACCCTGGATTTTTTCTGATGAAATATAGGTTGCTGATTCTTTCTAGATTATCATGATTAGTTACGTGACTCATTTGACTAGATGGCTATGACCATACCAGAGTCTACTTGTTGATCCTTCTTTAATGGATGGCTGCGTCCATACCTTAGATCCTGATTATTGTACACTCTATTATGGATGGATACGCCCATACCAGATATTGTGTATCAGAGATATCAGTTGTACTTGTATTTGTAGGTCTTTCGACGACAGTGTTTTTAGTTGGGCGCGTTCTCATAAAGCATTTCACCCCTCCCTCTCTCTCAGACCTCATGCTTTAGGGGGCATATTTTACACAATAATTTGTCAATGTCCCTGAAATCCCCATCTTTCACATTGGAGGGTCATTTCTATGACTTATTAGAAGTGTCATGCCTTACAAATACCATCATTTCATCCCTTGCCATGAGTACAACATTCCCTCTGTTGACCATTTCCTAAGAAGACCACTAAAAACACCTATTTTTGCCTTGGCACTGGTAGCCCATTATGCCCTCACGCCAATGAGAAAAATTAACACTGAGCCCATGCTAGTTGGTGCTCTTTTCCAATTAAGCACCCATGCCAATTTTTTTATGGAAATTTTTTTAAAAAAAGAGACAAAATTTCGATCACAACAACTTCGTGGATGAGTCATAGGGAGTGGTTCAACTGAATAACCATGGCCTCGGACACTAGGGTGTTCCCGGTCAAGAATCCCTACCTCTTCCTCAAGGAAAGATGAGGATTGAGCTTCATTTTTTAAATCTGGCATTGGCCATAGCTTCAGTCATCTTCTACATCACTATTTATGTAGTAGAGAGGACGTTGTGTAGCTGGGTGTAGCCAGAAAGAAACTCATGGAGTCTTCCTAGCTTGTTTTCTTCAGTGGTGGAGAGATCTATTCATTGGAGGAGCTGCAAGGAGGATTCCCAGGCTTCATATCAGATTATTTGGCATGGGCCAACATTCCATCATCTCCCATTGTGCATTCCATGGAGGTAACTGCGTTATTTTGGAGGAGGCAGTGAGAGAGGGGTTTCTGGAGCTTCAAGGGGGGTGTTTCTGAGACAAAATGATCAGAAATTTGTATTAGAGACATTATCAGAGGAGGGAATCTACATTTCAGATATTCCATGGCCTCATCTACATTTTTTATCAATTGTAGTGACAAATCTGTTGTCACATTTTTGTATGTTCTGACATTTCTAGCAATCTTTCCTAGATTGGCTAGAAATCATGTATTTCAGCCCATATCTTTTTCTTGGGCTTATTTCTTGTATTCCTACAGCCATATATGTATTTCATTTATGTTTAGCAGCTATGCCTTCATATACATTGCGCAATTGCAGCTACTCTTGTACTTCATGGTTTATTCATTGGAGGATTTCTCTTAAAGTTTGAGTGGCTTGTACCTCAACTATTTCTTGTATTTATCTACTGATATATCATAATATCATGATGGATGTATCATTTCCCTCTTATGGTGTATTTCAGTTATGTAGAGTTACTGGTTATGTTCATGTATTGTTGTAGCTCTCTCATTGAGCATTTTTTTAGAGACCTAGATTGGGGAGATCTGAATAACCCATCTAGATTCATTTCTTTGAGCTCATTTTCTGTAGGGGAGTTTTATTAGAGTTATTCTAGGGAATCACACTATTGGTTTGCCTTATTCATGTAGTAGCTTCCTGATACAGCATCCTCAAGGACCCTATAGCATAAATTACCGAGGTGGCATATTGCATATCCATAGGCAGAGTCTGAGAAGGGCTAGCTAGCCTCGGGATTTCTCTCTTCTTTGGAAGGAGTCATATCTTGTAAATTCCCCATCAGTAAATCTCTGAAATGGACTTGTAGTGTCTCAATGAATAAGGAAAAAAGGAACATCTAAGATGTTCCTGATGGAGTAGAAATTTTTCCATTTGGGACATTACAGTGGTATCAGAGCATGATCTTGGCTCAGCCTATGCCCAAGATCTATTGCCATCAGCAAGAGGAGCTTCTCTTTCCAAGGAGAGGATATTTACAGAGGAAACAAGGAAGAGGAATGAAGGAAGAGGAGGTTTCCGTTCTTCTTTTCCAGACCATTGAGCACACCATTGAAGATCTGCTGAAAGGGAATAATTTGGAGAAATTTTTTGAAAAGGGTTTGTGGATGAGACAAATCCTAGCTATTTTCATGGAGGGTGTGAGAATTCAGCCTCACATGCAGACCCAAAACGTAGTACATTTCCCATAGCTAGTGCAAGAAGGATGGATGGAAAAAGTTGAGGCCTTTAGAGGAGTAGCACTGCAAACTCAAAGGTATGATTCATGATAATTGATTTCAGAGTTCTATCTCATGTTCTCATGCAAATGAGAGATCATATGTTAAAGTCACATATATTTTTGTAAAGGGGATTAGTGAAAACCAATGAGAGGCATGGTGTGACGAATCTACAAACACTTTGCATGCATGAAGGGGAACCATGGAACAAAAGATCATTCCATCTTTCTAGAGGGGAAGAAATTAGAAGAATGGCTTGCTAGAGGCAAGACCCCCATTATATGAAGGTCACTCCTCCATTTGTGAGGGTGTGGATAAATTTCTTCCAAGGGAAGGACAAGGCTCAAGGCCTCTCATTCAGGAGGAAACACACTCACATGTTGGTAGGGAGGAGGTGCATACAGTGATCCACCATTGGAAGAAGAAGAAAAGTAGAAGGATCAGCATGAAGGGATTATGGGAATTAACCCTTATCTATTTTCAGAGATTCTCTTCACATGGGAGAAGGACTGCACTACGCAGTAGAGAGAGAGAGGACCTTTCCTTCCTCTGATATATTCAGTCCACTTCCTATCTTGATGTCTCACTTTTGGGGGCTTTCCACTTGGGAGGCTACATGATCTAGAGATGATGAGAGGCATCATGCTATTTGGTTCACCACTCATTGGATTCCGGAGGGGTGGAGACATTAGAGGAGTCCATTACAACACAGAGAGTTTGGGGACAAGCTCATGGAGGAGGGTTACACACTCTCATTTTTAGTAACACCCATTCTCATCAGTTTCACTGTGCAGATAAAGTTACTGTATGGATGGAGGATAGCATCTTCATGATGCCGGATGACTGCTCCATGGATTTAGTGAGAGAGAGGTCTTTGGGGAATAACTCTTTCATGCTTGGAGTAGAGGGAGACCACTCATGCTTACATTGCCCAGGAACGGGAGATTCTTTGGGAGTGATAGTCTCTCATGGGAGGCTCATTTTCAGAGGTCCTTATTTCTATTTGGGCATGAGAAGTTGCATGATGGCATGGCAGAAACTTGGAGGATGAATTTGGCATGAGGGGATGTCAAGGTAGTAGGAAGCAGCGTGATGGGAGCACTTTATTGCAGATTACCAGCGCTATCTATGTGGAGGATTGATCCACGTTGGAGGACTAAGCTTCTGGTTGAGAGGTCCCAGGATCTTGATGCATGCATGATTCTTGGATGGCCTTGATGGAGATGGAGGACACTTAGTGGATGATATGAGCATCTATCATCATGGCAGACTCTTCTTGGCTAGATTTTCTAGTCTCAAGGAGAAACTTTTGCATGCAACACATACAGACTTCCTAGCTATGCACTTGGATGCATATTTTTCCTTGCTAGAGATGTTCACTTTGGAGGGAATTCAGTATGATCTACATCATCATATGGATAGATGCAAAACCCGGTTGTTTTTTGTGAGGTTGGCACAACCATTCCCTTACTCATTGGAGGAGAGGGAGAGCATTCATGTTGTGCCATTTCAGCTCAAGAGCTTTAGTGCATGATGGAGGAGGCCGTATAATTTAACATTTGGTATTGTACTTCTTTCATTGATTTTGGAGCATAATGTATCAAGGAGGCTTATTCCTTCTTGCATTTTTCATGAGAATGTACTTGCAGCCTTGATCTTGGCTAATTTTATGATGGTTTGTGGGGGAAGCCACATTCTCTTGGTGTGCACCATTGGCACCAAATTGTATTTCATGCTTCACCTTATGAGGAGATGTTGTAGCAGCAAAAAAGTGGCTGATATAGCACTTGTTCATTTTGATTTTGAGGCAGGCCAAGGAGGCATTGCACAGTTCCATGAGTGGAACTTGAGACCACTCTCCAGTTGTCCTTTGACAACTTGTTTCTATTGCATATTTCTCCTTATACATTTCTGATGTTGTATATCTATTGAGGAGAATTATTTGGAGAGTATTGTATGTACATCCCATTGGGAGCATGATTCTCCCTATTACACATGCTTCATTTTGCAGGAGATACCATGGGAAAACCATGATTGCTACATTGCTACTTGTACCTTCTTGTGGGAGGGACCACTTGAAGAATTTGCAGAGGCATATCATGGCTGATTTTTATTGATGGGGTAGCTTGGGCCATTCTTGGAGGCCATACATTTCAGCTCAAGGACAGAGGCAGCCCCATATGAGCAGCATATGGAGAGAGGGCCATCATGAGACGCACAAACACACTCTCCATTCAGCCCCAACACATTGCAAAAATCAAGGGTGAGATTTTTACTTGGATGATTGCATGGATGAGAGGATCATCATTGGGAGTAGGATTTTCCCATGCATATCATCACTCCTACCTTAAGGATGCCTTAGCACAGTAGGAAGGATTCCACTACACCTTCTATCTTTCCATGAGGAGCATTGTGATTAGCTTGTATAATTGGGAAAGAGCATTGGAGGACACGTTCACTGCAGCATATTTAAGCAGTGGTGGGACCATTGATGAGGAGGCCATAGGAGAAGAAGGGGGAGAATATTTTGTTCTCTTCATGTAGTTGCTTTATGGCAAGAAACATGTGGGAGGGGAGGACTGTAATGTCACAATTTTTAGCCTCAAGCTAAAATGGACATTATAGTTGCACATTTTATTTTTGTTTAATAAAATGGGCAAGGAGACACCTTAGCCCCTTTTATATGAAGAAATAACACTCCTAATGTGAAAGGGGAGTGAATAAAGCAGCTAAGATAAACACCCATGGTGTGAATGGAACCGAGCTCACTTGGATTAGTCATATTTGACTAAAGTCAACAACATTGCCTATAGAGGAGAAGCTGCGCATTTTTAGAGGGAAGAGCTTCACTTGAGGGTGGAAACCCTAATTGGTGGGACCATGGTGGAGAAGAGTTCTCTCACTTTACATGGAGGATATGGCAACCCATTTTCATTATGCTATGTTTTATATTTTAGACTTTGGATCTGCAAGAGCTTGCATCCATGGGTTGTTTAGCAGGGTGATGGTGCCCTCGGGCACACAGTTGGGAATACCTACCTCTTCCTCAAGGAAGGATGAGGATTGAGATTCATTTCCTCAATATGGCATTGGCCATAGCTTCAGTCATCTTCTACAACGTTATTTCTGCAGTAGAGAGGACGTTATGTAGCTGGGTGTAGCTAGAGAGGAACTCATGGAGTCTTCCTAGCTTGTTTTATTCAATGATGGAGGGATCTATTCATTGGAGGAGCTGAAAGGAGGATTCCTAGGCTTCATATCAGATCATTTGGCATGGGCCAACATTCCATCATCTCCCACTGCGCAGTCCATGGAGGAAACTACGTTATTTTGGAGGATGCAATGAGAGAGGGGTTTCTGGAGCTTCAAGGAGGGTTTTTCTGAGACAAAGTGATCAAAAATTTATATTAGTGACATTATCAGAGGAGGGAATATAGATTTTAGATCTGCCATGGCCTCATCTACATTTTGTATCAGTTGCAGTGACAACTCTGTTGTCACATTTTTGTATGTTCTGACATTTATAGCAATATTTCCTAGATTGGCTAGAAATCATGTATTTCAGCCCATATCTTGTTCTTGGGATTATTTATTATATTCCTACATCCATATATGTATTTCATTTATGTTAAGCATCTATTCCTTCATATACACTATGCAGTTGCAGCTACTCTTGTATTTCATGGTTTATTCATTGGAGGATTGCTCTTAAAGTTTGAGTGGCTTGTCCCTCAACTATTTATTGTATTTATCTGCTGATATATTATAACATCATTATGGATGTATCATTTATCTCTTATGTTGTATTTCAGTTATGAAGAGTTACTATTTATGTTCATGTATTGCTGTAGCTCTCTCATTGAACATTGTTTTAGAGACCTAGATTGGGGAGATCTGAGTAACCCATCTAAAGTCATTTCTTTGAGCTCATTTTCTAAAGGGAAGTTTTATTAGAGTTATTATAGGGCATCCCAGCACTGGTTTTTCTTATTCATGTAGCAGCTTCCTTATACAGCGTCCTCAAGGACCCTGTAACAGAAATTCCCGAGGTGGAATATTGCATTTCCATAGGCAGAGTCTGAGAAGGACCAGCTAGCCTCAGGATTTCTCCCTTCTTTGGAAGGAGTCGTATCCTATAAATTCCCCATCAGTAAATCTCTGAAATGGGCTTGGAGTGTCTCAATGAAGAAGGGAAAATGGAACATCTAAGATGTTCCCGATGGAGCAGAAATTTTCCCATTTGGAACATTACATTGAACCTCTTTTCCTCAGAACCAGTTGGAAATATTTTCTCGTCCTCTTCTTTGCCTCTTGGCCCAAATTTTACACGGGCTCACTTTAGGCCAAAATATCCTTTAAAGATCTATGAATTTATCTCCCCAAGTATGTTTTCTAGCACATTTGGTTATCTCAAAATAAAGCGATCTTTATTTATTCTTTTCCTCTAGCCAGGTCCACCGCCCTCTAATCTCTTTCATCTTCTTTTGAATTCCACCAGCCTTTAGTGGCTCCTTCACTAGATCTCGAAGAATAAGCTTGGCTTTCTCCTTGGGATTGGACCTCTTCCTCCCCGTCTCCAAAGAAAATATCTCCCCTTCGCCATACCTATATCCTCCATCTGTCCTATGAGGAGCTTTATGATTGGAAACAAAAATCTAATTCATGGATTACCTAATTTTATGGTGCCTCAAATAGAAATCCTAGGGTGGCAAGATGGTGAAATATTATCATTAATCCTAAAGGAATACTTGTTTATAATTATGTCAGGGGCTTGGGAAGGAAGAAAAACAACCAGGCAGAACCTTATGAATTATATCTTGGCCTCATTTTAGCTCATCAAAAAGGAATTAAGGAAATAAAAATTCTCGATGATTCATTCTTCGTAATAAAGCATATGAGCTCCAATTCTTCAACCCAAAATAAGAAACTCAATCATATTCTCAAAATAGCACTTGGCATGCTCCCTCCCTTTCCTAAATTGCAATTTTTTCACATACTAAGAGGTCTAAATAAGGATGCATATACACAAGCCAATAAGGCTTGCAAAATTAAAGAAGGTCATAACATGGTCAACAAAATTTATGGTTTTTACTTATCCCTTAAGTTTACGAATCAATGTATCAAATTGTATGTTTAAATTTCACTCCTCCTCCAAGGTACTCTTCCTAAAGTCTCTAAGAATGGTAGAAAGGGGTTATATAATTTGAATAATCTTACCCTCCCTCCCATTTTGTGTGATCTCCCTCCCTCCCCACCTACTCTTCGCCCTCCCCATCCCCACCCCCATCATCCACATCATCCTCCACCTCTCCCCCCCTCCTAACCTCCCCATAAACTTCCTGCACACCCCCCCGCCTCCTCATCATCCTCCACCTCCCCCCACCCTCCCGACCTCCCCCTCACCTTTCATCCACACCTACATTGTTGGGTGTGTCTTATATTATTTCCATGATTAGGCCCACACATGAAGTGGGGAGGGGGGCAACCTGCCCCCTTCATTGCGCCTGGTGTAGCAGGGGGGTAGTAGCTCCCCTGCATGAGGTCCAGTGCAGCGCCCCATGAATTTTTTTTTGGACACTATATTAGGTGTTAGGACCTAACTATGGCTTTGTGGATGGGTTTAGCACATGGTTTAGGGCATGATGGTTTTCTCTCCATGGTATTTTGTATATCTATTCAAGGGAACTATGACTATGTTCTAATCCAGGGTTAACGGATTAGGGTTTATAAATTCTTTGGCTTGTATATATATGTATTGTAACATTGAAATGAACATAATGAAAAATCAATCTGGTAGTCTCAGTTTTGGGATCTAGGAGAAAATCTATGTGTATATATGTTTTATGTTTTATTCTCTCGCTATTATTTATTTTATGTTCATTTGCATAAATTTCTATACATGGTTATAACCTACATCCTTCTAACCCTTCCTCCCTGCCTCCTATGTGTGTTACCTTTCTCCCCTCCCATATGGCATCATTTTATTTCTACCCCCCATCATCCCTTGACACAAGGGCGTAATTCTGGGCATGTGAAGCCACTTGGCAAGTCGGATGGGTTAAGTGTGGGAATGCTTCAGTCTTTCCCTTGTATCTGGGTCCATTACTTGATATAATTAAGAAAAATCCATGCCAAACCCCTCAAAGAGAGAGCCAAATTTACTCCTCCTGGTTTGGATTGGATGTTTCACTCACTTGAAGGTTTGAATGCATGAGGTGAATTTCATTTCAAATAACAAGGTAACAATGGAAACACAGTGGGATCCTAGAGGAAAGCAGGTCATCTCTCAACACCACACGAGGCTCATGTTTAACTTAGTCTATAAAATGTGGTATAATTGTAAAAATATATGCATGGTGAAGGTGTCTAGCTCTGCCCTATGTATTTTAGGTGATAGGTTTCTTTCCCAAGGTCCTAACTGTCAGCGGATGGTATTAATGGTTTGGGGAAGCCTGAACCCCCAGTCTGGTGAGAGTCACTCACATGTAATTTTGGTTTGGCCGGGAGGGTGAAATTAGGCCAGGAATATTGAAAAGTCTCAATGGTAAAGGTCTTAAATTATCATGGTTTCAATTGTTTCATTGCGCCAACTATTAAGTGGGGTGAAAAGTTTCATTTTGTCAATTATCATGGATGTCGACTCTTGGGGATTCCATTGCCCACATTTGGGTACGATGGCAGGTTGAGTTGTGAATAAATGGGAAAAATTCACTCCTCTGGCCTCTTACTCCTCTCTCATCTATGGAATATGTGAAAGGGAACACATTGAATTGAGAGCTGGTATGGAAGAATTGCAAAGGATTCTTCAACAACAAAAGAGAGAGGCATGCACAATGTAGGAGCTGAATGTAGAGAAGAGAAATAAAATTATACAAATCAAAGATGAATTCAATGCAATCATAATCAAGATTGAAGATCTCAAAATTTAGATTGTTATGCAGGACACCCAACCAATATAGGAAATCACGAGCTTCGAGCTCAACCTTCCAACCAACCTAGATGAATAGTCTACCTCAAAAAGTTGGTTTGCAATGTCTATTTTCAAATGCATTTTTCTACTATCACAATATTGTAAAGTCTAAAATAGTAAATTAGTAGTCGCTCAATATTTTTTTGTAATTTTGAAGGAAATTTGGTCTTGGTTAGATAATATTCCCTCATAGCTTATGAAGCCCATCAATGAAAATGTATTAAAAATTTAAATCTCTCATTTTTAGCGGTGACTAGGTGCGCATTAATATATATACAATACTCTTTCATAATAAAAAATGTATATCATTTAGGTGTAACTCTCATCCTATACACACGTGTCTCGATATCACATAGTCAATTCCATATAAATCCTTGATAATTAATATATGTCCCACATCATATGCACAAATAGCACTATACACATAAGTATTCCCTCGTAAATCTTTTGATATGTTGTTTGGCATTTAATCCTAATTTAAATGATATCATCCATTATAACATTATGAATGTGGCACATTATTAATTAAATGAGTTATGGGTCATGTAATTCAGGTCATATCTAGAAATTTTCCAAGGACACGTGGTCCACATTGAGGTTTCTCTATTATATGTGGCTTATATCAAAACCTCCATGCATTGTACTATAGTCCAAAAAATGGATGATGCAAATCTTTGCTTGGTGATCAATGATTAATATGGAATAGGGTTTCTTTGTGGTTGTAATGACTATCATAAAACCTTGTCCTTTACACATTAATTTTGTCTGGGTTTATCCACTTATTGATGCCTCAGAATTCCGCTACCAAAACGTGGGGGAAAACCACCCAGTCCAGACCTTAAAGCATCTCATTTTCCATTTACTATAGTGGCTCCGACTGGGGATAATGGGACCAGTTTCCCAATAAGGATGATTTTGAGGGCGTTGTAATTATACAACATGCAAATGGAGAATGATTTTAATCTATCATATTCATCTATCTCAACTATTTATTCTACTATATACCTGGGATGTTTCTTCCTGTATGTGATCTAAAGAGATATCCTTCAAATATTAGTAATATAGATCATTTAATAGTTGAAAGAGATGAAAATTATATAAGATGATTATTCTAAAAAAGTAGTTTGAATAGAATAATTTTGAAAAATATATCGCATTCATATGTGTGATTATATATTCAATAATAAATCATAGATAAATATTAGAACAAAAGTGCATGTAACATTCATCTATAATAACGTTTCAAATATATAATGCAATAAGAATATGATTGTCAATATATAAAGTAAGAATTAATACAAGTGAATAGATATACCATATGTACAAATTTCTATTCATGTAAATTGATAGTAATTGATCTTCTCCTCTTCACTTTCAAGCAATTTAAAGAGTAAAGTAGTGCAACATCAGTTAAACAACTTTAATTTTCAAAAGGTAACAGATGTGTTCCATTAATTCATCAAAGCATTCACAAACTTACAATAGTGCATTCTTTGCAAATGATTTTGAAAAATTTCTGGACCCTTCTCTAAATGCATGAGAGGGGTTTAAATGCTAAACTAACTATGTTATAAAATATATTATTACGAAAATATAGAGGAGGTTTCAAAAAACCATCCTCGCAATACTAACTTAAAGTACAATATAGGAAAATAAAGCATCAATATGATTTAAGAATTCTGCCCTTTCTTTTGGATTTGGTCATGAAGTTGACAAATATCTAACATGGGCTTGAGTTGAGCTAGCTGCTAAATCCTCGATCTTACCTGTCCCTTGAATAATGCATTTGAGAGTACTAGCTGCGATCTTCTTGTTGAATCTGTTAAAGACTGCAAGACCTGGTATTGATGATAAGATTTGATCAGAAAATTCCAATAATTTTTTTTATCAAACTTACTTACCTTTTTAATTATTTCAATTCGTGTTTTTGCCTTTTGCTTCCACTATGTTTCTAGATGTTTGACTTTTGAGAACACGTCAGACGTGTATTATTTGATAAGTTTCGATTTAACTTCACATACAAATTTAGTGATAGCCTTTGATAACCTTGATGTATTTGCTACTGCTTTCTCTGCATGATTTATTTGTACTTCCCAATATTTGAATAAGATCTCCTTGTGGAACTTATCTACCTGGGGTAGATTAGTTTCCTTTCCTAAGTCTGACACTTTCCATTGAATGTGTTCATTGATTTTCTTCTCAAACTTCTCACATTCAAGTTTTTGGATAGCTACTTACTGGATCAGTATTTGATTTGAGTCACAATAAGAGTAAATAATAGAAGCTTGCTGGAAAAATACTTCATGTTGTTGCTTTAACTTAGTATTTACATCCAATGCTTCTTTTATGAATTGCTCTAATTGTGGCTGGCTTTGTAACCTGGTCATTGTTGCTTCTAGTTGTGCTTGCTTCTCATAGTTTCTACTTCATGCTGCAATTTAAGACTCTCGAAATATTTTTGAAATTGGGCTGTCTTTGATTTCATTTTCTCACCGGAGTGAGACTTTTCTTGGTGTAACAACCTTTCTAGTTCTTGTATTATGTCTTCCTTCTACTTCAAAAACATTTTAACCTTATTATCTTTATCAACAGTAGTAGTAGCATATGCCCCTGCATACTGTGATAATTTAGTTAGATGTTTAATAGGATTAGCTAAGGGATCCTTCAAAAAAATGTCAACAGATTCATTTGTGAGGTTTGAGACTGTCTCATCAAGTATTCTCTTTTTGTTTCTCTTGACTACAGCCTTATGACTAGGATTGTAGAATATGTCCAGTGACATAATTTCCTCAATTTGTAAAACTATTTTTTTTGTAGGGTAGGCTGGTGTGATCTCTTGATCATGAGTTTCTATAACTTGTTGTAGTGGATTAAAAATTTCCACTATCTTCCGGGAATGTTCAAGGTTCTAAAAACTAGTAACTTGATCAGTATTGGGATTGGTTTTAGGAGTTTTTATTGCTTCAGAAAACTCATCCCATTCACTACTCAAATTCTTTGTTTGTGACTTTTTTGACTGATCAAGTGTATCATAACTGTGCTAAATTTCTTGAGAAGTTGACTTTGTTCCATTACTTTCTCTTTTCTCATGCATTTGTATCTCTTGGATTACTTGATCAATTATCTTTTCTGGGCTATCCTTTCTGGATTCGGATTCATTTTCAGAATTATCTAAATTGTGAGATTGATGCTCTGATTGACTCGACTCATCCTCGAACATGTATTTTGCTTCATTATCCAAGACAATACTTGTAGTAGGTCTATTGACATATTCAATATTTAAAAATTTAAGAGGAATTGTCTCCAGTCCCTTATTTTTGTATGTTTGGAAAGCTTCCAAATCATCTTGGTTGAGTTTACTGGATGCAAAATTAATTATATGTGAAAACTTTTCCATGCCTTGAAAAATATCATCAAATCCATCTATTTCCCTTACAAAAGGCTTCATTTTGAGCTCAGTGGTGTAGTTTTTAATTACATCATTTGGTTCATATGGCCTCTTTGGAATTAATTTCAAATTTAATATATCAATCTTTGAAGCTTCCTTGTAGGCATGGCCAGTATCAAAAAGTGCAAAAGTACTGCAATGTAAAGGAAAATTAGGCCAAACGATCTTCTTATCATCTTTCAGCTGTTTAGTAATACCATTAACAAGATGATAGGCTATCTCTCTCGCAAGCAACTTATTAGGAACATAATATGGTAGGACATGGGGAGAAGCATAAATCTCAAATAATCTGACATATGTAAAATTCTCCTCTACAAACAATCTAGCCATAGAAAGAATATCTATATTAGCTTCTTTGGAAACCCTAAGGGCTTTCTCATTGAATATCATCTGGTGCATAGGCAACATGACTCCATGACAAATTTTATAAAAATGCATATGGAAGTCTGAATCCCAAAGGTCTCTGTGGTAAATGTGGATTGTGTTAGGATCTTGGGTAGTCCATTTCCATCCCATGGTAGGAAAACTAGAAGAAAAGCAGATTGCGTCCATGACATAGGCACTCATATAAAAGGAAGGTATTTCTCTAGATGAAACACTCCTTTTATTCCTATACTCTATGATGTGTTTGGCTAAATTTTTAGATAGGATATTTTCCCAATTCATAATTAAGGAATTGACGATTGTGTTAATCAATGGGACCCAATCTATTGAAAACCTAGTGGTATCAGGTTTTGAAAACAATCTACACAATGCACCGACAACATAGCAATAAGGAGAAGGAATTTGGGCATGTGGGTACGTACCGAGTTTATCTTGCTTCATCTTTCCTTGGTCTTCCTTCCATTCTTTTATGAATTTCATGAGGTCTAGATGCTCTACTCTAAATATTTGTAGAAAAACCTTGTCATATTTCTGTTGCAGGGAAGGTAGATGGTACATTTCTTGTAAATATTTTTCCCTGAATGACCCTATGTTTTCTCCCTTGGAATATTTGAATGTTCTGTCTTATATGTTTAAGTGGTCAATTACCCACATTACTATGTCTGTGTAAGGGAGAATTTTTGGCCTTGCGGCTACCTTGTGGACGAATGAACATGCAGCGTCAAAGTAAGTTTCGTCTAAAGTAACTAACGTGCTTATTGTAGCAACTTTTGTTATTACCCTTGGATTTTCATCCTCGAAAAGCTTATACATTGTCTCCCATGATGAAATGTCACAATCCTTGTTGCAGGTGGTGTCTGAAAATAAGGGAGACATATCTGAGTCTTCGGTAGATAGTGTTTGAGCAATCTCTCTGCCTTTCTTTTTCATTTCAATCTTCCTCACTCCATTAAATAGTTTCCTGATTTCAAGTAAATAGAGTGAACATTAAAATTATAGAGAAAAGAGAGACAAATCTATCGTTTAGATCGAACATGCACGAATAGATATGAATCTATAAAAACCTTTATATTATTAAATTCTATTAATCATTGATAATAATTTCAAATAAAAGGCTCTTACACCTTTACACGAAATAGCTATCAATCAACTTAAGATGATGGATTTCAAATTTTAGTTGATATGACATAAGTCATTTCGCATGCTTGAGTAATTAAATGCCATTCATTCACACATCAGGACTTACAACTTTTATCATTTACGATGTTACTCGTATTCTGTGAAATGCGATCTGGTAAACAAATTTTCTTTTGGTTAAGTTGTGCGAAATGTGAATTGCACATTCAAGAAATAAAGCGGTTGCACTTTATTGGACTTTAGAGCTTTGCTTTGTTGGCTCGTCAGGTCCACATAATCGAAGTTTATAACTTTTACTGAATTTCTTTATAATTTGATCATTTAAATGAGGTGTGATGCGATAAACATAATATAATGGTGATTGAAGCATTTGAAAAATTTTAATATAACTTCGAAAAAGGCTTAGCGCATTTCGCAGCTCGCGTGACTTAGTGGATTTCTAGTTTTTTGGGTTGTAAGTTATGTGGTTTGCAATGCACACTAAGGAATAACGCGGAAAAGCACAAATATATATATATATATATATATATATATATATATATATATATATATATATATATATATATATATATATATATATATATATATATATATATATATATATATATATATATATATTTCCTAAGTTTTTTTTCTTTAAACCTACAAAATAAGTTTCCTATTTATTTCTAAAGGGTCCCCATTTATTAAAATAAATGGGGGGTTTTGTATAACACAACAATTGGTAATTCACTTGGGAGAACCAGCTATCTCTGACTAACTTTTTGAAATTTCTAGAACTTTTTTGAAATAAAAAATTTTGTAGGAATGAATTTCAAACCAGTAATATCTTACTAAGAAATGAAATTTCTCTTAATTCATATTCATAAGAATCCCTCTTTTAAGGATATAAGTATGAGAATCTATATCAGTCTTTACTCAGTTCAAAAAGATAAAGTAGGTGGCTCTTACTAATTAAATTTAAAAATATTTACTCTTTTATCATAGATAAAGCCTTTGTTCCAATAAGAAATTTAAGCTTTTGGCAGGGTCAATTTCCAAAAATAAATTCTAACTTTTTTGAAGCTTTTTATTTTTTGTATCATATTTTTATTTACTTAAAAGCCATTTTCTTGGCTTGGTAACCAAATAATGATAATGCCATTCACTAGTTGTAATTAAACTGATCAAGCTAGCTCTTGATGATACCCCTTATCCTCTTGATATAATCTCAAGTCATTACCCTGTTTTGGTAGGCAATGTTGGTAATGTCAGTTTAAATATTTCCCTATGAACATGGTAAACAAGCTCGTGATGAGACTTATTATCCTTTAATTTTTTCTTATATAATATTTTTCAAATTTCTTTTGAAAATTAATAAGTTTTCCTAGATAGGGTGAATCATTGGTCCTTTTGAGTACTCTAGATGATAATGTTGAGTTTTAGATTTATTTTCTGTAAAAGATTCTTTAATATGTTAAATATTATTTTCTTGACTGATAGCAGAATAATCATGCTATATAAGGATGAGAGTTCATCAGAGAATAAATAACTTTAGTGAAACTACATCTTTCAGTGAAAATAAAGTCTATTTATCTTTCAAATATTTTGATTGTTTCCTTAACATTTATTTCTATAAGCGATAAATAAAAAAGGATCACCTGAGATTTATTTTGAAAAGGCAAAAATTTATACGAAGCAACTTTTTATTTTTCTAAGGAAAAGAAAAAGACACTAATATACAAGGAATAGAAGGGGTTACCTGCCATGAAAAGTATTTTTTCAAAATAAGCCCATTAATAGGAAAATAATCATTTTTTCCTGATAGATCTTGCAATAAGAATGTTGATGGGCCTACTTCTTCAATTATTTGAAATGGACCTAGCTAATGTTTTTTAAAATTTGTGTTTTTACCTTTTTACTCTTGTGCTTTGTCCCATTTCAATACCAGATCACCAATTTGAAATTTTTTTGGAGTAATATAAGTTGAATCAAATGAGAATTTTACTATTTGTTGATGATGTGCATGAGTATGTTTAGATTTTTCTCTTACTTCTTCTAACTTAATAATTTGACATTGTCTAAGTTTTAAAGAAGGATATTCATCAATAAATTGTACTAAGTAAAGAGAGGGAATAACTACATTGGTAGGAAGTACAAATTCTTTTCCATAGAAAATATTGAATGGAGAAGTGCCAGCAGAAGCTTTTTGACTTATTCGATCTGCCCAAAGAGAAAATATCAATGACTTGTGCCAATTTCATTGGTTTTGATCAACAGTTCTTTTGATTATTATAATAAATTTCTTATTTGCAGACTCTGCTAAACCATTTCCTTGCAGGTAATAATTCGCAGAATACTTAAGTTTAAAACCTCGTTTAATTGAAATCCATCATAACAGTTCCTGAGAAGTAAGATGCGTTATCAAACATTAAAGCAGTAGGTAAGCCAAACTTAGTTATGATATATTGGTCAATGAAATAAATGATATTACCATAGTTGGCTACCTTTAATTGAATTTCTTCCACCCATTTAGTAAAGTAATCTGTAGCTGTGAGAATATATCTATGTTGTTTGGAGGAGTTAGGAACAATCTCACCAATTATATCTAATCCACATTGTTCAAATTGTTGTTTGATATTGACTGGCTGTAATGGAAAGGTTGGCTTCCTTTGTCTTCCAGATACACTTTGATACAATTTTCGTTTTCTTGCATATTTAGGAGCATCTTTGAAAAGTGTAGGCCAATATTAACTTGCATGTAGGATTTTGGTGCTGTCGTATTTCCTCGAAACTTTCCTCTAGCTGGTCAATTATGGAGTTCTTGCAAGACTTTCTCTACTTCAGATTTTTCTAAGCATCTTAGTAGTACAGAATCAAAATTTCTCCTAAAAAAACATCATTTATCAATTCATATTTCTTGGCCTTTAATCTCAAAGCTCAATTCATTTTGTAACTCAGTTGAGTTGGAGCATATCCATTCTTCAAATAGAATGTAAGATTAGCGTATTGAGATTGTGAATCGTTGAGGCTTACCTCTGATATTTTCACATTGTTACCTGAATATTTTTATGATGATAGATGGGATGCTCCTGTAAGCATTTTGCAAAAACCTTGACCTCTAACAATTTTAGAGGGTCTAATTTCTACATCATATTCTTGTAAAGTGGTAACCCAGTTAACCCTTTTCTCTCCTAATTCTCTTTGCATTAATAGTTGTCTTACTGTAGAGAATGGAACTATGATTTTGGTGTGATTTTTTAGGAGAAATGGACTAAAATTATATATAGCCTTAAAGACAGCAAATGCTTGCTTTTCGACAGATGAATAATTTAGTTCCGCACCTTGAAAATTGGAACTGAAAAATGATATTGGTGCTTCAATTTATTGGTGATTAAGTTGTGTTAAAGCAACAATGTATGATGTATCTAATGAAAAGGTGTATAAAGTAAAAAGATTAAGAAAATTGGGGGTAGTCAGGAATGGAGTATTGACGTGGATTGTTTTATCAAATCAAGTTCTTCTCTTTAGTTATGTCCCTATTTAAAGACTGAATTTTTCTTAATCATGTTCTTTAATGGTAAAACTATTTGTGAAAATTTAGGGACAAATCTTTTAACAAAATTAATTTTCCCGAGAAACGACTGCATAGCTTTCTTATTATGAGGGAAAGGAATTCTTTTAATCTCTTCAATTCTTTCAAGATCAATATAGATGCCTCTTTTTGACACAATGAATCTTGAAATTATTCCTTCATCTAATGCAAAAAAATGGTTTCTTTGTATTTAATGAGATGACATACATTTTACATCGCTCAAAGACTTGTTTTAGGTCATTCACATGATTAGTTACTTTTTTAGAAAATACTGTAATGTAATCTAAATAAATAACCACTAATTTATATATGAGCCCGATAAAAGTTGTGTCCATAGCTCTCTAAAAAGTTGCACCTGCATTAATTAATCCAAATGGAATCTTTTGATAGGCGTAAGTTCCCCACTTTGTCCTGAATGTAGTTTTTAATCTATCATCTCGATGTACGAGAATTTGGTTATATCTTGAGAAACAATCTAGAAAGGACATAAGTTCATAACCAACTACTGTCTGCAGTACTTGTTCCATGGTTGGTAATGGAAAGTTGTCCTTTTGAAAATATTTTTTTAAATTCCTAAAATCAATGCAAATTATAATATCGTCATTCTTCTTCGTGACAGATACCAATTTTATACCCATTTAGAATTCCTGACTGGAAAGATGATTTTTTCCTTGAGGAGTTTGTTTAGTTCTATTTTGATTTTATTTTCTAGATTTGGATGAATCTTCCTTAATTTCTGTTGTATAGTTTTTTCTTCTAAGATCATAGGAATTGTGTGTTGAATCACAAAAGTGTCATATTTTTTAAGATCGGTGTAATCCCAAGCAAAAACACTTTTGTACATTATAAAAAATCTGATAAATGATAATCTTTATTCAGAAGATAAACCAAGACCTAGATTGACATTTTGAGGTTTTTCGTTAGTTCCTAGATTTACTAACTCAAATCTTAAGGTGCAGCTTTGAATTTTTGAGTTAGTAACTCTTTTAAACCTATCTTTAAGATCACATAGGTCTTCTAACTTGAAAAAATACTTAGGAATATGATTTTCATATTTTTCTTTCTTAATCTCAATGACATGTTCATTTTCATCCAAAAGTTGATTATCATAAGATTCTTCAGATGTTAAGAAATCTATGATATCTGAATTGTTATTGAATACTCTCCAATTGGTAATATTATCATAAATAGATGGTTTGAAAATTAATTCAATGGAAAATCTATCAGGACTAAACTCTTGGGATGGAATTAACTTTGAAACTACATTAGCCAGTAGATCTACACTAACATTCTACATTCTAGGCACAGAAGAAATTTTAAAGGCTAAGAAATGATTGATTAATTCTTGGACTAATGATTGGTAATAATTTAAATGTCTATAATTACAATGAATGGCATCTCTTACCTTTCTAACAATGATTTCTGAATCTCCTAGAACCTTCAGATATTTGATATTAAGGTCAATGGCTTTTTACAAACCTTGGATTAGTGCTTCGTATTCAACTATATTATTTTTACAATTGAATTCTAGTTTGCATGATAACATGGGTTTTTCTCCTTCTGGGCTTATTAAAATACAACCTGCGCCTGCACCATCTTCAGATTTAGAACCATAAAAATAAAGAGTCTGAAATAAAGAATTAAATATTGTTCTATATAAAAAATTTATACATTTGGAACTATCTCGCTGGGAAAAATTCTCAATCTAAGAAACAACTGCATTATCAAAGAAAGGTGATGGTCGAGCATTGAAATTTCCCAAAAATTATTTTGCTGAGTAGTTTCCAATAATGTTGTTATTGAATGCTACTGGCTCATTTACTCCTTCAAGATCGGTGATTGTATGCTTCATGAAATTATCATGGTCTACCCAAATTTGATTTGGTTTTCCATTATATGGTAACCACATATGCGATCAGTTTGTAGAAAAATATCCATGAGGTTTTTCAGACCAATCTTGGCTTAAAACTAAACCGTAAAATTCAGGAATATCAGCCACTAGTATATTAATTATTTGAGTAACATTGGGATTTGATGACTATCTGATGGAAACATAATTTATTTCTCCTACCACTTGATGCCAGGGTACTGGGTTAAACAGATCCTAGCATATTAAAACTCATGTGTGCTTCCAAAGCATTAATAATCTCATCTAATTCTTCATAAAAGAAAAAATATTTGATTCAGCTTCAAATATACATAATGGAAATAGATCTATAGAAACACAAATATAATGATATATAAATACACAAGAAATTCCTTGGCCAAATATTACAATGGATGGCCTCTTGGTTCTCGGCCCTCTTAAAAAATCTCTCAAACCATCTCTATATTCCTCACTTCCTCACTTGTTTTTCATCCTCACACAATCCTCCTATTTATACATAAATAAGATTTATTCCACTCCATAATTTCCTCCACACAAATCTCAACTAAAATCTAAATTAGATTTATCTTTTTTTGGAACCAAATAAGTCTCGTTTATGGAATTCCTAATACCTAGATTATCTACCTAATTCAACTCCACTCATATTCTTAATTATTAAAGGAATATTTACAATAATCCTCACATTTAAATTTTTTCTCTTAATTTATTAAAAATGAGAAAAATAATTAATAAAATAATTAAAAATCATCACCCCCCTAATTAACAAATGAATAATGAAAATTTAACTTTGATGCTCCTGCATCAGACTCCCCATGTAGACAAGTTTCCATAGACTCCTATCTATGAGGTCTGTCGCTTTTCTATAATAATGCAACAGCCACAAGTCCTGATGACTTGCTCCCTCCAGGATTCCAAAATTTGTTCTGTTGCTGGTCCTTCAAAGTATCAACTCGATTTGGTAACTCACCACTTACTCAGTCAATTGGATTCCATCAGCTTCTCCAAAAATTTCTTTCACCAATTCCTCGAATTAATTCTTGTTTGTCGAATTCTTTCGTCTCCAACTGAGCTGAACACTCAACTTTCAGCAATGAAAAATAATCAAGAACTCCTTCTTGATTACAACTATAGTCTTTGATTTCTTTTATAGCAACAAATTTCTTGCTCATTTTTGTACCTACATTCATCAACAAACTGTTAGTTTTAAAAAGATAAGGCCTTTCGGTCTCTTTTGATGCTTCAAGCACCAATCTCCCATCAACGAATTTTTGGATTTCAATAGATCTTGTTTTGAACTACTGGCTACTTTCATATTTATCCTGCTAGATCAATATTTATGTCTCCTTTATGTCTCTACAGACATAAATTTCTTGCTGCTCCTAATCTTCCATCTCAACTCCAAATAATTTCTGCCTAATTTCCCTTATTTCGACATCATATTTGTTAATGTCATTTTATGTACCTATAGTCACATTATTATTTGAAAATTTATAACATTCATTCAAATCTATAAATTTTAAAAACATTTCATCCCTATCACGCATAGTAACTGCAATCTCTTCTGGATGAAGTTCTGCAAGCTTCACTTCTCCCTCAGGTTATTTAAGTCATCGTTCCAAGAACTTGATTTCCATGTGAAATATTTGAAGCATTTCATCACAACCTTCAATCCCAACTTCATTCTTCTTCTAGAAATCTTCCTGAGTTATCTTGTTTTCTGTTTCATCACACTTCAAAACTTCGTCAGCAATTTCATTAAACAAATACATTTGTTTACCTCCTTGGAATATCTCTTCGGCATTTCCATTATGCTTCTGCTCCATAACAGCTTCAACTGACTGTCTTACCCCAAACAACAATTCATTTATGATTTATTCCTGCTACAACAAATCAGTACCTTCCTCCTCTGAAAGGAATTCTCCATCACACTTCACCTCAAGGGTTTCATTCATCTTTGTGACAGTTTCACCAAACTGTCTACCATCTTTCACACATCCTGCAAACATACATAAATTGTGAGATTTAAAAATACAAGGCTTAATAGCCTCATCTTCTTCTCTCAACAACACGTCTTCAAATTATTCTTAATTATCCCAATAGTTCATGAGATCTTCCTCGTTGATCTCTTCACCCAGAATTTCACCATGTTCTGGGCCACAAATGGAAACTTCCATTTTCAAATCAACCTCTCTAAGTTCTTCACACCTCAACTGCACACTCATCATCTCCTCGAGTTTCCTTAGCTCTTCTTTCAACTGTATGTTTACCTGTTGTTCTCTCTTCACGTGTAGTCTCTGCCACTTCAATTTCTTCCTCATGGTCCAACTATGTGTCTGGACTTTCATATTCCTCTGCAATAATTCCATCAACAATTCAAGGTGAACTGTTATCTCAGCCTTCTCCTGCTCATAATATTCATCAATCAACTACTCATATATGTCATTTACCTTTGAATTTTCCTTCTTCCTTCGTCTGTTGTGGTCTTCATCAAATCTTCTAAAATGACTATCAACAGTCATCTTATCCTCCTTTTTGAACTTCATTTGTTCACATGTGGATTTCATTTGAATCCCATTTTCAGCAAGCTTTCATACTTGCCATTCAATAATGCAAGCTCTCCTCCTGTGCTTGACCTCTTGCGATTCTCTATCTTGGAATCATATCTGGGCAATTATCTTGCTTCACTTTATTGCAAACAACACTTTAGTAATGCTTGTGTTACAATGACCAAATTCTTTGGGTGTCGGACTCCACCGATCATGCACCCACTTACATTCAAACCTTTTATTTTGGTTTACGACTCTTTGGCTTCAAACTTTACACCAAATATTCATCTTGGATGAAAAATACTCAATCTTAACTCAAACTATCCAAAATTTCATTTGACCCTAACATCTGTTTTGACTTCAAGGCTTGACTCAATATTTATGATAGTGGATATTTTGACTTAATTCAAGTTATACAATCTTCCAACGAACATACACCCTTAATACATTTTTAGGATGTAAAATCTTTACTCTCTCTCATACTCCATTCTTATGAAAGATCATCAGTTTCCCATTATCATTTCACATGATGCTAAAGTCTTTAAATTGAAATGAATTTCACTTTTCCAAGATTTATTTTATGGTGAAAATAAATAAACCATTCAATTTCCAACATTTAAAAATACCTTTTTGAATTATCATACCTTATTCTCAATTAAGGTTATTAATAGACCTTCTCTTTGCAATTGCAACTCCCTGGATTCCACTCTTTTGTGCCATCTTTTTCACTATGAATACTCGCATGCCCTTCATACCATAAGCTCATCATTTTAGTGCAAACATTTTCCTGCACTTTATGCACCATACAACTTCAATTCACATATCTTTAGCTGTGTATAGAGAACAAGTTTTCAACCTCTTTGATGAATAATGTAAAACTCGTACATTGTGTCCATCCTAGATAATTTCTCCTTAGGTGTAGCCACATGATGGTAAAAAAAATATTCTACAACATCAAGAAATTGTATTTTCAACCTTAAACACAAATCAAAAGAACTCTCCCATTCCAACTACAAGCTTTGGTCCAAAATGACTTAACCAAAACTGCGAAGAATCCACACTATGCATAATAAACCCTCTCACATAAAAATGCATACTTCTTTTTGTATCACCCAGGATAGCGCATTTTCCATTCACTTTCCATTCATTTATACCTCTGCATTTGCAACATTTTCACTCTTTCATAACATTTAAAAAATATCAACTTCTCGAGTATGGCAAGGAAATTAATCATCTAGATTTTAAAATACCTCTACTCAATGAATATCGATTCATTCAATGAGCACTTACTTTGAATTTTCTTGTGGTTGAAATGATCCAATGCTTCTCTCGTGCATTCTTTTAGGAATACATTCAAGCCTCTACAAACTTACTTTGAATGTGCAAGGTCCATTTTCTCTCCAACAAATAAATCTCTTCCAGCAATTTTGTAACATAAATCTTTCCTAGCAAACAATGTTTGTAAACCTTCAAGGTACGCACAATCTCCCCTCTTAGCTTAAGCCAAGCTCCCTCATCTCAATCTCTCAGGTTTCTCTTCAATTTCAATTTCTTGGATTTGAAAACATGAAACCTTAATGTAACGGAATATCCTACCAATATTTTATTCTCCAAAATATGTACATGAACTATTTGAAAAAACCTTACCTCGATCAATCCCAGTGACCTTTTCTTACGCTGGAAGGTGTTACCATGGAAACACTGGATCCATACTTTGAATATTATACTAGAATCACACCTCTTTCACAAGCCCCACACATGCCTTTTTAAGTGCATTGATACTACTGGAAAATTGATGTAGAACAACAAATTTCCACTTTACAATTTAGTATAGTAAAATGTTCAATTTTACTAAGGCCCAAGTTTACTCTTCAAAATGATTAATTTTCTCATCACTCTATGTGCAAATCTAATTTCCATATTAATTAAAACATATAACAAATGGAATCAAAATTTTTTGCCTTCTCAAATGTGGAATCCGTTCTTAAAAACATAACACTACCTTTTTATTTGAGCCCATGGTCCACACAACAGTTATATTATGCTTAAAATTTGAATCAATGATAAACCAATGATATTAATAGCGTAATTCTACAATTCGTAATTTCTTTGTGACTGTACTAATCTCAAAGAAAATAAAAGATAGAACACCGATATCTATAACTCAGATCCACAAGTCATATTTGCTTGACTGCACTGATCTCAATGTAAATAAAATGCCATTGCAATGCCAGTAGTGAAAAAACTTCAGGACAAGGAAGGAACAACGTCGTACATATTTATCTGCGATGTTGAAATGCTTCCATATGAGCCATCTTACCAAAGGTCGGATTGTGTTTTTGTGTTGTGGCCAAGATAATTAAACTCTTACGACCACTACTCATATGCCCAACACATATGCCCAATACAGCTTCGTAATATTATTAACGCTGGATTTACATAATCGATTCCCATACGCCTACGTCCAACACCTGATACGGTCTTCTCATAATGCATCAAAGCTTCCACAAAATGATCCACATATCCACCAGATCACTACAAACGTCCAACGCTGACTCTACTCAATCCTTCAAGGGAAATAAGAGTTCGAATTTCATTCAATCAAATATATTTAACTGTAACACATTACCACCCTTTTCATTCTTATTGCATTAGACAGAATTCTCATAATCGACACCACTGCAACAACGATGTATAATATTTCGGCCCCAAAACAGAGAAGTAGTAGAGATTTCACGCAGAATGCAATACTTGTAATGTTTCTTAAGTGCTACACTCTGAATTATAAATTTATGCAAATCGAAGCACACCCCTAATTGCATCACACCAAGAAATAAAAAAAAAATAGCCTCAACATAGGAGCGACTCATCTCATTCACTTTGATACCAAATGATGCCAGGATATTGGCTTAAACAGATCCTAGCATATAAAAACTCATGTGTGCTTCCAAATCATTAATAACCTCATCTAATTCTTCATAAAAAAAAGCATTTGATTCAGCTTCAAATATACATAACGGAAAGAGAGCTATAAAAGCACAAATATACTGATATATAAATACACAAGAAATTCCTTGGCCAAATATTACAATGGATGGCCTCTCAGCTCTTGGCCCTCTTACAAAATCTCTCAAAACATCTATGTATTCCTCACTTCCTCACTTGTTTTTCATCCTCACACAATCCTCCTATTTATACATAAATATGAATTTATTCCACTCCATAATTTTCTCCACACAAATCTCAACTAAAATCTAAATTAGATTTATCTTTTTTTGGACCCAACTAAATCTCGTTTATGGAATTCCTAATCCCTATATTATCTACCTAATTCAACTCCACTCATATCCTTAATTATTAAAGGAATGTTTACAATAACCATCACATTTATATTTTTTCTCTTAATTTATTAAAAATGAGCAAAATAATTAATAAAATAATTAAAAATCATCACCCCCCTAATTACACAAATGAATAATGAAAATTTAACTTTGATGCTCTTGCATCACCACCTCTACTCTGGTTCTATCAAGTTGTACTATATGAACAGTGGAAATCTGAGGAGTTATGTTCAACTTAGCATAGAATGATTTTGGCATTATCTTAAAGGAAGCCCCTGAGCCTATTAAAAAAATATGAACGTTTTTTCAATAAATCTCATAGGTTAAGAGAAATGGAGTATAAGAGATGGATTGATAACCTATCATAATCGAGTCTGTAGCATCTATTTTAGTTGAAGGGGAAGGTGGCTTACCCATTTCATTAGTAACTTGTACTATTACTAGAGTAGGTAAGGTTGAAGCAAGAACTGCATTTAAGTCTCTCAGTAAGATTTTTTGTTGCTGCTTTAATTTAGTAAGCTTGTGAATTGAAATGTTGGCCCTAGTTTTCTTCATATCTTCCACTACATTATACTCCATAGTGTCTAAGACTACCATTGTCTTGGATGTAGGTGGGGTATCTGAAGTAATGGGACTTGTTTGTGTAGCCTTTGAAGTAGAGTTTTTTCTTGCTTATTTATCCTTAGTAGGATTTGAAATCTTTTGCTGTTGATTTGGTTGCATTGCTTTAGTAGTGTTTTTTCTCCTTGTACTCACCGGTAAAGCTTCATGTTATTCTTCATTTGGTAGGATAAAATCCCACATTCCATTTAGTTAAACTTCTTCTTCCTCTGTATCTTAATCAAATTCAGCATCAGATACGATATTTGGAGGTTGAGTATTAGAGGATTGACCTTTCTTAAAGTTCCTGAAAGTATTTTTTGAGCTAGAATTTTCAGCGACTTGTTTCTTGATATCTTCCATCTCGTTTTTCATATTCTTCAAAAAAATTTGAATACCTTCCACATCAAAAGGATATTTTGGCAGCTTCTTTTTAGAATCATCTTTGAAAGATACCTCCTTGGATTTTTGATATTCTTGAGAATTCTTCTTCTAAAGAGTAGTTATGTGTTTCTCTACATATACAGATTCTTTCATGTTTTCTACAAGTGTTGGAAAATTTTCTCTATCAACAGAAATAGCTATATTGGATGGAAGAGATGAAATATACCATTCAATTTGAACTTCTACACCAGGAACAATTGTCGTAGGAATTTTATTGAGTAATTATTTAAATATTGAATTGAAATATTTTATCTTCTCACCTGATTTAGATTTTAGATTTGACAAATCATTGATGAGCATAGCAGTGGTCCTATCATCCCCAAACTTAGCTAGAAATTGTTCTTCAAACATATTCCAGCTAGTTATAGTGCAAACAGGCAATGAAAAATACTAGGATCCTGTGGATCCTATTAGAGTATACAGAAATAATCTTATAATGCAATCCTCTTCAACTACTCTATTTAGATTGACAGCTAACCTAAAATTGTGAATGTGTTCTTCTGCCGGAATACCATCATCGGGATTAAATTTAGGTAACCATCTTTCAGGTGATTTTGGTAGAGCATGAAGAGGAGCGGGCATATTTATAGCCCCTAGATTTCTCCATGGATTGTCTGCCATTGGGTTTTGAATAGGTTGGATCGGTGGAGTTCGAGTTGAAGAAGAGGTAGGCTAAGTGTTAGGACAAGTTGAAGGGATAGTAGTTTGAGTACTGGAACTAGTCAAAGTAACATTGATTGTTGGAATGTTGTGAAACCAACTCCAAAAATACAAGAAAAGAGATATCAACGCCTTGGAAATAAGCCACTTCGAGGGGGAAACCTTCAATACATTACATGAATGAAAAATTCTTGGATGATACAAATGAAAAAACATCCCTTATATATATAGGAGTCCATGGGGCCACAATGTAATCCTAGTGGGGCCACAATGTAATCTTAGCCGACCTAACAATAATAATGTAAGGGCACAATAATAACAATATGGGGTTACAGGGGTACAACAATAGAAATAAGGGGAGCTACACTAACATAATAAGGGACTACACTATTAATGTAGGGACTTAACATGCCCCTCTCCTTCAAACAAGTGTTGTCCTCAACGCTTGATTATTTCTTGATGATTCTATATAAAATTCTCATCCTCCCACGTGGAATCTTCTACAGGAAAGTTCTTCCACTTGTTGAGATACTCTGAAATTGATCGCACTTGTCAAGTTCTTGTTTATGTGACTAATTTATAACTTATTTCGATGTGATGTTGATCTTCTTTTTGTTTCATTAGATTCTTCACCAAAGTTAGGTTATCCTTTGAGGGTTGGAGAATTTGTTGTTGATTCTCGATGTGATATTCCACTAATTTATTATCCATATTAGATATTATTTGATCCTTAAAACCATCAAAATTATCCTCCATTTCTTCTTTTAAAACATCTATTTCATCTTTGGTTGCTCTTCATAAGATCGAAATTTGTTGCACTTGGTACTGTAATTTTGATATCTCATACTGCAATTATTCCTCTTCATGTGTCATAGTATAGATTTTTGAGGGCTTAATGGGTATGGAATTATTTTTTGGAGGCATTATAGAACCCAATACTGATAAAAATTCTAAAATATTCCCTTGGAATCACTTCAAAATGCTTTTTCGAACAAATGTGATGTAATTTTAAAAAAACCAAATACACACCTTTTTCTTGCTTTTGAGAAGCTTGATATTGAAACTGAATTATACTTGTGATTTTGGATCCTCAATAATTGAAATCTAGCACTGTAGTATTCCTCTGAAGCTTCTTTCAAATTCCACAAGTCTGACTTGATTTGGATTCTTTAAGACAAAGTTATGTCCATTCTCCCACAATTACTTAATTATGGACTAGTTCAGTAGAGCAAACTTTTACGACTTGCCACATGCCACTGTTTGCTCATTTGGCTATAAAATTTATAGACAGGAAGCTAAAATCTGTGTAATTCCAGTAATGTTTGACAAAATTCCAATTTGATGCTCAAAGAGAGAGTTATGAAGCTTTTCCCACAATCACCTCTTTGAGATGAAATTCGGGAGCTTGAAAAAGGCCTAACTTCCATAGATCATATCTCCCAAAATATTGTGAACCAGGATCCGAAATTTTGCGATGATGTTCCTCAGAATTTCAGCTTCACGCTCTAACAATTTTAGCTTCTGAACCCTCGTAGAAAAAAATTTATAGCGAAAATTCTGCGATGGCCTTTTTAAGTGAAATTGAGGAGCTTGCAAAAAGACCTAACTTCCATAGATCATATCTCTAAAAATAGTATGAACCAAGCTCCAAACTTGTGTGAAGATGTTTCTCAGGATTTAGGCTTCGCACTCTAAAAATTTCAACCTCTAAAGCTTCGTAGAAACAAATTTATGGCGAAAATGTCACGATGACCTGTTTGGAGCAGCGAAACCCTAGAATCCAAAGCTCTGATACCAAATGTTGTGAAACCAGCTCCAAAAATAGAAGAAAAGAGATATCAACACCTTAGAAATAAACCACTTCAAGGGGGAAACCTCCAATACGCTACATGAATGAATAATTATTGGATGATACAAATGAAAAAACCTCCCTTACATATAGAGGAGTCCATGGGGCCACAATGTAATCCTAGTCGACCTAAAAATAATAATGTAAGGGCACAATAATAACAATATGGGGTTATAGGGGTATAAAAATAACAATAAGGGGAGCTACACTAACATAATAAGGGACTACACTATTAATATAGGGGCTTAACAGAGTGCTAGGACTAGTTGAAGGAATAGTAGTTTGAGTACTGGAACTAGTCAAAGTAACACTGATTGCTGGAATGGAAGTTCTGAAAGTGAGTGGAGGTAATGAAGGTGAATGGGATAAAATATCGCTGGCGATTGAATCTGATTGAGTCCTCTATAGTCTCTTTCAAGTACTATCGATAGGAAATTCAAAAGGAATAATTCCTATCTTTTGACTTTCTGATCGCGTTAATATTCTTCGATGTTGTAAAGAAGACGAAATACTGATATTCGATATTTGAGAAGATTTAGGATTTTCAGTAGAAATGGATACTCTCTCTAACTTTTCTATCAAAGAATAAAATTCTACGGAAGCTTAATGGGAATCAATATATAGTATGGGTTGAGTATCACTAGGAGATTTAGGAGAAGGATGATCAACTTAGGATTTTAAAGAGGAGGATCTAGATAATTTTTTGTGAGTTAATGGGGATCTAGAATGAGAGAGACTCTTAGATTGACCTTTGAATTGATAAAATATTTTTTCCATTCACAAGGCCCTCCTTCTAGTGCCAGAATGTTGAGGCCTCGGAATTCCCTTGCCAAAACATGGCAGAAAACCACCCAGTCCAGACCTTAAAGCAACTCCTTTTTCGTTTGTTGTAGTGGCTATGACTGGGGATATTGGGACCAATTTCCCAATAAGGATTATTTTGAGGGTGTTTTGATTATACAAAATGAAAATGGGGAATTATTTTAATCTATCATATGCATCTATATAAACTATTTATTCTACTATATACCTGGGTTGTTTTTTCCTTCATGCAATATAAAGAGATATCCTTCAACTATTAGTAATATATATCATTCAACAGTTGAAAGAGATGAAAATTATATAAGATGATTCTTCTAAAAAAATAGTTTGACTAGAAGAATTGTAAAAAATATATCACATCCATATGTGTGATTATATATTTAATAAGAAATCATAGATAAATATTAGAACAGAAGTGCGTGTAACACTCATCTATAATAACATTTCAAATATATAATGCAATAAAAAGATGATTGTCAATCTATAAAGTAAAACTTAATACAAGTGAATATAAGTAACATATGTACGAAGTTCTACTCATGTAAACTGATATTAATTGATCTTATCATCATCAATTTCAAGCAATTTAAAGAGTGTAGTAGTGCAACATTAGTTAAACAGCTTTAATTGTCAAAAGATAATATGTGTTCCATTAATTCATCAAAGCATTCACAAAATTACAATAGTGCATTCTTTGCAAATGTTTTTGACAATTTTCTGGACCGTTATCTAAATGCATAAGAGGGGTTTAAATAATAAAATAACTATGTTCTAAAATAGATTATTACAATAATATAGAGGAGGTTTCAAACAACTATCCTCGTAAGACTAACTTAAACTACAATCTAGGAAAATAAAGCAACAATATGATTTATGAATTTTTCCCTTTCTTTTGGATTTGGTCACGAAGTTGAAAAATATCTAGCATGGGCTTGAGATGAGTTGGCTGCGAAATCCTCGATCTGATGTGTCCCTTGAATATTGTGTTTGAGAGTACTGGATGTGATCTTCTTGTTGAATCCATTAAAGGCTGCAAGATCTGGTATTAATGATAAGGTTGGATCATAAAATTCCAATAATTTTCTTGATCAAACTTATTTACCTTTTGAATTATTTCATCCTACATTTCGGGCTTTTGCTTCCATTGTGTTTCAAGTTGTTTGACTTCTGAGAACACTTCAGACATGTACGCTTTGATAAGTTATGCTTTAACCAGCTATTCACATACAAATTCAGTGATTTCCTTTGATAACCTTGAATTTTCTGTTGTTTCTTTCTCTGCTTGCTTTATTTGTACTTCCCAATCTTTGAATAAGATATCCTTGTGGAACTTATCTACCTGGGGTAGATTAGTTTCCTTTCTTGAGTCTGATGCTTGCCATTGAATGTGTTCGTTGTTTTTCTTCTCAAGCTTCTCACATTCAAGTTTCTGGATAGCTACTTGTTGGATCAGTATTTCATTTCAGTCATAATAAGAGTCAATAATAGAATCTTGTTGGCAAAAACTTCATGTTGTTGCTTTAACTTAGTATTTACATCCAATGCTTCTTTTATGAATTGCTTTAATTGTGGCTGGCTTTGTAACCTGGTCATTGCTAATTCTAGTTCTGCTTGCTTCTCAGCAATTTCTGCTTGATGCTACAATTTAAGACTCTTGAAATATTTTTTAAATTTTGAATCTTTGGTTAAACTGAGAGGGGGGGTGAATCAATTTAACACAAGCTTTGACAATTAAGAATTTTTTATCAGACTTATTTACAGCTTAATATGTGAACAGTCTTACAATGTAGCAACAAGTATTAATTTAATGTGAAATCAACCTTATTGTGAGAGAAAAAAAATAAACAGATTGATTGGATCATATCAACATATAAGCAACACACATAGAGACAACAGCTGTAAGTGGAAAACCATAAAGGGAGAAAACCACATCTTATTATTGTTGTGATGCAAAGGCAAGCTCCAACTCCCTCTCACCACTTTTTTCTGCAGGCACCAACCTACAGGAGGCTCCTACCTCAGTCAACTACAACTGACAGCTATCAAGCTTCAACTTGATAGGGAAGCTCCAACTTCCTTAATTTATCTAAATAAATGTTTGTTGATTTACTTCAGGTATCAGCTCTGTTCTATAGCATCTCTTTCTGCTCCTCTCTTCCTTATCTTCTCTACCTCAATCTTCTATACTCTACATTCTCTATCCTTACTCTCTCTAACCTCTCTTATGCATATCAAGTTGATATTATATATAGAGTTCATCACATGACTGTTTGTATTTCACAAGGAATTTGGAGTGAACAGTCATGACTCTTTGGCTTCTGTCTTCTCATTTCTTTGTCCAACTCATTAAAAATATAACAATATGTACAAATTTCAATGTTACAATGGGATTTTTCTTTTTCCTTTGGATACTTGCCTTTGCATCACAAACAAAAAAAAATTGAACATTTACATTTTCAGTTTCAATATATAAACTTCACTCAGCCCTTGGCTTGCTAGTTTTGTCCTTTCTGTCGCTATCATGCAACTGTCTTGTATACCTCTGTCTACAATAATTGTGTACACCTGTGCATGTATAACTACTTTTCTAAGTTTAGTCCCAATTTTTTTCTTTCTATGCATATGACCATGCATCTCCAACTTTCGGGCCTTTGCACTTATATGCTTGATTTAGAACAAATGTAATATTGGCTGACGACATTTCTATAAATGTAATATACCAATATATTAAACATTTTTCTACCCAGTGTTTCGAAATGCTGCATAGTATCCTTAACTTTGGCTTAAGCCCCGATGCATCAACATTCTATATATATTAACATAAATATACTCTTACATGCTCATGGTTTCCTCATAATATATATTCCCCACTTCAATTGTTACAAACATTAACATGTTGCTGACTTATATTAAAAACAAACAGTAATATATATCCATATAACCTTTCGGACCCCCGTAAACCATCACACCCATCCAACGACTGTGATGATGTCGCTTCGTTTTTGGTGATCCAACGTGCATAATGAATTTTCGTGCAACCAAACATCACGAGAGTTAATTATCCGAGTTCACGTGATGGAGCGGGTCCCAAAACTTAACTCCGCTTCTCATATGACGGAAGAGAGCACGTTTCCTTGCCCCATGTGATCCGATGGATATCACATGGCTTAGATGCACGAGAAATAATGCACGATGAGAGTGGTTTTCCAAAATCACTCAGGGACACGTGTCGTCCAGCGTATGGAATTGCGCTAATTTTCTAATTACCGCTTGCCCGACGAAGGCAGTGCGATCAAAACTGGAAACCCACCTTTACTATTCACTCCAGTCATGGTTCCGCTTCTTACCTTCCAGGTTCCATTTCGCCTTTATTATTTATGAATTCTGCTTCAATTTTTTGCTTTTCATTACAGTTCCATTGCTAAGTTTAATGCTTTGTTCACGATTTTGTTTGTGTCTTTTATCATGAATTCTTTACACCGGTTGCTACCTTCTGACGTCGACGCAACACCATGCCATTCTGTCTTCAATTTTGCTATGATATATAATATATCAACCTTCCATTTCATGTTCAGGGTTCTGCCCTGTCACAGTTCCACTTCTAACTGCACATTCAAGTTCTTGATTCCGCAAACTAATCACTGTACTACAGTCCATCGCAACTATAATCTTTGCTACATTCAAAACCATCATATCTATGCAACCATTAATTCCTTCAATTTATACACAATACACAGAATTCGATTACAGTTCTCAGTGAATTCAAGCCCGATATCAACATGAAGTCAATTTCTCCATTGACACATAGAGGAAAATTCAGCTTCGCATTGCTCATACATTTATCTACTGGAATTCAAAGCCTATTCTTGCAAATAGACTCTCAAACCGATTTCCAGAGTCCTCTATGTTTAGGGTTTGTTCGATATTTCATGAGCCAAATAGAGTCCAAGGAATAAATTTATTCTTTACACCAAGATTAACACTCTAATTTCCATCAATTCAACCAGGACCATATCCAAACATTACGTATATTCATTACTCCGTCTCTCCAAATCTACTATTAAATTTAGGCATATTTATTACTCTGTCTCTCCATATCTGCTATTAAATTTAGGCATATTTATTACTCTGTCTCTGTAGATATACTATTAAATGGCCCTCTTCTACTTTCATCTATCTCCCACTTCCTCCTCTCTGCTGCCTCTGTTCCCTCTCTTTTTGCTGCCCTTTGCCATCAATGACAACATTTCCAACAGTCTCCCCCTTTGGCATTGATGGCAATATACTTCCTCTATTTTCCTTTTAGGATCCTTCCTTCTATTGCTAGCTCTTCCTCCCCCTTTGACATCAATGGCAAGGGGTTGCACATTTCTTAGTGTAGATTATATCCTTTGATCCTTTGTTTTTATCCTCTTTCAACATTTCTTGCATTTCCTATCTCTGAGATCTTCTGACTTTGTACCCTACTGCTTCAAACTTTGGATTAAATCTAAAATACTGACCCTTTAGCCTTTTAATTGACTCTTTTATGCTAGATGTATTCTTTCCATAGTCCTTTGATCCCGAGGACCTGTTTATGCTTCCCTTGTTGGCTGATCTCCCCCTGTAATGATATTTTTGTTTCTGTTCTCCCCCTGAAATTGTGCTTTCTCTTCATATCAGAGAGTAGTATCTACAGATACTACCCCTAGTCTATCTCTCAAATATTCAAATGGTTCTCTAGCAAGAGGTTTGGTAAATATATTTTCTTTCTTTTCTTTTGTTGGTACATACTCCAGTTTTACTATCTTCTGAGCCACTTGTTCTCAGAGAAAATGATACTTGATTGGGATATGTTTAATTTTTGAGTGAAGTACAGGATTTTTAGATATACTTATAGCACTTGTATTATCACATTTGAGTAAGATAGGTTCATCAATGCTTACCTTCATGTCTTGGAGACTTTGCTTCATCCACATGACTTGTGTATAGCATGCTGCTGCTGCTATATATTATTCTTCTATGGTAGAAAGAGAGATAGATGTTTGTTTCTTGCTTACCCATGCCACCAGACTTTCTCCTACATAGAATGCACCTCCACTTGTGCTTTTCCTGTCATCCACACAGTTGGCCCAATCTACATCTATGTATGCTATCAAAGTGAAGCTTTTGCCTTTGGGATACCAAAGTCCATATTGTGTTGTTCCTTGTAGATATATAAATATTCTTTTGACTGCCAGAAGGTGGTTTTGTTTAGGTGTTGCTTGATATCTACCCACTAGTCCTACTGCTAACATGATGTCTGGTCCTGATGCTGCCAGATACAACAGACTTCCTACCATGGATCTGTAGAGTTTTTGATCTATATCAGCAGATCCATCATCAGCACACAGCTTGCATCTCTTGATCATGGGAGTTGACACAGGTTTGCAGTCCTCCATTTTGAACTTTTTCAACATTTCTTTTAAGTATTTTTCCTATGAGATGAATGTACCTATGTTCTTTTGTTGAATTTGAAGTCCTAAGTAGAAACTGAGTTCTCCAATCATGGACATTTCAAACTCTAATTTCATCTCCTCAGCAAACCCTTTTGCTAGTTCATCTCTGTTACTTCCAAACATAATGTCATCAACATATACTACAACAATCAGGAGTTCATTTTTATGGGCTTTTATGTATAGATTGTTGTCTACTCCACCTCTCTTAAGGCCTTGTTTTTGAAAATATTTATCTAGTCTTGAGTACCAAGCACGAGGATCATGTTTCAATCCATATAGAGCCTTCTTCAGTCTGCACAAATAGTCTTCTTTGTCTGTTAAAGAGAAACCTTCTGGTTGTTCCATGTAGACTTCTTCTTCTAGATCTCCATTTAGAAAAGTAGATTTTACATCCATTTGATATACCTTGAAGTCTTGGTAGCATGCAAAGGCCAGAAACATTCTGATGGCTTCCATTATGGCTATAGGGGAAAATGTTTCATCGTAATCAAGTCTTTCAATTTGTGAATATCCTTTGCAGACAAGTCTGGCTTTATTCCTGATTACCTGTCCTTCCTCATTCATTTTATTTTTGAATACCCATTTTGAGCCTATGACATTTTTCCCAGTGGGTCTAGGAACTAGTTCCCAGGTATTGTTTTTCTGAATTTGGTCCAATTCTTCATTCATAGCATTCACCCAATACTTGTCCTTGCTGGCTTATTCAAACTTCTTTGGTTCTATCTGTGATAACATGGCTATGTATACCTCTTTTGTCTGTTAAGTTAGTTGCCTTCTTGTCTGGACCCCTTTTCTCTTGTCTCCTATGATCTGATCTTCAGGATGGTTCTTTTGAGTGTATCTAGAAGGGCCTTTAGAGCTCAATTCAGCATATTCTATTGTCTTGCTTGTTTCATCATCATCTTGGTCTTCTTCTTCATAGTTGTCTGATGCACTGCTGCAGTCTGTATCTTTTGTATTGTTTGGAAGTTCTTCATCAAATCTCATGTCAATGCTTTCTACTATTTTTCAAAGAGTCTTGTTGTAACACATGTACCATTTACTTTTGGAAGCATATCCTAGAAATATCCCTTCATCTGCTCTTGCATCAAATTTCCCAATATTTTCATCATTTTTCTTTATGTAACACTTGCTTCCAAATATTATGAAATGCTTGATTGAATATGGTTTCCCATGCCATAGTTCATAGGGAGTCTTGTCACTGCTTTTCCTTAAGTGAGCTTTATTAAGGATATGCATTGTTGTGTGTACTACTTCTGCCAAAAAGGTTTGAGGAATATTACTCTCTTGCATCATGGCTTTGCAATTTGTTGTACATATTTGTTTTGTCTCTCTGCTACTTCAGTCTGCTGAGGTGTCCCTCCAATAGTAAATTGTTGCTTTATTCCATGTTCATTGCATAGGTCAGCAAAGTCATAATCTGTGAATTCACCTCCTCTGTCTGATCTGATGGATTTTAGTTTGCATCCTGTTTGATTTTCTGCTAATGCTTTGAATATCTTAAATTTTTCTAGAGCTTCCAATTTATTCTTGAGGAATGCCACCCATGTCATTCTGGGGAAGTCATCAATTATCATCATGAAGTAGGATTCTCCACTTGGAGTTTTAGTTCTTGCAGGTCCACACAGGTCCATGTGCACAAGCTGGAGTGATCTTCTTGTTGATAACTCATCTTTGGCTTTAAATGACGTGTGGATCTGTTTGCCCAATTGACAAGATTTGCATATAGTATTAGAAGGCCTTTTTATTTCTGGCATGTCTCTAACAACTTTCTTCTTGCTTAGTCTGATGATGTGATCAAAGCTGAGATGTACCAACCTTTTATACCATAACCATGACTCCTCAAGTTTGCTAAGATGACATGCTTCATCTTCCTCTTTCACAATGTAAACATTACTCTCTATTCGAACTCCTTTGAGCAGAGTCTTACCTGTGGTGCTTGATCTAACTTCACAATCTTGTGCTCTAAAGAGAACTTCACAGCCTTTATCACACATTTGACTGACACTCAGCAAATTTTCTTTCAGCCCTTCTACAAATAGTACATCTTGGGCCTTTCCTCTACCATTGTCTAGACTGACTGAGCCTTTTCCTTTTATTTTTCCTGATTTATCATTGCCAAATGTAACATTGCCAGATTTCTTTTCATCAAGAGTTATAAACTTACTTCTGTCTCCAGTCATGTGTTTTGAGCAGCCACTGTCCAAATACCACTGGCTTTTCATATCCTGAGAAGTTAGAGCCAAGTCACATTTATTCACCTTCTTTATCCACTGGAAGCATCCTTTTGTTTGGTATCTTTTGTGAGATGATAAATCACATCCTCTCAGAGGACATTTGGAAGGCATATGTCCAATTTTATTACATACACAACATTTGATCATAATTTTTGCAGAATTGTGAATATGGGAAAAACTTCTTTGATTCATAAAACTCCTTGAGGTATTGACCATCAATCTTTGTCCATATTTTCTACATTCAATTATTTTATTGCCAAATTACTTACAGTAAAAACAATAACCATAGAAACTATTTTCATACCTGATGTAAGATTGTCTTCTCCATTTTTTTGCTTGAGATAGTCTCTTCACTGTTTGCATCTTTTGCTGGTTTGAATTTCTCCTCCTTGCATGACAGTATGCAGCAATGTGTCCCAGCTTGTGACAGACATAGCAGGTGACATTTTTCATAGGAGGGAAGAGTCTTCTTTGATGGCTTCCAAATTTGTCATAAACTGAAATATATGATTCTTTTTTTGTTGTCTGAGTGTTTCTTTCATTCTTTGTTACTAGAGGTTTATTCTGGATTCTATCTCCCTCCTTGCATGTTTCTTCTTTTGAAGGAGTTATTTGAGCTACTTCATCAGCCTTCTTTGCTTGTACAAAAATAATTTCTCTGTTTTCTTTTTCTTTTCTTTTACTTGACTCTCCTTCATATCCTATTCCAGACTTTATCATAGGAGATATTTGAACATCCAAAATCTCATTCAACTTGCTAGAGCTTGTTGTTTGAGAAGAATTTGTAGCCACTTTCCTTTGAGCATTTTCTAATTTCTTCCTGAGACATACTACTTCTTCTTCCAACTTCTCTTCTTCCTGAGTTTTCTCCTTGATTTTATTAAGTAATATGTCTTCTATCTTCTTGGCTTCTTCAAACTCTATCTTTAGTTGCATGAGGATTTCTGAATTCTATTCTTCTCGTACATACTTGAGGAGAATGTCCTTTTGTTTTCTACACTTCAATTTGAGTCTATAAATCTCCTCAAGGGCACTTCTCAACTCTCCCTCAAGGTCGACTTCACCTTCTTCTTCTTCATCTTCTAGTAGGAGTCCTTCAAGTTCTTCTATGGCCATCAATAGAAATTCAGAGGTTCCTTCTTCACTTGAGGGTTCATCAGAGTCTTCGGATGCACTATTGTCTTGTTGAGCATAGAAATATTTTCTACTAAATTTCTTTCCTTTCTATCAGTTCTTTGATGTATTTTTCCCTGATTCTTGAGCCTAATTCTTTACTTTCTTATGGGGACACTTAGCAGCATAGTGTCCAACTCTTCCACAATTAAAGCATTTGAAAGGAAGTTTTCCTTTGTATTTACCTGAGCGTCTATCCAACTTCTTGACAAATTTAGCCTCTTCTTCAACTGAGAAAGAGCATATGTCTTCCTTTTCTTCTTTCTTCTTTTCTGTTTTAAAGGCTGCCTCCCTAGTACTTGGCTTCTTATGTGGGAGTCTCATCTCATATGCTGTTAGATTTTCTAGTAGCTGGTTCATGGTCAAGGTTTCCTAATCACTTGTTTCTTCTATTGCAGACACCTTGGGGTTAAAACTGGGTGGAAGAGATCTTAGAATCTTTTGTACAATTACAATTTCTTTTATGGTTTCACCTAGAGCCTTCATGTTATTTACTATTTCTACAACCCTTAGAAAGAAGCTAGCAATGTATTCATCATCATTCATTTTTAAGTTCTCAAACTGGGCTCTATAGACTTGAAGTTTGGCAGTATTTACCTTCTTTTCTCCCTCATGGATGTTCTCCAGAGTATCCCACATTTCTTTGGTAGTGTCTTTGTGCATTACTTTGATAAAATCTACTTCACACAGTCCATTTAAGATGGCATTCATGGATTTTGCGTTAGCTACAAAATATTGTTTGGTTTCTTTCTCTTAGTCAGTTTCCTTTGGGGCATATCCTAATTCCACAACAGCCCAAACTTCTATTCCTAGAGACATTATGTATGTCCTCATTCTGATTTTCCAGAAAGAATAATTTGCACCCGTAAAGAAAGGGGCTTTATTGGTTGAGCATCCTTCTTTACTAGCCATTCTGAGAACCTAGGATCTCCTTTCAGTTCTTAAAATGATACAAAGGAACTGCTCTGATACCAATTGTTGAATCTTTAGTTAAACTGAGAGGGGCGGTGAATCATTCTAACACAAGCTTTGACAATTAATAATTTTTTATCAGACTTATTTACAGCTTAATATGTGAATAGTCTTACAATGTAGTAGCAAGTATTAAGTTAATGTGAAATCAAACTTATTGTGAATTAAATGCATAATAAGATCTCTGGACATACGCAAGTTTTCTTAAGGATATCTGCATGTATACGCGATTTGGGTTCAGTAATGTAGTGTATGGTTTTAAGAGAAAGAAAGAGTAAAATTTTTTTAGTCAACTCTAAATATTGATTCACCCCCCCTCTCAATATTTTTCCCAACAATTGGTATCAGAGCAGGTCCTTCTGCAGAAGCTTGATCGCTTGAAGGAGATCCGTCATAATGGGAAAGAAGAAAAAGAAGAGGGATACTCAAAGAAAGAAGTGTACAATAGAAAATGAAGATGATGAATCAGGTACTGATTGTTGTTCTTGTAATTCACTTCCTTGTGCATGCAATGTTGAAGATAATGAAAAAGAAAGTGAAAGTAATAGTATGGGTATAGAAGAAAATCTCAAGATTAATGTTGAAGATCAATTTAAAAAGAAGGAATCTATCTACAAAGATATGATATCTAGAATGAATGGACAGATAGAAATGTATCAAATAATGCAGGATAAAGTAACCAATCGAAGTGAAAGACTTGAAGCAGAAAGCATCTCTCTCAAAACAAATCTGGAAAAATCAAATAAGAAGAATGAAGAACTTTTACAAACTTTTGAAGAACAAGAAAATGGGTTGAAAGAAGAGATTTTAAAATTGAATGATCAAGTAGAAAAAGGAATAAGGGTCAAAGAAAGTATGAATAAGCAATGCCAAAGATTGGAGGTCGAGGTAAACATTTTAAAAGGTAAATTAGAAGAAAAAGACAAACTCTTGAGGTTTCAAGATAGTACGATGATTCTGGACAATATTCTTAGTAGTCAAAGGTCTCCTTCTATTAAATTTGGTCTTGGTTTTCATGAAACTGATAAAGGAGAATCTAGTTCACAAGAAAGTGCTAAATATTCAAAGAATATCAATGCAAAACCTAAAGTGTTGAAAGAAACAAAAGGTCAACCGACAATCATGAACTCTCAAAAGAAATCATTCCCTCCTAACTATAGAAGCATCAATCGATTCTCTCCTTTGATCAATAATGTTGAATGCTTTAAATGTCATAATTATGGGCATGTGGAAGCCAATTGCAGAAGCAGATTGTTTCAGTCACAAACAAACAGATTCTACATAGAAAGGTACTCAAGTTTCTTTAAGGGATATTGTTTTTAATGTAGCAAGTTTGGTCATAAAGCAGCTGATTGCGATAGAAGAAAGAATAAAAAAACACATTATGATCCCTATGCTTACTTTTCTGGTCACACAAGATCTTATGCTTGTAAAAATTATGGACATGTAGAAAAAGAATGCAAGATGAATAGATCTGAGAAATTGGATAATTTCCAGCACATAATAAGAAATTTCAAGCAAAGATGGAAAAAGAAGGAGGACCGGTAAAAAACGTAGGGGATAATAATCCTTCTGCAGTCTTCCGCTTCTAAAGCTTACTTCTCATAATGACTGTAGGAGTGATGTGAGATACATTATAGGAATCAATAATGTATCATCACAAGGGGAGCAATATATGGTGATTCCCATGGTTGGTTTGGTAATCCTGGTTGTGTTTATTTCTAACAGTGCATCTAATGTGACAACAGAATACAGGTACAGAATGTATAAATCCAGGAGAAAATGGAGCTGTGAAATTTTTAGTATTTCACTTTTCATACGCGGGTTTCATGAACTAAAGTTGCGTCTACATGCAAGTTCCGTTGGAGATAGAAGCATATGTTTTTCTGATAAGAACAACAGTGAGTCAGCTCAAGGACAGGAGCACAGTTTCAGGGGGATAATTAGCCTTGCTGAGAGTATTGCATTGTTGGCATTATGATGGTGAAATATGATCTCTTTCTTGAGGTCTTTTTGGTATTGGTTATAAAAATTCATATTTGTAATTTGATGAAAAGGTTATGTTGAGACCTATGATGTAAATTGTTATATTTAGTCATGTAAGGACTTCTTCAAAATTGTAAACCCACTTGGTTGGGTAGTTGAGTCAAAATGTGTAAACCTACTTGGTTGGGTACTTGAGTCATATATGTAAATCCACTTGGTTGGATCATTGATGTAAGTATGAGTCCTTGGTGATAGGAAAGGTCATAAAGTCATGTACTTCATTGAAAATATGTTTGAAGATTCAGCGTGAACTCAAGGGGAGCATGGTAACTTCAGTGTACATCAGATCTACAGAGCTCTTCTTTCTACAAGAGAAGAAAAACCTTGTTTTGGTTTTGATGTGCCCTTTTCCCTTGATGTCAAAGGGGGAGAGTATCATGGTGTTTTAATAATAGTTATAATAAATGTAATTATCTGTTGTGGTATCGAAGACCATCATGGTTACCATCAAGTCCAAAGGGGGAGATTGTTGGCAATATGATGCAATGTGTTGTCCTTTATGGCAACCTACTTGATGAAGTTGTCCTTGATGGAAACTGACTTGATGAGTTATCTTTGGATAGAAACCTATTTGTTAATGATGTAAATCTGATGTATGTACAGAGCAACTTAGATGTAAAAAAGAAATAAATTCCAGTAAGTGCCAGAGTAATGATGAATAAGATATGTCACAAAGCATATGCGGGTTTGTAAAGAAAAAGTAGCGTATTCCTATTTTGGCTCTAAATTTATAAAACCAGGGGACATGACCATGGTATTGGCCCACAGTATTGAGCGTTGGGTTATCTATTTAATCCCGTCCAGGAATACCATCAACGGTTGAGTGGTTTTTACTCATGGTATTGACAAAGGCTAAATCTATATAAGGAGAAGAAGGTCATAGTGCAACAATGTGCATAGGTATAGGTTTAATGAATACTTCACTTTGAAGTATATCTGGATGGAATGGGTAACAATTTATTGATTGGTCTGAATTAATAATGCACCTATGAAGAAAATGATGAAGAGGGATCTCTAGATCTGAAATGACTATGTATTTTCTAGATCTGTTTATGGAAAGTTTAGATATGTGATGTGGCGAATATTTGTTGAAGTAAAGGGTGAGATCTGAGTTATCTGTTCTGAAGAGTTTCATAGTTCTGAAATGTTATAGATCTATACGAATGTTCATCTCAGCGAAAGCGCGTATATACGCGGGTTGGTTTCAGCAAAAGCACGTATGAGATCAAAGGTCAGTTTTGAAATAGTTGCAGATCTATACGGAAGTTTGTCTCTGTGAAAGAGTGTATATACGCAGGTTTAGTGAAGTAAAAGCGCGTATGGAATCTAGGGCTTTGCTGAAGTCTATGGAATGAAATTTCTGATCTGTTTTGCTATTTTACTGCTATCTGTCAATGATGTATTCATACAGATCTGGGTTTTTTGAATGTTGATTATGCTGCTGATTATGTTCATTAAAGATCAAGTTGTTGGTTGATTGGTTGATGATTCAATGAATGAATTGATGGGGTTATAAGTTTCAGTTTGATGTATTTTGAGCTTAAATGTGTGGAGTGGGTCCAGTCTGAAAATCTGATGAAAAGTGGCCTACAAGGTATGTTGTGTGGAAGCTGTTGGATCCAGTATGAAAATTGATGAAACATGTTCCACAGTGGTGCTGAGGGTCGAAGCCTTCAGTGAGGGGTTTGTAGCTCCCTTCCAGTGGTGTTTGTCAAGAAGCTTCAGCGAGGGGGTAGTGGCTCCCGGGCCACAGGAGGGGCGGTAGCACGAGATCGGGGGGTAGTGGCTCCTTCCCGGAGAGAGCTAGTAAACGAGAGGAGGAGTGGCGGCTCCCTTACGGGAGAGGGTGGTAAACGAGAGCGGCGGGTAGTAGCTCCCGCTTCCATGAGAGGGTACAGTGGCAATCGCCGGTGTGGCTCCCCTTAGAGGAGAGGTGGCAATGTGAGATCGGTGGATTGGAGCTCCCTTCCCGACGCTGTCTGCACGAGGCAGTGTGTGACGAGCATAGCGGTGGGTGCACAACGTCTTAATATGTGACTAGTCGCTGTACAAAATTGTGAAAGTTTTCTTTATAATAAATATTGAAGACGAGAGACAACGACGGCGGTGGTTTTCTCGCAGCGGTGGTTTTCTCCCGAATTGGGTTTCCACCTTAAATACTGGTGTTCATGTGTGTTGCTTATGTGTGATGGTTTATTCTATTATTACTGCACATGCTTACTTCTTACTAAACATCTAATGAATGAATGATGCAATGATCTAAGTAAAGAATTAAATGCATAGTAAGATCTCTGGGCATATGCAAGTTTTCTTAAGGATATCTGCGTGTATACGCGAGTTCGTTTCAGTAAAGTAGCCTATGGTTTTAAGAGAAAGAAAAAGTAAGAATGTTTTAGTCAGCTCTAAATACTGATTCACCCCCCCTCTCAGTATTTTTCCCAACAATTGGTATCAGAGCAAGTCCTTTTGCAGAAGCTTGATCGGTTGAAGGAGATTCGTCACAATGGGAAGGAAGCAAAATAAGAGGGCTACTCAAAGAAAGAAGTGTACAACAGAAAATGAAGATGATGAATCAGGTACTGATTGTCGTTCTTGTAATGCACTTCCTTGTGCATGCAATGGTGAAGATAGTGAAAAAGAAAGTGAAAGTAACAGTATGGGTCTAGAAGCAAATCTCAAGATTAATGTTGAAGATCAATTTAAAAAGAAGCAATCTATCTACAAAGATATGATCTCTAGAATGAATGGACAGTTAGAAATGTATCAAATACTGCACGATAAAGTAACCAATCGAAGTGAAAGACTTGAAGCAGAAATCATCTCTCTCAAAACAAATCTGAAAAAATCAAATCAGAAGAATGAAGAACTTTTACAAACTTTTGAAGAACAAGAAAATGGGTTGAAAGAAGAGATTTTAAAATTGAATGATCAAGTAGAAGAAGGAAGAAGGGTCGAAGAAAGTATGAAGAAGAAATGCCAAATATTGGAGGTTGAGGTAAACATTTTAAAAGGTAAATTAGAAGAAAAAGATAAACTCTTGAGTTTTCTAGATAGTACTAAGATTCCAGACAATATTCTTAGTAGTCAAAGGTCTCCTTCTGTTAAATTTGGTCTTGGTTTTCATGAAACTGTTAAAGGAGAATCTAGTTCACAAGAAAGTGCTAAAGATTCAAAGAATATCAATGCAAAACCTGAAGTGTTGAAAGAAATAAAAGGTCAACCGACAATCATGAACTCTCAAAAGAAATCATTCCCTCCTAACTATAGAAGCATCAATCGATTATCTCCTTTGATCAATAATGTTGAATGCTTTAAATTTCATAATTATGGGCATGTTGCAGCCAATTGCAGAAGCAGATTATTTCAATCACAAACAAACAGATTCTACACAGAAAGGTACTCAGGTTTCTTTAAGGGATATTGTTTTTCATGCAGCAAATTTGGTCATAAAGCAGCTGATTGCAATAGAAGAAAGAATAGAAAAACACGTTATGATCCCTATGCTTACTTTTCTGGTCACACAAGATGTTATGCTTGTAACAAGTATGGACATGTAGAAAAAGAATGTAGGATGAATAGATCTAAGAAATTGGATAATTTCCAGCACACAATAAGAAATTTCAAGCAAATCTGGAAAAATAAGGAGGACCGGTGAAAAACGTAGGGGGGTAATAATCCTTCTACAATCTTACGCTTTTAAAGATTACTTCTCATAATGACTACAGGAGTGATGTAATATACATTATAGGAATCAATAATGTATCATCACAAGGGGAGCAATATATGGTGATTCCCATCATTGGTTTGGTAATTCTGGTTGTGTTTATTTCTAACAGTGCATCTAATGTGACAACAGAAGACAGGTGCAGAATGTATAAATCCAAGAGAAAATGGAGCTGTGAAATTTTTTAGTATTTCACTTTTCATACGCGGGTTTCATGAACTAAAGTTGTGTATACACATGAGTTTTGTTGGAGACAGAAGCGTATGTTTTTCTGATAAGAAAAACAGTGAGTCAGCTCAAGGACAAGAGCACAGTTTCAGGGGGAGCATTAGCCTTGCTGAGAGTAATGCATTGTTGGCATTATGATGGTTCTAAAATATGATCTCTCTCTTGAGGTATTTTTGGTATTGGTTATAAAAGTCATATTTGTAAATTGATGAAAAGGTTATGTTGAGACCTATGATGTAAATTGTTATATTCAGTCATGTAAGGACTTCTTCAAATTTGTAAACCCACTTGGTTGGGTAGTTGAATCAAAATGTGTAAACCTACTTGGTTGGGTACTTGAGTCACATATGTAAATCCACTTGGTTGGATCATTGATGTAAGTATGAGTCCTTGGTGATAGGAAAGGTCATAGAGTCATGTACTTCATTGAAAAATGTGTTTCAAGATTCAGCATGAACTCAAGGGGAGCATGGTAACTTCAGTGCACATCAGATCTACAGAGCTCTTATTTCTACAAGAGAAGAAAAACCTTGTTTTGGTTTTGATCTGTCCTTTGCCCTTGATTTCAAAGGGGGAGAGTATCATGGTGTTTGAATAATGGCTATAATCAATGTATCTATCTGTTGTGGTATCAAACACCATCATGGTTTCCATCAAGTCCAAAGGGGGATATTGTTGGCAATATGATGCAATGTGTTGTCCTTGATGGCAACCTACTTGATGAAGTTGTCCTTGATGGAAAATGACTTGTTGAGTTGTCTTTTGATAGCAGCCTATTTGCTAATGTTGTAAATCTGATGTATCTACAAAGCATCTCAGAAGTAACAAAGAAAGAAATTCCAGTAAGTTCCAGAGTAATGATGAATAAGATATGTCACAAAGCATACATGGGTTTGTAAAGACAAAGTAGCGTATGTACACGTAAAAGTATCTACCAAGTAGTGTATGCCTATTTGCGCTCTAAATTTATCAAACCAGGGGACATGACCATGGTATTGGCCCACAGTAATGAGCGCTGGATTATCTATTTGATCCCGTCCAGGAATACCATCAGTGGTTGAGTGGTTTTGACTCATGGTATTGACAAAGGCTAAATCTATATAAGGAGAAGAAGATCATATTGCAAGAGTGTGCATAGGTCTGGGTTTAAATAATACTTCACTCTGAAGTATATCTCGATGGAATGGGTAACATTTTATTGATTGATCTGAATTAATAATGTACCTATGAAGAAAATGATGAAGAGGGATCTCTATATCTGAAATGACTATGTATTTTATAGATCTATTTATGGAATGTTTAGATCTGTGATCTGGCGAATCTTTGCTGAAGTAAAGGGTGAGATCTGAGTTATCTGTTCTGAAGAGCTGCATAGTTCTGAAATGTCACATATCTATATGCATGTTCATCTCAGCGAAAGCGCGTATATACACAGGCTGGTTTCAGCAAAAGCGCGTATGAAATCAAAGGCCAGTTCTGAAATAGTTGCAGATCTATACGCAGTTTTTTCTCTATGAAAGTGCGTATATATGCAGGTTCAGTGAAGTAAAAGCGCGTATGGAATCTAGGGTTTTGCTGAAGTGTGTGGAATGAAATGTATGATCTGTTTTTCTGTTTTACTGCTATCTGTCAGTGATGTATTCATACAGATCTGGGTTGTTTGAATGTTGATTATGCTGCTGATTATGTTGATTAAAGATCAAGTTGTTGGTTGGTTGGTTGATGATTCAATGAATGAATTGATTGGGTTATAGGTTTTAGTTTGATGTATGTTGAGCTTAAATGTGTGGAGTGGGTCCAGTCTGAAAATATAATGAAAAGTGGCCTACAAGGTATGTTGTATGGAAGCTGTTGGATCCAGTATGAAAATTGATGAAACGAGGTCCGCAGTGGTGTTGAGGGTCGAAGCCTTCAGTGAGGGGGTTGTAGCTCCCTTCCAGTGGTAGCTGGTAAACGAGAGCAGGGGGTAGTAGCTCCCTTCCAGGAGAGGCTGGTAAACGAGAGCAGGGGGTAGTAGCTCCCTTCCAGGAGAGGCTGGTAAACGAGAGCAAGGGTTAGTAGCTCCCTTCCAGGAGAGGCTGGTAAACGAGAGTATGGGGTAGTAGCTCCCTTCCAGGAGAGGCTGGTAAACAAGAGTAGGGGGTAGTAGCTCCCTTCCAGGAGAGGTTGGTAAACGAGATCAGGGGGTTGGAGTTCCCTTCCAGTAGTGGCTAGAGAACGAGAGAAGGTTGCAGCCTTCTGCAGGTGGGTGCCTGTGTGCTGGTATGATTCCGCGCTAGTACAAAATTGTAAGAAGTTTTCTTTATAATAAATATTGAAGACAGAGACGACAGCAGCGGTGGTTTTCTTTCGAATTGGGTTTCCACGTTAAATACCAGTGTTCATGTGTGTTGCTTATGTGTGCTGGTTTATTCTGTCATTACTGCACATGCTTAATGCTTACTAAACATCTGATGAATGAATGATGTAATGATCTAAGTAAAGAATTAAATGCATAATAAGATCTCTGGACATACGTAAGTTTTCTTAAGGATATCTGCGTGTATACGCGAGTTGGGTTCAGTAAAGTAGCGTATGGTTTTAAGAGAAAGAAAGAGTAAAAAGTTTTCATTCAACTCTAAATATTGATTCACCGCCCCTCTCAGTATTTTTCCCAGCACTCTACCTCCCCTTTTTTCCATGGCTCACTCATCCAAGATTCCTATATTAAAAGGATCGTATGATCTCTAGTAGTTTTGGTTTGTTGCAGAAGCAATATGGAGATCACAGAACATCACTGATGAGAATATGAAGAAAGCGCAGTTGGTCATAGAATTGTAGGATGAAGAATTATCCTGGTATACGAAGTACACCTCAGTGAACCGAATCCCACATTGACCCAAAAAAAGGTTGTGTTGAATTTTGAATTTAATAACTTGAAGTCGTAGTCCCAAAGTATTACAGAGATCAAAGAGATCAAGAAATTGGTCACTGAAACTATGTGGGAAGTATATCAAATGTTTAAGACACTACTAAGTCAAGTCAACTTCAAGGTCCCTAACGAGCATCACAAGGAATGATTTATAGGTGCACTATTTCCACATCTTAGGTTGCCATTGTCTTAGCAGAATATCGCAACCCAAGTAGAATCCTTGGAGATTGCGATGAACCTACAAGCTTCACCGATAGTGGATACCAACATAGGGTTTTAGAATATCCAAAACTAGTTGGAAATAGTACATATGGAACTCCACGATTTGAAGAAGGGAAAATAGGTTCGGTCTGACATGCACTCAAAATTATGGTGCATAATGTGCAAAGTGAAGGGCCACCATAAGGATCAATGTCATGTTTACAGAGATTACTTGGGCACTGGGATGCAAATTTTTTTGAATCCTGGGCCAATTACTGCACCAAATGTGCTACAAAATTTTTGGTGTAGCTTATGCAAAGTTGCAGGCCAACACTCCAGAGACTACTGGAATCTACTGCAAAAGTACATCTGGTCGTCGAAGCAACTATTTTGTAACTTCTGTAGTTCAGTGGGACATGATGACAAGAATTATCAAAGCTACGTTCTAATGATGCATAGTCTTGGAGAATACCAAATGCAAGTGGAATGTCATGAAGATCCAGGTTCACCAATAGCACGTGGAGGTTTCCAAGGCCTAGGGCATGGATGAGGAGGAGGCGTTGGATGAGGGCACGGATATATAATATTTTATAATAGTGGTCAACCTGGAAATTTCTCTAGGGATTTTCAGAATCTTGCTACTGTATCTTGTAGGTATTGTCGCGCATTTGACCATGAAATAGAGGATTTTCCTACATTCTCGGCTAAAATGCAGGAAAATCACAATCAACAAGCTACCCAGAACATACAAATGATGAGAGATGAACCACACAAAGAAGATATAATTGTCAACATAGTGACACGAAGTGGTATAAATACTGGGGAAGACAAATCGGAAGGGAAGAAGCATATGGAGGATACATGGGTCTGAAAATCTAAAGAAAATGATAATGGGTTCGATGTAGAATGTGAAAGAGAAACCTTCATGGAAGCGAAGAATAATTTTATGAGCCCTGGAGCTTCAACAATGCAAAGATAACTGATTCTGTTAAAGACTAAACCCAAGGAGATTACTGAATCCAAGTAAGTTCACCCTTCCATTTTGAAGTCTTTTTTACAGACGTGCATGAAGTTGCTAAGGGATAAAAAAGTTGTGGAAGGACTGTAGGAACCAATTGACGACTTCACTGGTAAATAATACCAACAATCGGAACAACACGCAGTGCATAATGTCTACGAACATAAGAGAAGAACCGACGGAGAAATGTGGTTAACTGCGCAGATCGATGATTATGAAATGGACCAAGTCATCCTTGATCTTGGATCAGATGCTAATGTTTTTTCAAAACATACATGGGAACAAATGGGGAGACCAAAGCTACAATGGTATCCGATTCAGCTAAGAATGGAAAATCAATAGAGTATTATTCCTATGGGTCGATTGCATGAAATTAGTGTAGATATTGAGCATGCAAGTGTATTTTCAGACTTTTAAGTCATAGAAATTGTTGATGATAGCAATATGTACCCCGCTTTGCTTGGATTTGATTGGGCTTATGATATGGATGCATAATCAACCTGAAAAATAGGGAGATGGTGTTTGAGAATAATGGTACAAGTTTTGTTGTTCCTTTGGACCCCTCTAAAGGTGCACAATATTCAGAACCTTTCCATAATGCATATGGTGAAATTGTAATGTTCCGAAATGGAAATCAGCAGCTTTTACACCACTGAAGAACTCCTTTGTCGGAAATATCGACAAGGCTATATCAGAGATGGAATGAGAAGTCTTTTACTAGTTATGTCACCTCTAAAGAGAGGATGAGAACCGGAGGCTATCTGGCCCTTTCTCAAGCTCTACCTATAGCTTTGTAAATATTTCTTCCTCAATGTTAGACTCCTATACCAATAGGTGTCATTTTTCATGATTGTCTTGATTGAACTATGGAATATGTTCAAACCTTTTTCTTGAGTAAAGGTGTTCCATATTCTTGAAAAACCAAAAAATCAAAAAATTTAAAAAATGTAAAGAGGGTATACCCTAAAAGAAAAATCAAAGGGTAAGAAAAATAAAATGGTCAAAAAAGTGAAAGAAATGAACCCCAAGCAAAAAATAGACCAAAGAAAGTGTGCAAATCCAAATGCCACTACTTTTTACTCTGATGTAATAAACAAATTGTGTGCAACTTGTATTTTATGCCACAATTCATGAATAACCAAACTGCTTAAGCCTGGCTAGTTCATTTTTTAATTTCATGTTGTAGAATAGAGAATAAATATCTGACCAAACAGTTTAATCTTGGCAGATAAGTAGATAGGTAGAGTGAATAAAAGGTGCTCAACAGTTCAATCTGAGCCCTTGGATGGAATAAGGGTAGAATTAGATAGATTCGCCTTGTAAAAAAAGGAAAAAGATTGATAAGGGTTTTCAAGTCTAAATGCACCCTAATAAAGGAGAGAAAATGGTAGTGTCAAGTAGATAGGGTAGGTAGATGGTTGCAAAGTTTTATCTGATGAATGATGCTGCTACATGTTTTTGATCCTTTACTTTCATCACAAATACTGAAGCAGGAAATACACTGGAAAATCACAGCAAGAAAAGTCAAAATCATTAACTTCCCTCATCACTTTCCCCTTAAAGTTTTACTAATTTCCCCAAAAATACTAGGGTACTTGGAGATCAAAAGGGCTCAAGGCATTTCCTTGACTTTTGGAGGGACCGGACCCTCGGCCTAATGATCAAAAAGACCTAAGTACTTGAGATAATTCATCATTATAATCTTCCATCTTTAAATTTGTCCTAAGTAAAATCCTATTTTACTTAGGAAACTCATGCAAAATTCCATAAAAATCCCTCAAGATAACTTGCTATTCTAAGTTTAAGTGTTGAAGATAAGATATTGCAATTTACTTCAGAAGTTATCACTTTCTTAGATGTGCAAAAATATTTTGAGTTTCCTTGTCCTTTACCATTTTTACCTTTAACTCTATTTTACTAAATCCCTAGTGAAATACCCTATCCTAAGTATATAACTCCCTTTTTATAAATATCCCAAAAAACCCTTCTATTATATAGTTTAACCAAAGTAATTATTTTCCCAAATATTCATTAAAAAACCCGCTTCACAAGCCCTTTGGTTAAATATATCTTTATATTATAATCCCGCCCTTATGGTAATTAAATAATGTTTGTTTGTTACCATATAATAAAAACATATATACAAAAACGTTAAACATGCGATATGTATGTTTAAACACAAAAATATGAATAAAACTAAAGTTTTAATTCCAAATAAAACTTCAGAAAAGTCTCGTGCCACCGTGGATTGTCCACCTGGCATTCCACTTAACCAAGCCCCGCCGCAACCCCTTTCTTTACGCATACGGGATTAATTAGTCATCAGGACTAATTAATAACCTTTTTCCGCCTATTGAATATCTCCCGGGGTGATTAGATTAAACCTTAAATTGTTTTAAAGCCCAACGGGCCCACACCTGAAACCTCCGTTTTTTCCCCCATCACTTCAGCCATCGGATCAACCCTTCGCAGATCAACGATCCACGTGAACCCCGCTACCCATCCTTTGTGAGAATTTTAACGAGCGGGAAACGGGCGGTATTTGAACAGTTCACCCTCCACGTGGCGATCTCTTTGTGGAATCGCTGCCCTCCCGACTTAAACCACCCTCGACTAAAAGCGGTGCGGGAACTTACCGCTTACCGCTTACCACCTGACCTTGCTTACATCAGCCCGTACGTCGATGACATCACTCCTCGGAAAAACAAAAAACCCTTTTAACTTGTAAATAAGCCATTTTCCCGTGTTTTTCTGTTATTTTCGTTGTTTGAAAACGACAGTGCTCCCCGCTGCGATTTTTGAATTTCCACTATAATTGACCGATTTACTCCAAGATTTCGCTGCGCCCGTGTTCAAGTACAGTCCCGCCATCACCTGTTACCCGTTAAAGAACCAGCCTCCTTCAAAAAACAGGTATTTATCTTTTTCTACCCCGATTGCAAGTAAAACTCAGTTCTGTGTTTTTCGCTAAAATAGTGATTAAAAATCATCACTAAGTCTTCCCCCAGAGGTTTTAAAACTGTGAATTGTTCCCTTGAAACTGCAATTGTGCTAATTTCCTTCATTTAAAATAAAATCGCACCCGGTCCGTGAAGAAAACCCAGAAACTGCCATTTTGAACACACAAGAACCAAAATGGGAGTTCCTGTAGCCTTGAATGATGCTCCATTTTGAACCTGGTTAAAACCTCACTCCCTTGTCCATTGAGAAATTGCTTGAAAAATCTACTCAGTTGTCCCCTGAAGAGGTGACCAGAAGATCACATCCTTAGATAAACAATCTTAATACTAGTCATAAGATTTGTTTACTCCAAGATTGTTATCAAATCTATTCAAACAGAGGTTAGAAAGCATAACAGCTAAAGAGTATCAGTGGTTAAAGTGTATCAGGTAAAATTCAGTGAAAGTTAAAATGAAGTTACAGAGCAGTCAAAGGTAAACAGTAAAAGTAAATACAGAAGGCAGTAAAATGGTAAAAAGAGATGAGAATAATTTCACCAATAGGGAGGTTTGTCTAAAGTAAAAGTAAAACATCTAAAGTGAAAGTAAAACAATCAAAAGAGCAAGAAAGTAAAAAGATGAAAAAACATAACAAGAAGGAACATTTTTGCAGAAATTGCATATTTTAGTCATAGTTTTGCAGAAACTATTGTGATCAATACAAGATGAATTTTACAAAAATGAAGGATGTTTATGTTCTTAAGAGGGCCATTTACAAAAACCTCTCTCACTTTTCTAACATCCATTATGGTTTTGGAAATATTAAACAATGTTGGAAAGCACTTTTTGCAGAAAATTCCAGTTTATGTCATCATTTTGCAGAGAGGATTGTGGCCAATACAAAATACTTCATAAAAAAATGAAGGAGGTTTTTGTTCCTAAGAGACCCATCTACAAAAACCTATCTCAGTTTTTTTACAGTGGTTTTATAATGAGAGATACATGTGCATCTTTACAGGCCATTTTTCAGACTCTGTAAAACTCTGTTTTACACATATTTTTTACAGAGACTATTATGCATAGCTGGAGAGGAATTTTGGGAAACTGAAAGAGGTTTATCTCACCAACCTATTTATCTACAATAACCGCTTTCACTTTTTACATATCTATTACGGATTGAGAAATACAAAGATATCATTGGACCCCAAGTTTGCAGAATTGTTGGAGCAGATTGCACAAAGAAAGGAAGCAGTTAGTGACTTGGATGCCTCATCATCAACTAAGAGTTGGATCAAACTCGAATTCTCCTCTTTGTCATCACCTATCCATACAAAATAGTGCCAAATAGATGCATTATTTTGAGTGTCCTTTAATTAAGTTCTATTTATGTAAATAGTTGGAGAGATTTGTGAACCAATTTTGATATTTGTTTCAAGATATTTTAGTTTAGAATTTGTATAAATACTCCACTCTTGGAAGAATTTGAGGTGGATTCTATTACTCTGCTGTAACATTGAGATTTTCGGAATAAAAGCATTTTGGAGAAATTTTTCGTGGCTTACTGGATGACGATTTAAAGCACTGGACTTGTTGCAGGATTCATGTGTTGGACTACAGTTCAATAATTTTTTCTACCCCATGTCTGAAGTTTTATATTAGTTTATAATATCATCATATCCATTTTTGAATAATTTACATAAAGGATTGAAACAGAATTTGCTTAATTGTACTCTGTTTTCAAATGTCATTATTCTTAATGTTTTCTTCTAAATTAGTTATAAGCATGAATTCTTAAATGCTCCTGCTTCGCTAATTTAAACACTGTTGATTACTGTAATAAAGAATTCTTCATTTCTCTTTGTTTGTAGTCATCTCATTTCTTTCTTTTGAACATGGTGAAAGATTCTTAGCTGCCTTTCATCCCTTCAAGATCATCCCATCCACTTTAAATTTTAAGGATTGTTCTATGTCTAGCTATCTTGCCCTGTAATACCATCTTGTGTTTAGAATAGAAATCCAGTAAAGCCATCCTTTGACTCCATAGCCCAATGGACTGAAAGCTCTCAACCTTGCCCTTAGTTTTTGGATTCCACCATTTTCCCAAAACAAACTCTTGAATCTATAACTAGCCTAAAACCTTCCAAAAACAAAGATAAATCATAAAGAGAGAGCCCTCTCTGGATGCAGATTGGCTAGATTCTGCATCTAAAAGGTTGGTTTGTGATTACCTCGGGTATACTTTCCTCTTACACAACTTCTAGGAAAACCTGAGTGATAACACTCAAGAAGATCTTACTCAAAAGGATGAGCTACAAAAATACATAAACATGAGCTAGAAAATAGCATTGAACACATAAACTTCAGAAATGCAATAAACCCTCATATCCTTCTCGTTGATAATATGGTAGAAGAAATGTGTACAAGATATTGAGGAAATTATCACTCAAGCTGAAGCAAATCCTTCACTAAAGACACAAGTACAATGAACATGAAATACACTGCTACATATATTATGCCCAAATATGACTGTGCAGTCTATCAAGGAGGACTGCTTCAAAATAATGATATAATGAAAATATGGAAATATGAAGCTCAAATGAAAAGGGGGAGATGAATCTCAACCCCTAAAAACTATAATAAACAATCCCTAAAGATATTGGCTACAATACATACAAAATGGAAAATCTGCAGAAATGTCGGAGTTGTTGGAGCAACTACAACTCTAAAATGAGAACATGAAGGAGATGGCTGAATAATTCTGCATAAAATGTATATACCTCCTCCAATGGAAATATAGAGTGAAATACTGATCCTTTCACCAAATATTTCACCCTCCAAAATGTCGGTGCAACCCCTCACTGCAATTGCACTCAAGAACTACGCAGTCAAGGAGAGGAACTGCACTGTAGGTGATGGGAAGAGATTGGCCTCCTGGAAAGATATGAGAAATGGAGCTGATATCTCCCCTATTGATCTCTTGGATGCATAAAAGCTTCCTCCTCTGAAATCTGAGCTCCAGAATGATGATGTGAGAACCTCCACTACAACCCCAGCAACATAATGGCTCTTGCTGCAAGAATCAATGCACTGAAAGGAATAGCTTTGGCCTTGAGCCAAGATGTGGAGAATATGAAGACCAAACCTTCAAGAGCTTTTCAAGAAGGGAGGGAATCCTGAACAGGAAATCCCTTGTGCTAAACAACACAACTATCACAGTTGTGCAATTGTGGAAAGAAAAGCAATTAGAAATATCCAAGCTAACCCAAAAAGGGTTGCTTTCCCCTCCTTTTATGAAAATGAAGGCTCCTTAGCCATGGCCCCCACACATTAGGGTTTCCTCCTACTCATGCAATTTCGTAGGCTTCCCAAGCAAGCCACACCTCCATCTATTGCGCATTTTGACTTGGTCAACATGACCTATCCCTCTTTGTAATTAACCATTTTCACACATGGGGTGTGCAATCAAGCTCCAATGATGCTCCTCTTTCATAATATGAGGGATTTTATTAATTTTTTCCATAACCATGGGCCTCCTTACCCATTTATTTAGCTACAGTATGATAAAAGAAAAAATTTAATGTTCCATTTAGCCATGTACTAAAATGGGAACATCACAGTCCTCCCCTCCCAAATGTTGCTTGTCCTCAAGCAACTACAAGGATAGAAATGGAAAAACCTCCACTCAAGGAATGGAGTCTGAAATATGTTGGGGAACACCTCCCCAATATAGATCCTCCATCCCAAGAAATGATCCATAAAAGGTGAGTTACCTCCCAACATGGAAACTCCTGACAATCACCTTCCACCTTTGGCTCCTGAAAAATAGGTGGGCTAAAAATCCGCTCTTGGTAGGAAAAATGGCCTACCCCACACTGTCCTCCTCTCCACTTAGGGTAAGTGTAGAGTATATGCTGATATTGGGCTACAATGATGTTTCCCTCTAGTGGAAAGATGAATACAAGACCCCAAGAATCGCTCCTCCATTGTTATGAAATATGTTGCCCCCGATCATCTCATACATGATGAGTTGGGATTCACCATTATATGGAATCCAATCAACCTCCTGTACACATATGGTTAAGCGATGAACATATAAATCATCATGCAAGTAAACAACACCCTTACCATAAATCTGGCTCATGCAAATGGAGTTGCTCAAGAGGTAATCTCCTCCCATTCTCAAAGAGAAGAGAAGTGGCTGTGCTAACTTCTCTAAGGAGTTGTGTATCTCCTCCATCTGCACCTGATCTATGAATCTCCTCTTATGTTGATCTGTCAATGTCATGCAAGAAAAATGGTCCTGGGAATACTCCTCCAACATTCCGAAGCTCCCACATGGATCCATCCTACATAGTGACAGTGCTGATGATTCCTCATGAAGGGAATCTGTCATATGGTCATCTCCTCCTTTGAAATTTCTCATGCCAAAGATGCAAATTGGAAGGCTGCTAACCTTCCCTTACTTCTTCTGCGACAACGCAGAATCTTAAATGAGAGTGGGTGGAAATGATATTGAGGGAATGGCCCACTCCTCCTTGAGTCTACCCAAGAATCTCAGCGTTGTGAAGTTGTCTCCCAAGGTCTCCACTCCTTTGAAAATAATGAGTGGTGCTCCAACATGTGAAGCATCTCCCATCAGCTGGTGATCTAGTGGTCTCCCTCATAGAATTTATCCATGCAATGAGACATCATCCTCAAGGGGTGACTACATAGATGGATGAACAAGTTTGTCCATGCTTGTACTGTGCAATCCAATCACCCTCTTAGGTGCATCATCCTCCAACAATGCTTAGGGATGTTTACTCCTCATATCAAGATGTTGGGTCTTCTCCCTACTTCCTCCTTATGTCTCGATGTTGACACACCTCATCAACAATGGCACATGTGTTCCTTGATCTCCATGCATGAGATCCTGGGGACTTCCTTGCAAAGATTCAAGAGTCCTTCTCCTTGGAGAAAGAGCTCCTCCTTCCTCTACATGAGGCACTAGATAGTCTCTGGATAGCACTGCGTTGTTTCCCTCAGCTCCCTGAACATAAAGGGGAAATCATTCAACAATGCTGCTACAAATATGGAATCCCTCCCAAGGTGGAAGCAGTTCCTGATCATCAAAAGCCAAGGAGTATCCCCTTTGCACCATGATAGTGCAATCTCCTACTCCTGTAACATTGTACATCATGAGAGAGAACATATGCTTTTCCTCTCTACAACACCACCCAAGCAACAAAATCCTTCACTGCCTCCTCCTTCTCTTGGAAGGAGAGCATGCCAAGTGATGGCCAAACTCCTTCAAGAGTAACCAACGTAGCCAAGCAACTTGTTGCCCAATGTCATAAATATTTAAATGGCTAACTAGCCCCTTTCTCTTCCTCCACCACATCCACTCATACATGTGTGGATATCTCCTTCCTTCCTTCATCTTGGTACTCCTTCTTTGAGGACTACCCTCATTCCAAATCAAACCTCTACATTTCATGGGATTTTGAAATACAGATTTCCTGAGGATCAATTTGACCCTATGAGGATCCAAATAGTTGGTAGGAAAAAACCTCCCATCATGATATGTGTGGCTCAAGGAATGTCCACCATAGTCATGAGAGAATATATCCATCTGAAGATGTCCCCCATCTCCTATTTGTTCCTATGAGAAGGAAAAATCCTCCTCCAACTTTTGAAGAACCTTGCACTCCAAAAAGTGTGGGAGTGCACCACCATTGAAATCTCTCTATGAGATCTCCTTTGCATCACTGCTCTTGTACAACACAGTATTATTCTATTTCTCTAGGTCTATTGCATGCAATGATGTAGACCCATATGTGTAGTCAATTTAGCATCCTAAATTGCTAACATAAATTATCAACTAGGGCTAGTAAACTGATGAAGTGTGGTGCACTATATGTGCTTAAGTGACCTCTTCCTTACTTCGTTGTATGTGTTTTTATTATTGTTTTTGGGGGTTTTGTCTTTTTAGTAATTAGTATGCTACTCTATGTTCAACAGATTAAATCAAATCTATGTTAAAAAGAAAAGAAAAAGAAACCTTAGACTCAAAACAGAGTGTAATTGTAAATTCTATCTCTAATTAAGAAAATGATGAAAAACAGAACATTCTAATCCATGGATATCCTAGCTTGCAAATGAACATGAAATGTAACTCAACATAATACAACCAAATCTCCTTCATCTAATATTGATATGTTGGAAGAGCTTTTAAGAAAAAGAATGGTTGTAAGATAATGAGGATCTTTTAATCTAATTGCAAAAATGCTAATTAACTCAACATAATACAACCAAATCTCTTTCATCTAATATTGATATGTTGGAAGAGATTTTAAGAAAAAGAATGGTTGTAAGATAATGAGGATCTTTTAATCTAATTGCAATAACTTAAAACATTAGAGTGAAATCTCATTCATTTGATAAAGGTTTGTTGGAAGAGCTTGAGAAAAAGATTACTATAATGTAGTAAGGATATTCTATGAAATGCTGAAACAACTTATAATATTACAACTAAATCTCATTCATGAGTTAAAGGTTTATTGGAAGAGCATTTTGAAAGAGATTAATCATAATGTGATAAGGATCTTCTATGAAGCAAAACAATCAATAACTCACAATACTACAACTTAGTCCCATTCGTGAATTAAAGGCTTATTAGAAGAGCTTGTGAAAGAGACTAATTATAGTATAATGAGGAATCTGATCTAAAATTGTGTGAACAAAATATTTCTTATATAGAGATTGACAATAGGGGCTTTTACTGGTTATTTCACCTTTACTAGAAAGGATGAAACCAGAAGCTTCTGGCCCTCTTACTAACTCTGCCTAAAGAAATATAATGTAAAAACTAAAAATTAAATAACAGAAAATGAAATGCTAATAACTCAAAATATCAAAATTGAATCCCATTCATTTAATAAAGATTTTTTGGAAGAGCTTGAGAAAGAGACTAACTGCAATATCATAAGGATCCTTTATCTAAGAAAATGACAAGAAAAATAATGCTAAAAGCTATGATTTCAGAAAGCAATATAAGTAAGGAAATATGACAAAACAGAATTGAAAACAACTTATCTAGAAAACATGCAAAAGCCTCCTTGGATAGCAGAGGCCCTCTGCTACCAATTTGGTGTAATCATTAGCTCCTTGAAGATGTAATCAAAACATCATCAAAGAACTTCTTTATTGAAAAACTCACAAATCTACATCCCATTCCATCTTAAGCTTTATTACAAAAGACTCTCTATTCCTTTCTCTCCTTCTCTTATTTTTCACTACTTTCTCATTTCCCATGATAGGAGAAAGCTTCTCCTATTTATACAAAATATGATGATTCATCTCATTAATGGGAGTCCATGAATCTCTCCCTCCATCTATAGAGTTACAATCAAAATAGGAAATGATAAGACACATGTCTTTCTAGAGTTTCAACACAACTAAGAAATGAGACACATATCCTCTTAGAGTTTCAATACAACAAGGAAATGAGACACATATCCTCTTGATCCCATAATCTTCTCCAACCAAATTCGAATTTGGCCTTAGAGTGCCACATAAGGGTCTTCTAGAATTCTCCTTTTGATCTACACATGTCACAAAAATCATAACACATATATAGATATATGAAACTATGTTAATTTTCTAGTTTCTAATCATAAATTCACTTTAAATACATAAAATAAATAACTTTGGAAAACAAGGATCCTAACCCATATATTTATGAAAATGGTTACTTGATGTAGGGTTTTAGGTCAAATGGCTATGAAATAAGAGCTAAATGGTTATCACATGATGGAAATATGTATGAATATGGAAAACACTTTTGAGACTCAACACCATCCAAGGTGTTTTCTAAAATGACAAGAGATATATTTCCAATCATACCTTGGTGAAACTTGGAAGCTCCTTGCAAGGCTGCAAGTGTTGCTTCCTTGTGAGTATTGGCCTCCCAAACTGTTGAAGATGAAGGCTACTCCTCCATGGTCTCAACAGTGCTAGTGCATGCCTCATCAAATGGTTGTGAGGGCTCCTCCCTCTTTTTGCCAAATCTGTTGATCATTCTTTGAGAAAACTCAGCAAGATTTGAAACCCTTGCATGGTCTAGATGGTTGATCCACCAAATTTTTTCTTCACCTTATAAGTACAGCGTTGCAACTTATACTGCCTCTTTGTCTACTATAGGATGTAGCAGGAAAAAGGCCTCTATCTTATTTTCCCAAACCTCTGCTGCACATGTGAGTGATCCATCAAATGTGGACAATATAAATATATTGCCTCTCATCATCCCGTGGCTGTGGGGTCTTCCTTCTTATTTCTGCTGAATAAACTGTGGAAAAGATAAAGTCTCTTGGGAGACTCTAGGTTTTTCTTGGTATTCAGCTAGGTATTCACTTAGAATTTCGAATTCCAAGTGTCCTCCATGCTTCTGCTCTGCTTCTTGGTGAGAATAGGAAGTGCATGGTCCTTCCTCTTGTCCTCCTTCAATCTTCCTAACCTCCTTGGAGAGGCATTTTCTAGATCTGAAAATAGATGATAGAAAACTAATATTCTTCATCCTTGGGCTCTCTACTTCTAAAATTTGAACTTCACAGGTTGTGCCAAGTTCTATGCTCTGATACCACTGTAATGTTTTGAAATGGAAATTAGCAGCTTTTACACCACTGAAGAACTCCTTTGTCAGAAATATGAACAAGGCTATGTCAGATATAGACTGAGAGGGATTTTACTAGTTATCTCACATCTAAAGAGAGGATGAGAACCAGAGGCTATCTGGCCCCTTCTCAGGCTCTGCCTATAGCTATGTAAATATTTCTTCCTCAAGAATATCTTTCTCAAAAGGATGAGCTACAATAATACATAAACATGAGCTTGAAAATAGCAATGAACACATAAAATTTAGAAATGCAATAAACCCTCATAGCCTTCTCATTGATAATATGGTAGCAGAAATGTGTACAAGATGTTGAGGAAATGATCACTCAAGCTGAAGCAATTCCTTCACTAAAGACACTAGTACAATAAACATGAAATACACTGCTACAGATATTATGCCCAACTATGACTACGCAGTCTATGAAGGAGGACTGCTGCAAAATAATGATACAATGGAGATATGGCAATATGAAGCTCAAATAAAGAAGGGGGAGATGAATCTCAACCCCTGGAAACTATAATAAAGAATCCCTAAATGGATTGGCTACAATACATACAAAATGGAAAATCTGCAGAAATGCCGGAGTTGCTGGAGCAGCTACAACTCTGAAATGAGAACATGAAGGAGATGGGTGAATAATTCTGCATGAAATGTATATACCTCCTCCAATGGAAATCTAGAGTGAAATTCTAATCCTTTCACCAAAGATTTCACCCTCCAAAATGCTGGTGCAACCCCTCACTGCAATTGCACTCAAGAACTGCGCAGTCAAGGAGAGGAACTGCGTTGTGGTGATGGGAAGAGATTGGCCTCCTACCAAGATATGAGAAATGGAGCTGATATCTCCCCTATTGATCTCTCGGATGCATAAAAGCTTCCTCCTCTGAAATCTGAGCTCCGAAATGATGATGTGAGAACCTCCACTGCAACCCCAGCAACACAATTTCTCTTGCTGCAAGAATCACTGCACTGAAAGGAATAGCTTTGGCCTTGATACAAGATGTGGAGAATATGGATATCAAACCTTTAAGAGCTTCTAAAGAAGAGAGGGAATCCTAAACAGGAAATCCCTTGTGCTAAACAACATACCTATCATAGTTGTGCAACTATGGAAAGAAAAGCAATTCGAAATATCCAAGCTAATCCAAAAATGGTTGCTTTCCCCTCCTTTTATGCAAATGAAGGCTCCTTAGCCATGGCCCCCACACATTAGGGTTTCCTCCTCCTCATGCAATTTCGTAAGCCACACCTCCATTCATTGCGTAGTTTGACTTGGTAAGCATGACCTAGCCCTCTTTGTAATTAACCCTTTTCACACATGGGGTGTGCAAACAAGCTCCAATGATGCTCCTCTTTCATAATGTGAGGGATTTTATTGATGTTTTCCATAAACATGGGCCTCCTTACCCATTTATTTAGCTACAATATGATAAAAGCAAAATTTTAATGTTCCATTTAGCCATGTGCTAAAATGGGAACATTACAAAAATCAACAATATCTATAAGATAATTTTCCAAGACGAAGACAGGATCAATCCTACTGCTGAATGATAGTTCTTGTGTTTTAGACTCTGACAAGGAATCATATGACTGGAAGAATGGATTACATGAATTTTCCACTAAGAAGTGCAACAGAGTTACCAAATTGCTTCGTTGCATCACATTAGAGGTATGTGACTTTCCCTTCTATGATGGAACTAGAGATGTTGATTTATTTCTAGATGAATTTGAAGAAAAGGTGCTCAACAAGCAGTGATATGAAGCTTTAGACTTCGTTTTGAGGTTCACCCCAGCCAAATGGTGGGGCATGCACAGAGAAGATTAGGAGGATGGAAGGAATATTGCAGACTGATGAGGCTTTGGTGTGGTCATGTAAACACTAGGACCAAAATAAGTATAATGTTAGGGATGATCCTCGTGAGAATTTTTCTCATTGGATTGCAACCTGGGGCAAGGAACCTCAACCTCAATGGGTGCATATATCCTTTCATACCTTGGATATGATACCTCAACAATGGTATCTTGAAATGGAGCTATGCCATGGCACAATAGATTGGTATGAGATGACGGAAGGTTTCTTATTAACAGGACGCATGTATCCTCCATGGGTCTTTAGGAAGTTAGAACAAGAATGTTCTAAATAACCACTAATACAATGAATTTGGTATAGCCTGACTAGGTTGTGCAGTTGGAACACCCTTGATAATGTTACAACCTAACTGGAAAAGAAGGTGAGGAGGATCTGTACAATGCCAATATTATTGAATGAGAAGGACATTGCAAGGTTGCAAGTCTTAAAGTAGATATTTTGGACATATTGCCACCTATAAGAACTCAGAAAGTCAACATAGGCTCAGAAGCGGAGCCCAAGTTCATGAATATTAGGGACTATTGCGACGATGACATGATCGCCAAGTTCAATAAATTTTTTCATGAATACCAGGATATGTTCCTAATGAAGTTCTCTGAGCTAAAATGAATTATAGGATTTTTGGGAGTTATGCACATCACTTTGAAGCTTAATGAAAAGCCAGTCACGCATCTCAACTAAACCCAAAATATAAAAATAAATTAAGGGAAGAACTCGAAAATATGCTCAATGTTGGCATTATTAAACCAATAGAGGAGACAGAGTAGGTTAGCCCTAAGGTGGTCCAGGAGAAGAAAACCAAGGGAGAAATAAGGATTTTTGTTGATCTTAGACAGTTGAACGATGCGTGCTTCCATGGACTGTTGGGCCTGATCATTTGTCTAGAATTGAGACAGGTAAAGAGCCGAATAATATTGAAGAACGATTACCTGATGCGCGTTGTCTGCTATTAGGGTTGCAGGTGAGTAGTTTCTATATATCATTCAATTTCTGAATTAGGAAGTCGCATGCGCGGAATATACTACGTAGAAGAAGAAAGAACTGGTAGTAAAACAAACATGTTTTACTCTAATTTCAGGACATTTATACAAGATGGGGGCTAATGAGATTCTAATAAGATATGTTCCTAAGCACAAACACCACGGTATTTTATTGAGGAAAATGGCAGAGCTGCTGGAGGTCACTACTTAGGAAATCCCACTTCCCAAAAGATCCTTCTAGTCGGATTGTCGTGGCCTATGGTGCATAAGGATTAGAAGGAATATTGTAGTGCTTATGATGTATGTCAAAGGATCAGAAAACCATCACAAAGGGATGAAATCATGTTGCATCCTCAAGTTAACTTGTAGGCATTATATAAATGGGTAATCGATTTTTTGGGACCGATTGATCCCCCTTGGATGAAAAAAGGTGTGTGGTACATTATTACTGTGACATATTACCTCACTAGATGGGTCATGACACAACCAGTGAAGAATTGGAGTGAAGACACAGCGGTGAATTTCATTTTTGAAAATATTTTGTAAAGATTTGGTTGCCCGAAGATCTTTATGAGTGATCGAGGTATGAATTTCCTGAAAAACACCATTGAAGCATTGACCATGAAGTTCATATTACATCACCAGAAGAGTACACCATATCACCCATGGGAAAATGGGATAGTTGAGGCCTTTAAAAAAATTTAGGAGAATGCTTTGACTAAGGTGTGCAATTTCAATAGGGATGAATAGGACTTGTGCATTCCTGCAGTTTGATGGGCCTACAGGACCACTTGTAAGAAGCTGTCAGGTAAAACTCCATTCAGATTGTTATACGAACAAGAAGGAGTAATTTTGATGGAGTACATCGTGCCTAGTCTCAAAATCGCAACAATTACAAATATGGTAGAAAAAAATACTATGAAGCATATATTAGAGCAACTGCTCACGCTAGAGGAAGATAGGTTCATCACTGGGTTTCACCAATAGGTGCAAAAGGAGAGGGGAAAATCCTGGCATGACAGGAATATTAAGCAGAAGATGTTTAAGAATGGGGACTTAGATCTTTTATATGACAAAAAGTTCGTGAATTTCATGGGGAAGATGAAAATGCATTCGTTGGGACCTTATATTGTCAGGCATATCTTGGAGGTGGTGTAGTTTAGATCGAGAATCTAAATGGTGAGTTATTCCCTAGATGTATTTTTTTCAACATAGACCCCCTCTATGGACAGAGGCAATCTCTATAGCCCTAGAGTGGGTCTAGTAACATGAGATGCTTTCTAATGAAAATCTCTCTTAACTATCATTCACAATGAGACAAGAAAAGAGATAGAAGTACCTTTTTCCCAATGCTACGTTTGAATCCATTGATGGTGACCTTGATCCACAATCATTTTAGGCTCACTCCCTGCTACTAATGGTACATGAATACCTGTGGATGATCAAGAGGAAACAACAAATGTAATCCAATACATAATAATCGCAAAAATTAGCTATCTAACATATCAAGGAGTACTAGAATATTTGCATAAACAATTAGACAAATATAGAAATCAAACATCAAACATTTTATTGATAAATATAAAAGGAAGAGCTTACAACCCAGACCTTGATGTTGGAGGCCTCCTTTGGTGAAAATCTAAGTCCTTCACTAAAGTTCTAAATCATTCCTTCTCCTGAATGCTTAGGCATTATCACAATGTGAGGATGAAAAGGGAATGAGATTTTAGACTAGCCCGACAATGACCAACCAAGCTAACATTATTGGAATGAGGGATATAAATTTATAGGAAGGGAGAATAGGTTGGGAGCCCATGAAAGGAGGAGGAAGTCTCACTTTATAAGGGATAAAACCCCATGGATGAGATCAAAGCTCTAAAATCATAGAGCTCGACCCTATTACCACCATTTAACAACCAAATCGCCGCCTTGGAAATTCTAGAGGTAGAAGCTTCTCCTCCATATGAGGAAACACTGCTAGAAAGGGATCAATGTGGTTTTCCAAGAAATAAGGGCCATAGTAGTGCTAAGCCAAAACTTTGAATCTGGCATCAATGCAAGCATGACACCTATAAAATTCTTGACCCAGGAAACTAGGAATTTGACCAAGTTTCATTAGTAATCTTCCAAGGTAGTTTTCTTTGAATCTTTAGGGGATGTATTAACATATTTATTCATGGTGGAAACATTGCACAAGATCTGTCATGAGGAATTTTAGGATCAGGGATGGGAAAATGAGCATGGTGACAAATTATTGTGTAATAGATTCCCCCCTAAATCATGAAGGTCAAATGGGGAGTGATGGCTGAAATGCTTTATGGAACAAGGAAAAGAACCAAGACCAACTCCATAAAACCTGCCAATAAAACATATTACAATATATGACATCTCTGGTGTGAATATTCCTAACCACATATCTCTGTACTAGGCATAAAATAACAGATGAACCCATAGTATGGTCACATCCATACGTCTAAAGAGATCATAGAAATGGATCTGTGGTATGGATGCAACCATCTATATAGATAAGATCATGTATACAATCATGAATACTTAATAACTCCCTGCAACATGGATCAAAAATCTGATGTGGCCCAGGTTCTTCACCACGATCGCAATCAACCCAATGCATGAATCTATCCATCTGAATAAATGTGTTCGAGTTGAACATGGTAGAAACCACCTGATTAGCAGTCAATGATGAAAATCGTTAATAGGCACAAGACACACCACCAATAATGACGCTAGACCTCAAGGTACAAAAACATAATCTACAAGCGTGAATAAATTTGTTGAAGTTGAAAATTTGTAGAATCATTCAATCAAAGTATAATGATGTAAACCTGTCGTCGAACATGAATAAATTACTAATGAGGCAAGCAAGCTCCAAGATACTGAAAATAAGTTTCTAAAGCACCTTCCCGAATAATGAGCTGAAGTCGGCAGGAAGTGATTCGTCAAAGGAGGGCCATGATGGTTCCCACATCATTGATACAAAACAAAATATATCTTAATATGATAGGATTTATTTTGGATTTTAAAAGAGGAGGTCAGATAAGCAAAGGATGTTAGAAAAAAAGGATTTCTCCTGAACATATTGACGACACGAATCCAGAGTGTGGAAGCATTTGACTCAAATAGGATCAGAGGTCATGTTGACAAAATTTAGTAACCAAATGATAGGCAAACAGATTTCCCAAACCCATGGAGGAAAATTGATGAATATAATATTTCCCCAACCTGACACTAACTGTAGATGAGTGTCATGTTAAAGAGAAAAAAGTTGCCCAAAATACACATAGGATGTTGACTTTGAATTTTCCCTTGTTATTGCTAACGAGCACCTCTTTATTTTTTATATCCACCATGAAGGGGATAGCATATTTTGAGCGTGTAAGTTCATTTTTCGAATGAATCCATCTCAGTAATTTTAATGGGCCCTAGGAAGGAGGAACTCAATCTCGTCATGGTGACAAGTCTTTTGTCGTTTAATATTTAACGATTCCAACGAAAGGGTAACTCAGTAAATTTTCATGTTGAAGGAGTTTTAAAAGAAACAAAAATAAAAATCCATCATTTCGCTTTTTCGTAAATCATCTCTCGAATCCAAAAAGGTAGAAAACAATATTCAAGAGAACCTCTTGACCATGTTCGATCAAGGTATTCCTTTTTCGTAAATAGTAAATCTCAGCCTAGAAAAGGGGTAAACTTATACTGATACCGTATCAATTCATTCACTTCAGCGAGTAAAAAATGACAAATACTTGGAAATATTTTCATGTTTTAAGAGTCATAAAAGAGCTTAAATTTGACTCCTCCTAGAGGAACGAGTGGTATGAGGGGTAGCAACTGGTTCTAGTGATGGTGGAACTGATCAAAACATGTTAAGGTCAAGAGGATGGCTAGCAAGACAACTCATCACATATGTTCCTTAGGAAAGGGTAAAACCAAGTGAAAGCATATGATTGGGAAAGAATATGGTGATGATGGAATGAGAAAACCAAGGCTCATTGAGAAAAAAACAAGTTGATAAAATGGCAACTATGAGAGGTGTAATTGGGATGGATTCATTTTTACACAAGCTTGAAACACGGGAAACTCTGCTTGAAATTTGTTTAATTTTTATACAAGCTTGAAACAGAGACAAAATGTGCTTGAAATAAGTTTCATGCTCCCATAATGGTGAATCAATTCAAGGTACATGCCCCCTAAGCTTCATCTCATTCATCTAAGTAGACTACTGGTTACTATTAGGTAGATGGACTGAAGGATCATTTATGATATCAAGTGAAAGACTCAACTGGGAATTTACGAGATATAATCAAAGACTCAAATTGAAATGGGATTTTTTTCATTTTTTAACGAGGTTGACACGGTAAAATAACTATCCTCATGACACTTTGTTTAATTTTTTAACGAGCTTGACAAAATACAAGGAAATTTTCTTCGAAGAGCTTGATTCATTTTTTAAGAAGCTTGACACAAGAAATGAAACTCTACTTTAGACACCTTTTTTCATTTTTTAATAAGCTCAACACAATAAAAGGAACTTTTATTTAAAGGAATTGATCATGGCTCAAATTAGGTCATGTATTTTAAGAGGTTCTCATCGGATGGGAGAACAACACTCTGGGAATCAGGGACTAATTCCCCCAGTACATGATGCACTATATCACTGACTAGATCGTCAATAGATGCATGCATGAAACAAGTTTCCACATAATTAACCTATGGTGGGGAAGATACCACCAAAATTTAAGAACCATTTAGGTATGATGGGTGATTAGGAGCCATATTTGGACCAATTAAAGAAATTTTATCAATCGTCACGATTCTTCCATCATGTGGAAAAAAAATCACACGAAGGAGAGAAGAGACATGAGATCCTGTGATATAAGTATAGTAATGCCCAAGAAGTAAGTTAAAGTGCAAAGGGCCTTGGACAACCATCATGTCTATATAGATATTCCTTCCTCCCAAAGTAATAGTAAACATAGCAAGGATCACTAACGATTCGTTGGTTCCTATGTTAAATGCTAATAGATTCTGAGTAAGAGGCATAAGCTGTGGAGAACTAAAAGCTTAACAAGTAGAAGAGGACAGATTAATAATAGATGCACCTTCATCTATTATTGTGTTAGGTATGGCCACCTTATAGGCTTGTAATTTTATCTCAAAGTGAATGTAACAAGGAAGACGATATCCTGTCAGTTGACTCCAATCAAAGGAATAAATCAGACTACTTGGAGGGGGTGTCACAGGAATGGGAGAACTACCCCCTTGCATTATGGGAATGGGAGGATCACCCTACTGTACCAAAGGAATAGGATGATTTCCCTCCAATCCATTGGAATCTAAAGAAACCAAAATAACTTGAGTGGTATGAGGTTCAATCTCTATGGGAAAGGTACGATCAACTAAAGGTGGAATCAGGTCAACCATTTTCTAAACCAATGGTTGGTCGGAAACAGACTCGTGGGGTTCACTTTAAGAGAGTGGGATTGAGCAGATTTGAATTATGATTAATCACTTGATAAACTAGCAGAGGATTAGAGAGAAGATTTCGGTAACCAGAAGGAAGACGGAGTTGAGAAGGAGTAAGTTTTTCCAACGCTTTTGAGGCTTCATACATATAAGGAAAAAGGTGAATGGGATGATTCCCTTCACATAACCTACAGGGAAATTTTATGTGACCATTTTTCCCGTGGGCCTTATTATCAAAGGTTGAGGGTTAATTACGAACATGATCCCCAGAGGTCAATGAAAAAGGCTGATGTGAGCTAGTGGACCACACTTCTAATATCTTGGGAATAGTAGCACAATCTCTATGAAGGTGGTCACCCTTACATAGATTGCAAGGGAAATTGACTTTGTAGAATAGGTTGGAAGGTTTTTCAACAGCATTTTCATTAGTATCAATGGTTTATTGCCTTCTCCCTTGATTATTTCACTTCTTATTTTTCTTCGTCCTCTTCTTCTTCTTCTTAGCCTCCTTGCTACTATAATCTAGACTTTCACCAAGCGAAGAGGAAGAACGGGGTGAAGAAACAGGAGAAGAATGTAGAAATTATGCAACATGCATGTATATCTTGGATTCACCTGATCTAACAATGTACTAATGTTAAATACTAAATCGCTTCTAAAAATATTTTGCGGAATTAAAAACACAATTGCCAATCACATGAATTAAAGAAGAATCAAATCGAACCACAAGATAGATAATTTCTAGGGTAAAGCTTATAGCTAAAAAAACCCACTATCTTCTATTTTATATTCAGGATGGATCATGAAAAAATTACACACAAGACTCTTCTCACAAGATCCCTCTAGTACTCAATTAATTGTCTCACGCTATCATACAAAAGCTTACCAATACTTAGCCAATTTATTGCCTCCATACAACCTACCTTGCTTGCGCAATTCCTAAGAGATAGGAATTATGGCCTTCCTCGACTGTGCAAGTATAATGGGCACTCCAATGGGTGTTTGGTTGCATGTGTACAAACCAATAATCCTACAATTGATAGTCAACTTCCCTTTCACCTAGATCTCAACTAGGCCTCCACTGGATCTGACATGCATGCAACTAGTAATAGTAAATCCTCAGTTGCATGTGAGATCCCTGATTGTGAATTAATTAATATTTAACTCACTTTATCTCTCACTAGTGTATCTTCAGTTACAACTATCAAAAGTGATTTTAACTCACTTAACTGAGTTAAACTGATTACAACCCGCATTAACTAATGCACCACTCCACTTCAAATTGCGTTAAAACTAGAATTACTCTGCATGCCTCACCAACTACCTCTAACTCGAAATCCACTAGCTAACTGATTTTATCACTCTTAGTTAAATATTTTAGGTTATCATTGAGAATAAATTACATTTTATTATCCATCTTAATTAAGGGATAACTAAAATATACATGCACCCAAAAATATCACTGTGGGCCCCACCCTAGTGTAGTTTCTTAATGCACTAGGCGTGGGTGGTGAAATTTTCTTTTGAATGTCAACACTCCCTCTCAACAAGAAAGGGATTATCCTTCACCCCAATCCTATCTCTATGGATTTCAAAATTTCTCCTCATGAGCGCCTTCGTCAGAATATTTGCATCTTGATCTTTCGTGGGAATTTACTGAAGCAACATTATTATTCTCTGCACACAATCTCTGAGATGATGGTATAAAATATCCATATGCTTGCAACTATCATTAAACATAGGATTAATCCATAGTTTAATACAACTATCACAATGAATCACTATCGAACCCATCTGAGAACAAAACAAACCATCGAAGATCTTTCTCATCCAGATAGCCTCACATGTAGCTTGACTTGCTGCCATGTATTCTGCTTCTGATGAAATAAGTGCCCCAGATCGTTGTTTCCTGTTTTACCAAAAAAATGTTGTCGATCCTATGCTAAATATACCTCTTGATGTGCTCTTTATGTCTGATGAACTACCTTCCCAATATGCATCTGTGAAGCCTTGAAGCTTCACTCCCTTTGTTCGTCTATACGATAGACCACACTCTGATTTCCCCCTTAGCTATCTCAAGACATGCTTCCCCACCTTCCAAAAGAGCTTGGTAGGCTTAACCATAGCTTGAATCAGTTGTTTAATTGCGTAGCAAATGTCTAGTCTAGTGTTCACTAGATACATCAGTGAACCAACTAACTCCCTATACACAGTAGCATCTACTACCTCTCCAGAAGTAACATCCTCTTTCCTCCAATTTCCTAGAAGAAGAGTATCCATGGGTTTGTAGCCCTCATGTGAACCTTACATAGTATCTCCTTTGCATACTTTCCTTGAGACACAAAAATTTCACCATCTCGCTACCATATTTCCAATCCAAGGAAATAATGGAGTCGTCCCATGTCCTTCATTTCGAACTCCCTTGCAAGATCCTCCTTGCATGAGTGTATCAACTGCTCATCACCGGTCAAAATTAGATCATCAACATCAGGAAAAATAATCAATAACTTACCCTCAACCACAATATGGTACAAGTTTCATCTGCTTCACTTTTGGTGAAGCCAAGTCTGGTGAAATAGCTATCTATCCGAGTGTACCAAGCACGGGGTGCTTTCTTCAGCCCATATAGTGCTCTTTTAATTTGGCACACATGCGACTCATTTTTGAAGATCTCGAAACCTTAAGGATGCTCTATGTATACCACTTCCTCAATGATCCCATTGAGAAACATAGTTTTCACATCCATATGATGAATGCACAAGCCCATCTGCGCTGAGAGTGAAATGGTAGATCTTATGGAAGAGTACCTTGCAACAGGTGCAAAAGTCTCATCATAATATATCCTTTCGATCTGTGAGAATCCCTGAGCCACAAATATGGCCTTGTATATCTCTAAACTCCCATCAACATATTTCTTTACCTTGTACATCCATCTCGATCCAACCACTGATTTGTTGACCGGTCTTGGAACAATATCCCATGCATTGTTTTGGAAAATGGATTCATACTCCTCCACCATTGCATCAACCCAATTTGGTTGTTGCACTGCTTCCTGAAAGGAATATGGTTCAGTCACAATGCATTTTCTCATAAGAGCCATGTTTCCAGTAAATAGGTCAGGAGACTGTCTACGTCTACGCTGTGAAGTAGGGGCTCCTACATTCTCCGTAGCATCAAGTCTCAATCTATCATCTTCCATGGTGCGACTTCTTCCATTTCTGATGGATGGATTTTCATGAGTGTTTTCCTCCACTCGATTCAGATCCTCTACATGTGGCTAATCCACAACTTGAGGCTCATCCTTGGGAACCAATAGCTCCTCCTCTACATGCAATTCCATCTCCCTCTCAAGGGACAACCACATGGATTTCTCCTCATCAAATTTTATATCCTACCACACAATAGTCATTTTATTGTTTGGAAAATACACACGATAATTATGGGGTGTTTCATTGTACCCCACAAAAATCCTGATCTCAGCTGTCGGTTCCAACTTCTTCTTCTTAAAGTATGAAAAATCAGGTTTCTTACCAGTTAAAGCCACTTCAAGTATACTCATGCCAAGTATCATATGAGGACAATGGTTCTGCACAAATACCGCAATGTTGCATGCTTCTTCCCACAGATGCATCAGTAGGCCTTGATCATGCAACATCGCTCTTGTTGCACCCATGATAGTTTTGTTCTTTCTTTCCGCAACCCCATTCTGCTGTGGGTTATGAGGCACTATCATTTCTCTTCGAATTCCTTCTTTTCTTCAGAAGTTATTGAATTTGTTAGAGATGTATTCTCCACCATTATCAATCTTAGGAGCCTTCACTTGCTTCCTCAACTCTTTCTCCACTAGTGCCTTAAACTTGAAGAACTTAGAGAATGTCTGATCTTTTTGCTGCATGAATAAGATCTAACACTTATGAGAAAATTCATCCACAAATATTACAGAGTACTTATGTTTTTTTGTTGAAGCAACAGAGAATGGTCCATAGACGTCTGTGTGAACTCTCTCAAGGATCCTCGAAGCTCAATTCTCCTTCTAATGAAAGTTTTCCTTTACATATTCTCCCATAGTACATCCCTTTCATGTGTCTGACGGCAAGTGTACCCATGGGAAGACCAATAGAAATCTGTTGCGTGACTTTCAAGGCTCCATGGTGAAGATAGCCCAATATTTTGTGCCATAATTCGCCCTCATCCTAGCTCACCACATAATATGCCTTTCCAATCATTGTTTCGCAACCATCTACCTCCAGCTTGTAGATATTTTTAACTCAAATCTCTATCCTCTTGGCTTTTCCCATTATTTTATGCCGCAGGAAATATTTTCCTTCACTAAGAACATCATAGCCTCTATCCTCCAACATTGCGACTGAGTCTAAATTTTTCTTCAAACCTGGTACATGCATTACATATTTCAATTGAAAGGGTTTAATTTTCTGCCTCTAGAAGGTAATGGTACCTATCATGGTAGCACTGTATTTCCCGTCATCGCCCATTTCAATATGCATCTGGAGATCCTTCTCCTCCAAGTCACTGAAAAGTTCCTTATCTCTCATCATGTGAAAGGAAGCACCACTATCCAAATGCCACACAGATCTAAATGCACTTGACACCATGCATGTGATCAATGAGAAGTCAAGCTCAAATATCAAGGCAATAACCTCACCAACTGCAGATCCTATAGCCTTCTTGTTATTCTTCTTTTGTGGAAAGTTACTAGCAAAATGATCATGCTTGTGACAGTGAAAACACTTCACCTTCGACATGTCCTTCTTCTTACCATTCTTGGACTCTAATCCGGAATGGAATTTCTTTCCCTTCCCTTACTTCACCTTGGAAACCAAAGCACAATCCTCTTCATATTAATTCTTAGATAAAGATCCAGCTCTGGTGTTCCCTCTGAACTCCTCCTGCACCAAATCCGAGCATAGTCGTTCCCAATTTGGAAATTTTTTCCTTTCCATTGATAGAGTCTTCATAGATGTTCCAACTCTTGGGAAGTCCTAGGAGATTCAAACTCACCAAATCATCATCGCCAACAGTTATACCAACACTCTCCAGTTCATCCTGACATTGGAAAAACTTTGTTAGATATTTTGGTATGGAGTCACCCTTCTCCATCTTGATCTTCCTGATTTTATCTTTGAGCGCCAATTTCCTATGTTAATTTATTCTTTGGATTAAATCCTTAAAATCATTCTACATTACATATGGTGTGGATTTCCCATGGAGGCTTGACAAAATGTGGTCTCATACTCCCTCCAACAGGATCCTCCTTGCCTTTTCCACTTTCTTTTTCCGTGCATCAATATTTGCAACATCTATCACAGCGGGTTTAGGAACATCATTGTTAATGAATTCCTTCAAGCCATTTTCTTCAAGTATTACCTCCATTCTGTCTTTCCAAGAAATATAGTTTGAGCTAACCTCGAGTGCATACTCCAACCTCAAGCCATTGAAATTCATTTCGATCTTGAATTAGCTGTAGCACCAAGAAAGTCTTTCTACAAATTTGAATTCTATCCAGTCATAAAATTAGCTCTAGAAATTTCCTGTGCTCTGATACCATGTAGAAATTATACAACATGCATGTATATCTTGGATTCACCTAATCTAACAATTTACTAAAGTTAAATATTGAATTGCTTCTACAAATCTTTTGCGAAATTAAAAACACAATCACCAATCACATGAAGTAAAGAAGAATCAAATCAAAACACAACACATATAATTTCTTGGGGAAAGCTTACAGCTAAAAAACCCCGCTATATTCTATTGTATATTCATCATGGATCATGAAACAATTACATAAAAAAATCTTCTCACAAGATCCCTCCAGTACTCAGCTAATTTTCTCACACTATCATACAAAAAATTACTAATACTTAGCCAATTTATTACCTCCAGCCAACCTTCCTTGCTTGCAAAATCCCTAATGAATGAAATACCTAAAAGATAGGAATTATGGCCTTCCTTGACTGTACAAGTATCATGGGCACTAAAATGGGTGTTTGGTTGCATGTGTGCAACCCAATAATCCTACAACTAATAGTCAAATTCCCTTTCACCTAGATCTCAACTGGGTCTCCACTGGATCTGACATGTATGTAGCTAATAATAGTAGATCCTCAATTGCCTGTGAGATCATTGATTGTGAATTAATTAATATTTAATTCACTTGATATCTCACTAGTGTATCTTCATTTACAACTAGCACAACTAAGTTTAACTCACTTAGTTGAGTTAAACTGATTACAACCTACATTAACTAACACACCATTGCACTTCAAGCTTTGTTACAACTAGAATTACTCTGAATACCTCAACAATTACCTCTAACTCAAAATCCACTAGCTAATTGAGTTTATCACTCTCATTTAACTATTTAAAGTTATCATTGAGAATATATTACATTTTATTGTCCATCTTAATTAAGGGATAACTAAAATAGACATGCACCCAAAAATAGCACTATGGGCCCCACCCTAGTGTAGGTGCTTAATGCACTAGGAGTGGGTGCTGAAATTTTAATGTTGAATCTCTACAAAGAAGGCGATAGGTCAACTTTAGGATCAACATAAGGTTGACACTATTCAGGTGAAGGAGAACTTGGTTGAGAAGCAGCCTGGACATTTGGAACCATGGGGGTTGAAAATAACCAATTGGCAAACCAATGGTTAATCTCGGTGGTGAGCCCTAGCATTGCACCAAGAGTGCTACAACTTCCAGGGGCTACTCTACTTTACTTTATCAACTCAGGGTTTGTACAAACTTGGAGGTGACAATGCTATATACACATCAGATGCATTCTACTCATGTCATCCTCTTTTGAGCTCTATGAAAGGGTGCTATTTCTAGGGTTTCTAGATGAAGTCTATAACACTTATGAATTAGACCTAGGGCTAAAAATGATTCAAATACACTACTATATCAGAAATAAAAGAACTATTCTACTGCAAGAAAGTACATCTAACCACTCTAAAATGAAAGAAACCTGCAAATTAAGCTATGGAAATACATGAATCAAACTAGGAAATTTACAGAAGTAAATTTATGAATTGAAATTGCATAAAGAAGACTAACCTTATCACTCTTTTCTGGGCCAAATGGCTAAAAAACACTCTGTCTACTTCATGTTCTAAATAGCACACTTTTACTCGTTCATTTAATCATGAGCTAACAATGTTTGTAAATGCATTTTTTTGCACCTAGGATAAGAAAGCGCTAAGGTGGTTTAGGAATGGCTTGAACTCATGGGTGCTAGGTTGAAGGTGTCTAGGTGGCTCTTGTAGGTTTCTATGAGGTTTATGGTGGTTTTTGGGCTTAACAAGGGGCCGACTGGTGCTGCTACAGGTTTCATGTAGTGCTACTGGAAAGTCCTAAATTGCGACAAGAAATAATCTAAGGGAAATCTGAGGCTAAAACTAGTGGATAAGAGCGTAGGGAAGGTGAAGTGAAGGTGTGTTTGGATGAGTGGAAGGTGTCCAACCCCTTGGCCAAGCTCAAAACCTATTCAGAATCCTTTCTTGCACTTCTAGGGTTTTCTCGTGGTGTGAAGGTGAAAATTTTTAAAATGGGGTTGATGCTGATTTTATGGACACAAGGTTGATGAAAGGTGACAAATGAATTTGAAGGTGTTGGTGAGGTCCCCATTTGCTATGCTACTAGAAATTGCAATAAAACTACCTATTCATGCAACAAATATTGACAAATTCATGATGAAGGAAATGGAAAAAATGAGTTTAATTTGGAAAGAAAACCTACTTTAGCCTTTAAACAGAAATCTAACTTAGGATTCTAAACATATTCATGACACTACAACAACCTAAATACTCTTTCCATGAAATCATAAACTAAAAATAAAATTTGGCCTATGGATAAGGTCTACTTTCCTTAAGCTCCAATGAAAGAGATGAGAGAAGGAGGCTTGACACATAGCTTTTTGAGTTTATAAACTATTCTACCAACATGTAAGCAAGCTTAATCTACAACAAAGAAAAATGGAAGAAAACTAAAAACATTCAATTGAAATTTAAGAAAACTAGCTAAATTCTCATAAGAAAACTAGCTACAATGACATAAAAGCAAAGAATGAATACAAAAGAGAGACTAAGGCCAATGTATTGTGACCTAACCCACAAGCCTAGCCCTCTGAAACTAAATCAGTGAAGCAAAATATGAACACTCATCTTATTGCAGAAAATAGTCTGATAACATAATCATGAAAGTATCAAAAACCTATTACAAGAGCTAAGAGTCTATTAACTTCCTTCAAATTTCAAATCCTAATGAGCTCTTTCTCAACCCTATTTAACCTAGAGGGTAGCTACAAACAACTCCCTAAAAAGTAGGTGATGTGTCCACTTTGATTGCAAGTGAACTGTAGCTTTGGTGCACTTGATCTTGATTTTGCTTGGCTGCCTTTGATTTCGAGCCGTTGGAGGAAATATCAAGGATCCCTTGGCTTCCTTTGGGATTTAATGAGGTGGAAAATCCCCTTAGAATCTCTCCTTGTAGTCTACTCTGAGGTTTAATGGAAAAATATTCATAACAAATTCAATATCTTTGTGATTTTCTTGCATTTAACTCATGTTAGGCATTAAAAGTATGACAAGCCTTAATCACCATCTACACTAGCAACATAAGACCATAATCTAATTAAATGTGAGAAAAAGAGACTTAATAAGGAAAAAAGGTGACAATTAACCCCTCCAAATGTACCTAATGATGGAGCTCATCATCACCTCTACCAAATGGTTTCTCATCATATTAGCAACTTAGTCCTCATTCTACATCTCTTTCAAAGCTTTAATGGACCCTCTAACTTCCCAAGGAAGACGTGTGGGAGTCCCTTCAAGAGGGTAAAATCCATCATTCTTTTATGCTTCTTCCCATTCTCTTCTCTGCTCATCTTGATATTTTTCATCACTTATTCCTAGCAACAAGGGTGGACTGAGTTTCAAACCAAGCCACTGAATTTTTCTGGCCTGCATGGCCCTCTTTTATGGTGGTTCACTTTCTAGGGCACCTCTTAATCTCTTTGGTGTGTGGCACTCCATGTTTCTAAGGCTGTGAGGGGGGATATTCCATCTCCTTTGACTAGCCATTATGAATTCATCTCCCAACAACCTAGAAACATCATAAGAGTGATCCATGGATTGAGCTTGTATGTGGAGGTAATTTTATCCAAGTGCATGATCCTTTTCTATCTTGAGATGGTTGTTGATGACTCCCCTAGGGATGAATAGTTCAACCCTAATGTGTAGAGGTTATTTGTTTTCTCTCCTCGTGACCCTTCTTACTTATTGTGCTCTAGTTTCCTCATTTACCATCCAATATTACATTTCAATTAATTTTATGTCTCCCATTATAGGATTAGGGTCCCAAATGTTCAAGTCTATCAACAAAAGATTGTGCCTATAGAATTCTTCCATTTTTTTCCTTGTATGCCATACTTGATTGGTTGCAAAATTCAAAGAACTATATGCGGTTCTAAAAAGGTAAGGATCCATGAGATTCCAATGTTTTTGTTTGAAATAGGAGCCATTTCTCCTTGAGTAATATGGCATAAGAATCTGATGGGTATCTATGTTGGATGGCCTCCATGCACAAATATGCCATGGTGGCCATTTTTTTTCCTTTTTCTAAAGCTTCTCCTACAATGCTACATTCTCTGCTTGGGCCTTCTGAAGCTTCTCTTTCAACATGGATTATTTGAGCCTAACATCAGAAAAATCCCTTCCCAACTTAGACACTTTTTCCTCCATGACCCCTATTTCATGCACACCTTTGGTTGTTGTAATATTCATCCAATGATGAGTGCATGCCCTTTCCTCTTCTAAATGATAAAAGAAAGGCACTATGAAATTCTGAGGAATCAATCTTCTCCCTTCAATAAATGTGTAGTAGGATATGAGATTGGGAAGAGGGATAGGTTTTGACACTACTGCTACATATTTTAGGATCGGGTTTGGTGAAGTGGGCTCCTCCTTCTCATATTTTTCTCCCAGTTTTTCATCTTTTCCTTCATCTTGTGCCCTTTCCTCAACTTTTGTAACCTATTTCCCATCTATGGTTGTTTTTTCTTCCTTAACCAATTTTTTTTCCCCTAATTTTGGGTCTAATGGAATTTCCTATAGCAAAGACAGAGTTTCCTATAGAAAACTCTGTTTTTCTTGCTAAAGACCCTCTCTTCCTTGTTTTTCTCTTTTTTCTATCTTTTGAGGGTCTGTGGGGTTGTATGATGTGTATGGGATGAGTGTCTTCTGATGTAGGTCATAGGGGTCCTCACAGTGAGTTTACCTCTTACACCCTTCCTTATTCTATCCTTATTTCATCGTCTTTCTTGGGTGACTCCTTAATGGAAATAGGAATATTGGTTGGAGTTTGTGGTTTCCCTTACCTTACTCTTTGACTCTTTGTAGTCCTGAAATACATGAGTGTTTTCATGTTCCTATTTGTTTTTACATGTGTGCTCAAAGTGGATAGGGTAGTAGCCACTTCCTAATATGCAATGTGTGGTGACCTGCTAGTTGTTGGGAAAAATACTGAGAGGGGGGTGAATCAGTATTTAGAGCTGACTGAAATTTTTTACTTTTCCTTTCTCTTTAAAACCATATGCTACATTACTGAATCCAACTTGTATGTCCAGAGATCTTATTGCATCATTCATTCATCAGATGTTTAGTAAGCAGTAAGCATGAACAGAAATAACAAAACAAACCATCAAACATAAGTAACACATATGAACACTAGTATTTAAGGTGGAAACCCAATTCGGGATAAAACCACCGTTGCTGTAATCTCAGTCTTCAATTTTTATTATAAAGAAAAATTCTTACAATTTATGCTGGCGCAGACTTATACCATCACGCAGGCACCCAACTATAGAAAGGCTACAACCTTTTTCTCGTTCTCTAGCCACTACTGGAAGGGAGCTCCAACCCCCTAATTTTAACACTAGCTTTTATTGGCAGGATACTTCCATTTTCATACAGAAAGCTTCAACCCTCAGATCCACTAGATTTCTTCAATTTCTTCATCAAAATTCCATCAGGTATTCATCATTTTTTTTTTTCTGATCATCGTAGAGATTCATCATTTCTAGATCATATCCATAGGTGCATCATCTATACAGATATCTCTTAAAGAGATTTATTTATTAACAACCCTGCCACCTACACACTCTGAACCATAATGCGCTTCTCCTTATATATTTTTTGCCTTTGTCAATACCATGAGTAGAAAACCACTCAACTACTAATGGTATTCATATTAAAAGTCGAACCAATTCAAATTGAAATCCCAATCTTCATTCCTCCATGCACAAATTGTCCTAAAGGTAACCTTTTTCTCTGTCAAATAATACTATAGCCAAGGTTAAGTAACATTATCGTGCCACTGACTCAGGAGTAATATATATATCCATATAGCCTTTAGGGCCCTTCAATAATATTTAATCTTCGGCTTGGGGGTTAAGATCTCAGCATAACGTATATTTAACCAATAATGCGAAGGGAAATCGGGTCCCACACCCTTAAAACACGACATAATACTTTGGGTAAAAATCCGCAAACCTCAACATATGCGTATGGGCCCCAACTTTAATGGTCATTTCCAATCAACGGTTGTAATCATGTCACACCACCTCACTTGATCGGATGGACATTGCTCGGCGAAGATGCGTGAACAATAATGTGCGATGGCCCGTCGTACTTTTGTTAACCTTCGCGCATCTTTATCAAACGACCACTTTTCGATGGCTCCTTCCCAAATCAATGGCTTGTATCAATATCGCTGGGCATCCTGGGTCGAAAAATAACACGCGATGGCACGCAGTGACAAGCGGTTTTGTGGAGTCATACAGGGATGCGTTTCGAGCACTCTATGGAATCGCTCCCCAACCAGGAAATACCGCTTGCCCGTCGAAAGCGGTGCGATGAAAACCGGAATCTGCTTTCACTGTTTATTCTACATGTGATTCCTCTCCTTCGCTTAAGGTTCTGTCCATCTTTTGGAGTTTACGTTAAAAGCTGTGTGGTTAACTAGGATCAAGGGTACTACGGGGGGCACAAAAGGTCCGATGATTAACCCAAGTGGGTACCTCCGCAGTTGACTCACCCATCGGGCGTTGGCCACAGATCGACGGCTGTTTTTAACTGTGGTAGCACAAGCCCGATGATCTTTCCATACTGAGGAGTGCCTCCACATTGCATATTCATTACTCTGCCTCTGCTTCATAGTATACCTTGCTGCTGTTGGGTAGTGAATGAGGTATGAAATTATCGTATATTTACTCATTCTTTATCATAAATATACTCCTGTTTGCCTTGAAAATGTAATCTATCATAGGAATTACAATAGAATTGGAAAGGTTTATGATTACGATGAAAAGATGACTAAAAACTACTTTTTGGTTGACAAACAGGAATTTTGAAAGGTGAACAGCTGTACCAGAGGCGTGGTTGAGAAAAATCTAACTGATGCTCCATTAGCATTGAATCATATCTAGCCAAAGGCAAGGAGATCTGAACAAATAGCCCAGAAAAGGCAGGGAATAGCTCGGCCTCAGTCAGCACAAATAGAACGATGACTAAACACAGAGGAGTGAATCCCTCAAGATCTTTCGATCCTGAGGGATCGTTGTTCAAACTTATCTTGTTCTTTGATTGGTCCGTCGAAGAGTTGATATATAAGACCGCATCCTTTAGTGACAGGGGGACGGATCGTTATTGTTATTGGGAATCGGTCGAAAGACTTTACATTTTCTCTGTTATATTAACTCTCTGTTTGAGAGAAAACCTCTCTGTAAGACTTTATGTTGGTTTAATACAAAGCACGTGTTTTATTTACCTTTTGCAATTCTGAATTAGCCCAGCGGTATTTCACTGGCGCTAAGGGCCCAGCTCTGGTGGAATTACTTTGCTATTTGTATTCTAATCTTTGTTTACTGTCATGTGGAGTGTGTTTAATGTTTGAACTGGTTTATTTTTTATCAGATCAAATACAAATTCATCACTATTTCGTTTCTTTACAATAAGCATAATTCGTTGTTCTATTATTTCGTTGTTACCATAAAAGCTTTACTGACTCGTATCTGACTTGAATTGTTGTTCCTTTAGTTTATAATCTGTTGTAATTAATGGTTGCGTGGTGAGAAGCTATCGATAGGATTGAAACATAGAAATCTAGTGCTTTGAATATGTTTGAATTGTGATTGCTGTTCAATTCGCGTTGCTGTTCCATTTATGTTCGTCGCTTATTTATAATCTTCGACTAGTAGATAGAATAGTTGTAGTCACACATTTTTGTTCCTTTTCATATTGTGTTTTTTTTAAGTTGCTCTGGTTTCAGTTTTATTTCTTTAAGATCTCAAACTGTAGAGGATATGAGCTTTAGCTTCCCAGTCCCCAGATTGTTCATCTTTCATCGATTTCTAAGGGAAAGAGTTACTGCTACTGCATCCCTGATCGATGTTCTGCAAAGATTGAAGTAGTTTAATATTTCCATTCATGTCACTATAATTAGGTTTCTTTTCAAGCATTGGTTACATTTGATTTCATTATCATATACTACATCTTCATAGCATTTCTCTTAGACAATTGCAAGCCTAAGATAGAGTACACTCTTGGAATAAAAAGACGCTCTCGGATTGATGATTAATGTGGGCTAATTAGGTGTTCAAAAGATACCTTTTTTTGACTCGATAGCTGCCTTTTCCAATTGCAATTTGCGATTATATTTCAAATGCAAACATTGCATCACAGACTGATCACATTGCATCTTCATTACATTGCCTCTGCTTCTATTCACTGTCTCTGCATTGTCTGCTGCCTCAGTTCCTTATCTTCCTTGCTTCCTCTCTGCTTCTTTGCTCTTTCTGCTAGTCTCTTTGATGCTTCTGCTATCTCTCCGTTGCTATCTCTGATTCTTATCTAATGTTTCTCCTTGCTTCTCTCTTTGCCTTGTTGTTGTTCATATGCTCCTTTTTTTTTGCCACTTCCTTTGCCATCAGTGACAATATTTCCAACAATCTCCCCCTTTGGCATTGATGGCAATGTTGCTTTTCCTCCCCCTTTGACATCAATGGAAAATAGTTGATCAAGATCCTTTGAACTGACAATACCATGCTCCCCCTGAGATCATGTTGCATCTTCAAACATAATATGACTTAAAAATGCCAACAATGCATCCTTTTCATATGACCAATGCTCCCCCTTAGCATGTGCATGCATAGATGCCCAACAGTACCTCACAACCAATTTAATATTTTGTATTTAAGTGGATCTGATCCTTTGCATGGTAGAGACTACTCCCAGTTTCTGTCTGAGATATTCGAACGCTTCCCTGGGTAGAGGTTTGGTAAATGTATCAGTAACTTGTTCTTTGGAGGGAACATACTCCAATTTCACCTTTTTTTCAAGCAATTCTTCACGTAAGAAGTGATATTTGATGGGAATATGCTTGGTCTTGGAATGCATAATAGGATTCTTTGAGATACTGATGGCACTTATATTGTAACACATAATGGAGATAGGAGGTGAACATTTGATTTGAAAGTCTTGTAAGGTTTGCATCATCCAGAGAAGTTGAGTGCAACATGATGCGGCAGCCACATATTCTACTTCTGTTGTAGATAAGGCAATAGATATTTTCTTCTTGCTAAACCAAGATACTAACTGGGGCCCCATATAGAATGCACCACCACTAGTGCTTTTCTGATCATCAACACTTCCAGCCCAATCTGCATCAGTGTATGCATGAAGAGTAATATCAGCATTCTTTGGATACCATAGTCCAAAGTCTTGAGTTCCTTGTAGATATTTGAATATTATTTTCACAGCCTGAAGGTGAGCCTCTTTTGGATTAGCTTGGAATCATCCAACAATCCCAACTGCATGCATGATGTTTGGTCTTGTCCCAGTGAGATAAAGTAGACTTCCTATCATAGATATGTATTTTGGTTGATTCACCATGGGGGAATCATCATTAGAACTTATATTACATCCGGTTATCATTGGTGTACTTACAGGTTTGCAATCTTCCATGCCATACTTCTTAAGGATTTGCTTGAGGTATTTTTCTTGTGATAAGAATATGCCATTTGTTGCTTGTTGCACTTGCAAGCCAAGAAAGAATGTTAGTTCCCCAAGTAAAGACATTTCAAATTATTGATGCATATCAGAAGCAAATTTCTGACTCATAGACTCTTCATTACTTCCAAAAATGATATCATCAACATATACAACCATAATCAATAGTTTTTCATTTTCAGTTTTTGTGTATAAGTTTCTATTAGCAGACCCTTTTGAAAATCCTTGTTGATGAAGATATTTTTCAAGACGATAGTACCATGCCCTTGGAGCTTGTTTGAGACCATATAGAGCCTTTTTAATTCTACAAACAAGTTTTTCATCATTTCCCAAAATGAATCCTTTTGGTTGTTCTATATAAAATTCTTCTTCTAGATCACCATTGAGAAAAGCAGATTTAACATCCATTTGATAAAGTTTGATTTGTTGGAAGCTTGAAAAAGCAAGAAACATTCTTATGGCTTCAAGTCTAGCTACAGGAGAAAAAGTTTCTTCAAATTCTATACCTTCTTGTTGAGCATACCCCTTGCAAACAAGTCTAGCTTTATTTCTTATAACATCCCCATTCTCATTTAACTTGTTTTTGAATATCCATTTAGTTCCAATGACATTTTTGTCATGAGGTCTTGGTACTAATTCCCAAGTGTGATTCTTTTCAATCTGATCAAGCTCTTCATTCATGGCTTGAATCCAACATTCATCTTTGCTAGCTTGACTGACATTGTGAGGTTCAATAGTGGACAGAAATGCCAGATTGCTAGAATATCCCACAAGAGTCCTTCTTGTTTGTACACCTGATCCCTTTTCTCCCAAAATTTGAGATTCTGGATGATTCTTTTGAACATATCTGGATGGAGCTTTTTTAGATAAATCATCTTCGGGTTCTTCATTGGGTTCACTGTCTATATCATTTCTATTTGATGTAGAAGGATATATGTCATCATCATCTTCATCTGTTGTTTGTTTTTCTTCTTTTGGAGCTACAGGAGACTCATCAATAACAACATCAATACATTCAACAATCTTCCAAAGTCTTTTATTGTAAAATTTATATGCCCTACTCCTAGAGGAGTAACCAAGAAATATTCCTTCATCTACTCTGGGTTCAAACTTTCCAAGTTTTTCATCATTATTTTTGATAAAACATTTGCTTCCAAAAATTCTAAAATGCTTTACAATGGGAGAATCACCATACCAGATTTCATATGGAGTTTTATCACTATTTACACGAACATGTGCCTTGTTAAGAATATTTACTACTGTATGTGCTGCTTCTCCCCAAAATGTGTCAGGTGTTCCGGAATCATCAAGCATAGCTCTAGCCATTTGTTGAACTGTTCTGTTCATTCTTTCTTCTACGCCATTCTGTTGTGGAGTGCCAACTACAGAAAACTGTCTTTTTATGCCATCTTGTTCACAAAATTCAAGGAATTAATTGGATGTATATTCTCCTCCTTGATCAAATCTAAGACACTTGATTTTTAGATCTAATTCATTTTGAACCAGTGCTTTGAAGATCTGAAATTTCTCAAATGCTTCATCTTTGTGTTTAATCAACCCAATCCAACACATTCTAGAGAAATCATCAATGAATAAGATATAGTATTCTTCACCATGTGGTAACTTTTTCCTCATAGGTCCACATATGTCAGTATGAATGAGTTCAAGAGGCTTACTTGATGATCCTTCCTTGGCATTAAATTGTACTCTGGTTTGCTTACCGAATTGGCAAGATTTGCATATGATATTTTCAGGTAGAGTAATTTGGGAAGATCACGAAAATCTTTAAGTCTGCTTGATTTGTTGATTTGAGAGAAGCTCGGATGCCCCAACCTTCTATGCCATAGCCAGTTTTCTGAAGATTTACTCAAGTAACATTGTCCTTTGAAGTTATTTAATACATACAGGTTGCTTGGAGTTCTTTTTCCTTTTATAATTATTTTACCTGTATCAAGATCACGTACCACACATTCTTTTGAACTAAAGATAACTTCAGTTCCTTGATCACACATTTGACTTAAACTTAAAAAGTTATGCTTTAATCCATCCACATACATGACTTCATTAGCTTTCACCTTTTCTTTTAGAAAAACAGACCCTTTTCCCTTAATGACCGTAGGAGTATCATTTCCAAATGTAACATTCTTTTCCTTTTCTAGAGCACTATATGCAATAAGTTTGTTTTTGTCACCTGTCATGTGTCTTGAGCATCCACTATCAATGTACCATTGGTTTTCTTCATCTTCTGCAAATAACGCAATGCCACAATTTTCAACCTGTAATTCCTTCTTTTTCCATACTTTGGAGCTTGAAGGAACATGTTCTTTTGGCTGAACTTTGCTCCTGCATTCAGATTCTTCATGGCCAAATTTATTGCAATAGGCACATTCAACTTCATTTTGAAGAGGAGAAAATTTGTTATAGGTATTCTTCTTTGTTTCAATACCAATCCTTTTCTTTCTTGCTTCTCTTGTCATGATGGTTTTATATGCTACACATTGAACAACTTTATGACCAAAATTGTGACATGAGAAACATTGTCGATTGAAGAAGAAATTTCTGCGATCATGAAATCTCCTACTTGAATTTACCTGTTGATTGGTGTTTCTTTGAAAGATATTCCTGTTAGTTTTCTTTGAATTGAGATGATCATGCTTTACCTGCAAAGATTTTTTATTCCCTTGCTGAGTGGCAGCATGTTGTATACCAGTTGTAGCTGCTTTTAGATAATTTGGTGCTGAAGCCTGAGAAGATTCTTCGATATATCCAAGACCAGTCTTTATAAGGGGAGAATGTTGTACCTTGATAATCTCATCTAAGGTTTCAGATCCTTTAGAAAATCTAAGATTCAGAGTCTTTACTTTCTCAAATTATTTTCTTAGACTTACTACTTCACACTCTAATTTCTCATTGTGTTTCTCTTTTTCTTCAAGCTGATTTTTCAGAGTTTCTATGATTATTTTACTCTCTTCTAAGAAAATTTTGAGTTGATTGTTTTCATCAAGAAAATCATTGTCTTCTATAGAATCCACAAAAGTATCCTTTTCTTCTTTATATTCTTTTTCAAACGCCATGAGAATTCTAAGATCTTGTTCACATTATTCCTCACTATCAGATAACCCATCACTATCTTCATGAGTATGGTAACTTTTTCTAGTGCTATAAGGATTCTTATTCCTTATTGCTACTTCCTTCAACTTTTTATGTGTTTCTTTATGAGGACACTTAGCAGCATAATGACCAACTCTTCCACAATCAAAAAATTTGAAAGGAAGCTTACCTCTGAATCGTCCTGTGCCAAGTTGAAGTTTCTTTACAAATTTTATCTAATCTTCTTCTGAGATATATCCTGATCCTTTTGTTTTTTGTACTTCCTTCCCTTTCATAGAAGTTCTAAAGACTGCTTCTTTGAATTCAGATGGTCCTCCTCGTCTCATTTCATATGTAGTTAGTATGCCATGAAGTTGCGCCACAGTAAGATTTTGGACATCCTGCTTTTATTCAAGAGCAAAAAATTTTGACTCAAATTTTGCCGTTAGTGATCTTAAAATTTTCTCAACCAGAGTAGATTCAGTTATTTTTTCTCCTAGATTTCTCATACAATTTACAATATCATCAAGACGTAAAAAGAAATTTGCAATGCTCTCCTCATTATCCATTTTTAGATTCTCATATTGAATTCTGAGAGTTTGGAGTTTAGCACCTTTTACCTTTGCATCACCTTCATAACTTAGAATGATTTTGTCCCATATTTCCTTTGTTGTATTCATCTACATGACTTTGACAAATTTTGATTCAGTTAGACTTCCCAATAGAGCATTGATTGCCTTTGCATTGGTTTCATAATTCTTTCTTTCCGTCGAATCTGTTGGTACTGCAGCTGGATATTGATATCCTCCTTCAAAAATTGCCCACACATCTACTCCCAAAGACTGAAGATAGGATCTCATCCTTGTTTTCCAGAAGATTAGATTGTTTTCATTAAAGAGCGGAGGCCTGATAGATGTTGTTCCATATTGATTGCTCATCTTGCTAGATCTTCCTTCTAGTGGCTAAGAGTTTTCAGAAGGACCTGCTCTGATTCCAATTGTTGGGAAAAATACTGAGAAGGGGGTGAATCAGTATTTAGAGCTGACTGAAATTTTTTACTTTTCCTTTCTCTTTAAAACCATATGCTACATTACTGAATCCAACTTGTATGTCCAGACATCTTATTGCATCATTCATTCATCAGATGTTTAGTAAGCAATAAGCATGAACAGAAATAATAGAACAAACCATCAAACATAAGTAACACATATGAACACTAGTATTTAAGGTGGAAACCCAATTCGGGAGAAAACCACCGCTGCTGTAATCTCAGTCTTCAATTTTTATTATAAAGAAAAATTCTTACAATTTATGCTGGTGCAGACTTATACCAACACGCAGGCACCCACCTACAGAAAGGCTACAACCTTTTTCTCGTTCTCCAGCCACTACTGGAAGGGAGCTCCAACCCTCTAATTTTAACACCAACTTTTATTGGCAGGATACTTCCATTTTCATACAGAAAGCTTCAACCATCAGATCCACCAGATTTCTTCAATTTCTTCATCAGACTTCCATCAAGTCTTCATCATTTCTTTTTTCTGATCATCGTAGAGATTCATCATTTCTAGATCATATCCATAGGTGCATCATCTTTGCAGATATCTCTTAAAGAGATTTATTTATTAACAACCCTGCCACCTGCACACCTTGAACCATAATGCGCTTCTCCTTATATAGTTTTTGCCTTTGTCAATACCATGAGTAGAAAACCACTCAACTACTAATGGTATTCATATTAAAAGCCAAACCAATTCAAATTGAAATCCCAATCTTCGTTCCTCCATGCACGAATTGTCCCAAAGGTAACCTTTTTCTCCGCCAAATAATACTATAGCCAGGGTTAAGTAACATTACCATGCCGCTGACTCAGGAGTAATATATATATCCATATAGCCTTTCGGGCCCTTCAATAATATTTAATCTTCGGCTTGGGGGTTAAGATCTTGGCATAACATATATTGAACCAATAATGCAAAGGGAAATCAGGTCCCACACCCATAAAACATGACATAATACTTTGGGTAAAAACCCGCAAACCTCAACATATGCATATGGGCCCCAACGTTAACGGTCATTTCCAATCGACGGTTGTAATCGTGTCACGCTGCCTCACTTGATCGGATGGATATCTCTCGGCGAAGATGCACGAACAATAACGCGCGATGGCCTGCCGTACTTTGGTTAACCTTTGTGCATCTTTATCAAACGACCACCGTTTGATGGCTCCTTCCCAGATCAACGACTTGTATCGATATCGCTGGGCATCCTGGGTCGAACAATAACACGCGATGGCACATAGTGACAAGTGGTTTTGTGGAGTCATACAGGGACGCGTGTTGAGCACTCTATGGAATTGCTCCCCAACCAGGAAATACCGCTTGCCCGTCGAAAGCAGTGCGATTAAAATCGGAATCCGCTTTCACTGTTTATTCCACACATGATTCCTCTCCTTCGCTTAAGGTTCCGTCCATCTTTTGGAGTTTACATTAAAATCTGTGTGGTTAACTGGGATCAAGGGTACTACAGGGGGCATAAACACTCCGATGATTAACCCAAGGGGGTACCTCCGCAGTTGACCCGCCCATCGGGCATTGACCACAGATCGACAGTTGTTTTTAACTGCAGTAGCACAAGCCCGATGATCTTTTCGTACTGAGGAGTGCCTCTGCATCGCATATTCATTACTCTGCCTCTCTGTTTCTTTCACCGATTGCGATATGCGATCATATGTATCACATCTTCGTTGCCTCTGCTTCATAGTCTACCTTGTTGCCTTTTCCGATTGCGATTTGCGATTATATCTCAAATGAAAACATCGCATCACAGACCAATCGCATTGCACCTTCATTACATTGCCTTTGCTTCTATTCACTGTCTCTGCGTTTTCTACTGCCTCAGTTCCTTATCTGCCTTGCTTCCTCTCTACTTCTTTCCTCTTTCTGCTAGTCTCTTTGCTACTTCTACTATCTCTCTATTGCTATCTCTGCTTCTTGTCTAATGCTGCTCCTTGCTTCTCTCTTTGCCTTGTTGTTGTTCAGATGATCCTTTTTTTTTGCCACTTCCTTTTCCATCAATGACAATATTTTCAACACTAGTGTCTTGAGGGGAGGTATCATTGCCTAGAATAAGGCACAATCCTTTCTTTTCCCCTGTCTTTTCTTCATTCTTCCCATCAGCCTTTTATTTCTCTATTTCTAGTGTCTCTATGTTATTTGTTTCAACCTCCATTTCTTCTTTTCATTCCTCATATTTAGCCTCCTCTTCTTCTTCTTATACCTCCTCTTCTTCTTCTTCTACCCCCCTCTCTCTAAGTCTATAGGTAGAGGTTTTTCATGTTTGGGTGGTTACAAAGGCTTCCCTATCCATGTGTATGAACGAGGACCGAGATACAAAGAGGTTTAAATCTTCTCAAAGCATCATACACTGTTAGTCTTATGAGGCCATGATGAGAAAAATGTTGGTATTTCCTTTCCCTCACCTTTTTTCTCATGTATATTATTGATTTAATGAGGAAATGAGGGATTTTAAATCTCTGTTCTAGAGGGAGTTCTCCTTGAAACATAATATCATTCCATAACCTGAAATGGTACCCATAGACTACACTAAGTCTAGCTTCACAAGAAATTATTTTCATGATATGGAAGGTTAATTCATCCTAGCAGTATGGAAGGATTTATCTCCTCACTCTATTCTTATCTTCAATTTATTCTTCTCCCGGTAGAAAGAAACTTTTCTTGGCTACAGTGCTTGGCATCCTCTCCTTAACCAATTTAACTCCTAAGGGAAAAGTGGTGACTTTGCTTATGATTTCAGGTGAAAGTGTGATGGTCAGGCCCCTAACCATAGTGGTGGCTCTCTCCTATGAGTGTGATTGCAGAGCCACTGCAAACTCTCGAGCTATCTCCTCATCAAAACCTTTCAAAAGCTCAAATAATCCAAGTCGTTGGTGATTTCTATAAATTTCCATGAATTGAGGATGCTGCCTAATTCTTTTAATATCAGTGGGCTCCCTTATGTTGAATCCCCCTCCTATTTTTATGGTTTTTATAAGAAGGTGGTGAAATTTTTGAGATTTATGTGAAGAGGCTTGGAAATGATGGTCTCAAACAAATGCAAAAAAAACCCTTTAATTTCCAAATTATAATTTTTTGTGTGAAAATTTCATGGAGAAATTTCAGTTCTAGAAGATGGAAACCAATTACCTCTATCCTCTGGTGTTTTAGCATGGGATATGGTGGCCTTAGGAAGAAATTTCACCCACATGTGACTATTTTTTTCCCTTTGTATCCTTGTTGATAATCCTATGCAGTTGCTTGTAGAAATTCTTTGTTTCTTGTAAAACGATCATGCATGCAAGCTCTGACTTCGATGCTTCTCTCCCTAAAGACTCCCACTTCTAATTTTCTCTCATTTCTATCGAAATGCTCAATTAAATCATGAAAATGAGGGATAACTCACCTTTATGTATTTTTTAACTAAATTTGGAGGGGGGTGCTAACTCGTACTTAACACAAGTTTTTCTCTCTAAGACCATTGGTCCCAATCCAGTTAATGATTTCTTAGCCTCGTAATAACCCCTTCATACTCATTCACTCCCTCTTGACTTGATTTTAATTGCCCATTTTTCATGTACTTTTACTTTTCCTCTAGTTTAACTTTAGGAAGGTGGCCAAGTTAACTGACCACATTTTTTCCTTTTAACTCTATAAACTTCAACATTAAACTATTTTGGCCATTATGAATGCATAGAGAGAGGTGAAGGGCCATACCTAAGCCGACCTAGTGCTGGTGTGTTGCAAAATGAGCTGATGCAAGGAGCTGGAGCTTATTCTTGCAGTTATGATCTTCCTATTGTTGTTGTTTTTTCTTGTTTATTTTCTGAGTGAGCATTTTTTTCTGAGTGAGCTGCTTGTTTTCTAAGTGAGATGCTTAATATTTTTTTTTTGTATTTTCTTCTTAGAGGTGTTGCATGGAGGTCCTAAGGTGCCTTATCTAGTGCCCTCACTCTCTTAGATTCTGTTGATGGTCTTTTGAAGTCATATTCATCAACTATCCTTTAGATTTTGGCCTTGTTGTGCCATACACAAAATTTCTACACGAAACTTTCCAATTCCTTGTAGTAGTGTTGTTTTTTCTTCTTCTTGCTTCAGCTTGCTTAGAAACGAAGGGAATTTTTTTATGGAGGCTATGAATGGAGTCATGGAATGAATGGGGTGGTGTATAGGTAAGGGAAGAGGTCTCATGCCAAGTTATAGATGATATGTCTGCTAATGGCACAACATAGGGTTTAGAGAGTGAATCCTTGTGCATGGAGTGAAATGAGGGGTTAGGAGTGGTAGGTGCAGGAAAAAAATAAATTATTAGTCTCTCCTTGAATTTTATAAATCCTTGAGAGAGATCCTTCCTTTAGGAATAAGTTTCTTGTAGCATTTACAGGAGTTTCCTGTAGTGCTAAAGGAATACTGTAGTTGCTGGACTTGCTTGTAGCAATTACAATTTGGAGAAAAAATGGAGTTTTCTTCCTATTTGATGGGTGAAATGAATGAATGGGTGTCTACTAGAGTAGTTCATGGAGTGTGTAAGAATATGAGAAGGAGAAGTGAAGAAAAATTCTCCTCTAGATCCACAAACCATCTTTGATCAATAAACTACAAAACAAAAAGAAAATAAGTGCAGGTATTTTTCTTTCTTTTTCTTTTTCTTTTTCTTTTATTTATTTTTTTCTCTTTTTTTTTTTGAAGACAAGTGGGCTGCCTCCATAGATATTTTCAACCCACAGGCCCGCCTTTGGCGCCTCAAAGAGGTTTTCACCCAAGGATCTTTTATTTTATGTTTTTTCTTTTTCTCTCTTTTTTTTGCTCGAGGATTGCCTCATGGAGGTTTTCAACCCTGGAGTTGGCCTTGGGCGCCTCAAACAGGTTTTCACCCATGCCTCTTTACTTTTCTTTTTTCTTTTTTTTCCAGGAGGGGGAGGTGCTAGAAACTATGGGGTCTCCCATGATATAAACCTCCCTAATTATGGAATTTACAAATTCTTCCCTAGATAAGGGAATTTTGTAAAATTTAAGCCCGTAACCATTAACAAGTAGGGGAATCCCCTTGTCATCTATGGTTCTGGTCTAAACTACACCATTATCATAACATTTTTCCACTTTGTAGGTTCCCATCCATCTCTTCATCATCTTTCCTTTGAAATCCTTGAACCTTGAGTCATACAACAATGCCCAATATCCTTATTGAAAGGTATTTTCCTTAATGTGCTTTTCACGCCATAACTTCCTTTGTAGATGAATCTCTTCTATGTGAAGGATTGCTTGCATCCTAAAATCATCCAATCCATTTAATTCTAGAAACCTCTCTTATTGGGCCTTTGATATATCTAGGTCTAACTCAGCTGCCATTCTTAAGGTGTTGAACTCAAATTCAATTCAAAGCAAAGATTTCTTCCCATAGACCAAGTCATAAGGAGTGAACCCTATTGTTGTTTTCCTTTAGTGAGCTCAAAAGCTTCTTTAAAGAGACTGGACCAAGTAAACTCAGAGTATTTTTCCAACAAACCTAATAGTGCCGAAGCCAACTAGCTAAAATCTTTGATGAACCTTCTATAGTAGCCAACTAAACCCAAGAAACTCATAAAATCTCTTTTCTTTTGAGGAGCACGTACCCTTTTGATCATGGTGATTTTGTTCGGGTCCACCTATATTCTTGATTGGGATATTAAGTGTCCTAATGCAACTCCTGCTCTTTTCAATGATTCTCACTTTTCTAGGCTTAGGGAGAGATGCATCTTAATGCATATTCTCAACACTTTTCCAAATTGGAGAGATATTCCTGGAAGTCATCCACATAGGGTGTGAAATCCTCCATGTATATTTCAACCGAGTCATGGATTAGCTCAGAGAAAATTCTCACAACCCAAAGGGTAGGACTCTGTAAGTGAAGGTACCCAAGGACATGTGAAAGTAGTATTTTCCTAGTCTTCAAGGCTGATTTGGATCTGGTTATATCCACTAAACCCATCTAATAAATAAAATAACTTCTTCCTACAAGGCCATCGAGGACTTTATCTATAAAGTGAAAAGGGAAATGGTCCTTCTTGGTGGCTTTGTTGAGTTCCCGATAATCAACATAGATTTTCGTTTTCCATTCTTCTTCGAGACTAGGACAAGAGGATATACCCACTCACTATCTGATATAGGATAAATGAAACCTTCATCCAAAAACATTTTCAATTCTTCCTTGACTATGTATTTTAGAGCTAGGTTCATCTTCCTTTGGGGTTGGCATACAAGCTTGCATCCTTATTTAATGTAAATATGATGTTTGTGCACCGAGGGACACACCCCTTTCATGCCCTTGTAATCCCAAGAAAATGCATCTAGGTTTTGTAATGTTCCCAACTTAGCTCATAGCTAAGTGGAATATTATTTTTTTCCAATAAATTCAAGTGCATGAATAATTGAGCAAGGAGGCTCATAAAACTACTCAAGCATGAATAAAAACCCCTCACAATGTGAAAAGGGGCCATGAAATAACCAGATCAAGCATCCACATGTGTGAACAAGGTTAAGTTGACCAAGTCAACTCAACTTGTCTTTAAAAGAATGGATCCATGAATAAAGCAGCTCAATGTGAATGGAGGAAAATTTAGCAAAACAATTTGAAGACTCCTTAAATGTGAAAAGGGGCAAGGCAAAGAGACTCAATCAAGGAAGATTCTTAGAAGATGAATTTATTCACATTGACTAAATCAAACCACGCAGCATCTAGTTTTCCTCCACTTAATGGGACAGTGTAACCCTAGAGAGGGAAAGCTTGGAAAGGAAGCAAACCCTAGTGGAGTGGGGCCCTTGGAGGAGAAGATCATTTTCTATATAAATAAGGAAGGGAAGCCATTTGGGTTGGGATTGACTATTATACTTTTATGAGGTCTTCTTATACTTCTGCATACTTAGTTGTTTAGCTAAGTTGTTGCACTTCTTAGTGCAAGGGTTTTCTCATGCAGGAATGCCCTGCTTTTATTGGAGATCTTGTAGCAAGAGATATAAGGGAAGATTATGATCTATAATTTCCACTTTCAAGTGTTATGAAAAGCAATTTTGATCCATATCTGCACATTCCCTTGAGGATACTGCGTTATTTGTATATAGGTGTAGTGGAAGGGGTTAAAACCCCATGGTTTGGAGCTAGTTTCCAAAAGGGAAGCTCAATCTTCTTATGGGAGCTTATAAAAAGAGATTATACAGCCATTATTATGTGTATTCAGTAATTTTATGTAGAACTACAACCCTATAGTTTTATTTCAGTATTATATCTGCAGCTTCTCTTTTACATATTGTTTTCTTTGGGTAAACCCTTGCCGGGTGATCATTCAATTGTGTAAAAGGGATTGGATCTCTGTATTTATTATTAATTGAGAATTATAATATAAATATAAGTCCTTTCTTATATTTCTGAGTATTTACTTCAATATACTGCGCAATGTATTTGGCGGCAGCTACGGCATTTTCATGTTTTGGGGTTTTTGTCCATTTTCAACTATTTGAGCATGGGAGGCATGTTTAACTTTGTTGTTGATATTTTTTTCTGAAATAATCTTGAATGTAGCTCATATATTATCTAATGTAAAGGAAAAAACCGTTATTTTATACTACTGTAACTCAGTACTCAGTAAAACAACGTTTCTGGGTCACTAGTGGTGCTTTTCCCCACTTGGTTGTCTTTCTGGAGTGATGTTTGCTGTAATTTTTGTAAAATGAAGAGATATGCATATGATATAACCTCTGATATGATAATTTTATGATTCCTCTTGAGTTTCATAAGAATTTATGAAAATTATGAAGTAGGATTTCCATTTTGCTGCAACCTTCCTCTTTCAGCAATGTTCAGCTAGTCTAGTTTGTGGGAGATATGTTTAAGGTCTCTAAGTTCATTTTTTTCAGCTGAAATTCCGTACATAAGTCACATACATCCCATATGAGAGGAACCAAGAATTCATCTACGTTTATGTTGCACAATTTTTCTTATACATAGTTTTCCTTGAGCTGCTTGTCAATAGTACTAAAAGGGAGATATTAGCCTTCGACATAGTTCTATAGACAGAGTCTGCTAGTGGTACAGCTAGCCTCTAGATCTCACCCTCTCTTTAGAGGTGACATATCCATTAAATTCCCCTACATTAAATCTTTTGAATATATCCAGTTGTTGATTGTTAATGTTTTCTTGAAAAAGGATTTTCATTTTCCGGATTCATGAGCATTTCCTAATTTGGAACATTACAATGGTATCAGAGCATGATATCTAGCCCAGCCTATGAGATAAAGATATCATAGAAGTGCTGAGGAGAAGCAGCAAGCATAAAATAGAAATTATGGAGAGGATGATATTACTCTCATCAATATTAAGATCCAAGAAGAATATCTCAAAAGGGGTTGAACAGTTGGAAGCAAAATGATGCAGTGAAACTCCAAGAGGGTTTCAAGTAGAAGAGGACTGCAGTGAAACCTTTATGAGGTTTCAAGAAGAAGAAGAAGACATGGGAATTCCTCCTTCAAGGGAAGACCAATATCTAGGGTCCCCTATTAAGGATGGGACATTTCCTATATTCAGAGAAAGAGATGGGGGTGACAGCGCAGTCATAACAGAGGCACCTCTAACATCTCAAGAAGGAGAAGTGGTGAGGAAAGTTACACCAAGGAGAGAAGATTTTGCACCTTTGCAAGGAGTTTTATAAAATCTCACATGTAGAGATTTTGGCACAGTCCATGTGCAGTATGTGCCATCATTATCAAATGGTGAGACCTGGAATATTATAGATTTTCATGGGGTAATCAATATCTGCCCCTCTATATTTTTGAAGAATGATGCACAAGGAAGGCAAGAAGATCCATGCACATCACTTCATCCATCTCTCCATTATTATCTATGCCTTGATGCTTCCTTATTTGAAGAGGGGCCATTAGGGCAATCCCCCGATGAGAAGAAAAACAAAGTGTTCCCTCAACATGATACAATGAAGACACCAGAGGTCAAAGGAGACACCATCACAACGTTGGAGGTTGTGGGTAAGAATCATATTTATCAAAGTAACATTTTATTTTATGATTGCATGTGCTCTCTCACCTTATATGTGTAGGCCATAACTCCCAAGGGGAGTGTTCTACGTTATAAGCTTCATGTCCAACTATGGGCCAAGATTGTTTTCAAGTATGGCCACCTCCTTGATGAGTTGGGGGAGGTGATGCACTATGATGGGTGCTTCCCTAAAGCCCCAAATATACATTTCATCTTCATCCATGGTGAAGTGATAAGAGCAGAAAGTAAGTGGCATGCAAACCACTTACCATATCCTGATATAAAGTAGGGAGAAGGAAACTTGCGCTGGTTTCTGTTGGGTGAGTGTGGGTACTCCCCAAAATTTATGATTCTCGTGACTCATGCCTCATACTCCAAGAGAAGGTTGCATAATGGGAAGGCATGGTTGTTATGGCTGTCCCAAGGAGGGTTTGGATACTATTTTCTGAATCTTATGTCCAAATACTTACCCATGTTTGAGGTATGTCTCATGCATTCACATGTATTTTGGGTTGATATAGATTTCAAGCATGTATATTGGTTTGGGAGGAGGAAAAACTCCCACATGGTGTGGAATGAAAGAGCTGGCTTGCACTATGTTGATGAAGCACCCCACATGTCCATCATTACATCCTTGCTCCATGATCCACACATTGATAATGTAAGGAAGCAACAAGAGCCCTTGTTGCTATGGCTACTTTTGAGAGAGTATGGGCTGAAAACTCTCCATACTCAACACAACATTCCAAGAGGAATGCATGGCACATCCAAAGTGCAAGAAGGATACCTTTCAGCAATGATGGAAGGGAGAGAGATCCTCTCACATAGTAGCACAAGGGTGAATGGGTTTTACATGTGGAATGTCAAGAAGAAGAGCCATGGAGTGACAATAGCATTGCTGCTTAAGCCTACAACACTGTCCTCTAAGAGAAAGCTTCTAATGATGTTGTATTTCCAAAGAAGTGTGCATCCTTTCATTTTGCATAAATTTATGAGGAGATTGTCATGGGAGGGCTCACTCATGGATCACCTCTTCAGCTCACACATGAGGCATGGTAAGAAATACATCTATGTGATTTTTGATCATTCTATTAAGAATTTGTATCTTCTCACCAATTGTAAGAAATGCATTGCTCTGCAAGAGAGCAAGATTATTCATGGGTGTTATGGTCACTTTAGGTCCACATTTTGTAAATATGATAACCCATCTCTACATGACTTGGAGCAAGTGCCTTGTTTTTTTTAATGTATGCAGTTGATATATATTTTTTCTCACTACTTTCTAGTAGATGAGTTGACATGCATGGATGAAAATTCTTTGGGAGGCAACTTACCACTTGATGTTTTAAATCAGCAGTTGGGAAAGCTGCATTATACCCACCATGGAGGCCATATGTATCATCTTCACTTGCACATAAACTTCAGCAACTTTCTGATTTGGATGACATATGGTGGTGATGTGTCATTTACTTTGAATGGGATGATTTGGGCCAGTGGGATCCATGAATTTGGAGGAAGGATCTTTGGAGATCCAACCTTAGTTTTTCCATCAAAGGGCACCCTTAATTAAGCCCAAAATCAGTATGTGCTCTACTCTTTCCATGAGTGGAGAGGGAGATAGCATGGGATAGGATATTTTTCCTATCATGTTCAGCCATTCAGCCCACCTTCTTTGCAAGAGTTCAAGGTGGAGAAGATTTATCATGATTTGCCATCTTGGGAGGCAACAAATTATGCTTGGATGATAGCATGGGGAGGAGAGTATTTCATTGATGACGAAGTGCTCCATGATTTTCACCACTCCTATCTTGAGGAGGCCTTGGATCAGCAAGAAATTTCCCATGTCAGCCTTCCATTCTTCCATGACAAGAGCCATTGGGCTTATTCACCACAAGCCAACACTCTTGCAGAAAATCTGAAGCAAAGAAGGAGACTATGGATAAGAAGGCCACAAGAAGGAGGGAAATTTTTGTACCACCCTTGCAGTTGCTTGAGGACAAGAAAAATTTGGGAGGGGGAGACTATAATTTTCCCAACTTAGCTCATAGCTAAGTGGAATATTAATTTTTTGCAAATAAATTCAAGTGCATGAATAATTGAGCAAGGAGGCTCATAAAACTACTCAAGCAGGAATAAAAACCCCTCACAATGTGAAAAGGGGCCATGAAATAACCAGCTCAAGCATCCACATGTGTGAACAAGGTTAAGTTGACCAATTCAACTCAACTTGTCTTTAAATGAATGGATCCATGAATAAAGAAGCTCAATGTGAATGGAGGCAAATTTAGCAAAAAATTTTGAAGACTCCTTAAATGTGAAAAGGGGCAAGGAAAAGAGACTCAATCAAGGAAAATTCTTAGAAGATGCATTTAGTCACATTGACTAAATCAAACCACACAGCATCTATTTTTCCTCCACTTAATGGGACAATGTAACCCTAGAGAGGGAAAGCTTGGAAAGGAAGAAAACCCTAGTGGAGTGGGGCCTTTGGAGGAGAAGCTCATTTTCTATATAATGAAAGAAGGGAATACATTTGGGTTGGGATTGGAGATTATAATTTTATGAGGTTTGCTTAGACTTCTACATATTTATTTTTTTAGCTAAGTTGTTGCACTTCTTAGTGCAAGGGTTTTCTCATGCGGGAATGCCCTGCTTTTCCTGGAGATCTTGTAGCAAGCGATCTAAGGAAAGCTTATGATATGTAATTTCCACTTTCAGGTGTTAGGCCAAGCACTTTTGCTCCATATATGCATATTCCCCTGAGGATACTGCGTTATTTTAATATAGGTGCAGTGGAAGGGGTTAAAACCCCATGGTTTGGAGCTAGTTTCCCAAAGGGAAGCTCAATCTTCTTCTGGGAGCCGATCAAAAGAGATTCTACAGACATTATTATATGTATTTAGTAATTTTATGTAGAACTAAAACCCTACAGTGTTGCTTCAGTACTAGATCTGCAACTTCTCTTTTACATATTGTTTTTTGTGGGTAAACCCTTGTCGGGTGATCATTAAATTGTGTAAAAGGGATTGGATCTCTGTATTTATTATTCATTGAGCATTATAATATAAATATCAGTCCTTATCTCTTATATTTTTGAGTATTTACTTCAATATATTGCGCATGTCTTTGGCAGCAGCTCCAGCATTTGCATGTTTTGGGGCTTTTGTCCATTTTCAGCTATTTGAGCATGGGAAGCCTGTTTAACTTTGCTGTTGATATTTGTTTCTTAAATAATCTTACATGTAGCTCATATATTGTATAATTTAAAGGAAAAAACCGTTATTTTATACTTTTGTAACTCATTACTTAGTAAAACAACGTTTCTGGGTCACTAGTGGTGCTTTTCACCACTTAGCTGTCTTTCTGGAGTGATATTTGTTTTAGTTTTTGTCAAATGAAGCGATATGCATCTGATATAACCTATGATATGATAATTTTCTGATTCCTCTTGAGTTTCTGAATAATTTATGCAAATTTTGAAGTAGGATTTCCATTTTGCTGCAACCTTCCTCTTTCAGCAGTTTTTAGCTAGTCTAGTTTGTGGGAGATTCGTTTAAGGTCTCTAAGTTCATTTGTTTCAGCTGAAATTCTGTACATAAGTCACATACATCCCATATGAGAGGAAACAAGTATTAATCTACGTTTCTGTTGCATATTTTTTCTTATACAGTGTTTTCCTTGAGCTGCTTGGCAATAGTCCTAAAAGGGAGATATTAGCCTTCGACATAGTTCTATAGAGAGAGTATGCTAGTGGGCTAGCTAGAATCTGGATCACACCCTCTCTTAAAAGGTGACATATCCAGTAAATTCCCCTGCATTAAATCTTTGGGATAGATCCAGTTTTTGATTGTTAATGTTTTCTTGAAAAAGGATTTTCATTTGCCGGATTCATGTGCATTTCCTGATTTGGAACATTACAGTTTTCTCTCAAAATTTGGCATAGCTGCTCTTCTTCTCTATCTGAGAGGTTTGAGGTAATATTTAGATATTTTTATGGTACAAAATCCATAGCCTTGGTGGTTTTAGAGGTTGAATCAACTGATTGCAGTTCCATCCAAGGGTGGCTTTTAGATTCTTTGATCAAGTTTTCAAGCGGTTTGTTAGTGGGGGACGGGTTCTGAATGAATTTGTCACTGATTTCATCTTCATCAAGATCCCCTCCTCTAAGAATAACATCTATGGTACAAATTGGGGTATTGTTGTATACTTCATCTTCTTCTTCATCCTCCAGCCATATAGGTAGGTCATGGTCAATGGAAGGTTGGGTTGGAGGATTAAGTACCAACTGTTTATACAATGGCCCATTCTTAATAGTCATTTTTTCGGCCTGAAATTTGATATAAGCATAAGTAGTGGCTAATCAAGGTCTCCATAAGATGACAGTATATACATTAAACTTAGTTTTTGGCTGCAGAACCAAGAAATTTTTAGGATACTTCCAAGAGTCAAATGGAACCATAACATCCTAAACAATTCCTTCTGGAGTTACTCTGGACCGATCTGCAAGTTGCAGAAATTTTGTGGTTTTCCTCAAGTCCCTTGGAGGTTGATTTTAAGCATAATTTCCTTGGTCATTACATTGATGGCAGCCTTGAGATCAATCAAAGTATTGGGGACTATGACACCATCTATGTGCACATCTACAACTAGACTACCAAGGTCTAGGTACTTTGGGAAGATCACCCTTCCCAACATTAAGTCAGACAGTTGTCCTACTATATGATGGTGGGGGTAAATTTCTTATTTATCTAGGGTTTCTTGAAGCACTTTTCCTTGATGAGCCTATTGTAAATAAGGACATCTGTAATGGCCTGAAGAAGGGGTATTTTTTCACACAAAATTTTTGGTTCTCATAGAATTTCAGTCTCCTTTGGGGTGTGCTAACTAGAGTGGATAAAGCACTCAAGAAAATTAGGTTGTTGGATTTGAGTGTTGCTTTCTTCCTTTTCCTTCTCAACCTCTATAGGTGGATATGGAGGATGGTTTTCTGGGAGTGCTCTTCCCAGCCCGAGATTAATATTCTATATCTCCATGACATAAGCTAGACAAGATACCTTTCCACTGTAAACCTATTGTGCTTGTTTGTTATCCGGGTTTGGATTGCGTTATGCAGGCATCTGAGGTAGCTTGGGTGGAGCATCATGAGTAATTTGAGATTGAGGTTTGGGTGGAGGCATTACATCAGGTGGTTGGTTATGTTGAGGCCTCCACCTTTGGGATGGGTTGTTCCACTAATTTTTTTGAGGAAAATACTGTTGAAATGGTTGGTTCACATGCTAAGGATGATATGGAGGGTTGTAAGGCCAAGTAGGAGGTGTAGGTCAAGATGGAGGAGTGGAGGTGTACCAATATTGCATAAGTGCATTATGATTTTTGTGATAGTAGGAATAAGGTGCACCTTGCCTACCCTGTTGATATGATCGAGGGCCTTGAGGCCTTCTCTAGTTGATGAAAAAGAGTTTCTCTGGTCCTACTTCCCCACCTTGATATACAACTTTGATTCCAGGTAAGGAGGGACACTTGTCTGTGGCATGATTCTCCTCACAGACTAAGAAAACCTTTATGACATTTAATGGACATTAATTTCTAGGGTGTTTTCTAGTACATCTAGGGTAGAATTTCGACAAGGCTCTTTTTACTTTCTCTTGATTCCTTTTGAACTGTGTTGTGTCTATTTTCAAGGAAAATTTATGCATCATGTCACTCTTGAATACCTCCAACATATTTCCAATATCATGCTTGATGGAGGTGGAAGAGGAACGGGTATTGGTTTTACTTTGGCTAGCTCTTCCTTTATTCCTAGCTACTCTAGAATGGTTCTTGAAGAAAATTTTTATTGTCTCATAAGGCAACTGGTAGATATCTCATCCTGATAACATATTGAGGGTTTCTATCACCTCCTCCCTGATCCCTTAGAGAAATACTAGTTTAAGTGATCCAGGATCAAGGGCACAGTTGTCCCTCTTATATCTTAACTGGAACCTCTGTTCATAGTCCTCTAGGGATTCATCAGACCCTAGAGTCATCCTGAATATTTAATCTTTAGTTTCCTTGGACCTACTCTAGTCCATGTAGCTGTTGTTGAAGGAATTTTGCATCTGTGCCCAGGTAGTTATGATGTTCCTAGGTAGACCCATGAACCAGCATAATGTTGCATCCTTAAGGGTAGATGGGAATAGCTTCAGCTTTTGAGCATCTGAGGCATAGTCATAGGTCCTACAAACAATATAAAATTAAAACATGAATGTGTCAGGGTATTTAGAGGTAAATCCATGGAAATGTGGAAGGGCTATGGGTTGATGTTTTTCATTTTAGTTTCCCCATCTACCTCTCTAATGGGAAAGTCTCCCTAGGCTTCAGTTTCAGCCATGGTTTGAATAGGTGAAGCAGGTTCCTCTAGTGAAACAAGATCTTATTCTTCTCTAATATTTTCTTTAAATTTTTCAAAAGGCTCACCTATGGTGTGTTTAACCTCACAGTCACTGAAGAAGAGTGAAGGGTGACTATGTGGTGATGTGGGGGTTTTAGGTAAAAAAAATCATTGAGTATCCCTACTCCTACGAGGCATGAAAATAAGATTTTTTTGTATTTTTCAATATTTTGAAACAACATGTAAAATTAAAGAAGAAAAGAATGCTAAAACAAAATCAAAGCATCTACTAGACACCTCCCTGGAAACAACTCCAAAAAGTGGTGAGCCCTGGTATTGCACCAAGAGTGTTGCAGCTCCTACGGGCTACTCTACTTTACTTTATCAACCTAGGATTCGTAAAAACTTGGAGGTGAAAGTGCTATATACACAGCATATGCATTCTACTCATGTCATCCTCTTGAGAGCTCTATGAAAGGGTGTTATTTCTAGGGTTTCTGGATGAAGTCTGCCACACTTATGAATTTATACCTAGGGCTACAAATGATTCAAATCCATTATTCTATCAGAAATCAAAGAACTATTCTAGAGAATGAAATTACATCTAACCATTCTGAAATGAAATAAATATGCAAATTAAGCTATGGCAAGAAATGAAGCAAACTAGGCATATTTACTCAAGTAAATTGTTGAATTGAAATTGCATAAAGAAGAATAACCTAATCACACTTTGTTGGGCCAAACGGCTGAAACACACTCTGTCTACTTCATGTTCTAATTATCATGATTTTACTCATGCATCTAATCGTGACCTAACTATGCTTGTAAATGAATTTCTTTGCAACTACGAGAAAAAAGTGCTAAGGTGGTTTAGGAATGGCTTGAACTCATGGGTGCAAAGTTGAATGTCTCTCGGTGGTTTTGGAAGGTTTGGATGAGGTGGATGGTGGTTTTTGGGCTTAATGATGGGACCACTGGTGCTAATGCAAGTGCTGCTATAGGTTTCCCATAGTGCTAGAGGAAAGTCCTAAATTTCTATAGGAAATAGTCTAAGGGAAATCTGAGGCCAAAAATGGTGGAGAAGAGCACAGGGAAGGCGAAATGAAGGTGTTTTTGGATGAGTGGAAGGTTTCCAACCCCTTTTCCAAGCTCAGAACCTCTTGAGAAGCTTTTCTTTCACCTCTAGGGTTTTCTCACGATTTGAAGGTGAAAAATATGAAAATATGGCTCATAGTGATTTGATGGAAAAAAGGTTGATGAAAGGTGAGAAATGAAGATGAAGGTGATTTTGAAATACTTCTTTGCTCTACTACTTGAACCTTCAAGAACTCTACCTATTCATGCAAATAATATTGAAAAATTCATGATGAAGGAAATGGAAAAGATGAGTTGAATTTGGAAATAAAACCTACTTTAGCCTTAAAAAATAAATCTAACTCAACATTCTAAACATGTTCATGACACTACAACAACCTACCTACTCTTTCCAATAAATCATAAACTAAAAATAAAATTTGGCCTATGGAGAATGTCTACCTTCCTCAAGCTCCAATGAAAGAGATGAGAGAGGGAGGCTTAACACACAACTTTCTAATTTTATAAACTATTCTACCAACATGTAAGCAAGATTAATCTACAACAAAGAAAACTGGAAGCAAACTAAAAAAAATGAATTGAAATGTATGCAAACTAGCTAAATGCTCATAAGAAAACTAGCTACACTAAAATAAAAGAAAATAATGAATACACAATAGAGACAAAGGCCAATGGATTGGGCCCTAACCCACAATCATATCCCTCTGAAACTAAAACAGTGAAGCAAAATATGAATACTCATCTTATTGCAAAAATAGTCTCATTACATAATCATGAAAGTCTCAAAAACCTATTACAAAAGCTAAGAGTCTATTAGCTTCCTTAAAATTTAGAATCCTAATGAGCTCTTCCTTAGCCCTATTTAACCTAGAGGTTAACTACCAACAACTCCCAAAAAAGTAGGTGATGTTCCCACTTTGACTGCAAGTGAAGTATAGCTTTTGTGCATTTGATCTTGATTTTTCTTGGTTTCCTTTGATTTCGAGTTGTTGGAGGAAATATCCAGGATCCCTTGGGTTCCTTTTGGATTTGAGGTGGAAAGCCCCCATATAATCTCTCCTTGTTGTCTACTCTGAGCTTTAATGGAAAAAGCTTCATAAAGAATGCAATATCTTCTTTATTTTCCTACATTTAGCTCATGTTAGGCATTCCAAGTATGAAAATCATTAATCACCATCTACACTAGCAACATAAGACCATAATATAATTAAATGTGAGAAAAAGAGACTTAAAAGGGAAAATGGTAACAATTTACCCCTCCAAGTGTACCTAATTGTTACACAGTAATTTGTCACCATCCCTGCAATTCCCCATCTCGCACATTGGAGGGCCTTTTTCCATGACCTATGAGCAGTGACATAACCTAAAACCACTTTCATGGCATCCCCCTTGACAAGGACAATCATTTGTCTAAAGAAAGTTTCCCTTGGAAAACCCTAAAAACTGATCTTTTAGCCTTGGCGCAACTAGCCAGTTTAGCCCTCGTGCCAATGGGGAAAATCCACCATAGAGGGCGCGCCAACTAGCGCTCTGTCCCAGTGTCCCACTCGCGCCAAGCTTAATAAGGAGTGTTTTTAAAAAATAAATGGTATAAGTTTGATTCCAAAAAACTTCTGAACGAGTCTCTAAAATGAGTTGGGAGGTTTGGCTTTGAATCTCCTGTATGGGAGGTGGATTTCCACCTATCATGGAAGCTTCCTTAAGCATAGGGCCAATCACATGATTATAGGAATCCCAACTCCTCTTCCACCATCTATATAAGCTTTCCATTTTCCCTTAGCAAGCTAGAAGAAAGAGCTAAACTTGTAGAAAGGAGACTATCGCCATACAACCTTTGAGAGCCAAGCCGAAGAGAGATAGCTTTGTCTCGTTCCCGACAAGATTTGTTGAGATGTGCTCTACTGTCAGCCCTGCCAAAGGAAGATCCAACGTCAGAGATTTGGGTTGTATCTTTCCTTTGTCATTTTAATGATAAGTGACTGATCCAAGGTAAAATCTTGATACCCTTAACCAAGACCTTTTACTTCGGCTAATAAATAGAATTTCATTTAATTAAGACGTTAAAGAATTGAAATGAACAATTGTAGCTATAAATAAGAGGAACATAAATGAACAAGATCAGCAATCATAAGAACACGACGTTTGATGATGGAGTTCGTCCAGGAGGGACTACATCTCCGGGCCTCGGTGTCAAGATGGTGTAGGCCGCTGCATTATGTGTTGTATGAAGAAGATGTACATGGATGTGCTTTCCTATGACATACAAGGAAAAATCGCCCTCACGCAGGAGTGGCTTGACTTATTCCACTGCAGAACTCTCATACATAAAGAAAGACTCCTATCAGTATGACCATAGCTGACATGTAGCAAATAAGAGTATCTCGCCAATCCTGGCAAACAAGGGATCTCAACAATACACATAGCAAATAAGAGCATGCCGCCAATGTGGCATAAAAGGGACTCATACATGACACAAATCCATAGCTAAAAGTACATCAATAACAACACAAAGCAATATCCCACAACTCATGTATCAATAGGGATCTGCAAGACATAATGCATCTCAAAGAGAAATAAATGAAGAAGTGCATGGAATCTACATCATATACCTCATGCTGCCATTTGCTGAAGGCTGAACTGCTTTGCGGCTGAATCTGAAAACACCATCAATCTTGTGGCGTCGAAAAAGGTGAAAACGACTGCTCACATGCGGAAATCTGACACCTCCATAACCCACTTCCAAAAATGACTGAAAATTTGAAAACTCAGATGCAGAAACTGAGCACGCCATCAGACTCATGGCATTAAGTAGTGCTGAAATGGCATAAAATTTGTTTCATAATGGTAAAGTTTAGAAATATTTGAGGAGAGGTCGGGGGGTCAAATCCCGCCCCTCCCAGCATAACACGACATATCTTTATAAAAACCCGCATTTTTTTTTTAACCTGCCGTAATCTTCATTAAATACCAAGTATGGGGGTAGGGCCCGCCTTGGGCGGCCCGCCCCCTTAACTCTCGTTGGCACCACTTATTTTAATACGTGGTTGGTGTGTTTGTTATAACACACATAACATATGGTGGAGGGTACAGTGGGGGTCATGGCCCGCCAGCCCATAAATATAAACATATATTTTGGATATGTTGTGACATGCAGTCGAGTCAGGTGGCGGGGGTGGTGGCCTGCCACCCCTTTTTTTAAATAAATTTTTTTTTTATAAACAAATTACGCAGGAAAAAAAAATAGTTGCAGCTCGCGCACGCAGATCAAGATTTAATATTATTTTTTAACTACAGGTCATGTGGAACCATGAGCCCAGAAAGAGGCAGGCAGAACCTTGATTAAGGCCAAATTTTAGGAGGGCGAAATTTTGATTTTTTTCAAATGGGACAAATTTTATGTCGTTTCAGCACTACTTAGCGCCACGAGTCTGATGGCGTGCTCAATTTCTGCATCTGATTTTTCAAATTTTCAGCCACTTTTGGAAGTGGGTTATGGAGGTATCAGATTTCCGCATGTGAGCAGTCATTTTCACCTTTTTCGACGCCACAATATTGATGGTGTTTTCAGATTCAGCCGCAAAGCATTTCAGCCTTCAACAAATGGCAGCATGAGGTATATGATGTAGATTCCATGCACTTCTTCATTTATTTCTCTTTGAGATGAATTATGTCTTGCAGATCCCTGTTGATACATGAGTTGTGGGATCTTGCTTTGTGTTGTTATTGATGTACTTTCAGCTATGGATTTGTGTCATGTATGAGTCCCTTTTATGCCACATTGGCAGGATGCTCTTATTTTCTATGTGTATTTTTGAGATCCCTTGTTTTCCAGGATTGGCGGGATACTCTTATTTGCTACATGTCAGCTATGGTCATACTGATAGGAGTCTTTCTTTATGTATGAGAGTTATGCAGTGGAATAAGTCAAGCCACTCCTGCGTGAGGGTGATTTTTCCTTGTATGTCATAGGAAAGCACATCCATGTACATCTTCTTCATACAACACATAATGCAGCGGCCTACACCATCTTGACACTGAGGCCCAGAGATGTAGTCCCTCCTGGACGAACTCCGTCAGTAAACGTCGTGTTCTTATGATTGCTGATATTGTTCATTTATGTTCCTCTTATTTATAGCTACAATTTTTAATTTCAATTCTTTAACACCTTAATTAAATGAAATTATATTTATCAGCCGAAGTAAAAGGTCTTGGTTAAGGGTATCAAGATTTTACCCTGGATCAAGTGGTATCGGAGCAGGTATTATTGATGATTAGATTGCAGGCGTGAACATTGAATGTTTGCTGAGTTGAGCCATGGAAAGTGTCAAGGAAATGTACGAAACCATGCTCAGGGTGTCCGAGAAAGCGGACATATTGTACGAGGCTTACGAAAAACAAGCAGCAGAGAACAAAGAATTGAAGACCCTCCTATAGAAAGAGAAGGAGGACAAACAACAGTTGCAGCTTCAGTTGCAATCCACAACAGAAGCTTGGGAAGATTGGAAGTGCAACAATGAAATTCTGCAAGCAGATCATGATGCCTTGAAGGCGTTCCTACATGAAGAGAAGGAGGAGAAGCAGCAGTTGCAGCTTCAGTTGCAAGCCACGATAGAGGCATGGGAAGATTTGAAACGCAACAATGAAACTCTTCAAAGAGATCAAGATGCCTTAAAAGCATTCCTACAAAAAGATAAGGAGGAGACAGAGCAGTTGCAGCTTCAGCTACAAGCCATGTCAGAGGCAATGATAGAAGTGAAGCGCAATGAAGGCTTACAACAACTTTCTTCATCTGTTTCACAATCAACAACTAAGGTAAATAGTGTTGATTTTTCTTCAGTTTCTTCACATGATGTAATTTTAGTTGGAAGTGTGGAGATACCCATCATAGGTACCGGCATGAGGCTCCTCACTAAAATGGGGTACAGAGGAGGAGGACTTGGCATTCATGGAAAAGGCATCACCGAACCATTGGAGGTTGTGAAACGACCTCATTATGCAGGTTTGGGGTACATTGACGAACGATGTTCGAAGGACATCAAAGTCAAACAGATAATGATGAGCTCTCCAAGGAAGAGGAATTATAGGGAAACTTCACCATTGTTCCATGGCAGTGCACGTTGCAGTGAAGGAACGGAGGCGAGCTCCCATCATCATGATCGCACCAGAGACCACCCCAGAAGGTATACTAAGTCTCATTATTCCAGAGTGAATTTTGACTATAAGAATGTTGATAACCATGGTCGTAAAATATGGCATCATAAAACTTGTTATTTTTGTGGTTTAAATAACCATGTGATTTCTGAGTGTTGGAAGAAGATGGCAGCACAAAGGAGGAAGAGGCATGAAAAGCCTTCTCCCCAACAGGAAAAGAAATCAATTAAGCAGGTTTGGAGGAAAAAGAATGTTTGCACCCATTGCAATCGAAGTGGCCACCAAAGAGCCACATGCTGGAAATTTCATCTAGAGCAGCGCCATAAAGCCAAAGAGCCCGTGCATACACCAGTCGAAAGAGCTAATCGACAAACAAGTTCGCCACAGGGAAATGATCCACTCGTTTTAATAAATGAGAAGTGGTTCTTCTAGATTGTTTTTTCTAGAGATGTTAAGCTTGTTATGGCCATGCTTGTAAGTCATTTGTCGCATTTTTATTATGAAAGTGATGATGTGTTTCCATCACTCGTTTAAGCGACCATGATATTGTTTTTGGCCTTGTTTTATGAGTCGTTTGTTAGATCTCTTTCATGTAAAAGTGATGATATGTTGCCATCACTTCGAGATACGACGTTTATGTTTTGGTCATGTTGTATGAGTCATCTGATGCATTTCTTTCATGTAAAAGTGATGAGGAGTTTTACCATCACTTTGAAATGCGATGATGAGGTATGGTCTTGTAATTTTGTTAAGGTATGATTTACATTTTGCTGTAAACTTGACCACCGAGTGCATGTTATAAACTCGTGGAAAGTATGGAAATATTCGGGTCCATTGTTGGTCACATTGAGAATGTAATGTTCGTTGCAGCTTTAGGCAGGTGTTGGCATTCTGATTCTGAAGTACGTGAGGTGAAGGAGTCTTAAAGGGATGTGCATTTTCAGACATTTGCATTTCCGCAGTTGCAGGTGTTGGCTTTGCATCTCGATTCCGAAGAACGTGAGGTGAAGGAGTCTTTAAGGGATGTGCCTTTTCAGAAATTTTCATTTCCGCAGTTGCAGGTGTTGGCTTTGCATCTTGATTCTGAAGTACATGAGGTGAAGGAGTCTTCAAGGGATGTGCCTTTTCAGACATTTGAATTTGCGTAGTTGCAGATGATGGCTTTACATCTTGATTCTGAAGTACGTGAGGTGAAAGAGTCTTCAAGGGATGTGCCTTTTTAGACATTTGCATTTCAGTAGTTGCAGGTGTTGGCTTTGCATCTCGATTCTGAAGTACGTGAGGTGAAGGAGTCTTCAAGGGATGTGACTTTTCAGACATCACATTGCAACAGTTGTACATGATGGCTTTGCATCTTGATTCCGAAGTACGTCTGGTGAAGGAGTCATGTGGGGATGTGCCTTTCAATGAAATTTGTAGATAGTTGATGATAGGTAAAGCTTGATGCTTTTGGAGGACCAAAAGCTCCTCAGTGGGGAGGATTGATCCAGGTGGATTAATCAGGTACAAGTACAAGTGGCCTGAGTAAAATGCTCAAAAATCAAAGTGTTTGGATTGTTATCAAACCAAGTTCATGTTGTAGATCTCGTCTTTCTGATTCCAACGGCGTAGACGGCACTCAATTCTGAGTCCGTATGAAGAAGTTATAAGCGGTCAAAGTTCTAGGTTGACTTGATGACTGGATAGCCTTAAGGAAGGCGCAAATTCAAATTTTTCCGGCCACCGGATTCCGGCAAGCTCAGGCCAAGTTCTGGGAAAATTTGTGGCCTGTTTAAATTTCCTCCTTCGTTCCAAAACCGAATTTTTAAAAAGGCGTAATTTGTTTATAAAAACAAAAATTATTTAAAAAAAGGGGTGGCAGGCCACCACCCCCGCCACCCGACTCGACTGCATGTCACAACATATCCAAAATATATGTTTATATTTATGGGCCGGCGGGCCATGACCCCCACTGGACCCTCCACCATATGTTATGTGTGTTATAACAAACACACCAACCACGTATTAAAATAAGTGGTGCCAACGAGAGTTAAGGGGGCGGGCCTGACCCCCATACTTGGTATTTAATGAAGATTACGGCAGGTTAAAAAAAAAAAAATTCAGGTTTTTATAAAGATATGTCGTGTTACGCTGGGAGGGGCGGGATTTGACACCCCGACCTCTCCTCAACGATTTCTAAACTTTACCATTATGCCAACGGTGGCACTTGTAAAACTCTGCCCACTTTTCATTACTTAAACCTTCAGTCTTCAGATGCGCCCAGGCCATGGAGGAGCAGGAGCACGCACACGCAGATCGAGATTTAATATTATTTTTTAACTGCAGGTCATGTGGAACCATGAGCCCAGAAAGAGGCAGGGGGAACCTTGATTGAGGCCAAATTTTAAGAGGGTGAAATTTTGATTTTGTTCAAATGGGACAAATTTTATGTCGTTTCAGCACTACTTAGCGCCAAGAGTCTGATGGTGTGCTCAGTTTCTGCATCTGAGTTTTCAAATTTTCAGCACTTTTGGAACTGGGTTATGGAGGTGTCAGATTTCTGCATGTGAGCAGTCGTTTTCACCTTTTTCGACGCCACAAGATTGATGGTGTTTTCAGATTCAGCCGCAAAGCAGTTCAGCCTTCAGCAAATGGCAGCATGAGGTATATGATGTAGATTCCATGAACTTATTCATTTATTTCTCTTTGAGATGCATTATGTCTTACAGATCCCTGTTGATACATGAGTTGTGGGGTCTTGCTTTGTGTTGTTATTGATGTACTTTCAGCTATGGATTTGTGTCATGTATGAGTCCCTTTTATGCCACATTGGCGGGATGCTCTTATTTGCTATGTTTATTGTTGAGATCCCTTGTTTTCCAGGATTGGCGGGATACTCTTATTTGCTACATGTTAGCTATGGTCATACTGATAGGAGTCTTTATTTATGTATGAGAGTTCTGCAGTGGAATAAGTCAAGCCACTCCTGCGTGAGGGCGATTTTTCCTTGTATGTCATAGGAAAGCACATCCATGTACATCTTCTTCATACAACACATAATGCAGCGGCCTACACCATCTTGACACCGAGGCCTGGAGATGTAGTCCCTCCTGGACGAACTCCGTCATCAAACGTCGTGTTCTTATGATTGTTGATCTTGTTCATTTATGTTCTTCTTATTTATAGCTACAATTTTTCATTTCAATTCTTTAATGTCTTAATTAAATGAAATTCTATTTATCAGCCGAAGTAAAAGGTCTTGGTTAAGGGTATCAATATTTTATCCTGGATCAGCGACTTTGATTATGGTTTCATTCATGTGTCTTTTTCTTTGATGCAATGAATTACATCCTCTCTGACTTATGTATGGTTACAAGATTTACATTTTATGTTGTGTATCATTGTGTTTCTTCACATGTGTGTAGGTGTTTGGATGTGTTAAGCGCAAGGATCATGATCTGCCAAAGCAAAGGACGAGAAGCGTCATACTTTCTCCAATGACCATTTCATAGGACCTGAGGTAGGCAATTCGTTATGTTTTTTTCATTTTTTAACTAGAGACCTGTGTGACTGCGTGACTGATTGTTTCTAGACCCGATCTGGGCTAGTAGGGGTTTCCCTTATCCGTAGAGGAGATTTACCTCTCCAACAAACTGGTGACTCCGCTGGGGAGTTAATTGGAGTTAGTATTGTCTCTTTCGGTTGCTTTTGGCTTTTGTTTGTTTTTTTTTCTCTTCTGGTTTGTCTCCTTTCGGTGTAAAACCTCTGTTCAGCCCTCACAAGACTTGATCTACTCTCTGTTTGCTCTTTTTCATTCCTTTCCTTAGTAAACACAATTGGTATGGTTTATAGCCTGACAGTCGCACCAACTCGTGCTTGTTGCTAGTTAGGCCCCCACACCAACCCTGTTTTGGTGTAAGATACAACCAAACAGTCGTGCCAATCCTGTTTGGTGTTAGGGTTTACTTGTTTTTGAGCCCTTTGAGTTTGATCTTTGGTTCTGGTGTTATTTTTTCGACTGTCTAAATGCCTCGAAGTCCTTGTTGACTGTGTTTGACCTCTACCATCAGTTGTTTTCCCTCTACCATCAGTTTTGCATACTAGCCCTAGGGCTTCTAGGTGCTATAGTGCGCTGAGCCTCCCGTGAGAATTTTTTATTTTCGCTTGTTCAGTCAACTTCATTTTCACTTCCTTGAATTCATTTAGTTGGTTTCCATTATATCATTGCATTATTTGAGTGATTGCTCTCTTTTTCATTCAAGTTTCTCTTTGTCTCATTTCAAGCCTAGATTACACAGTTTGTATGAGTAATTTTGAGATTCTTCTTTGATTTGAGGGATTTCTCCATCAGTTTGAGTTCTGATTGTGTGTTTTGCATTAAGTGAACTCGCTTGTTTCTACTCTTTCGCTGTCATTTCTCGAATTGGTCTCTTTATTAGTTTTTCATTTTGTTTGGTGCATTTTTCTCTATTACATTGAAAAATACAAAAACAAATCTCTTTGTTTTTTGATTAATTAGTGAAAATTGAAATCTTTTCTGCATTATTAGTGTTATATAACTCTAAGGGAAAAAAATTTAGTTTATTTAGCGTGCATTAGAGATAGTAATGGATGATTTCTGATCATTTTGTTATTGTTTCAAAAGCTCTCAACCTTCCCGTAGTTAGTTCTTCATCGAACAAAGTGATATATTGTGGCATGTAGTGAGCATTTAGAGGATTTTTGAGACATAACATTTGGTAGGGCCTAAAATTGAAACATAATTGAAGATCAACCCTAAAATTTATTCAATTTACCTTAAGGCAACATTGAAACATTAACGAAATATCTAGAGGTCTAGGCTAGTGACGTGTTCTAGCATCGTTAAACCTAGTAGCTACCGTTCGCCTTTTGGCTTTAGACAACACTAGTACGAACTTGTGCTCCCTGTACCTTCACGTATATAAAGGGAGACCCCACTAGGTTGCTATCCTTTATCCGTAGGAAGCTGAGTCTGCCGCCTTATACCCGTGATACACCAGACATAGCATTCGGGGAGATTACCTACACGTACGTCAAGTCCTTTGTTGATTTCTCTTTCATTTTTTAACCAAGGTGTATATGGTAGTTCACGGATATCTGGTACACCCATCTACCTAGATTACCAGAGCAATCATTTTGATCTTTTCTGACTCATTAAATTTTAAAAGATCATCAAGCGCTTGTCCTTTCACGCTTGTTTCCAAATTGAAAGACATAGAGTCATCTTTTACTTGTTTCTGGACTCTCAAAATGCGAAACAGTAAAATTTTCCAGTTTCAATGTGGTAAAATTAATCACCTACGATCACACGCCTTTTTAGAGATTGTTTTTTGGACGTTTGATTGTTTTCCTTGGTTTTTTCCCGTGTGTCTTTTTTTTTATCTCTTCCTCTTTTCATTACTTTCACAGTGGTGGAACCCTCAGTTTCGTCTACTAGTAGTCCTTACATAGACAATTCATCAGAGGTCTCTTAGTCCTCTGCTAAACCTCAACAGCCTATTATATCCAAGTTTCTCGACGGGGGACCGGTTATATCTGAGCTTCCCTTTGGTGGACCAGTTGAATTCAATTGACCCTTGTCCAATGCTTGTTTTGGATTTGGAGTAAGGGACTATTTCCCTCCTCTTACATTGGGATCACCTTTCTTGGTTGCCGTTATACCTCCTAATGCTCGCCGTATTTTAGAAGATCTAGTAGCAGGGTCAGATATGGACTCACCCAATCCTTCTCCTAGTGAGGAAATTCCTACATCTGGTGAAGATTACTAGCTTTTTCTAGAAAAAAACCCCGAGTCTTCTGTCATGTATTCACTTGGTCCTTCGCTTCCAGTGGGATATAGGTCCTTAAGTCAGGTCATGGCCGTTGTGGCCTCTATGGGAATATCGACTCCATCCATGAGGCCCATTATTCCTTCGTTAGGGATGTCGCCATCGAAACCTCTCACGTCATCTCCTCATGTCACATCAGTACCTATTAGGCCTACTGTCTGCGTAGCTGCGTCTACGCCCACTGTCACTACTTATTCCACCAGGACCTCGTCACTTCCTAAAGAAATTTACATAGCATTTGTTGTTCCGGATAATATCTCTCCTGAGGATTATCAGTTGTCGTTACAGTCGTCAAACTCTGAGGTTGGTTATTCCTCCCAAGATCCCAACCTTCCTTACTTCTCCCATTATGGACCGAATGGTACCCCCATCTATGTTTTTCCATATCAGTATTATGAGTAGGGTAACCCTCTATGTTTTCCCGCTCTAGAGGCTTATCAGTATGTTCATGGTTTTCTATCTACCCAGGTTGGGAAACCTTCAAGTGGGCTGAGGCGATGCCTACATTAGATTTCGATGGTAAGACAACTGCTCAATTCATTTTCAACCATGTAATTATGCATTTCGGTGTTCCTCAATCCATTGTCACCGATCATGGCACTCATTTTTGGGACTACATGATGGTAGAGCTGACATCAAAGTTGGGATTGCATCATGAGAGCTCGATGCCATACTATCCTCAGGCGAATGGCTAGGTTGAGGCCATGAACAATGTACTTGTCACGATGTTTCAACGAACAATTGGTATTCACAAATCCAACTGGCATCTACAATTTTTCTCAGCTCTTTGGGCCTATCGAATGTCAGTAAAGAGCACGACCAGATTCACACCTTTTAAGTTGGTGTATGGTTTGGAAGCAACTCTTCTGGTTGAATGTGAGATCCCTTCGCCGAAGTTGGCTGTGGAATTACTACTCGACACTTCCCTTGAGAAATAACTTCTCCTGTATTTGGAACGACTGGACGAAACTCGCCGCTTAGCTGCTTTGGTTATCGAGGCACAAAAAAAGCGGGTTAAAGCTCATTTTGATCAAACGGTTTCTCCACGTTCTTTCATCGAAGGGGACCTCGTCCTCTTATATGATCAAGCACATGATAAACTTGGAGCAAGAAAATTCCAGCCCATGTGGCATGGGCCCTATATCGTCAAATGAGTATTCAAAAATGGGGCCTATGAGCTAATCGAGTATGAAGGTATTCCTTTGGTGTAGCCTAGAAATGGGTTGTACCTGAAGAAGTACTACGCTTGAATTATTCTTGTGTGATGTGTGTACATAATTGAGTGATTTAATTTTTGTGCATGTGTGGTGTGGTGTGCTTTGTAAGCATATTTCTGCTGATTGGGTCTTCCTGATTATGCAGATGTCTATTACTCCTTTTGTCGGTTTCTTGGATGGTGCCTCCTGCGGTACCAGGAATCTGTCCTCGGTAGCTTGGGTAATCTACAATCCTGCTGGTGAGTTAGTCAATTTGCAAGGTGTTTGTCTAGGGCCTGCTACAAATAATGTCGCGGAATATAGTGCCATTTTTGAATTGTTGAACAAGGCTGTTAACCTCGGTATTCGTGCATTACTTGTATATCTAGACTCATAGCTTGTAGTGTTACAACTCAATGGTCATTATTCAGTCAGGAACCCATCCATTTTACGATTGTATCTATGTGTTCGTTTACTAGAAAGAAATTTTGATTACATTACATATCAACATATACCTAGGCACATGAATGCGTTAACATATGCAATAGCTAACATGGTTTTAGATAGAAATTTACACAACTTGTAAAAAACATCATCATATGTGAAAAAGATCCATCCAAAAATAGATATATATATATATATATATATATATATATGTCGAAATGTTTGCAGTTTGTGTGCATCACATAAAATCCAAAAAATATACATGTCTGTTTTAATAATATCTGCAGACAATATGTCTCTCAAAAATATGCATATAAAAGCCTAGATGACTAATCAGCATGGTGCTCATGGCAGCATGTCATTCCCCATACCAATCGCCTCAATAAACAATGAAGGCAACTAGGCACCCCCACGATGTGCCTCTGATAAGCCAAAGGGACGTCTCCTAGGCGAGCGTAATCTGGGATCCCACAGGCGATTCCCTCCAAGTTTCGAATTAGCTCACTCCCCTCACCACCCTCGCCTTGAGGGTCATAGGCAAGAGGGGTCCTCCGTGCGATCGGCGACATCCCGGTGGGCCTCTTTGGGCCAAAATATGCATACACATAGGATTATTTGTTAGGACATACATGTATACCCAAAAACAAAACAAAAAAATCATAAAATACATAAAATAAAAAAGAGTCTTACCGAGCTTCTCATCCCAGTATTCTCCCTCCAGGAGTGGAAGGTCCGGGTCTCCCATGAAGTCAATACCGGCATAGGTTCAATACTCTATGAAGATCAACTGTTTCTGAAACCATACGAAGAACTCGGGCCTCCATGACATTTTCTAGCCCCCTTCTGCTCTGGGCATCAGTGCTACCCATCGAGCCATCTGTGTCTCTCTCAACGGTGGATCTGCGACTACTACCCCCTGGCCCTGGAATATTGGTAGTCATTCAAGGATGAACGATACCAAGATAGATCCATACCCAAACTACCTCAGTTTAGTCTTCTTACATTTTTTCAACTGTCGTTTGATATTCATGGTTACGGCAGTAGCCCAATCAAATAGTGTTAGGCTTATGCATTCCAATGCTAGGAGGAGGTTTGTTTTAGTAGCCTCATGCGACGCCTGTGACCCCGCGGCCCGCGTAATGGTATGGAGCACCACTCTGAGTGCTAGATCGGGAACAGTGTGGATGTCAACCTTCCCGCTACCTGATCCTGTGTGCACCCCTGGGCACACTCTTTCCATTAGCATTGACATATTTTCACCAGATGGCCTAGTACCTGTCAAGATTGGGACTGGACCTCTGTGAGACAATACAGTTATGAAGTAAACATCAGATACTTCGAGCTCAAACACTTGGTCTCGAAGCCTAAACTTCTCTTCGTTCTCATCCCAGATACTGATTAAGTATTACAACAATTCATGTTGTGCCCTGAGACATGGTATCAAGAAGAAATTTTTTAAGCTGCAATCTCAGAGAGCATTCATGCATTGCTCATTCCCCATTGCCATTTCATCTTCTTCACTATGCTCCCTTTATTTCCATTCAATCACCATTGTGGCTTTGTACCTGCACCAAAATGGTCACAAACACTTCATTAGATCCCTTGAGCATTCAAAAATCCAGTTGATTGGTTCATTTTTTTGTAAAAATTGAGCGGAAATTTAGGTTGTGCGGTTGGCGTGACTGTTTTGCTGACAGTCACGCCATCTTGCGTGACCCATTTGCAAAAAGAACCCGATTGGTGCAAGTCCATGCCCGATACCTGCACTAATTGGGTGAGCCCTAAATTTTCAAATACCCCTTTGGTATCCTAAATCACAATGGAATACTATAAAAAATGGATTAAAACATAGCTAAGGGAAGCGCCTCTTACCTGGAAAAGATGGGATCTTAAATGATGCACTAGATCGTCCACAATCGTCACCACAAGCTCGCAAGGAAAAGACTCACTGTAGCTCTCCACAAGAGGTAAAAAGTAAAATTAAATATGTTTTTACTATTTTTGTCATATTTATTGCTTTTCAAAATCAAATTAGGCTTTGAAGCTTATTTTTCCAAAATTTTATTATATTTTGTCGAAAAATGGGTTTTACGCTTGCTTTCTTGTGTAGCAACAGGTTTTCACGCCGCTAGGACAACAATACGAGTTGTATTTTATACTTTTTCGGACTCAGTAAAAACACGAAAAAGTCACTACTGGAGTCATATTTTAGCTCTTTTCTGACTCTATAAACATGAAAATATTGCCGAGTCACTTGTCGTTTTGATCTCGTTAAATTGGCTGTGAAACGGCATCTACCTAGTATACATTTACCTCTTTTTCAGGCTACGATAGATTATTTACGAAAAAGGAATACCCTAGTCTATCATGACTAGGAGGTTTTCTCAAACACAGTTTTCTACCTTTTCGAATATGAGGAACTATTTACGAAAAGGGACTGTTGGAGTTTACTTTTCCATTGTCTTTTCAAACTCTCTAAACATGAAAAGAAACCGAGTTATTCCTTTGTCAGACTCGTTAAAACCTGATGACATCGGATTCCGTCATAATGACATTACTCGATTTCCTCCTTTCTAGGGCTCGTTAAATGTACTAGGTTGTATTTGTCTGAAGGACAAACTTAAATCGCAAGAATATGTTATCCCCTTCAAGCTTGTTTTAAAAAATAATTGGGGTACTCGCCAGAAATGGTGGGGAAAAATGGAACCAGTCTCATCGTTGTGTTGGCAGTATGTCGCTCTTGAACATGGCACTTGTCTGCATTCATGTCAGGTTGGGGACATCTCATATCGCTATTTTCTTGCCTCCATGGGTTTTGGTAATCCTTTTTGACCGCTCATCTACTCTTTTCCTCGTCATCATTACCTCAGAACCCTTGATGTCAAATACTGCCAAATCCACTATCGTGCCATTGATATGTTCAAGAGAATTTGACCTCTACAGTTTTCAACCCTCCTCTGATTCTCATCTGATCCTGATTTACCAAAATTATGTTCCTCTGTCTTGCATCGATGATGTGGGAAACACTATGGCCCACCTTCAATCAAGGTCGCTTCCTGTCGACTTCAGCTCATTATCCAGGAAGCTGATCTAGAGACTCCCTTCCGGTACCTTGCATCCTGCATGCCTCAATGGCAGGTTATTCGAATTTGACACAAGGTTTTCATCATTGGCCTTTGATCGAATGATTCTATGGGTGTTCGACACCAACTCACTGTTCACATTCCATGGATTGTACCTCTAGTACCTTGAGGACCATCATCATTATTGGTGGTTCCTCTCGCCTCTGTTAATGACTTTCATCATTGGCTGGTAATCAGACGATGTTCTTGCATGTTCGAATTCAGGTCACTTATTCACATGCTAGGACTTGTACTCGGTTCGGATCGAGATGGAGCGCAAGACCATAGATTTTGTCTGATGGAATCTAGGCTGTGGATATTTGTGGATTATCGTGATTAGTTACATGACTCATTAATTGGATGGCTACAACCATACTTGAGTCTGCTTGTTGATCATTTCTGGATGGCTGCGTCCATACCTTGGATCCTGATTATTGTATACTCTATTATGGATGGCTATGCACATACCACATATCATGTATTTGAGATATCAGTTGTATTTGTCTACGTAGGTTTTCCGATGGTAGTGTTTTTAGTTGGGCACGTTCTCATAAAGCATTTCACCCCTCTCTCTCTCTTGGGCCTCATGATTTACAGGGCATATGTTACACAGTAATTTTTCACCGTCCCTGCAATTCCCTATCCCACACATTGGAGGGCCTTTTTCCATGAACTATGACCAGTGAAATAACCTGAAACCACTTTCATGGCATCCCCCTTGACAAGGAAAATCATTCCTCTGAAGAAATTTTCCCTTAGAAAACCCTAAAAAATGATTTTTTGACCTTGGCGCGACTAGCCAGTTCAGCCCTCGTGCCAATGGGGAAAATCCACCATAGAGGGCATGCCAACTGGTGCTCTGTCCCAGTGTCCCACTCGCACCAAGCTTAATAAGAAATTTAAAAAAAAAAAAAATGGCAGAAGTTTGATTCCAACAAACTCCTGAACGAGTCTCTAAAATAAGTTGGGAGGTTTGGCTCTGGATCTCCATGTATGGGAGGTGGTTTTCCACCTATCATGGAAGCTTCCTTAAGGATAGGGCCAGTCCCATAATTGTAGGGATCCCAACTCCCCTTCCACCATCCATATAAGCTTGACTTTTTCCCTTAGCAGGATAGAAGCAAGAGCTAAACTTGTAGCAAGGAGACTATCGCCAGACAGCCTTTGAGAGCCAAGCCGAAGAGAGAGAGCTTTGTCCCATTCCTGACAAGCTTCGTTGAGACGTGCTCTGCTTGTCGGCCCCCGCCGAAGGAAGATTCGACGTCGAGCTTTGGGTTGTATCTTTCCTTTTTTATTTTAATGATAAGCGACTTTGATTATGGTTTCATTCATGTGTCTTTTTCTCTCGATGCAATGAATTACATCCTCTACGGCTGATGTATGGTTACAAGATTTAGATTTTGTGTCTGTGTATTTTTGTGTTTCTTCACATGTGTGTAGGTGTTTGGACGTGTTAAGTGGAAGGTTCGTGATACTGCCAAAGCGAAGGACGCGGGGAAGCGTCATCCTTTCTCAAATGACCATTGTGTAGGACTCGAGGTAAGCAATTCGTTATGTTTTTGTCATTTTGTAACTAGAGACCTGCATCACTGTGTGACTGATTGTTGCTAGACCCAATCTAGGCTAGTAGTTATCACCTCTATCCGTAGAGGGGATTTACCTCTCCAACACTAATGATGGAGGTCCTAGTGAAAATATGTTGAGATTCAGCAAGAAGATCCTAGTGAAAATTAAGCACCTACACTAGGATGAAGCCTTAGGCCATTTTTATGTGTATGTCTATTTATAGATGTATGTGCATAATTCATTTAGAATTCATGTCTATTTATAGATGGATTTATATTATTATTATCCCTTAATATGAGTTGGACAATAAGCTATAATCTATTCTCAATGAGCTCTTGGAAATAGTTAACTGAAGTGGAAAATTAGTTAGCTAAATGAATTTTGAGTTAAGTGGTTGGTTGGTGGGACATGCAGGTTGAATTAGTTGTAACTAAGTGATTTTAAGTTGTAACAGAGTTGGAAGTGCAGTTGTGAAAGTTTTAAAGTAGTTTAACTCAGTTAAGTGAGTTAAACTTAGTTGTGCTAGTTGTAACTGAAGATACACTAGTGAGAGATCAAGCGAATTAATTATTAATTAATTCACAATCAGTGGTCTCACATGCAGCTAAATATTTACTATTATTAACTACATGCATATCAGATCCAGTGGAGACCCATTTGAGTTCAAGGTGAAGGGGAAGTAAACTATCATTTGTGACATTATCCGGTTGCACACATGCAACCATACACACATTGGATTTTACCACTAGGATTGCACAGTCAAGGTAGGAAATATTTCATTCATTCAGGGATTGATATCAGCAGGGATTGCATTCTGGAGGTAGGTTGTCTGGAGACAAAAAAATTGGCCAAGGGACTTGCTAATTTTTGTATGACAGTCTGATACAATTGGCTCATGTATTGATGGATCTTGGATTGGAGCTTTGTATGTAATTGTTTCATGATCCATGATACAATATAAAATAGAATATAGTGGGGGTTTTTAGCTATAATCTTTCCCCATGAAACTATTTTTGTTGTGTGCGATTGATCTTTCTTCATGATATTGTAATTGGCGATTGTGTTTTTAATTCCAAAAATATTTGTAGAAGTGATTCTGTATTTAACAGTAGCACATTTTTAGATAAGGATAATTCAGGACATACATGTATTTTTTATAATTTCTACATTGTATCGGAGCACAGGAAATTGTATAAGTGAAGTAGGAGTTGAGTTTGTTGGCGGAAAGAATTCGTATTTGCAGAAAGACTTTCTTGGTGCTAGAATTGATTCAAGATCAAAATGGATTTCAATGGCTTGAGGTTAGAGTATGCACTTGAGGGCAGCTCGAACTAAATTTCTTGGAAGGACGGGATGGAGGAAGTACTCAAAGACAATGGCTTGAAGGAATTCCTTGACAATGATGTTCCTAAGCCTGCTTCGTCATATGCTTCCAATCTTGATGCATGGAAAAATAAAGTGGCAAAGGTGAGCAGGATCCTCTTGGAGTGAGTACGAGACCACATTTTCTGAATATTCCATGGGAAAGCCACACCATATGCTATGTTAAAGGCTTTGACAGATCTGTTCCAAAGAAGCAGTGACCATAGGAAATTGGCACTCAAAGATAAACTCAGAAAGATCAAGGTGGAAAAGGGTGACACAATTCCAAAGTATCTCACAAAGTTTTTGCAATGTCAAGATGAACTGGGGAGTGTGGGAATAAATATTGCTAATTATTATTTGGTGATCTTGGTTCTCTTGGGACTTCCTAAGAGTTGGCACAATTATGAAGACTTTGTCAAAGGATAGGAAAAAATGTTGGAATGGGAACGACTATGGTCATATTTGGTGCAAGAGGAGTTCAAGAAGAACACCAGAGATGACTCTTCATCAACTCATGATGATGAAGAGGATTGTGCTTTGGTTTCCAAGGCGAAGAAGGGGAAGGGGAAGAAATTCCATTCTAAATTTTAGTGTAAAGGAAAGAAGTTGGATATGTCCAAGGTGAAGTGTTTTCACTGTCACGAACATGGGCATCTTACTACTAACTATCCACAAAAGAAGAAGAACAAGAAGGTTGTTGGAGCTACAACTGATGAGGCCCTTGCCTCAAAATTTGAGCTTCAATTCTCCTTGATTGCATGTATGGTGTCAATTTCATTAGGATTGGTGTGGTATTTGGATAGTGGCACCTCCTTTCACATGACGAGAGATAAGGAAATTTTTAGTGACATAGAGTAGAAAGATCTCCATATGCATATAGAGATGGGGGACGACAGATGGTATAGTGCTACTAGGATTGGTGCCATTACCTTTTATATGGATTCGGGTAAACCATTTCAATTAAAATATTTTATGCATGTTCCAGGTCTGAAGAAAAATTTGGTCTCAGTCGCAATATTGGAGGACAGAGGCTATGACGTTGTTTTTAGTGATGGAAAATCTTTCCTGTGACATAAAACAATGAGTCAAGCCAAGAGGATAGGGATTTGAGTTAATAATATCTACAAGATGGAGGTATATGGTTGCACTGCCATGATGGGCAAGAAAAAAAAGGTGGTGAGCTAGGATGAGGGTGAATTATGGCACAGGAGATTTTTCATCTTCATCATGGAGCCTTGAAAGTCATGCAACAAATATATGCTGGACTTCCAATGGGAACACTTGCTCAGTTAGATCAATCTAAGGGTTGCACTATGGAGAAGTATGTAAATTCCATCTTTCATGAGAAGGAGAACCATGCTTTGGGGATCCTTGAGAGAGTTCACATAGACGTATGTGGACCATTCTCGGTTGCTTCAACAACAAAACATAAGTACTATGTAATATTTATTGATGAATTTTCTCATAAATGTTGGATCTTCTTCATGCAAAAGAAAGATCAAACATTCTCAAAGTTCTGTGAGTTTAAGGAATTGGTGGAGAATTAGTCAGGGAAGCAAGTGAAGGCTCTTAGGAGCAGTAATGGTGGAGAATACATCTCTAACAAATTCAATAACTTCTGTAGCAAAGAATGAATTTGAAGAGAACTCATAGCGCCTCATAACCCATAGCAAAATGGGGTCGCGGAGAGGAAGAATAGAATGATCGTGGGTGCAACACGATCGATGTTGCAAGATCAGGGCCTACCAATGCAATTGTGGGCGAAAGCATGCAACATATGTTTTATGTGATAAATCATTGTCCCAATAGAGTACTTGGCATGAGTACACCTAAAGAAGCTCTCACTGGTAAGAAACCAAATATTTCACACTTCAAGATTTTTGGCTCATCTGTTTATGTGCATATGACCAAGGACACCAGGAAGAAGTTGGAGTTGACTACTGAAGTTGGGATTTTTTTGGGGTACACAGAAATACCCCATAATTATCATGTGTATTTTCCAAACATCATAATGGTTGTTGTGCAACGAGATATAAAATTCAATGAGGGGAAAGCCGTGAATTTGTCGCTTGAGAGGAAGTTGGACTTGGATGCAAAGGAGGAACTACTAGTTCACAAAGATGAGTCTTTATATGTGGATCAACCACAGGAGGGGGTTCATGGAGTGGATGAAGCCAACCATGTAGATCCATCCATCAGAAATGGAAGAAGGAATACCACGGAAGCTGATAGGCTAAGACTTGATGCTGCACAGAATGTAGGAGCCCCTACTTCACAGCACAGACAAAGAAAGTCTCTTGACTGATTTACTGGATACATGGCTCTCATGAGAAAATGTATTGTGACTGAAACATATCCCTTTCAGGAAACAATGCAGAAGCCCGCATGGGTAGATGCAATGGTGGAGGAGTATGACTCTATTTTCAAAAACAGTTCTTGGGAAGTTTTTCCAAGGTCATTTGATAAATCAGTGGTAAGTTTGAGATAGATCTACAAGGTAAAGCAAACTACTATATATATTATGAAGAGACCTTTGCATCTGTCTTAAGGTATTCTTCCATAAGATCCATCCTTTCTCTCTCAATGTAGATGGGCTGGTGCATTCATTATATGGATGTGAAAAAATTATTTCTCAATGGGATCATTGCGGAAGAGGTGTACATTAAGAATCCTGAAGGTTTTGTTGGAAATATTGAGAGGGGGGGGGGGGGGGGTGAATCAGTATTCCTTTCAATTAGAGCATTAGTTAATATTCAATTATTATCAGTGTTTTTACAATGATAACAGCAAACAAGAGGAACAAAAATGTACACAGTTTTTAAGTTGTAAACCCACTCCGGGACAAAACCACCTAATGTTGTTCTAATAATTCTTTAATATTCAACTCCAATTGAAAATAAAGCTCCAACTTCCTAGAATCTAGAAAAGCATTCTTCTCCAGCTCCCACTGGATGGGCACTCCAACGTCCAAGATTATTCAGTAATCAATTGAACGGATGCCCCAACACCCAATGAGCTACAACTCACCCTAGTACCACCCTACTACCCTATAGAAGAATAAAAGAAGAATGGACTCCCGTACCAGGGAAAATGGTCCACTTTACAATGATAAAGAATGATGTAGAAGAAGATATACTAGACCATAACCCAAAATTTGACACAACCACCTAAATATGATCCTAGACCTCCCAACACTGCCTCTTCAACCCTTGGTAGATAGATACTAGTACAATTTGTACAATAATGTATTTACAATGACTAAGTACAATGATACCTTTACAATGATTGTATGCAGTGCTATCCACTTGAAGACTTCATATGATGAACATATTGTAGCTATTATGCACCTTGGTTGCTGTTCTTTTCATGCTACCCTCTACTGCACTTTTCTTTTCTTTTCTTCCATAGAAAGTCTGGTCCTTTGCAATTCTTGACAGCACGTGATCTAGCTTTTTCTTGCCTTGTAGGAGCTCGATATTGAATCTGGTGTATCTCTCTTATTTTAGATCCTCAATATTTGATTTTTAGTTCTATAGTATTCCTCTGAGTTGTATTTCCAATGCCACAAGTCTGACCCAATTTTGATTTTTCAAGGAAGATTAATACCCATCTCTCACAATGCCCTGATTATGGACTGTTTCAAAAGAGCGCAATTGTACGACATTCCACGTGTCACTGTTTCTTCATTTGGCTCTGAAATTGATAGAGTGAAAACTAAATACTGTGTGATATCTGCCACTTTTTACATAATTCCAATTCGATACTCAGAGAGAGAGATTTATGACGATTTTACCAAAGGTCACTTCTTTGAGATGAATTTCAAGACCCTGGAAAAACCCTAACTTCCACAGATCATATCTCCAAAAATATTGTGCACCCTGATCTAAAATTTTTACAGAAGCTTCCTCAGGATTTCAGCTTCACCTCGTAACAATTTCAACTTTTGACCCTTTGTATAAAAAAAATTAGAGCGAAAATTCCACGATGACCTATTTCAGATGGCGAAATCCCTTGCATAAGGAGGAAATGAAGATCACAATTTATATAAATGCTTAAGTTGAGAGGGGCTTCAACAAGTGAACATGGCAGGGATTTTAGGAGCTTAAAAAAGTATTAATTATGACTTTTCAATGACCCATGCCCCAACCCATGGGGTTTTAGCCCACTAACTGGGGGTACAAACTTCAAACATGAATATCTCTCAAACCATGAAGAATTACATGGTGTGCCATATATCAACGGAAACATATTGACAAGTAGAAACCATCAAAAGAATTATTGACCTAGAATATATTAATTTGGTAGGTCCAAATTCCCATGCAATATTGTGTTAGCCCCTGGTGCTGCTTGGGTTGACATTAATGAGAACTACTGATCAACACATTTCAATATCTTCAATAGCAATTTGCATGTGTGCCAACTCAAAAGAGCATTGTATGGGCTGAAGCAAGCACCTTGTGCTTGGTACACTCGGATAGATAACTATTTCATTAGATTGGGCTTCACCAAAAGTGAACAAGATGCAAACCTATACCAAATTGTGGTGGAGGGTAAGATTTTAATCATTTTTCTTTACGTTGAAGATTTAATATTGACTGGTGATGAGCAGCTGATACACTCATGCAAGGAGGATCTTGCAAGGGAATTCGAAATGAAGGATATGGGCCTCCTTCATTATTTCCTTGGATTTGAAACATGGCAGCGAGATGTTGAATTTTTTGTGTATCAAGGAAAGTATGAAAGGGAGATACTAGGTAAGTTTCACATGAAGGGCTGCAAACCCATGGATAATCCTCTTCTAGGAAAATGGAGGAAATATGATGCTACTTCTGGAGAGGTAGTGGATTCTACTGTCTATCAACAGTTATTGGGTTCGCTAATGTATCTAGTGAACATGAGATCAGATATTTTCTATGCGGTTAACCAGCTGAGCTAAGCTATGTTTAAGCCTACCAATCTCTTTTGGAAGGTGGGGAAGCATGTCCTAAGATACCTGAGGGTAACATCAGAGTATGGTTTATGGTACAGAAAAACAGATGGAGTGAAGTTTCATGGCTTCACGGATGTAGATTGGGTGGGCAGTGCATCATATAGAAAGAGCACATCAGGGTGGATCTTTAGTATCGAGTCTATAGTTGTTTATTGGTACAACAAGAAGAAGATATCCATGGCACTCAGTTCAGCAGAAGAGGAATACATGGCAGCGAGTCAAGCTACATGTGAGGCTATCTTAATGAGAAATATCTTGGTTGGTTTGTTTCATTCTCATATGGATCCGACAGTGATTAATTCTAATAATTAGAGTTGCATTAAACTCTCGATTAATCTTATGTTTCATGATATATCTAAGAATACAGATATATGGTACCATCATCTTAGATATATTTTGCAGAGGAGAATCATGTTGCTTCAGTACATTCCCACAGATGATCAGGATGCAGATATTATAATTAAGGCTCTCACCAAGAGCAAATTCAAATACCATAGAGATAGGATTGGGGTGAAGGATAATCCCTTTCTTGTTGAGAGGGAGTGTTGAGATTCAACAAGAAGATCCTAGTGAAAATTAAGCACCTACACTAGGATGGAGCCCCGGGCTATTTTTAGGTGTATTTCTATTTATAGATGTATGTGCATAATCTATTTATAGAATACATGTCTATTTATAGATGCATGTCTACTATTATTATCCCTTAATATTAGTTGGACAATAAACTATAATCTATTCTCAACGAGCACTTGGAAATAGTTAAATGAAGTGGCAAATCAGTTAGCTAAAGGAATTTCAAGTTAACTGGTTGGTCGGTGGGACATGCAGGTTAAATTAGTTGTAACTGATTGATTTGAAGTTGTAACAAAGTTGGAGGTGCAGTTGTGAAAGTTGTAAAGTAGTTTAACTCAGTTAAGTGAGTTAAAATCAATTGTGCTAGTTGTAACTGAATATACACTAGTGAGAGATCAAGTGAATTAATTATTAATTAATTCACAATCAGATGCCTCACATGCAACTGAAGATTTACTATTATTAACTGTATGCATGTCAGATCCAGTGGAGACCCAGTTGAGTTCTAGGTGAAAGGGAAGTAAACTATCATTTGTGACATTATCTGGTTTCACACATGCAACCAAACACACATTGGATGTGCCCATGAGAGTTTCACAGTCAAGGCAAGAAAGATTGCATTCATTCAGGGATTTCTATCAACAGGGATTATGCAGTGGAGGCAGGTTTCCTAGAGACAGTAAATTGGCTAAGGAACTTGCAAATTTTTGTATGACAGTGTGAGACAATTAGCTCATATACTGAGGGCTCTTGGATTGGAGATTTGTATGTAATTGTTTCATGATCCATGATATAATATACAATAGAAGATAGTGGGGTTTTTCAGTTATAAGCTTTCCCCAAGAAATTATCTGTGTTGTGTGTGCTTAATTTTTCTTCATGATATTGTAATTGGCGATTGTAATTTTAATTCCACAAAAAATTGTAGAAGCGATTTTGTATTTAATAGTAGCACATTGTTAGATCAATAGAAACCAAGACATACATGTATTTTGTATAATTTCTACAAAATATATGTGACGGTACATGGGAGTCTAATCCATAGTAGTTTTGTATAATGCATAACTATTTGATGAGAGCACGCTAAATATACTTATCATACATCAATATACTTCCATACGTGGGACAAGATATCACCCCTAGATTCTAACACAAACTGGTAGTGAAAGCTCCTAATTTTTACGATGTTGGAACACGTCTTTGGCCTAAACCATTAAATGTTCTCGTTATTTACAAATTCTTTTCAAGGTATATTGAGTGAATTTTAATGTTGATCTTGAGTTAAGTTTTAGTTTTTTATCAAAATCAATGTCACCTGAATCCTATGGTGCAAACTAAATGCAGAAAGAAAAACTTTCCATTTAAATGAATCCTAAACTATTTAGGGAAGAGATAAAAAGAAAAATTGTAATCAATGCAACAACAATAAGGCCTCCCAAACTAGCTCAAAGCAACGAAATTCAATTCTTTTCAATCGAATTCACTTTTTCCCCAAACAAATTCAACTTAGTGAAAAATGAAAAATACTTCTCTTTTCCATTAAGATACACAATTTTTTTTTTAAATTTGAAATGAAATGAAGAGAAAAACAAATTAATGAAAGAAGAAATGAAAAAATAAATTTTTCACTTTTCTTTCAATCGAATGGAAATAAAAATCACTTTGAAAACACATGAATGTAATGCTTTTCACTCTTTTTCAAACTGATGAAGACAAGCCAAATCAAAACTAAAATGAAAATCACTTTGATTTCCTTTTGAATTTGGAGAAAGGACACATTCTTCTAGACTTGTGAATTAAACAATTTGTGATCCTATGTTTGACACTAAATCGAAGGTAAGATCAGAGATTTAGTGATGACCAATGCATACGACAAATCACTTCAAATCAAGTCAGGAACAATGCGCCAAAAAGTGTTTGAAATGGTGAAAATATCCCAACTTACAAACAAATCAAAGAGATGAAAATACTCGCTCAAAGAAAACAAGTAAGCCAAACACACAACAAGGAGGTCACTGAGATTATACAGACATCCTTCCGGGACCAAGACACACTGGAAAATCAAGGGGGAATCCTAACTTTTCATAGTTTTGATATCAACACTACTGTGATAAGCAGAAGAGTGCTGAAAGGAAAATTTGCGTGGATGTACTTTGTATAACAGCGTTGCTAATGCTACTATGCAAATAGAAAGCACGTTGGTCATTAAAAAAAAGGAAAACAAAAAAGAGTTTCACACAAACACCAGGCCTGACATAGTGAAGTGACTATAAAACCTTACTTAAGCTAACAGAGGCCTAATAAATCTCAGATTTCAATAATCGGTCAAATTGGTCGAAGATCAATTCGAGGAAGGAAGGCTAAGAGGCTAAGCTCCCCAGCAGAGTCACCAATTCTGTTATCAAGATAAATCCCCTCTGCAGACAGAGGCGATATCTCTAGCCCTAGAGTGGGTCTAGCAACCCGAGATACTTTCTATTGCGAATCTCTCTTAACTAAAATTCATAATGCGACAAGAAAAGAGATAGAAGTACATTTTTCCCATATCTATGTTTGAATCCATTGATGGTGATGTTGATCCACAATCCTTTTAGGCTCTCTCCCTACTATTGATGGCACACGCATACCTATAGATGATCAAGAGGTAACAAAAACCGTAATCCAATACATAATAATTGAAAAAATTAGCTATCTAGCAGATTAAGGAGTTCCAGAATATTTCCATAAACAATTAGAAAAATATAGAAAGCAAACATAAGAAGTTTTATTGATAAACATAAAAGGAAGAGCTTACAACTTAGGCCTTGATGTCTAAGGCCTCCTTTGGTGAAAATTTGAGTCCTTCATCGAAGCTCTAAATAATTCCTTCTCCCAAACACTTAGGCATTATCACAATGCAAGGATACAAAGGGAATGAGAGTTCAGACTAGCCTGACAATGACCAACCAAGATAACATTATTAGAATGAGATATATGAATTTATAGGAAGGGAGAAGAGTTTGGGAGCCCATGAAAGGAAGAAGGCACACTTTATAAGGGATAAAACTCCATGGATGTGATCAAAGCTCTAAAATCATAGAGCTCGACCCTATCACCACTGTTTAACAGCCAACCAAACACCTTGGAACTTCTAGAGGTCGAAGGTTCCCCATCATTTGAGGAAACACTGCTAGAAATCCATCAGTGTGATTTTCCAAGAAATAAGGGCACTGGTAGCACTAAGCAAGAACTGTGAATCTAACATTAGTGTGAGCATGAAACCAGGAAAATCACTGACCCAGGAATCTTGGAATTTGACCAATTTTCTTCAGTAATATTCTAAGGCAGTTTTATTTCAATCTTTTGGGGATGTCTTAAAATATTTCTTCATGGTGGAAAAATTGCATAGGATCTGTCACAGGGAATTTTAGGATCAGGGACGAGAAAATGAGCATGGTGAAAAATTACTATGTAACATGTATCAATGATAGCCAATTGAATTTATATAGGGATGAATCCACCCTTGGGGTTTGCATTGACTATATTGTCAGATAAGAGTATTAATTCTCCACGCAGTTGAAAGAGAAAATGGGAATATAAATGACTTTGCGAAAGTAAGGCTTCGTCGATGTAGAAGTACTATTCAGGATACAAAGACATGGAAAATTTGGAGAGAATTGTGTCGAAGAACATAGGACTGCTTCGCAAAGGTGGGTCTGACGAAGCTCACCCAGAATATGACCGTTGGTGCCAGAACAATTATTTTTACAAGGAATTGGTCATTACAAGGAATGGGGGGTGTATTTAATGGGCATATATGTGTATATTTTCCACTAAATCGAAATTTATGAGGTGTATTTGAAGGAGATCATGTAGTTTTAACTTAAATTTTGCTATAAATCAGGCATATCACTCCACATTTGAACACTTTGTACTTTGAACTTTAGAATTGAGATTTTTTTCCTGAGAGCTCTCTGAGTAAGTTGCTACATGTCTGATTATAGTTTTGAAGTATTTCAAGAAAAATTGATAAAATCAGGGCTCAGGCACACAAACTAGCTAGGTCTAAGATGCACCATGATGGCTACGCCACATGAAACTGTCAAAGGGCTGAGATAGCCTAGGAAAAAAACTGGAGAAGTGCCTTCTAAAAATCTGAAGAATCCCATAATTTTAACATCATCCATGAATAAAATTCCAAATGAATAGTGGTCTAATATGATGCAAGATAGGAAAAAGCAGGCCATCGAGGTAGAGGATTTGGAAGAGGAAGCAATCTCGCCCGAAGGAATAGAATACATTGATGCCAAAGTAGAAGAACCTATCTCTAGGTTTCCCCCATATATTCTACCATGGAAAATGATGGCTATGAAGTCTATGAAGGATCTAGATGCAGTAAATTACAATATTTTTACACCTTTGTTGCCTAAATAAGTACCAGTCATGGGAGAGTTTTTGGGAAAAGTACCATACCTATGCATGGAGGATTGGGATTTCAATGACCACAACCTCAAGAATTTATAGGTTTGGACGAGCGCAGTGAAAGCGAGAGTGAGTCAAGTGAGCGGGGTACCAATAGGTGCAAGTATAACAGAGCAAGAATTAATGATTACAACTGATACTTGTGTGGTGTCGATACCTGCAGGTAGCTTATGTTTTTACACTACTGAGAAACTAGCGTAGGTGACACATTGGCAAAACACAAGGCTCACCCTTGTTTTTCTGTGTTTGAAAACATTGCATGAGTTCCACCAGGGGATTACCGAAGACTTACAGATACGATATTAGTGCACGCTGTTAATTATCTAGGATGTTAAGCAAGAAAGGCATAGGATGGAAGAGGAAAAGAAGCAAGTTATACAAGAGCACGATGAGGCAGCTGCACAAAGATAGAAATTGGAAACAACCATCACCAAGCTCTGCAACGACCTACTTGAGCTACAGATTCAGGATGCAACAACGCCAGAGGAAAAGTGGAAAATCTTGCCATGGCAGTCAAGGGTTCCAAATTTGAAGTCGACAAGGTGTAACTTGGGATGCAGATGAAGATCATTAAGTTGCAGATTTAATTGCAGCCTGCTACTCCACTATAGCTCCGGGAGCAACGCGTGGAAGAGATTAAGGCTTCCAATGTATAGATTGAATCCATAGTCAAGGAATACACCCAAGTATTTGAATATGTTATGGATGTTTGAGCCTCACTGTAGGAGGACCCTTAGGTGCACAATATTTAAGAGGAATTTTGCAAGAAACTAGAATAGATGGACCACATTAAGGTCACTGCAAAGACTTTAGCACTAGTACAATGGTATGCTCGTCTCTAAGAGGGTAATTTTTTGCAAGGATAGATCTATGAGTTGCACAGAAAAGAATAGTTTATCAAAACTAAAACGAAGTCGGGGGAAGCCAAAGCCATTCAACTATCATAGAATATTGAGAAAAATTTGAAAGGATTGCGCCAAACGCAGAATGATATTGCCACAAAAATTGTAGGGCCAACCACTCAAACATTGCTTACCAAAATCCATGAAGTTGAAAAGTAGTGCGTCAAAACAACTCCACCTCTGAAGGATGCCTTGAGCAGTGTAAGGGAAAAGTTAGAGGGCACACTGATAGAGTGACTTGGGATGAGTCACATATTTGTGTTGGGGGCCTGTTGGATCGGGTACCCCTACATGGAATATTTTGAGGAAGACTCTACAGATCGAGGAGCAGAACGCACAACGCATAGATGTAATAGAGTCTTAGGGTCTTTGTGGTGGGTGAAATATCATTATTTTGTAAAGGTAAGCAATAATGTTGTATACGTTGAGCTCGGCCCATGGTTTTTGGACCATGGTATTGTAAAAGAAAAGGCTATATAAGGATTCTAGGATAGTCTTAGAAAAGAGGATCTCATACCCATGATAGAATGCACTTGGATGTAATATTACTTTTATAATGTATTTTTCTGTTTGTGGGAAAGGGAAGGCTTGTGCTCCTGAGTGCACGTAGACCTTGGAAATTCTTCAGCTGATTTCACAGGGAAAAAAGGTTTGTATCAAGAAGATCTGAGAAATAATAGAAGACTTTGAAGATAGATCTGAGTTCTGTGTTTATGTTTTTTCTTTACTTGTATTTTGATATCATATGTGCTAATTTAAGGGTATTTATAAATTTTGCATCACGAAGACTTGTTTATGTTTATTTATGTTGTTTTATACTTGTTAAAGTAAAATCGCACAGTTTGCATGAGAGTTCAATAGAAGTATTGAACAATGACTCTATAAATAACATAGTTTTTCTATGAAACTCTCTTAATTATTGAAAGGAAGATAAGCCCTAAATCCACACCTCATTGTCCCTATGAATGCAGAAAATTAGCTGTAGAATACCCTAATATTGCCTTGGGTGAGACTTTGTTCTATGCAATAGATCGCTGCCAAAAGTACCGGTAATAGTGGGTTTTTTTAATTCCCACAGCCATATCTGAACCTGGGTCTAGAACCCATCAAGCCAACACTCCTCATCTGATTCAATCAACTCATATGAATCCCTTTCCTCATTATTTAAATAAAAAAACAAAATTTTGTTGTTTCTTTTATCCAATTGGATATTTGTGGCCACCCACCTATTCCAATTGGACCCCCAACACTATTTTCTATTAGTTTCCTATTTTCTAGCACATTTTTCTATTTTCAACCATTTTTGGGTCCTGAACTTCCAGGGCCATTTTAAGACCCTAAATGAATTTTTTTGGGTGAAATGGTAAAATGTGAATCTAGTGTGATTTTTTCAATTGAAAAATTTTACCCTCAAATAGACCTTTCTAAATAGCTATCATGTGTACCAAACTAAGATCTTATGCCAACTCTATGACCCCAAGAAGTTGATGTTCCAACAAACCCCTTCGGGGGCCCATAGCTTTTTGTGATTCATATCGTAGGGTTAGGTTTTTCGATGTTTAGGGTTTCCCATTGTTTATTCATGATTAAAAAAATCCTTTGAGCCTAATTTTAACATAGTTGAAAAGGCATGTAACCATCACATCTCTTCTCATAGATAAGGTACTATTTCTCGAGCTAGTTTTCTTTTCTTCTACATGTAAACAATTTTCAACATTTTCTATTTATTAATTGAAGTTCAGTTTCACTGTATCTCTTTGTTTTTTTTTGTTTAAATATATATTTCATTTCATTCCTTCATAAATCTAGATCAGTGTTATAATAGTGGTCTACACTTCTTCTTTTTTTTCTGTGCATTTCCCCAGTGAGGTCGAGATATAAGGAGTTGGGACTCGAAGTGCTTGAACCACTGCAAGACCATCATTACAAACCCTGATGAATACCCATGGTAGAAACAAAGAAATATAAGGGAGCAAGATATCCTATCAATTTTTTTCTCAAGGAATCCCTTAAGTGATAAAGGATCTGAATGATGGAAATTTTTTCCCATATCCCCCAGTGGTTACTAGTAGGTGACACATCTTCATTCAAAAACCACTTCGGAGGTGATTCCCCCTTTAAGGTACAAGTTAAATTTGATATACCTATATTCAAAGACCATATAAATTCATATGCTTTGTATAAATGATTAAATTTTCTCTAAGGATATTTCTTGGTCCATGATTTTTCCCATAGAGAAAATATTACGTTTGCACTACTTAAAGTCACCTCCATAACAAGGACTGGTGGAAAAATTACTGTGGGAAAAGGAACGAAAAGGATTATACATTGTTTCCAGTCACAACCTCTTAGAAATATTTTAAGGATTTTTTAAGGATAAATATTATTCTTTTTGAAGATACGAAGACAAATATATAAAGTGGACTACACTATAGCAGGAAATGGGCCAAGATGTACCTGAGTTCACGAATATATTTCACACTTTGTATAAAACGTTGGTATCAAGGACTCTCAGTAAAATCTTGTGCTCAAGTATCATGCTTGTATGCACAAATACATCAAGTTGAAGATGTATTTCCTAAATATATCCTTTCTTGGCATAACATACCAATATGCTACATAAATCGATAAAATTTTTAAATAGAATAAGTGAGACTTTGGTTATGTGAATCCAAAGCAGGGCAAAGGCACCCCAAACTACAAAACAAAGGATTAATCCAAGGTGGAATATCCTAGGGAAACCCATCAAAACCACAAGTAAAGAATATAAATGGGAAGAAAAATAGGGGCATGGGAAAGTGGTGTTAGTTCCACAAGAGCCCCACTCATAACAAAAATGATTGTCACACAAATAAGTCACTAATGGTCGAGTTGAAATCTTCAGAGTCAGATGTGCGTTTCGAATTTGAAACAAATCCTAACAATGGGAAACAAATAATTTATTTATAACGCAGTGCTATCGTTTCTACTACCAAGGTCTAGCACAAGGAGCTCGAATATATAGAGGAATGTGAGTGTCTCTTCCACTCACAAATGTGGGTAAAGGAGGCTCCCTTCCATGCCATTTTCAATGCCAAGTCGAAATAACCTCATCTCAATAGATCTCATTAAGTAGTCGGGCCTTCCAACAATACCACACCTACAACCATACACCATTGGGTGGCTCCACCCAGGTTGATATCTCTATGTCAGCCAACAATTTCACCTCCCCTATAGTATCAATCCCTTCACATATGAGGCATTTTGTGATGTTTTTCCCCTTGAAGTTTCTGATTTTTTATTGTCTCAATAGTACTTATTCAAGCATCATGTTGTGTATGATTCCAGACCTCGTACTATAATTATTACTTTGGGTAGAAAATTGTATAGGATACAATAGGTAGCCCCGCCTATTTCTATTTATCTTATCTCTGCTAACCAATGTAGGAATATCATATCCCAGACTAGGAAATTGTTCTTCTTATTGATTCACTTTCAAATTAAGGGGAATAACATGGCCACATCCATGGCCTCCAAATAAGGCTCCTCTATGTATCAAAGGAAAATGGATAATGTCATGGAAGAGTATAGATACTTATTCTCCTCACCCATAGTTGTACCTTTGTAATGCCAAGTCAAGAATTCCATCAAAATGACCCCTGAGGTACCTCTACCCAATGGGCCAATATCCCACCACTCTATTTTGAAAAAAAATGAAATCAAGCAGTAGATCTGGGAACTACTTCAAAAATGGCACATCCAACTGATTTCCTCACCTTGTAGCAGCCCAATTATACTAGTGCAGAAGAATGATGTGACCTGGAGGGTCTACATTGATTATTGATCCCTAATCAAAATCACAGTCAAGAACAGGTACTTGATTCCATGCATTAACAACCATTTTCATCAACTCAACGGGCCAAATAGTTTGGCGATATTGATTTTAATTCTGGTTATCACCAAGTTCCAACAGAACCCATGGATGTGTGGAAGACTGTTTTTGAACCCATGTAGGGTATTTTCAATTTTTTTTTCATTCCCTTCCATTTAATGAATCGCCCCGCAAGTTTCCTGATGTTGATGGATGACATCGTGTATCCTTTCACCAACTAGTTTTTGGTTGTATACCTTGATGATATCCTCATATTTAGAAAGAGTTGAAAGAACACTTGAAACACATTTTGTAGGTCCTAGATGAGTATGGTAGCACAAACTATGCGTGAACTTAGAAAAATGCTCCTTTAGCATGGACAAGGTGGAATATCTAGGTTAATTATTGATGAGAAAGGTGTGCATGTGGATCTAGCTGAGATCCAATCCATTCAAGATTGGGAAACCCTAACAAGTCTCATAAAATTTTGCATCTTCTTAAGCCTTGCTAATTTCTACCGTAAGTTTGTGTTGGGACTCTCTCATATCACTTGGATCTTAAGTCAAGTTTCCAAGGGTGGAGAGAAATAAATTATTTTTGGTTGAAGTCACAACAGAACGCATTCGTTGAGATAAAATGATGCATATTCTCTACATTGGTCCTCATATTAATAGAATTGCAATAGCCATTTGAGATTGAGACATATTCCTGTGACTATGCTATTGGTCCAGAACTCACTTAGAAAGGGCATCCAATAGCCTATCACAGTGAGAGACTCTCTAGTTCTATTCATAGATGCTTCACCTCTGATAAGGAGATGAATTTTATCATGCAAGCCTATTGATAGTGGAGACATTACTTTTGGGGGAATAATACGATCATCCACACACATCACTGACCTCTTAAATTTATGTTGGCATTGGGAAATTTAAAGAACAATTTCCATCAGAAATTATCCACATATATGCAACAATTCCATTTGAACATTAAATAATAGAAGGGTAGCACCAATCACATTGCATATTTCCTCAGTTGGACCTTAGTTGTGGCAATGACCACTGCTCTCAAATCTTGTGGGAACAAGACTTCTAGATGGCCATATCTATACAAAAATGATCCAAAATTCTCCACCACATACTAGATGTTGATGTAAAACAATTAAGTTCCAAACTTCCACCTTTAGGATTCATTGTTGTGCTACTTGGGACACCTTTTTGTTCGTTCAAGAGAGTGTGCCAAGTTTATTTTAAAGTTACATTACAATCTAGTAGAAAGGAGCTTAGGCATGGATCCGATAGTGGAAATACTACAGAAGTACTTTTATTGGCCAAAAATATGACAAGATGTTTATAGATATATCATGTCTTGCACTATTTTCTCCATCGCCAAGCCAACCATCAAGAAGCGAGCCATGTACACCCATCTTCCAAGTTGGGAATCCATCTCTATGGAATATATTTTTAGCCTTCCTTATACCAAGCATGGTAATGTCTATGTAATTTTGGTTGATATATATTCTAACAAGGCCATATTGGTTTTCTACAAGAAGAGTATCACAATAAACTCCAATTCCAAGATCTTCTTCAAATGATTTTGGGTACATTTTGGAATCCCACATACCTTTATATCATATTAGGGTAGAATGTTCCTAAGAAAATTATGTTCAATCCTCTGGTCATTGTTGGAAACCAAAATCACCAAGTTGACTGCCTTCCACCCCCATATTGATGGCCAAACAGAGGTATTAAATAGGATGATAGTGTACATAATGTGCACGTAAAACTATAGGTCGTGTTAGCACTGAAAATGTTAATTTTTTAATCACTAATGTGTCACTATTTTCATTTTTATTACTATTTCCTAGTCCATGTCCAAAGTTTGAGTCATTTCCAATAAAAGTTAAAAAGAGTCCCAATATCAAGTTATTTTTAATTTAATAGGTGTCATAGTGTTTTAGAGTCCTAAAATAAGTTAAAATTTTCATTTTGAATTATGTTAGTGTTGAACGTTATTAATTTTTTGGGTAATAAAGTTGCATCCATTTGGTCTAGAATAATAGCTACCTTTGTTGCAAATTCATTGTCAAAACATTAATATAGTAAAGGGCAGCTATTTCTCAGAAATGAAAGTCATATATTCCACACAGTGAAAAGCAAGGCTATGTCACTGAGATTTTGGTTATATAAATAAAGATGCTACAGGTAAACAGGTAATAAAATTTCAAAGCAGAAAAATTAAGGCTTCGTAGATAGTATTGCAACCAGAGTTCTTTAAAAGTAAAGTGTTGCCTAAAGAGAACATATTGACTAGCAGAGTCGGAGATCCAGAGAAGAATCACGTGCAGGATGAGAGAACAGACATGATCCAATCGTAGAAATTAAGGGGAAGAGACCAACGGTTGAGATGAAATTTCAAACTAACAAATATAAGTTGTGATGCGACTAAGAGAAGGCAGTGAAGATCGTTAGATCTGGGCACAGATCAACGATGAATATTAAAGAGAAAATGGAGCAATTTTTAAAATTGTAGTTTTTTGAGTTTTTGTTAAGGCAATCACATGGTATGTTAATTGATTTTTGATCTAATGAGGTGAAGGGGCACAATTCGGCGTAGTGCACTAGGGAATATCGCACATCGCATAGTTTACAATTTAGCGGTTATTAGTGTAGATTTAAACTTGCGGGTGATCGATTTGCGATAATACAGGAAGTTGTGATGTGCTATTATTCCGATTGGTCACCAATTTGTGGGCCCCAAGAACCACAGTTTCTTATGTAATGCATGTTAAAATGTAGTTTCATGCAACATCAATATTTATACAAGGAAGAAATCATGGTATGAGAAATTTTACATGTAATGATAAGGTGGAATTGTGAAGCTTAGTGGGATGACTCAGCATTGTTTTTTGAATCACTTCAAAAACATGTCATTACTCCTTTTCATAATTGTAGGCATGAAATTAGAGAAGAGAGCTTAGTGATCACTCAACCTGAGGCCTTTGTGTATGATACAGGTAAATAAAAACCAATCCTCCAGCAAGCAGTCTTAGGTTTCAAAGCAAGCAGTCTCAGGTTTCGTGGAAAACATTGCAACTAGAGTTCAAAAGTTGTATTCATGAGCAATTTAGCTATTGGAAAAATGGGGAAAGGAGGAAATGTAAATATGTGAGAGCCTGCTAACACAAAATTTGTGGATGCATGGGAAAAATCACAATTCAAATCTGCAGGTTGATATAAATTCCTCCAAAAGTTTTATGGGGACAACGTAGTATTGGATCAAGATTTCACTGAGTATTTCAATTACGAAAAGGTTAGGTTAGGCAGCAAAACATTCAAAATTTCCGACGATATCATAGCCCGTGCAACCTAGTCTTCTATAAACGATGAACGTTGGTTTAAAATCAAAGCACTTCCTGAAGAAGTAAGTTCTTACTTTAAGCCCGAATATGCTCTTATGAAATGTAATTTAACTGCTCATACTTCTTGTTTTAAATCTGAGTGGCAACATGTTATTACCTCAGTCCAGAAACACATCACATGCGAAGGGAGGTTTTCTTATGTTCATTGTTATCAGTTGAGATTCCTAGCCCACATCTCAAGAGAAAAACATTTGAACCTACCCCATTTTCTGTATAAATCTCTACGTAAAATGTCCCTCAAGCTACAGAAAATTCCAAACTACTCCTTGCATAATTTGTATTACAGAGGGATGATTAAAATTTTAGTTGGCTATCATCTTAGAAAGAAGAAAATTACTTGGGATAGGTTTTAAGAGATGAAGGTTTTGGCATTATTAATTCCAGAAGAAAGGTAGGGAGGCCAAAGAAGAAAGACATCCATGAGAAAACCAGTGCTACCCCTATTTCACATAGTTCACCATCTTCTCCTAAGAAGCCTATGTCAAAGAATAAAGAAAAAATTTCCTCCTCTTCATGAATCTAGCCTAAGAACCAGTGGAATTCTACACTGGTATGAAAAGTTCAAGCCAGATTCCTGAGTCATCTCATCAAGTGTAGCCAAATAGTGGCACATCTCTCACTAAGTCCACCCTCTCACAAGTTTGTCTTTTTCTCAAGAAAGTAAAACAGAAAATGATAGAGCCTATCATAGAAGAAGAGCCTACTTTGGCTAAATTAGTATCCTCCATTTTTTCTTCAATCAAGAAGAGGAAGAAAAATGAGATACATTCATAGTCCTCATTTGAAGACAATAGTGATCCTTAGTACACATATTCAGAAGATGAGGACGCAGGGTATAGTAAATTTATATATGGATGAAAGAGGTCCAAATTCATCTGTAATCCCTATGTCAAAAGACCTCATACTAGACCAAGAAACAAACTCAGGCTAAACAACAAGCTGATTTCCAATCCCAAAATAAGGCATGAAATTATCAACATTAAAGAATGCCTAGAAGACAAAATTGAAAAGAAGAATAAATCTCAGTCAAAGAGCCAAGCACAGAAACATAGGTCAGATAAAAGGGTAACTAAAGCAGAAGCCATAAGAATATTTGCTTATATTTTGTAACTTTGATGAATAAAGAATAGGGCTAACTTGGAGAAAACGTTTTGGATAAAAATTCTATGTTTTCCAGTTATTGCTACCTTTTCTGCGAAAGTAGCAATTATTTTGAAATATCAGCATGTGATGGAAATGGGTTACTTTTTGTTTTGAATCATGATGGTGACATTAAAATAATTAAGGGGAGAGGTTATTCAGTTGCAATGGATGTTTCTAGGTGTGTTATATCTAGCCTTCTCCGAAATATCATGTTTATGTTTTGCACATTTAATAGGAGATAACCACATGTCATTCCCACTGTTTTTACACCTTTTACTGAAGATTGGTTGCACAAGCAAAAGATTGGTCTTTGAATAGGCTACCACCTCACACAACCATTTTGGAGTGACAACCTTCATGATGTTTATCTTGTTTTTAATATAGCACTTTGTAATTAAGATTAAGGGATAAGCCTTGCCTCTTGCATGAGGTTGTAATGACTTTTGAAACAGATTTACCTTTTTTTTTGGAAGGTGATAGTATCATATTTTGAATATATATGCCAAACTGATATGAGGTCAGGGTTGGTTGGTGATTTTAGAATTTGACTCATATGATCTGTAATATTTTTTGTGAATGAAATGGAATGATACTACTAAGGACTTTTTAATAATTTGTTGTGTGTATTCTCTACTTTACTTGTGTTTCCATATCTACTCTCTTTCAGTTCCAATTTGTAAACCAAGATGTTGTTATGAATATTTATCAGTCTCTTAAGAATGCTATGTGTTTTATCATTTTTTTTTTCTCACACAGTGAGCATTCCTGGTAAATATATATTGTAATAGTGGAAGAGCGTCATTCATGACATTTATTCTTCATTATATTTCAACGCGAATCTTGTCAAACTAGAAATAGCTTTCTCTCAATGGAATATTGTCAAATTTCTACTTTTGTGAATTTCTACTAAATGCAGTAGATTTATGTTTCACGGACATAATTTTTCCTCATATCTCACAATTTCCTCTCCTCATAGGCTACAAACTTGCACTCTGCTTCCACATCAAATTCGAATACCCTCATTAATAGAAATGTGGATTTGACTGAAATCTCTTTTCAGTGAATTAGATTTTATACCATCTACTAATCCCATAAAATGAATCATTAAATTTTCTTAGAGTTTAAGATGTGTCTGGTTAGGCACTTGCTACATTCCAAGTGTTGATTCCAGTGCCAACATCTTTTGGTGCTTCTACCAAGAGATGAAGGCCTTGTAATGAAGTATTCTCCCGAGTCTATTTTTATGAATTGTTGATAATCAATTCTTGATGTTGAACACGAATTGGTGACCTGAAAAAGACTGCAATTTTATTCACCTGGCGACTCCAAAAAGAGGAAGAGGAGTTTCAAGACCTCCTTCTACAAGGAGGAATTAGATATCTCCAACTGTGACTCCAGTTGCTGACTCAAAGAAAACCATCAAAGATTTTAAAGGAAAATGGAGATCAGTTGAAGCCACATCTCAGTTAGTGAAGAAGGTATACAAAAAGTACATTCCAAAGAAAAAGGTACCTTCATTTACTTTAGAATCTAAAGAGGTTTTAGTTTTAAAAGATTCTGCTGAAAAATCTCAAGTTGAAGTTACTCCTCTAGAAAATAAAGTGGATGTTGTTAACCTAGGTTCCACAGAAAATTTTTCTTACTCATCACCTAGTACATCTGAAATAAGTAATGTTCTAGTCAAAGAGGATCAAACTGAATTTCTAAGTGTTGAAAAGAAGCCAAAAGAGTTTGTGATGACTGAAGAGGAATTATAACAAGTATTGGCTATTGCACCTTTTCTTGATAGGGATATTTTGACTGAAAAATACTTCAATACTATTTTAAATTTCCTTTAGACTCATCCTGAATACCAGTCTCTTGTTACCCCTCAGCAATATTATTTTCCTTTTTCTCCAAATCGAGCTATTGGGTCATCTTCCTCTCATCCTTTTGAAGAGTTTGTACCTGAAGGTCTTGATTTTAACTTATCTAATGTCCTTTCTTAGTAAAATAAGGCTGAATTAACTCCATCCCCTCAAGATAGAACTTTAGATTGTGATTTTTCTACTGAAGGAAAATTCAAGACATCCTCTGCTCATATTTTTGAAAACCCAGTCTTTTATATTCCAAAACCTGAAAAATCAGCACAAAACCCCCAATTCTCTGTTATCCTAACTCAAAATAATAATTCACCAATTGCAATTCCTATTTCCCAAATAGCTATATCAACTATGCAACAGAAAAATATGGCTCAGCCTGCCCTTACAAGGATGAAACGGACATTGGCTACAGGATATGTGCCACTTGTTCTCCCTCAACCCTTGCATCCACTTCCTCAAGGAGATTACTTGAAATATCTTCCAAAATACACTTGGGAGGGAGAAGGAGTTTCTGCTGAGAAACATATAGTGCCTTTCTATATTTATATTGACAATCAGAATATTGAACATGAATATGTCTGGTCAAGACTCTTTGTTCAGAGCTTGGATGGTGAAGATCGAAAATGGCTTAGAATTTTGGATCCAAATTGAATAACAGGAATTGATGAATTATAAGAGATATTTGTGAAGCATTAGCGTGATAGGAAAGAATAGGTCAGTTATCTTAAAGAATTTGGAACTCTGAAGAAGAAGGAAAATGAGTCTTTAGCTGATTTTACTAAGAGGTTTAATAATATTTATTAGAAAATTCCTAAATAAATTAAACCCATTGAAACCACAACTATGATAAATTTTGCAAATGCTTTAGATTCTGAGTTTCCTTTATGGTTGAGGGTTGAAAAAGCACAAACACTGACCAGTATGTAGGAGGTTGCAATTGGAGTGCAATCTAATCTCATGGATCCTAATAAATTAAAAATGGAGTAAGAAAAGGAAACAAAATACAAAAAGAAGATGAAAGAAGAAAATCTCTTTCAGCAGTAGAAAAGATCGATCAAATGTCTAATTGGATCAAGGAGCTTGGCTCTAATATGTCAAAATTATAGGTAGAAAACAAACAAGCTGCTAGAGCCAATCAAAACGAAGCTAATAGAAATCAGGCTCCCTTCAAAAGGCCTTTTCAGCCTCAACAAATCCTACAACGCCCAAGGAGGAACGACGATTATCAAAATTTCCAACCTCCTTTGAATAATTTTGTTGAAGAAGAGCACCAAGGAAATGAGGAAGAAAATGAAGAAATAAGCCATGTGGGAGAAACTTCACAGTCAACATGTTTGACATTGCAGGAATATGAAGATAGATCAAGAATTTGTTTGTTTTATGATGATATGAATGCTCAAATTTATTCACAGAATGATAAAAAACAAAAAGAAGTTCAAAACAGAAATTACACTTTGAGGTCCAAAGGTCATTTTTCAGCAACCTCAACAAAAATCAGATTCAGATAAATAAGGTGCTAAAAAAAAGGCCAAGCTAAATGAGGTTCCTCCACCTCAAAATTCTGCTCCGATGGTCAAAATTACTGCAGAAAATAAGGAATTAGTTCCAATTTATTTCAATTTCAAATATTAATTAAATAAAATCAAAATTCCAATTCCACTCGTGCAATTATTGAAAAATCCAGCATATAAAGATTCCTTCAAAAGTCTGCTACAACCTCCTCTCGCTCCTGATTCAGTCAACCTTGAGGATGAGCATCCCACTATTTATCTAGGCTGTCATGTCCAAGACCAAAATGATGATAAATCACCACCTTTATACCTATCACTTAACATACATTAAAAATTGGTGCAGAATTGTCTGTTAGATTTTGGAGCTTCCCACAATCTCATGCCAAAGAAAGTGATGGATGAATTGGGATTAGAGATCACCAAGAAATACCATGACCTTTACACCTTTGACTCCAAAAAAGTCAAGTGTCTAGGAGTGATTAAGGATTTGGTTGTTTCCCTTACCCAAATGCCTATGAATAGCTTAGTGATGGACATTGTGGTTTTTGACATGCCTTCTAGATTTGGGATGTTACTTTCCAGATCTTGGTCTAAGAAATTGGGAGGTACACTTCAGATGGACATGTCATATGCTACCATCCTAATATTTGGAGGGGAATTTAGAAGGATATATATGGAAACTCAAATGGCCTACATCATTAGTGATCAACACAATCCATCAAACCATCCCATATATACTGAAGAAAAGGAATCGGTGTCATCAATTCTGCACCTTGTTGCTGATGATAATGATTTCCAGCCTGAAATAAGTGAAAAAAACACTTTCAAGGTGCAATTGAGTAGCATTCAAAAGGAGGGCAGATTTGGAAATTGTACTTAGACGAAGCCTCTTCCAGAGAAGGATGGGGAGCCGATGTAGTCCTCATTTCTCCTACTCAGCAGAAGGTGACCATATCATACAAACTACAATTTTCTACCACTAACAACACTGCTGAGTATGAAGCACTTGAGCTGGGTATGAAGGCACCGAAAGATTTGGGAGCAGAATAGCTAATCGCCTTTGGTGGTTCAGAGTTGGTGATTAAGTAGGTGAGAAACAATTACCAAGTGAAAAATTCCAAATTTAAGAATTATAGGAATGAAGTCTGGGATTTGATTGAGCATTACTTTTCAACATTTAATATAAATTTTTTCACTAGAGAAGAAAATCAAATTTTTGATTCACTAGAAATTTTTGCTAGTAATTTCAAAGTTTCTCTAGATGTCAAGGCAGCCTGTGATGTTCAAATAAAAAACAGACCTTCAATTCCTGATAACATCAAACACTGGCAAGTATTTGAGGATGACAGGGATATTCAGAAATTTTTAGTGTGTGTAGAAGAGTTTGCAGACATACAAATTGATGATGAGCAGGAAATTTTTGAAAACCAAAATAGTAGCCCTTTTAAGAAAACCATGGCTAGGAAGAACATTGTATATATGAAAAATAAATATATCCCTAAGGGTTTAGTTCCTTTAGAAATATTGTTTGATAATAATGATGTTTTTCTCAAGCCTGAAAGAAAATTTAATGGAGAGAGTACAATAGAATTTAATATTGGTATAGAAGATCAGACAAGATTAGTCAAGGTGTCCAAATTCCTTTCTCTTGAAACCAGAACTAAATATATCAAACTGTTGAAATAATTTGCTGATATTTTTGCATGGTATTATAGTGATTTGAAAACTTATGATAAGAGCATAATGGAGCACAATATCCCTTTTAAAACATATGCAAAGCCTATAGCACAAAAAATCAGGCACATCAATCCCATGCTTCTCCCAATCATTGAGAAAGAAATCAGAAAATTATGGGAAGAAAAGATAATTTTTCCTTTGAGATTTTCTAACTGGGTAACTAATATAGTCCCAGTCCAGAAAAAGAATGGAGAGATAAGGATTTGTGTGGATTTTTTCAACCTGAACTGATGTTCATTGAAAGATAACTATCCACTACCCAAGATGAATTATATCTTGCAGAAGGTTGTAGGATCCAAAATACTTTCAATGATTGATGGATTTTCAGGCTATAATCAAATTTTAGTTGACATGCAAGACAAAGAAAATACATATTTTACCACACCCTAGGGCACATTCATGTACAAAAAAATTCCATTTGGGTTGATGAATGCAGGTGCAACCTTTCAAAGGGCAATGGATATTTCCTTTGCGAGAGAAAATGACAAATTTGTGGTCATCTATTTGGATGACATCACAGTATATTCAAAATCTGATGAAGATCACTTGAAACATTTGAAACAAGTTTTTGAAAAATGCAGAAAGTTTGGTTTGTCCTTAAACCCAAAGAAGTCATCTTTTTTTGTCCAATAAGTTAAGTTATTGGGACATATTGTAACATAAAATGGCATCTCTATTGATCCGGGAAGAGTAGAAGCTATTCAGAAGATTGGTTTTCCAAGAAATAGAAAGGAACTGCAGTCATTTTTAGGGAAAATCAATTTTCTGAGGCATTGTATTCCTAACTTTGCAGAGATGATCAAAAATATAAATGTCTTGCTGAAAAAAGATGCAGAATTTAAGTGGCGAGATGAAGCAAAGAATTATTTTTTAGCAATTAAGTCCGCCTTGACTGAAGCACCAGTTTTGATTAGTCCTGATTTTGAAAATGATTTTTTGATTTTTTCATATGCTTCAGAAGAAACAATTGCAATTTTCTTACTACAGAAGAACAAGGAGGGTTTGGAGCAGTAAATTTGATTTTTCAATCGTGCTTTAAGGGATGTTGAATTAAAGTACAACTTGGCTGAAAAACAAGCATATGCACTAGTTAAGGCTTTGAAGTATTTTCGAGTTTATGTGTTGCATTCAAAAATAATTTCTTTTGTGCCCAATATCACTGTTAAGGATGTATTGTTGCAGCCAGATAGAGATGGCAAAAGAGGACGATGGCTGACCAAGTTTTTGGAATTTGATGTTCAAATCAAACCAAATAAATTGATAAATGGTTAAGGCTTGGCTTCGCTTTATGGTTGAATCTAATTGCAAAGCTTTCAATCTGAATGTAGAGGCAACTAAAGGAGAAGATGGAGAAGGTATTGCTAATTATCTTGAAATATTCAATTCAGATTGGCACAAGGATATAGTTTTCTTTTTGTTAAATTTCAACTATCCACCTGAAATGGAGAAATCTGAAAGAAGAGATTTTAAATTGAGAGATGTGAAGTATTTCATTTTGGAAGACCAAATTTACTGGAAGGATCTTGTTGGAATCTTGTTAAAATGTGTAGATGAAGCAGAATCCCGAGAGATTATGATAGAGATACGTGCAGGAGTGTGTGGAGGGCATTTATATTAGAGAGCCACTGTAAACAAAATCTTAAGAGCTGGCTATTATTGGCCAACTCTTTTCTATGATGTCTTTGCCAAAGTTAGGAGTTGTGTCAAATGTCATAAATTTGCTGGTAAATAGAAATTTCTGCCATTACCTCTCATTCCTATTTCATCAGATGTTCCTTTCCAGCAGTGGGGGCTACACTTCATCGGTTAAATTCATCCACCTTCATCAGGACAACATAAATGGATTCTCATAGCTACAAAATATTTCACTAAATGGATTTAAGTTGTACCAACCAGGAATGCTACTGATATGGTAATTATCAAATTTCTGTTGGAAAATATTGTGTCAAGATTTGGTTTTCCACATAAATTAGTAACTGGTAATGCAATGGCCTTTAGGTCTGCTAAGATGTACAACTTTTTTCAATAATATGGGATTGAATTGACTCATTCCACACCTTATTACCCTCAAGGTAATGGATTTTCTGAGTCATACAATAAAATTTTTGTAAGGGTTATTAAGAAAATGCTGCATGAAAATAAGAGGAATTGGGAAAATAGTTGATACATGCTCTTTGGGAAGATAGAGTAAGTGGTAAAAAATCAATTGGGATGTCTCCATTTCAGCTTTTATATGGTATTGATGTCGTAATGCCTTTGCAATTAGCTCTTCCTATGATGAAGTTCCTACAAGTTGAAGTTGATCATGAAAACCCAGTCCAAAGGAGAGTGCTACAGTTGATAGAGGCACACCAAATCAGATAATCATTATTGGAAAAAGTTCAGAAGTATCAGGCTAAAGTCAAATCTAGTTTTGATAAAAGAGAAAATGAGCAGTTGTTTCAGGAGAATTATTTGGTGCTGCATTGGGATGTTAGGAGAGAAGACAATGGAAATAATGGTAAGTTTGAAAATATGTGGTTTGGGCCATTTAGAATTGATGAAGTTTTGGAGAGTAATACTTTTCTGCTCAAAAATCTGGATGATGATCAGTTGAATGGAGGCCCAATCAATGGTCATTTTCTTAAGAAGTTCTTTATTTAGTTAGTCAGTTGAGTCACTCCATTGTAAATATATGGTGTGATGTGTCAATAAACTCCATGCCCAATGGTATTTATGTCTGTATATATGGTCAGTCTTGAGTCCAGTCAGTCAATGGTCAGTAGGGAAAATTTTAAGGACAGAAAATTAACTTGAATTTAAAAAATTGGTGAATCTCACAAGTCCCTAATATGCAAACTATAAAATGTTTGTTGATGTATTTGTAAAATTATTCAAATTTATAATGATATTATATATACTTCCTATCTAATGTTGGAAATTTTTAACATAAAATAATTTTATATTGTAATATTTGGGCAAATCATTTTTATAAAAAAATGGAAATTGGTGAATATTTGTTTTGGAAAAACCATGTAAAATTAGCCCACCTGCGAATATTAGCCCCTAAAAATTTCCATGATGGCCAGTTCTAATCCTTATTTTCAAAATTCTTTTGAGTTTCAAGATTTTTTGAGGCACTGAGTCTACAGTCCTTGAAGCTTCACAGGGAGGACTTCATGCCCAATAGGAGCCACTGTTAGCAATGAAAATGTTAATGGTGTCATCGTTATAGTGTCACTGTTTTCAATTTTTATTATTGTGTCCTAGTCCATGTCCAAAGTTTGAGTCATTTCCAATAAAGTTTAAAAAGAGTCCCAAAATCAAGGTATTTTTTAAGTGAATAGGTTTCATAGTGTTCTAGAGTCCTGAAATAAGTTAAAATATCTATTTTGACTTATGTTAGTGTTGAAGGTTAGTAGTTCTTTGGGGAATAAATTTCCAGTCATCTGGTTCGGAATAATAGCTACCTTTGTGGCAAATTCATTGTCAAAACAGTAATACAGTAAAGGGCAGCGATTTCACTGATATTTTGGTTATCTAATTAAAGAGGGTACAGGTAAATAGGTATTCAGTTTTCAAAGTAGGAAAATTAAGGCTTTTTAGACAGTATTGCAACCAAATTTCTTTAAAAGTAAAGCATTGCTTGAAGAAAACATATTGACCAGCAGAGTGGGAGATCTGGAGAAGAACCACATGCAGGATGAGCGGACAGACATGATCCAATCGTAGAAATTGAAGGGGAAGAGACTGGCAGGTGAGATGACATCACAAACTAAACAATATAAGTTGTGATGCAACTAAGGGAAAGCAGTGAAGGCCGTTAGATCTGGGCACAGATCAACAATGGATATTAAAGTGCAAATGGAGCAATTTCGCAAATCGTAGCTTTTAGAGTTTACCGTTAAGGAAATCACATGGTATGTTAATTTATTTTTGATGCGATGAGGCAAAGGGTCATGTGTTAGCATAGCGCAACACCACATATCGCACATCACATAGTTATGGTTTAGCCATTATCAGTGTAGAGTTAAACTTTCAGGTGACCGATTTGCGATAAGACGGGAAGTTCCAATGTGTGATTGCTTCTAATTGGTCACAAGGTTGTGGGGCACAAGAACCACAGATTTATATGTAATGCATGTTAAAATGTAGTTTTGTGTTGCATCAAGATTTATACAAGGAATAAAGCATGGTACGAGAAATCTAACATGTAATGATAAGGTGGAAGTGTGAAGCTTAGTGGGATGAATCGACGATGTTTTTTGAATCACTTCAAAAACATGTCATTACTCCTTGTCATAATTTTAGGCAAGAAATTAGAGAAGCAAGCTCAGTGATCACTTGACTTGAGGCCTCTATGTATGATACAGGTAAACAAAGAAAAATACTCCAGCAAGCAGTCTTAGGTTTCATGGACATCATTGCAACTAGAGTTTAACAGTTGTATTCGTGAGCAGTTTAGCTGTCAGAAAATGGGGAAAGGAGGAAATGTAAATAATTCAGAGCCTACTAATGAAATAATTGTAGATGCAAGGGTAAAATAACAATTCAAATATGCAGGTTGGTATAAATTCCTCCAGAATTTTTCTGGGGAGAACGTAGCACTGGCACAAGCTTTTTTTGAGTCTTTCAATGGCTAAAAGGTCAGGTAAGGCAGAAAAACATTCAACATTTCTGAACATTGGTTTAAAAGAAAAGCACTACCTGAAGAATTAATTTCTTACCTTAATCTCGAATATTCTCATATGAAATGGAATTCAAATTCTCATATTTCTTGTTTTAAAGCCGAGTGGCAGCATGTTATTACATCAATCCAGAAATGCATCACATGCGAAGGGAGGTTTTCATATGTTCATCGTTATCAGTTGAGATTCCTAGCCCACATATCAGGAGAAAAACCTTTGAACATTCCCTATTTTCTCTATAAATATCTGCTTAAAATGTCCCTCAAGCTACAGAAAATTACAAACTACTCCTTGCATAATTTGTATCATAGAGGGTTGATTAAAATTTTGGTTGTCTATCATCTCAGAAAGAAGAAAATTACTTGGGATAGGTTTTTAAGAGAGGAAGGGTTTTGCAGTATTAATTCCAGAAGAAAGCTAGGGAGGCCAAAGAAGAAAGACATCCATGAGAAAACCATTGCTGCCCCTTTTTCACATAGTTCACCATCTTCTCCTAAGAATCCTATGTCAAATAATAAAGTAAAAATTTCCTCTTGTTCACAAAGCCAACCTAAGAAGAAACTTTTCATGGCAGAAGAACCAGTGGAAGTAAATCCTGGTATGAAAATTTCAAGCAAGATTCCTAAGTCATCTCATCAAGTGCATCCAAAACGTGGCACATCTCTCACTGAGTCCACCCTCTCACAAGTTTTTCTTTCTCTCAAGAAAGGAAAATAGAAAATTACAGAGCCTATCATAGAAGAAGAGCCTACCTTGGCTAAATTAGTATCCTCCATTTTTTTCTTTGACCAAGAAGAGGAAGAAAAATGAGATACATTCATATTCCTTATTTGAAGACAGTAGTGATCCTAATTACACAAAGTCAGAAGATGAGGAGGCAGAGTCTAGTAAATTTATACATGGAGGAAAGAATTCCAAATTCATCCCTAATGTTAGAGCCGGTATCTTCATCCTTCCGTCAGAGATCAAAATCTCTTGTTGCATTTCATTTTAGGTGTCTCATTCATTTTAGTAAGTTGCATTCCACTAGGAGCATGGATCATCTGACAGAAGGGTCTTTTCTCTCATATCCCTCATGTCATGTACCTGATGTTCTGTGTCTATTTATCGAAGTCAATTTTACAGTCCTTTACAATCATGTTTGGCCTCATGTTTGCCAAAGAGTCATTTTAGGGTTTTTAGTCCCACTAGGTCTAGGGTTTCGCAAATTTAGTCTTCAAAATGTCTAATAATGTCAGCAGGCACATGAGGGAGGTTTCAAATAAGTTTTCATTGCAAAAATTTCATCGTCATAATACTTGATCATGACTTTTCTTCAAAAATCTGTTTTGAAGAAAAATCGTCAATTTCATCCTTCGTAATAAATGTAATATAATTCTCAAAGTTTTTTAGTTGTAAAGTTCTTCAGGCGAAACCCTGGTCACCTCTACTAAAATCCCATGCCATCTATCCCTGCAAAAAATAGACAAGAGATTCATCATCAGTTCAAAATCAAAGGAAACAAACAAAAACAGAGTTTATATTAAAAAGTGCAAAGTTCCAAAGTATGCAACATTAGAAAGTGGGTTTTCTAAATCAAAAATCAAAGTCCATGATATATAAGATATTTTTGGTGTTCAAACAATTCATTTGCATGTTAAGACAAGAGTGAAGCCAAGTCAAATTGTGGAAGAGAAAAAACAGTGGTTTGGGGGCGGACGATGTGTGAGTTTAACTATGCGGCGCACTGGGTGAAGGTCGCAGCGCATAGGGGCACTCACCACCGTGAAAATCACAACGGGTACGGTGCATACACCAGTCGCGGTGCACTAGGTTGTGCACTCGGTGCACAAGGCCGACACCTAAAATTGGGTCATTCCCTCCAACAAATTCCAAATTTCTCGGTCCCATTTGCTCCATGTAAGTTTGAATGATGTTGCAATTTCCATTAAATAATGTTTGGTGTTGTTTGAAGGGAAGAATATAAGATTTTGAATGCCAAAATTATAAACCCTCTGATTTTGTTAAAAATTTCTCCTTAGGGTTTGAAATTGGTGTTTTAAATTAGTTTTGTGCCATATACTTCATTTCCCATCTTTCTTACTCCTCCCTTCACTGTCATATTATCTTATAGTCCCTCCCCTATTCCCTTGCATCCAAAGTCATTTCCCATCATTTTCCCCTTCCCATTTCATTTGTAAAAAATTCCCAAAACCCCAAGTTTCCCAAACATTTAGTGGCTATCCCCTCTCCCAAAGTTTGTCAAATTCTCAAAGGGCAAACTACCACTTGACAAGACTCCATTGTTCCCACTGTCCATATTTCCCACAGTCCCTCTCACACCACCATATATTTGGCACTAAAACAAAAAACAACCAAATTCTCATTCTTCATCTCATTTAAGCCAATGTACACCTTGCATTAACCTTGAGTACTATGGATACAAACACGGATACATCCTATGACAAAGATAGTGATTCTACCACTGAGCTACATGCATCGAGAAGGCCTCTTAAAGGTGGCAAACATGTGAGAGAAGAGCCCACCTCATTGACCCAATTGCAGGCCTGCCCACTTGCCATGGCATGTTTTCAAAAGCATTCATGCTATCAGTATTGTGAGATGATTTCTCGGATTTAGCATCATCAGGAGTTGGCTCGGTTGTTTGTGTTACATTTGCATGATGGTCAGGTAACTCTTGCTGGTGTAAATTTCACCTTGACACCGGAAACCATTTCTCAAGCAACCAGAATACCAAATGTGGGTGAACAGTGGAACAAAAGATAGCAGGTGGAAAGAGTGCATTATGAACCATACATCAGGCCTAGCTATGTGAGACAGCTCAGCAGGGTATTTTCATTCCGGTTCCTAAAGGAATCCTATACGCCTTTGATGAGACTCATTATAAAATACTTCAGTTGTGAGGGCCGGTTCTCACGCCTCTATGCATACCACATCAGGTTATTGATGCATTTCACTAGAGTGAGGATGATGATCATACCATATTTCATGTGCCACAACATCGAGCGAATTACCACTCTTTTGCAGAAGAAGACTCCCTAGTAACAGTACAACAGTATTTATCACTATGCACTCATTAAGATTGTTGTTGTACATCAGCTTGGATTGCAGGGTATTGCATGGAAGGATTTCATTTCCCATGAATTTTTCACAGCTCCTCAAGTTCCTCCAGAGGTTTTCCATGATGCAGGTGAACCTTCACTTCAGCCTGAAGGTCCCGAGACAGAGCCTATCAGTGTGCCAGTGTATGTCACTTATCAGAGAGGCACGAGAGGATTATTTGTAGCAACCCGACGAGTACTATCTCCACCTGGGGTGGAAGGGGTCTCGTTGCTGTCATCAGCAGCACAGGTATAGGTACAGGATAGAGGTAAGAGGCCGATGTAGGATGAGGGCCCTTCAGGAGGCCAGGATACTGATTTCATATTGATTGATGAGGATTTGAGCTCTCTAAGCTCAAAGTTGAGAGAGATCATTCAGGAGCAGCAGGAGGAGATTGACACCTTGACCGACAAGTTTCAGAGAGCTCAATGGATCATAAAATATCTGGAGCAATGCAACAAACAGTTGGAGGATCAGCAGACAATCATGGAGTTGCAAAATATCTGTGAGAATCGGCAAGCTACCCGAAGAAGCCCAATAGAGATGACACGAATTGAGTGGGAGATTGAGGCTGATAGAGAGACTTGGCTTGAGAGGGTCAATATTCATCTTGAGAAGATGTTGGAGAAGGAAAACAAGGAAAAGAACATGCTCAGGCACATGAAGAACCACTATTGGGCGCGACATCATGTTTGCAAATAGAGGATCAAGATCCTAAAGGCAAGGATAAGGAGGGCACTAAAGCGTTGCAAAAGGTATGATAGGCTCCAAATTTTGGCCGAAGCTTATTTGGCCCAGAATAGTGCTTGATGGTGGGCATTCAGCCCAAATTTCAAGAAATTTGGGAAAAAAATTGTCAATTTTGAATTTTTGGGCCTAAACACAAATTTTCATGCCCGACGCGTAGCGCCACTTGGCGCGCGCTTATAATTGGCAACTCTTTAGTAGGAAAAAATTAATTTCTTGATTTTTCATTAAAATTTATGCGTTTCTATGGATTATCTAAGGATTTCATCAAGTTTTGGGTTGCCTAAAGGGCCAAAAACACCCTAAAAATGGCCTTTCTGCCACTTTTTGCACACATAGGAAGCAATGTTGGGAGATTGGATTTTTGGAGGGGAAAATGGCAACCAAATTCAGAAATTCCACTTATTTTGGAAAGTAGACAGGTAGGGATTTCCAACGAGCTATCCTTTGCTCAATTTGGACTTCAGGAAGGCCCTCAAAATCAACCTAAAACTTGTTCTACGCATACATATTTCAGGCACAGCGCATAGAGAAATTTGGCCTTTTTTTTCACTCAGCAGCTCAGAATTTCGCCTATTTTTGGCCAGTTTAACTTTTTCATGTAACTCTTGATGTACCTTGATGTAATTTCATGACCATGATGTAATTTTTGAACATTTTTACTCATATTAGTAGATTCATTCACCAAAAAGTGAAATGTAAGTGAATGAATCAGTTTCCTACAATATAGAGGCAAGTTGTTTCATTGCCTATTTTTCAGTTCTTAGTTTAGATATGGTTGAAAAAGCTCATATAATTATGAGCTAGACCCCTAGAGGCATGGGAATGAGTTAGGCTTTTCTATATCATGTAGTTCTTCAGTCATTTTCAGGGTTGGAAATTTGGGATTGATTGGCACTTCATTGTACATTTCATCTCTGCAATTTTGGCAAAGGAATAGACCAGGGTTTGCAGCACTCTTTGGGATCCATGTGGCTTTGTGTTTTGATGGTGTTTTTCTCTATGTAATTTTAAGTTCACTGATTTTTATGTGTATCATTTCCCTTCTCCTTTCTTCTTAAATTAAACAAATGAGTGATAAAGGTGGAATTCATTAACTTGCTTTGCTCTGCCTTCAATTTTGTTTAATTTTCCATGTTTTCATATGTTTAAAGAGGATTATTGAAAGAATATTTCCCTCTTCAGCTCCTCACCGGTATGAACCATCCATTCATTCAATCTAAATCATCAAAACAATTTCCTTCCTTGCCCCAATCAGAACTCTGTAAAAACTAGGCCTCATCCCTGAAACCAAAACTGCCTTTCCCTTGATTCCAACAAAAACCCCTAAAATAAAAATCAAACTCCTTTACTTATATACCTAGCCTAAAATTAGCCTTTATTTCAAGTCATCTCAAGCCCCTTCGATTATTTTTGTTGAGATTGACCCGGAGAGAGCCCTCTCATGTTCTGGTAGGGCTAGCTACCAGACTGAGTGCGGTTTGATGTTACCCTGAACTCTGCCTTTTTCAGCCTGAGGTAGATTTAGGAAATAACACCTAATATCCATGTCAAAAGACCTCATACTATACCAAGAAACAAACTCAGGCTAAATAGCAAGCTGATTGCCAATCCTAAACTGAGGGATGAAATTATCAACATAGAAGAAATCCCAAAAGAAAAAATCTAAAAGAAGAAGAAAGCTCAGTCAAAGAGCCAAGCATAGAAAAAGAGGTATGATAAAATGGTAACTAAAGCATAATCCATAAGAATATTTTCTTCTATTCTAGACCTTTGATGAATGAATAATAGGGCCGACTTGGAGAAATTTTTTTGGTTAAATGTTCCATGTTTTTCGGTTATTGCTACATTTTATGCGAAAGTAGCAATTATTTTGAAATATGAGCATGTGATGGAAACTGGTTACTTTTTGTTTTGAATCATGATGGTGAAATTAAACAGATGAAGTGGAGAGGTTATTCAGTTGCAATGGATGCTACCAGGTGTCTTATATCCAACGTTCTCCGAAATATCATGTTTATGTTTTTCACATTTAATAGGAGATAGCCACATGTCATTCCCACTGTTTTTTCAATTTCTTCTGAAGATTAGTTGCACTAAAATAGAAGAGTGGTCTTCGAATAATCTGCCACCTCACACAACCATTTCAGACTGACATCCTTCATGATGCCTTCATGATGTTTATCTTTTTTTTAATATAGCACTTTGTAATCAAGATTAAGGGATAAGCCTCACCTCTTGCATGAGGTTGTAATGACTTTTGAAATAGACTTACCACTTTTTGTGGAAGATGACAGTATCATATTTTGTATATGTGTGCCAAATTGATATGAAGTCAGGGTTGGTTGATGGTTTTAGAATTTGAATCATATGATCTATAATATTTTTTTTGAATGAAATGGAATTATACGACTGAGGACTTATTATGAATTTGTTGTGTGTATTGTCTACTTTACATGTGCTTCCATATCTAATCTCTTTCAGTTTCTATTTGTAAACAAATATGCTGTTATGAATATTTATCATTCTCTTAAGCATTTAATGTGTTTTATCAGTTTTTTTTAGTCTCACACAGTGAGCATTCTTGGTAAATATATATTGCAATAGTGGAAGAGCATCATTCATGATATTTCAATGAGAATCTTGTCAGAATAGAAATAGCTTTCTCTCAATGGAATATTATCAAACTACTACTTATGTGAATTTCTACTAACTGCAGTAGATTTATGTTTCACATACCTGTTGTTTCCTCATATCTCACAATTTCCTCTCCTCAGAGGCTACAAACTTGCACTCTACTACCACGTTAGATTCCAATACCCTCATTAGTAGAACTGTTAGTATGAATCTTTTCTCAAAGTGTACAAGTAAAGACCACTTTAGCTATGCATAAATTATAGCCCTAACATCAAATATGGCTGCCAATATCTTCGGATTTGCAGTTATTTGATCAAGAAAATGCTGCAAAAATCCAGATCTATGCATAAAGAGACATTAAGCAGTAAAAATAAGGTTTTTCTCCATACATCCAATAGACAAGACAAGAACAATATTTTTGAAAGAATTTTTTGTATTAAGGGCACTTGGGAGGAAAACAAGAAGGTGTTTCCAATTCTCCTCAATGGGATGGGTTCTTGGAAGTCCTCAGTACTTCAGATCTAGTGTTTCTCTCTCTTGTTGGTGTAGAAAACCCAGACAAAGATATAACTCAAAGGGAGCTCACACAACAAATAATGGAAAATTTGACAATGATAATGGCTCAAAGTCAGACCAAGAGTATAGATCCAGAGTGATCTAATAGGCAATAAAAGGTGAAGAATGGTAGGAGAAACCATCCTATTTATAACAAAATATTGGGTCATTCTAGATCTTGGTGCATGATTAAAATAAAATTAACCAAATCTAGATCCACCTTTTATGGAATATTTTATTATATTTGTTGGAGGGAAAAAGTATTTGACTTGGGTCAAATCCCTTTATTTGTAAATAATAAATAAATAAATGATTTATTTATCATTTTAATGAAGTGGTTGAAACATAATCAAGTAAATAATGGTTTATTTAATTATTTATGGGTGATTTAGTCATATTTAACAAGGAATATTATCTAAATAAGATTTAAATAGTTATTCCTGGAAAATAATAAGACAAATAAAGATTTATCTAATTAATTTCTTTGTTTTTGGTTAGACATGACGAGGAATAATAATTAAATTATTGTTTGATTAATTATTCCATGAGGGAAATCAAACAAATATAGATTTGTTTAATATTTCCCTTTTGGGGTTTTCTATTTAGACCATAAACAACCTAATAAATGTGTTTTATTAAGTTATTTTACATAGTGAAAGCAATTTTACTTAGGGAAAAGTTGGTCTTACATGGTGTACTTGGGTCCATCTAATGTTAGTAGGTTAGATGACCAAAAAATGGTGTAACAGATTGCCCCCCAGCGTGTGAGTGTTAGGAGCAAATCATATGACCGAAGTACGTTGTAAGAACTCAATCACTAGACATCAAAAGGGAAGTCAGAGGGAGAAATGTAAGGTAGACTAATGTGCTGAAGAACTAGACCCTGAGGAGACTAGACTTACAGGTGCAACAAGTCTCTTTTTATGAGAGGGTACCTGTGCTAAAGGCGGCGGGGGAGGCATACCTATGCCCCCTGAGACAAAGTACAAAAGAATAGTGTGTCCAGTAAACAAGGGACCGAACCATAAAGTACAGCTGGCATAAACATGAGCCAGATAAAAATACAATGAGGGATCCCACATACATATTTTTCCTAGGATAACACCCAGGATTTATACAATAATATTTGAGTACATGAGATACAAATAAAACCCAAATTCCCCCTATAAGCGGGGAAGGGCTCACAAAATCTGACTGATACATGCAAATCAAAGAGGCGCTGCAAGTGGCTAAGGCCGACATCATCAAATTTATGGAGCTGCATCGAAGGCTGCAATGAAGAGGTCATTCGGGCATGTGGGGGGCTACCTACAGGGCCACCCCCTCATGAGGGTTGAGACATCTCACACACACCCGGGAATCACCAAGAGCTACTGTTGCATCACTGAACCATCAAGTATACAGATCTCGATCATGCTAAAAGGAGCTGGAGCTGAGAAACAATCAAGTCAAAGGGTAATGAGAAATTCCTTTGCCTAATCCGAGGCACCGAACAAGAGTGGAAGCTGGAACCAAGGTACACCGCCCTCTAGACCTGTCTTCTGGAATGAATGGCATTGATGTCGACAGAAGGAGGTCTGCCATAGGTGAGGCAATAAGGGATCCTCAACTAAGGCACAAGAGAAAATAGTAGAGCGACTGACAGACTAATACCAATGATGATGATGAAATGGAGGGGATTGAGTAGCGAATGGACGACCTCCCTTGTTAGAGCATAAAGGGCATGAATGACGTGGCAGCGACTGACACAATATCATGAGGGATAGGGGACAGTGGGACTGAAGGCCATAATGTGTGACACAAGAGAGGGACCAAGTAATGAAGGATGGAGGACTATAGCGGGGTACAAAGGGACTCAGAATAGACTCCATGAATGTGATGATGACTCAACTTGGATGCTCTAAACAAGGGCGAATTGATGGTGCTGCCACACAGTAAAGGTCCAATGGGGGACCATGAAAACATGAGTACAAGATGGTAACTCATGACGAACATCAACACGAGCATGGATAATTATGGAGGCCAAATGGTGCCCCTAGTATGAGTGTTGCAAGTGAAGAAATTTGATGTTGAGGAGGGTTAGGGTTGAGGGGAATAGGTGCCCCCAAGCATGGTGTGGTCATGCCAAAATGTATTTAGAAAAAGGGGAATCTAAACACATTTTAATGATGTGGTGCGCCATTTGTTTTCGTTATGGTTATGCAGTGTCAGAAAAGGAATGGAGGATTACCAATCTCTTTCGGTACTTCATATAGGAATCAAATGGACTTTTAAGTTTCCGGGTTGGAATAGCTGGTGTCACTATCCCAAAGAGAGGATTTGGAGATAATGAACTGATGCTCTCATAGAAAAGCTATAGGTTGGTCAACAACAATGTCTAAGAGACGAAGTTTCTGATGTAAGATGAAGGAACGATAAGGAGTATCATCCCTAGAGTGATCTGAAGTGAGATGGGACTCTAGAGGTTCTTCTAAATGTGGAAGAATAATGGTACTAAAGTTAGCACGACCAGATACACTAGGAGAGTTTTGGAGAATTTCTTCTCTTGGTCTCTCAAATGTGGGTGCCCCCTTACCCAAACATTGGGTTTCAATGTAATGGCCACAAGGTGTATGTGGTGTGAATGCATGGGTTCGATGTAAGGGGGAATAGACAAATTCAGGGGTGGGGAGTTTTTCCATAATGTCGTCACTGTGATAGAAGATGGGGTGGAAGAAAGACCACCTGACGCGGCGAAGCTACCTGACTCATCATCATGAGAAGAGAGGTTCACATGCACATCGTCACAAGGGGTGAAAAAAGAGTAAGTAGATGATGGGTGTCGAAAACAATCAATTGGTCATCAACAGGATCTACAGCACCCATGGCAGATAGTAGAGCCTTCTTTTGAGAAGGGCATGATTAGAGGAGTTCCAGTGTTGAAATGACAGCAGGAGATTGTGCCAAATCATCTACGATGTTATAATAACGAGCAGCTCGACTAGAAGCAGCGTTTCAGAGTAATGGTCCCTTAGTAATCTTGGTATCAACCTCAAATTTGGGCTAAGAGATATGCAAGGGACCATTGTATGTCTAAAGAGGCTCTGTAGACCCTGAAGAAGGTGACTCGGGCAAAGACGGAGCGGGAGGCGTGGGGTAATGATGGGACTGAGTATGAAGGTTAAGGTCGACGGTTAGAGGTGGATCAGAGTTCATCATGAGGATCTGGTAATTGGAGGAACCATAAGGGGAAGGTTGAGTGGCCACCTATCTGTCAGGTGGTTAGGTAGCCATGAATCCATACTGTGCATCCACCTACTCTTGAGGGGGCGGTGACTGTTGTTGCAGGGGTTGAGAAGGCCAGGGAGGCGGAGGTGTTGATGCTGGAGGAGCTGGAGCACTAAAATATAGATAAGAATAATAAGGGGGTTGGGTAATAGTATGGTGACTAGGAGGTTGGGCCAAAAGAGGAGGCATGATGTATCCTAGATATGTGCTACCAGGAGGGGAACAAGTGCGGGAGGTGCTGCCCCCTCCCCCAGGAAAACCATAACCCATGGGAGGTTGGGCATATGGATGAGAGAGAGCTCCAACGATACCGTCGGCGGCATGAGGTGCCCCTGGTGGATGGACACCACCGAGTCTGGGGAGATCAGGTAGAACGGTATAAACATAACCTATCTGAGCGTAGATCAAGTCATATTTTAACGCCAGTTGGAGGGCAGCTTCTTCGGTTTGGGGGAAATGCGATGCGACATCTTTCCTAATAGGAGGCAAGAGAGATCTAAGGAACCAGTCCATGTAGACACGGTATTCGAAGGTAGGGGATTGACATAGGCTCTTTCTTCTCCGCCATTCCTGGACATGATCGGATAGGCGGGTCGCAAATGATTGACGGAAAGAATTCAAAAGTTTGATACCAGTGTCATAATGAAGGGGAAGCTGGAAGTAAGATAAAAAAGCCCGGGCAAGAGTCGCAAAGGTGGTATGAGAGGAGGGGCCTAATCAACATACCACTTAGAAGCTGCGCCTGTAAGCATTCGTTGGAACAACCGAAGATGGACAGAGTCATCGGTAATGGAGGTAGATGAACACCACATGTGGAAAGATCGAACATGATTTGAAGGATCTTCTCCAGCAAGGCCTTCAAACTTTGGGATGCCAGAAGGGAGCTTTGTCGGCATAGCAGGCCAACTAGCGTCATGGTGTATAGGTTCATTTATCAACCTGTCCAAATCGGGGAGGCTTAGGCCTGCCATAAACGGGAACAAGGGCACAACCGAGGTAGTTCCTATGGAAGTTCCGCTAGTAGTAGTCCCAGCATTAGGGTTGGGATTACCGCTAGCGTTAGGCCCTAGATCAGACATATTGAAGGTGACAGGGGGAGAACCGGAAGTAAAAGGAGAACCCAATGAATCAGAAGAGGATTCAGAGTGTGGACTCGGAGGTGGACTAACTCGACGACGGTGGGAAGGAGTAGGTCGACCGACCAGAAAATGAGGGTGAAGGCCAAGAATTCTTCGAGATGTACACCTTGGGGGTGCAATGATGAAAACACAAACACGACACAAGGGGAAAAAGAACGACCAACAAGGGCAGGGAGGTGCAGAATCAAGAGATTACAATGCTTTAAAGTCTTTGCCTGGGAGTGTTAACCAGGCTCTTCTTTTCTTAGGGTGAGTGTGTGGCGTGTGTTAATTTTAATTTTTAAACCCAGCCGTTTTGAGAGAAAAAGAAAAAGTGTACTGCATAACTGAAAATAAATCTGCAGAGAACAGTATATAATTCTAAAATAACAAAAAATTAACAGCTAACAATGCATCGATCTAAACCAAGAAGGCGGGTCTCTCAAAACTAGTCTAAAAGAGGGGAAAAAATGTATTCAAAACACACTAAAAATAGGCCAATAGATCTAAGGTCGTGAGGGATAGGGATCGAAAGGAGAAAACTGCTGAAAAGAGGTGCAAAACACAGCCGAGAGACAGAGGCAAGGTGGCTGTAAAAAGGGAGGAAATCAGCAAAAAGCAGAAGGGACAAGGAGGAGGCCCTAAAGGAAGGTCCAAACAAAACTACAAGAGGTGATTTGAAAGGGAGAAAAGCTGATTTAAAGGGATCTGAGAAGGAGGTAGCAGATCTGAAAAAGGGAAGGATGAAACTCTGAAAAATCAGACACCTGAAACAGTTAAAACTCTTCCACCAAAAGTGGAGGGTACTAAAGCCCTAGGTGGCTATGTTCCCACTTAGATGAGCAAAAAAGATCAGAAACAGGTCTAAACGGGCTGAGACAGAGGCTGGAAAACCCTGATAGAAGCTTCAGAAAATCCCAGAAAAGTTGCAGAAAAATAGCAGAAAAACTGGCAGGTCGTAGGTTCTGACCTGTTTTCTGTGCAGGTCACAGATAATGGGCTAAAAATTGTGACCTGGAGTCTAGGTCGCAGTTTATGGGCTGAAAAATGTGACCTGAAGCTCCGGGTGTCCCGGCGGCAGATTTCCGAAAAAGTTGTCGTCTCAATTGCGGCTGATGTCTGCCACCTGCGCAATAGGGCCAGAAACACGCAGAAGTTAGAAATTTTAATGTTTTAGGGTTTTATAGGTGAAAATTAACATAAAAATAGGAAAAAAAAAAATATGAAAAGAAACCCTAGGGTCGGAAGTAGCTGGATATGCAGGAATATGAAAAACGCGTGGGTGTGTTAAGCTTGTGTGGAGTCGCAGGTTGTTAGTATGAATCTTTCGTCAATGTGTACGAAAAAAAACCACTTTAGCTACGCATAACTTATAGCCCTAACATCAAAATATGGTTGCTAATATCTTCAAATCTGTAGTTATTTGATTAAGACAAATGCTGCAAAAATCTAGATCTATGCATAAAAAGACATTAAGCAACAAAAATAAGGTTTTTCTCCATGCATCCAATAGAAAATACAAGAATAATATTTTTTAAAGAATTTTATATTAAGGGCACTTGGGAGGAAAACGAGAAAGGTGTTTCCAATTCTCCTCAATGGGATGGGTTCTTGAAAGTCCTCAGCACTTCAGATCTAGAATTTCTCTCTCTTGTTGGTGTAGAAAACCCAGACAAACATAGAACTCAAAGGGAGCTCACACGACGAATAAATGGAAAATTTGGTAATGATAATGACTCCAAAGTCGGACCAAGAGTATAGATCTGGAAGTGATCCAGCAAGCAGCAAAAGGTGAAGAATGGTAGGAAAGCCCCTAAAGCCTCTATTTATAACAAAATATTGGGTCATTCTAGATCTTGGTGCATGATTAAAATAGCAACATTAACTTAAATCTAGATCCACCTTTTTACAGATATTTTATTATATTTGTTGGAGGGAAAAGGTATTTGACTTGGAGTCAGAAATCCTTTATTTTGTAAATAATAAATAAATAAATGATTTATTTATCATTTTAAGGAAGTGGTTGAAAGATAATCAAATAAATAATGATTTATTTAATTATTTATGGGTGATTTAGTCATATTTAACAAGGAATATTATCTAAATAAGATTTAAATAGTTATTCCTGGAAAATAATAAGATAAATAAGGATTTATCTAACTAATTTCTTTGTTTTGGGTTAGACATGACCAGGAATAATAATTAAATTATTGTTTAATTAATTATTCCATGAGGGAAATCAAACAAATATAGATTTGTTTAATATTTCCCTTTTGGGGTTTTCTATTTAGACCATAAACGACCTAATAAATGTGTTTTATTAAGTTATTTTACATAGTGAAAGCAATTTTACTTAGGGAAAAGTTGGTCTTACATGGTGTACTTGGGTCCATCTATTGTTAGTAGGTTAGATGACCAAAAAATGGTGTAACAAGAACTGTGGATTTGACTGAAATATACTTTAAGTGACTCAGATTTTATACCATCTACCAACCCCATAGCTCAACAAGCCACAACCTCTTTCAAGTGGGCCTAGGATTTTAACCCTTGTGTCCCATTCATGTTACAATGTATCTTACAACTACACAAGTAGAATCAACACATATTCAATACAATGTTGATAAATCCATCAAGTTTATTAAACACATTCATCACATCCCATATAAAATTCATGATATCTTGGATACAACTAATACTAAGTACAAACAACATCATGAGCAACATCAGGTGCCACATAAGTTTCAAGTGGGGGACAAGGATTGGCTGCATTTGTGGAAATAACACCTTGCAGGAGCCCATTAGAAGCTTTTACCACTCTGATACGGGTCTTAGACCATAATCATGTCTATGGGTGACAATAATTTCTAGCTAATTATCCCCCCTTTCCTTGTCTAGAACCCATTATTCAATGTGGACCACCTTCAACCATACTTCCCACCATTTTTGGACACATTAGACATTGTCAAGCAATTGACACCAAGAGATCTCAAGAAAATTGCATTGAACATGCCACAATTTATCATATCAAAAAAATTAATAACACTCACCAACATAGGATCCAACTATATCAGGTTGTCAATTCCATATATCTCTTTCATCGAAGCAAGTGGCTCACAAGGGACCAAGTTCAACAGAAGTTCCATCACCTCATAGAAGCACTCAACGGAATGGGTACTATTGATTCCTAAGTGGGGAGGAATAATATAGGTGGATATTGGTGGCCACCTAACTATTCCACATGAAACCCTAGCATTTTTTTCTATCGGTTTCCTATTTTTAGCATAATTTCCTATTTGAGCAAGTTTCAGTTTTTGGTCATTTTCGGGTCTTGAACTTCTAGAGTCATTTAAAGGCCCTAAACGACATTTTTGGGGAAATATAAAAATGAGAATTAAAATTTACATTTGCAGTCTAAAGTATTTTTCCTTGGTTATACATTTCTAACAGGATATTGTGCCTATAAAACATAGATCGTATGCCAAATTTATGACCCCAGGAAGTTGACATTACAACTAATCCAATTGGGTCCCAAAGCATTCGATACTTCATCTCCTAGGGTTATTTTTTGTATGTTTATGGTTTCTCGTTGTTTCTCATTGTTTCTTAATTATAAAAGGGCCTTCAAACCCCATTGTAACACAATTTAGAAGGAATGTAGCCATCACATCATTTCTCAGAGATAAGCTACTATTGTTCGAGCTAGTTTTCTTTAAGTATGCATGTAAACAGTTTTCAACATTTGGTAATTATTAATTGAAGTTTAGTTTCATTGCATCTATGTGTTTTTTTTTGTTTAAATATGTATTTCATTTCATTCCTTCATAAATATGAATCATTCTTCTTCTTTGGAGCATGTTTAATCCTCAAAGTACACCCAACTTCCCTGAATATAACATCTTTACCATCAATTTTTTTCCTTTTCATAAAATCCCACAACTTTCATCCTTTCATTTCAACCTTGTAATTGTTGAAAATACACTTGAATTCCTTGTTATCTAGATCCATCCTCTTCTTATTCAAAGAATGGACAAAATCCTCATAGGAAAATATTTGTAGATGTGTGAGTGATGTATTTTTACAAAGCTATTCCTTTTATAGATTCTTTCCGACCAGTTCTAATGTCGGAGAGCTATTATATAGGTACACAGTGTTGATTCTTTCCATAATTCTTGTGCCAATCCCACACCACTATGAATTCTCCTTGCATTATCCATCAATGGAATATTCACGCTATCAATGACTCCATTCTACTAAGGACTATATGGAGTGGTTGTTTGGCATATTACCCCATGCTGTCTACAGAAATACTCAAACTCTTTAGCACATAATTCACCTGCACTATTATTTTTCAACACTGTTATCTACCTATCTATCTATTTTTCGGAAACAAATTTGTACTCCTGAAATTTCTCTACAAACATATTATTCTTCTATAAGAAATAAAAACATGTCATATTATATAAATCATCAAAAATATAAACATAATATAGATATCTACCTATCAATTATTAGTACTAAACCAAATACATCACCTTGAACTAGCTCTAAGATCCCATTTTCCCTTGTAGCACAAGATTGGAGTCTAACACAATTCTCTTTTGCATCAATAAAATGTTATAGAAATTCAAATCTAGAGAGTTACTAGATTAACCTTCAACCATACCTTTATTTTTCATAGCTCAAATTATATTCCCCTTATTGTTTCCCATCCTCTAATTCTGTAACATGGTTTCATTGAATAGATAAGAATTTGTCTCATTGGTTCCAAGAATGAATGCACTACCACATCCACATGGGTCAACATGGCCCAACAAATTGTAAAATGTCCAATTCAAACTCCTCTCATTAATACCATCTCTCCATGAACCATATCACATGAATCCTTATATATTATGGTATGCACACCTACATCACCCATGTTGATAGTTATTATGTTTTAATCCAAACTTAGAATGTGTAGCACACCCAACAATGTTATACTCGAACCATACTTGAGCATGAATCCAACTCAACCTCAATTGAATATCGTGGTTGTCAATTTGTCCCCAAATAGAAACACCCTCCACCACATTATTCATAATCATATGACCACTCCATGTGGGATTTCACATGATAGGATTCTCCTAATTTGGTCAACCATGCTTCATGATCTAACTATGTACTGTACACATCCTCTCCTTCATATAAAGAAGTTATTTCTTTAGTCTATCTATTTTCATATGTGTTTCTCTACTTAACAAATTTTGACTTGAAATATATTTTTTAATTCCTTTCTTTATTGCATTTCCAAAATCTTCTTTTCGATTGACTAGGAGATTTATATATTTCCTTCAATTTAAATCTCCCTTTGGATAAATTAAATTTATCTTTGTTAGTCTATTGACCTCTCATCAAAATTTCATCCTTGGTCAACCCGTCCATGTTCCTTCTCCTTATTTATTCCAACAACATAGACGTGATCACATCATCAAGGATTAATATCATCATACTATTCCCAATATCCATTAGTAGACTATCCCACGAGCCTAGAAAACAACACAAAATAATGATACATGTATCCTCCTCCTTTCCATAGATATCCACACTCAATAACTGAATAATAATATTTTTGAATTCATTACGGTTCTCTATGATTGAATTAACCTATCTCATCCTTAGAATATAAATCTTCTTCCGAAGAAACAACTTTCTAATTATGGATTTAAAGTAGTACGGTTTTCCCAACTTTTCCCATATTTTCTTATCAATTTCTTCCTCCAATACCTTCAACGACGCAAAATCTACAAGAAAATTTCAAATGATACAACTCATTTTCCTTTCGAGTTTCTCCCAATCCTTCACCAACATGCCATTCACAGGTGTTCGATGTTGGAAAATCATCTATTACTCTTGATCCACAAGAATATATTTCATTTTAAGATTCTAGAGTTCAAAATTCTAGCCATTAAACTTTTGAATCTCAATTCTTGCACTACTATCCATCTTTCTGTAACTGAAGTTCTATCTTAAAGCTCCCACTTGAATAGGATTATTTTAGATATGATCAAGACATCATATCCAGGTCCAAAATCACACAACACTTGATGTTAGAGGCATCCTCATGCAACAAAAGTACAGTCTAACACTAGATGTTAGATAACTGAGTCCAATTGATCAACTCTTATGTCCAATTATAGAGATCAACCAAATATGTAGACAAGTCTAAAAGTCTTAATTAACGTAAATTGTTAAGAAGATATTAAGAATAGAAAATAAATATGACATACACATAAATATTTACATAGTACATAGAGATTTTCCTTGTAAATCCTTAACCAAGAAAAAATCAAACTTTGAGCTTCATTTCTCTTATATTCTTGATTAAATATTTAGCCAGATTATAATGAACATCAACCTTGGTCCACACCTAAGAACCAATGTGTTCATACATCACCTAGTATTTACAGATCAACAATTATTCATTACATTCCATAAACCTTACATCATGCTCTATTGATAGACATAGAAATATCTAATTCATAGTTTTTTAATTAGTTACATATGGTTCAATTATATAGTACAAAATCTAGGAATTTACATATTCCTAACCATTTATAACATAGTTTGACTATAGTCAATCTAATCACCCATTAATCTTGGTCAACTATAAATATCTACAATTATGATTAGTTTAAGATCCTCTAGTTAGCCATCAAATTTTTTCTACTCCTTGATTGCTTCATTGATTTCGACTATAGTTACTATCATCAACTTCAATATAAATACTCTAACTCTAGCCATTAACTTCTATCTGAGCATATATTCAATTATGCTCTTATATGATTTCCCAAACTAGTTCAATGAGGTTCATCCCTAGTTATTCCACCCAACTAACCTTTCAATCAACTAAACTCCAGTCAACTTAGATTCCACTCATAAGAATATAATACCTTAACAAAGGCCATGTGGCTAGCAAAGATAGCATATAGTCGATGCCACCTCCACCCGCTTGAACCATAACCAATTCCCTATCAATTTTATAAGTGCATGTTGTGCCATAATTAATATTTTTCCTCACTGTTACACAATATTTTGTCAATGTCCCTGCAATCCCTCATCTCGCACATCGGATGACTATTCCCATGACCTGTGAGCAGTAACATGTCCTGGAAACACCTTCATAATATCCTCCTACCTAAGGATAAACATCCTCTTGAAGAACATTTCCTCTGGAAAACCCTAAAAACAGGTGTTTTAGCCTTGGCGCGACTAGTCAGTTCATCCGTCACGCCAATGGGGAAAATCCACACTAGAGGGCGCGCCAATTGGCACATTGTCATTGTGTCTCACTCGGGCCAAGCCCATTAAGGAATGTTTTTTAAAAACAAATGGAGGAATTTTGGTTCTAACAAACTCTAGAATGAATCATCAGAATAAGTTGAGTGGTTTGGCTCCAGATCTCCATGTATAGGAAGTGGTTTTCCACCTTTCATGGAAGCTTCCTAAGAGATAGGGCCTAACCCATGATTATAGGGATCCCAACTTCCCTTACTCCATCTATAAAAGCTTTCTCTCTCCATTAGAAAGCTAGCTAAACTTGTAGGAGGAAAACTATAGCAGGGTAACTATTGAAGCAGAGTCGAGAAGACCCCCGTAAGAGAGAGATTTGTCCAAATTCCCAATAGGCCTCGTTGAGACGCGCTCCGCTGCAAGCCCCATCGAAGGAAGATCATAGCGTAAGAGCATTTGGTTGTAATCTCCCTTTTTTTCATCATTAATATAAGAGAATCTGATTTTCTTTCCATTCATGTGTTCATCTCTTTTATGAAATGCAATGAATTATATCCTCTCTGACTGATATGTAGTTACATGCTTTAGATGTTACGTTGTATGTCATCATTTCTCTGCATGTGTACAGGTGTCCGGAAGTGACGAATGGAAGGATTATGATCTGTCAGGCTAGGGATGAGGAGCATCACTTCTTCATCGACCACAGCAGCGTGGGATTTGAGGTAGGCTACTTATCATGATCTTTGTCTTTCTCGTAACTAGGAACCAACGTCATTGCGTGATTTGATTGTTACTAGACCCGATCTGGGCTAGTGGGATCACCTCTGTCTGCAAAGGGGATTTACCACCTCAAAAATTTGGCGACTCCGCTGAGGATCAGTGGGAGTTAGTCCTCCTTCCATTTGGGTTGTTTTTTTTTTTGGCTTTTCATTCATTTATTTGCTCTTCTGGTTCACCTCCCTTGGTGTCAAACCCATGTTCAGCCCCCAGAAGACCAGATCCAGTCTCTGTTTGTCCTTTCTCATATTTTTCCATAGTAAAATCGATCAGTGCAATTTAGGTCTTGAAATTCGCGCCGACCAGTGCTTATTGCTAGTTAGGCTCTTGCACCAATGCTTTTTTGGCGCAGATTACAGTCAAACAGGTGCGCCAACTCTGTTTGGTGTTAGGGTTTTCTTGATTTTGGGCTCTCTGAGTTTGAGTTTTGGTCCTGGCGTTATCTTTCTAATTGATTGAGTGCCTTGAAGTCATTGTTGACTGTGTTTGGCCCTTTTCCTCTGGTTGTTTTCCCTTTACTATCAGTTTTGAATTCTAGCCCTAGGGCTTCTAGGTGCTTCAACGTGCTGAGCCTCCCATGGGAGTTTTGGGTCCTTGCGTTCCCGGTCGACTTCATTTTCACTTCCTTGCATTTGTTTTGCTGAATTTCATTGTGTCATTGCGTTAGTTGAGTGATTTTTGTCTCCTTCATTCAGTTTCACTTTGTGTCACTCCAAGCCTAGATTACACGGTTTATGTGAGTCTTTTTTGAGATTCTTCTTTGCTCTGAAGGATTTCTTCATCAGTTTGAGTCTTGCCTCTACGCATTTGGATTGAGTGAACCTATTTGTTTTAGCTCTCTCCTTTTCATTCCTCGAATTGATGTTTTCATTAGTTTTTCCATTCATTTGGTGCATTTGCTCTTATATGTTGGAAAATATAAAAACAAGATCTTTTTCATTTGGTTTGGCATCGTGAAAATTGAAAGCTATTTCGTATTATTAGTTTTATATAACTCTAGAAAGAAGTTTTCTACTTTCATTAGTTTGCATTAGAGACAGTAGTGGATGTTTTTGTGCTCATTTTGTTATTATTTGAAAAGCTCTCAACTCTCCCGTAGATAGCTCTTCACTGAAAAAAGTGGTATTTTTGTGGCATGTAGTGTGCATTTAGAGGTTTTATGAGATCCAACATTCAATAGGGCCTGAAAGTGAAACGTAAATTGAAGATCAACTATAAAATTTATTGAATTAACCTAAGGCAGCATTGAAACATTAATGAAATATCTAGTAGTCTAAGGTAGAGACGTGTTCTGGCGTCTTTAAGCCTAGTAGTTGTTGCTCACCATCTGGTTATATACAACGCTAGTACAAAGTTATGCTCCCCGTACAATCGCCATATAAAGGGAGACCCCATTAGGTTGCAATCCTTTATTCGTAGGAAGCCGAGTCTATCGCCTTTTACCCGTGATACGCCGGACATAGCATTCGAGGAGATTACCTACACGTACGTCAAGTCCTTGGTTGATTTCTCTTTCATTTTTACCAAGGTGTATATGGAATTTCATGGTTATCTAGTACACCCATTTACCTAGACTACCAGAGCAGTCATTTTGATCTTTACTAACTCATTACATTTGAAAATATCATCAAGTGCTTGTCCTTTCATGCTTGTTTCCAAAATAAAAGTGATAGAGTCATCTTTTACTTGTTTCTAGACTCTTAAAACATGAAATAGTAAAATTTCCAGTTTCAATGTGGTAAAATTAATCACCGATGATCACATGCCCATTTAGAGATTGATTTTTTGGCTTGTTTTTGTTTTCCTTTGTTTTTTCCCGTGCGTTTTTGTTTTGCGATCTCTTCCTCTTTTTTGCTATAGTCACAGTGGCAGAACCGTCAGTTTCATCTACTGGTAGTCAATATACAGAAGATTCATCAGAGGTCTCCCAGTCCTCTGATGAGTATCAGCAGCCCATTGTATCTGAGTTTCTCGACAGGGGACGGGTTATATCGAAACTTCCCTTTGAAGGACCAGTTGACTTCAATTTTCCCTTGTCCAACGCTTGGTTTAGATTTGGAGTAGGGGAACACTTCCCTCCTCTTACATCAGGATCACCCTTTTTGGTTGTTGTTATAACTCCTATTCCCTGTCGTATTTTCGAAGATCTCGCAGCAGGGTCAGATATGGACTCACCCAGTGCTTCTCCTAGTGAGGGAATATCTACTTCTGGTGAAGATTATCAGCTTTTTCCTGAAGACATCCCCGAACCTTCTGTTATGTCTTCACCTAGTCCTATGCTCCCAGTTGGATATAGTTCTTTAAGTCAGGTCATGGCCACTATTTCCTCTATGGGAATATCGAATCCATCCACGAATCCGACCATTCCCTCATTAGGGATGTCGCCATTGACGCCACTCACGGCATCTCCTTTCGTTACATCAGCACCTGTTAGACCTACTATCTGCATGGCTGCGTCTATGCTTGTTGTTACTACTTAGTCAACTGGGACCTCATCATTTCCTGAAGACGTTTATATAGCTTCTTACATTCCCAAGAATATTTCTCCCGAGGAGTATCGGTTGTCCTTACAACCATCGAACTCCAAGGTTGGTTCGTCCTCTCAAGACCTTAACCGTCCTTAATTTTCCCATTATGGACCAGATGGTGCCCTGTTCTACGTATTTCCATATCAATATGATGAGAAGGGAAACCCCCTTCATTTTCCTACTCCTGAGGCTTATCAGTAAATTAATGGTTTTCTATCTGCCTAGGCTGGGCAAAATTCTAATCAACAAGGGCAACCCTCACAAGGAAAACCTTTGTTTCAGCAAGGATATGCTTCTAGCCCACAAGGACAACCCTTCCAGGGACAACCTTCGGCCCAGCCAGGTTATTTATATGACCCGCAAGGACAACCCTTATAGGGACGACCTTCGGGCCAGCAGGGATTATTTTATGGTCCGCAAGGGTAGTCTTACAACCCTCAAGGTCAACCTCTATAGCCTCACCCTGTAGTCCAACTAGGACAACCTCAAGGACTGACAGGGAAATCGAGGTATCAACCGAGACCATGATACGGTCCTGGGGGGCCAACCCATCTTTCTCAACCTTTGGTGCAACCTCAACAACCTCATTTTCCAATTGGTCAAAATGCTGCACAACCATAGCCATCTCATGGTCTTGTCACAGGTCAACCTGGTTAATAGGTGCAACCTGGCCCTCTCCCACCATCAGGTCAACCTGCTCAACCAGGGAAACCTGGTGTCCTCCATCAGCCAGGTCAACCTGTTCAACCAGGACAACCTGCACAACCCGTTAACCCTACTTAGTAGCTGATCTATTTTATGACATAGCTGAATCCACCTGTGCACATGAATTATTAGGCTCAGCAGGGCCCCACTTATCAGTAGCCCGTTCGACCCCAAGGCGGCTATTAACTTCAAGGTTAGTCTCGACCGATTTATAACCCACCCTAATGTTATGGTTATTACCTTCAACAGCCAAGCTATACTTATACTCCGCAGTCAAATCCATACACTACTCAAACAGGGCCCATGTATAATTAGGGTCAGTACCCTGGTTATCAACCCCCATATCCTAGTTATCAGCCACCATATCAACCTCATATCCAACTCCCGTGCTGCTCAGCATTATAGAATTTTTGAGGATTTGGCATAGGCACCTTCTGTAATGTCCACGTTGGAAGTTCTTCAGAGTTGTCCGTCTCAACGGAAAGCTTTGTTATTTGCGATTGGCAGAATTGATCCTGCCGATTCTAGCCTTCTTTCCTTCGATCTAGAGAATTTTTTCCCCCAACTTCCACATCAAATCGCCCTTGTTATACAAGTCAGTATCAACGACCTAAACATTCACAGAGTCGTTGTGGACAAAGGTGCCTCTACCTGTGTTATGTCATCTACTTGCTGGAAGGCCATTGGCTCTCCAGCCCTCACCTCATCTCCTAATTCCCTTGAGGCATTCGATGGAAGGGAATCAAAACCCTTGGGTGTTCTAATGAGTCCACCGATTACATTACAAGGTAAGACAGTCAACGTCAAAGTGGAAGTGGTTGATGCCAAACTCAACTACAATCTTCTACTTGGTCGCAGCTGGACCCATGCCATGCTATGCATTCCGTCCAACCTCTTTCGGCTTCTAAAATTTCTGCATGAAGGCAATATTATTACCGTCGATCAGTTTTTTTTCTTCACCTCATCCTCTGAGAATAACGTACCATACGTGGATCAAATCCCTAATCCCCATAACAATATAGGACCTGGTCTTTTCAAGGGCCACGTTCTCATGGGTATTTTTCCCATTCCACCACTGAACACTATTCAAGTCAATATGGTCTCTAGGTCGGATGACCCATGGATCATCCCTTCTCTTGAATAGGTTGCCTCTTTTGGAGAATTGATGCCTCTAACCCCAGTTGAAATCAATTATTGTGAGATCATTGATGCATCAAATCCTCCTCCTGCTAAAAATTCTCCTTTGAGCATGGCTCTTGATGTTTATTCTCAATCCCCTTGGCTCGGCGATGCAGATTGGCTCGATCCTTTGAGAGAAGTTTTTTTTTTCTGACGAAGCTATCGTGGAGACTATGTCTCTCGAAGATCTGCCATGGAGCGATGGACATCATCATTCCTCGTTCATGCCCGGCTTGGGGGCAATGTCTAATTGTCTCGAGCGTTTTGCATCTCAGGTTACCTCTCCGCCTCTCCAAATGCCAATATTGACTTATGATGTATTTTCAAAAGGAAATCTGAGTAATATTATCCAAATGATGCCTATCAACATCTCTGTCAAACCAGGGGTCATCGAGAACATCCATGTGGGAGTCACTTGTTCTCTTGATGAGATTCAAGTATACACTAGCCTTTTCCACAAATTCCGAGATTTTTTAACGTGGTCTTATGAATAGATGCTTGGGATCGATCCAAGTATCCTTGTGCACGAAATTCCCACCTACCCTGGTGCGAAGCCTATGCACCAACGCCTACGTCCAATGCATCCTCGAAAATCCGCTGCTATAAAGGTTGAAGTTGAGAAACTACTTAAAGTAAGCTTCATATATCTGATCCCTCTGATAGAGTGGGTTTCCAATATTTTCCCTGTGGATAAGAAGTAGGGCACAATTCGAGTCTATGTTGACTATAGAGATATCAATCGGGCTTGGCCTAAGGACAACTATCCCACCCCCTTTATAGATCAGATCATTGATGATTGTGCGAGAAGTGAGATCTATTACCTTATGGATGGCTTTTCGGGTTATAATAAAATTAATATTTTACCATCCGATCAACGCAAGACTGCCTTCATCTGTTCATGGGGCACATTCGCCTATAATAAACTCTCGTTCGGCTTGAAAAATGCTGGAGCCACCTTCTAATGTGCCATGTCCTACACCTTTCATGATATACGTAATATTTTTCAGTGGTATCTGGATGACCTGCCGGCTCATTCAACTCTGTGCGAAGACCATCTCGAACATCTCCGTCAGATTTTTCTCCGTTGCAGAAATTACCACATCAGGCTTAATCCTCACAAGTGCGTCTTTTGCGTTGACTTTGGTCATATTTTGGGATTCATTTTCTCTAAAGATGGAATTCGCCTTGACCCTCTCAAGGTCGAGGCTATTGTTAATCTCCCCTCCCCCTCCTCATTGCATCAACTTCAAAGTCTTCAGGGGAAAGAGAATTTCTTATGTCACTTTATCCCAAACTATGTAGAGGTGGCCAAAGTGTTTATGCGACTTCTAAAGTAGGACGTTCCCTTCCATTGAGATGAGATTGCTCAACAATATTTTGACAACCTTAAGACGCTGTTCATAAATGCTCCATTAATACATCCTCCCAACTATCATCACGACTTTAGCCTCTATTTAACTACCGCCTTCAGCATAATTGCCATGTTTCTGGTACAGGATGATGATGTTGGTAACGAACATGTGATTTATTACCTATCTCAGAATCTCCTCGACACTGAAACGTGTTATGCCCACGTTGACAATTTGGCCCTGGCCGCATTCCATGTCGTTCAACAGTTTTTCCATTACATCCTGTTATGCACGGTAAGCATGATTTCTAACTGCAACCCCATGACTTACATTTTGTCTCGACAATTGCTGAGGGGCAAGTACTCGAAATGGATTGTTATCCTTCAAGATTTCGATTTGGAGTTCACCACTGCCAAATCGAAGAAGTCACTGTTTTTTTCTCATCTCATTTTCTCTCTCCTTACCGAATCTATTTCGTCTCAACCTGAGGATCATATCCCAGATGAAACTCTCTTTCTAATCAGCACTCTCGATCCTTGGTATGGTGGTATCATCGTGTACCTCCAGACATCTACCTTCCAATCCGAGTTGACAAAGGATGCTCGACGTCGCGTTTGACATCAATCGCAACCATATCGCATTGTCAGAGATACCTTATATCGTGTTGTAGTTGATTCGGTGATCTGCCGATGTTTGACCTTAGAGGAGGCTAAGAAAGTTATGAATGACTATCACAGTGGTGCCTGTGGTGGTCACATGTCCAGTTATTCTACCGCCCAGAAGATTCTACATTCGGGCTATTTCTGGCTGTCTATATTTAAAGAATGTATTGTTGCAGTACTAAAGTGTCATGCGTGCCAGATCTTCCAACGCAAAATGCATGCACCACCCCTCACTTTACATCCTGTCATTACCGTAGGCCCTTTTTCAAAATGGGGCATTGATTTTATGACATGTAACCCTCACTTGGCCAGGGGGTATGCTTATATCATCATTGCTGTAGACTACTTCACCAAGTGGGCCGAAGCAATGCCTACATTAGTTGTCGATGGTAATACAACTACTCAATTCATTTTCAACCATGTGATCACACATTTCGGTGTTCCTCAAGCCATCGTCACAGATCATGGCACTCATTTTTAGGACTACATGATGACAGAGCTGACATCAAAGTTGGGCTTGCGTCATGACAGCTCGACACCATACTACCCTCAGGAAAATGGCCAGGTTGAAGCCATGAACAAGGTGCTTGTCATGATGATTCAACTAACAATTGGTACACATAAATCCAACTAGCATCTCCAATTGTTCTCAGTTCTCTGGGCCTACCGAACGTCATTGAAGAGTGCGACCAGATTCACACCTTTCCAGTTGGTGTATGGCCTAGAAGCTACTCTTCCAGTTGAATGTGAGATCCCTTTACTAAATTTGGTTGTGGAATTACTGCCGGACACTTCCCCAGAGGAATAACGTCTCCTGTATCTGGACGAAACTTGCCACTTGGCTACTTTGGTTATCGAGGCACAAAAAAAGCGATTTAAAGCTCATTTCGATCAAACAGTTTCTCTGTGCTCTTTTATTGAAGGGGACCTCGTCCTCTTGTATGATCAAGCACATGATAAGCTTGGGGCAGGAAAATTCTATCATATGTGGCATGGGCCCTATATCGTTAAATGTGTATTTAAAGGGCTTATGAGCTGATTGATTATGAAGGTCTTCCTTTGACACAGCCCAAAAATAGGCTATACCTAAAGAAGTATTACGCTTCAATAATTCTTGTGTAGTGTATGTACATAGGTGATTTCTTCATTTTTGTGCATGTGTGGTGTGGTGTGCTTTGTAAGCATCTTTCAGCTAATTGGATCTTCCTGATTGTGCATATGTCTATTACTCCTTATGTCAGTTTCATGGATGGTGCCTCCCGCAGTACCAGGAACCTGTCTTCGGTAACATGGGTAATTTACAATCCTGCTGGTGAGTTGATTAATTTACAAGGTGTTTGTCTAGGGCCTGCTACAAATAATGTCGTGGAGTATAGTGCCATTTTGGAATTATTAAAAAAGGATATTAACCTCGGTATTTGCATGTTAATTGTACATCTAGATTCACAGCTTGTGGTTTTACAGCTCAATGGTCATTATTCAGTTAGAAACCCATGCATTTTAAGACTGTATCTACGTATTCGTTTACTTGAGAGAAATTTTGATTACATCACATATCAGCATATACCAAGACAAATGAATACACTTACAGATGCAGTAGCCAACATGGTATTAGATAGACATTTACGCAACTTGTAAAAACATCATCATATGTGAAAAGATCCATGAAGAAATATATATATATATATATATATATATATATATATATATATATATATATATATGTCGAATGTTTGCAGCATGTGCATCATATAAAATCCAAAAAATATACATGTTTGTTTTAATTTCATCCGAAGACAACATTTCTCTCAAAATATGCATATGAAAAGCCTAAGCGACTAATCAGCATGGTGCTCATGGTAGCATGTTACTGCCCGCACCAATCGCCTCAGTAAGCGATGAAGGCGACTAGGCACCCCTATGGTGTGCCTCTAATAATCCATAGGGACATTAGCTAGGTGAGCATAATGAGGAATCCCACGGGCGATTCCCTCTAAGTTCTGAACCAACTCATTCCCCTCGCCCCCTTCACCTTGAGGGTCATAGGCGAGAGGGGTCCTCTGCGCGATCGGTAACATCCCAGCGGGCCTCTCTGGACCAACATCTGCATACATATAAGATCAGCTGTTAGAAAATGCATGTATACCAAAAAAACATCATAATATTCATAAAATCAAAAAGAGTCTTACCCAGCTCCTCATCCCAGTCCTCTCCTTCTAGGAGTGGAAGGTCTGGGTCTCCTATGAAATCAGTACTGGCATAGGGCCAGTCCTCTATGACGATCAACTATCGCCAGAGCCATCCGAATAACTTGGGCCACATGACATCTGTTGGCCGCCCCCTGCCCTCGGCATTAACGCTGCCCATCGAGCCATCCGTGGCTCTCTCAAAGGTGGATCTGCGACTATCGGCCCCTGGCCCTGGAAGATAGGCAGTCGTTCTAGGATGAACGATACCAAGATTGACCCATACCCAAACTACTTCAGTTTTTCCTTTTTTTATATTAAAGGTTACGACTCTGGCCTAATAAAATACTGTTAGGTTCATACATTCTAACACCAGGAGAATCTATTTTTTGGTAGCCTCGTGTGGTGCCTGTGACCCCGCGGCCCGCGTAATAGTATGTAGCACCACTCTGAGTGCTATCGGGAACAGTGTGAATGTCAACTTTTCCACTACCTAATCCTGTTTGTGCCCTTGGGCACACTCTATCCATAACCGTCGACATCTTCTTGCTAAATGGCCTGGTACCTGTCATAATTGGAACTAGACCTCCGTGAGACAATCCAGTGATGAAGTAGACATCGAACACTTCGAGTTCAAGCACTTGATCTCAAAGATTAAACTTCTCTTCATTTTAATCCTAGATACTTATCAAATATTGTAACAATTTGGGCTGAGCCCTGAGACATGGTGTTAAGAAGAATTTCTTTAATCCACAATTCCGAAGAACATTCATGCATTACTCATCCTCCATTGCCAATTCGTCTTCTTCATTGTGCTCTCTTTCTTTCCATTCAATCACCATTGTGGCTTTATACCTGCATCAAATTGGTCATAAGCACATCATAATATCCCTTTAGAATTCAAAAATCCAATTGATTGGTTCAATTTTTGTGAAATTTGAGCGGAATATGAGGTTGCGCAGTTGGCGTGACTGTGTTTCTGACAGTCGTGCTAGCTGGCACGACCCCTTTTCAAAAATAACTCGATTGGCACGGGTCCATGCCTCATACCCGTGCCAACCTCAGAATCCCTAAATTTGAAAATCCTCCCCTCAAGGATGTCAAATCACAATGGAAAGCTATGAAATATGGCTTAAAACATAGCTAATGGAAGCGATTCTTACCTTGAAAATACATGATCCAGAATGATGCACTGGATCATCCAAAATTGTCACCACAAGGTCGCAGGGAAATAACTCACTATCTCTTTACACAAGAGGTAAAAAGTAAAAAGTAAATATGCTTTTACTATTTGGTCATATTTATAACTTTTTGAAATCAAATTTAGGTTTTGAGACTTGTTTTTCTAATATTTCACAATGTTTTGTTGAAAAATGGGTTTTACACTTGCTTTTTGTACAACAAAAAGTTTTTGCACGACTAGGATGATGACACAAGTTGTATTTTATACTTTTTCGGACTCGGTAAAAACACGAAAAAGTCACTACTGGAGTCACCTTTCAGCTCTTTTCTGACTCTCTAAAATTGAAAATATTGTCGAGTCACTTGTCATTTTGAGCTCGTTAAATTGGCTGCAAAACAATATCTACCCAGTATACGTTTACTCCTTTTTCAGGCTAGGATAGGTTATTTACGGAAAAGGAATACCCTAGCCTATCGTGACTAGGAGGTTCTCTCAGATATAATTTCTACCTTTTCGGATCTGTGGGACTATCTACGAAAAGGGACTGCTGGAGTTTTCTTTTCTGTTGTCTTTTCAAACTCTCTAAACATGAAAATATGCCGAGTTCTTCCTTTGTCATACTCGTTAAAACCTGATGACATCAGACTCCGTTGTAATGACATTACTCGAGTTCCTCCTTCCTAGGGCTCGTTAAATGTACTCGGATGGATTTTTCTGAAGGACAAACTTATATCGCAAGCATATGCTATCCCCCTCAAGATTTTTTTCAAAAATAATTGGGGTACTCACTAGAAATGGTGGGGGAAAATGGAACCAATATCATCATCGTGTCGGCGGTATGTCGCTCTTGAACATGACACTTATCTGCATTCGTGTCGAGTTGGGGACACCTCATCTCATTATCTACTTGCCTCCATGGGTTTGGGTAATCTCTTTTGACTGCTCATCTTTTATTTGCCACGTCACCATGACCTCAGATCCTTTGATGTCAAATACTGCCATATCCAATGTCGTGTCGCCAATATGTTCAAGAGAAGTTGGCCTCTATAGTTTTCAACCTCCCTCTGATTATCTGTCGATCTTGATTCACAAACATTATGTCCCTCTGTCTCATGTCTATGATGTAGGAAAAATTATTGCCCACCTTCGATCAATGTCACTTCCTGTCGACTTTAGCTCATTATCCAGGAAGTTGGTCTAGAGACTCCCTTTAGGTATCTTGGAGCCTGCATGCCTCAATGGTAGGTTCTTCGCATTTAACACAAGGTTTTCATTATTGACCTTCGATTGAATGATTCTACGGGTGTTCAACGCCAGCTCACTATCCACATTCCATTGATTGTACCTCATGTACCTTGAGGGACATCATCATTATTTGTGGTTTCTCTCATGTCTGTTAATGGCTTTCATTATTGGCTGGTAATTAGACGAAGTTCTTGCATGTTCGACTTCAGCTCACATATTCGCATGCTTGGACTTGTACTCTGTTTGGGTTGAGATGGAGTGCAAGACCCTGGATTTTGTCTAATGTACATCCAGGTTGCAGATTATTTGTGGATTATTATCATGTATTACATGACTCATTCGATTGGATGGCTGCGACCATACCTAAGTCTACTTGTTGATCCTTATTTACTGGATGGCTGCATCCATACCTTGGATCCCAGTTTTTGTACTCTCTATTATGGATGGCTGTGCCCATACCACATATCATGTATCTGAGATATTATTTTTATTTGTCTTTGCAGGTTTTCTGATGACAATGTTTTCAGTTGGGCGCGTTCTCATAAAGCATTTCACCCCTCCCTCTCTCTCGAACCTCATGCTTTAGGGGGAATCTGTTACACAGTATTTTGTCATCGTCCCTGCAATCCCTCGTCCTACACATTGGAGGACTATTCCCATGACTTGTGAGCAGTAACATGTCCTGGAAACACCTTCATAATATCCTATGCCTAAGGATAAACATCCTCTTGAATAACATTTCCTCTAGAAAACCCTAAAAATAGGTGTTTTAGCCTTGGCGCGACTAGTCATTTCATCCCTTGCGCCAATGGGGGAAATCCACACTAGAGGGCACGCCAATTGGCGCACTGTCCCTGTGTCTCACTTGTGCCAAGCCCATTAAGTAATATTTTTTGAAAAATAAATGGCAGAATTTTGGTCCTAACAAACTCCAGAATGAATCATCAGAGGAAGTTGAGTGGTTTGGCTCTGGATCTCCATGTATAGGAAGTGGTTTTCCACCTTTCATGGAAGCTTCCTAAGAGATAGGGCCTATCCCATGATTATAGGGATCCCAACTTCCCTTCCTCCATCTATAAAATATTGCTCTCTCCATTAGCAAGCTAGTTGAACTTGTAGGAGGAAAACTATAGCCGGGTAACTATTGAAGCAGAGCCAAGAAGACCCCCGTAAGAAAGAGCTTTGTCCAAATTCCCAACAGGCTACATCGAGACGTGCTCCGCTGCAAGCCCCACCAAAGGAAGATCATAGCGTCAGAGCATTTAGTTGTAATCTTCATTTTTTTCATCATTAATATAAGCGACTCTGATTTTGGTTCCATTCATGTGTTCATCTCTTTTTTGAAATGCAATGAATTATATCCTCTCTAACTGATATATAGTTACATGCTTTAGATGTTACATTGTATGTCGTCATTTCTCTGCGTGTGTACAGGTGTTTAGACGTGACGAGCGGAAGGATTATGATCTGTTAAGCTAGGGACGAGGATTGTCTCTTCTTCATTAACCATAGCAGTGTGGGATTCAAGGTAGGCTATTTATCACAATCTTTGTCTTTCTCGTAACTAGGAACCAATGTCATTGCGTGATTTGATTGTTGCTAGACCTGATCTGGGCTAGTGGGATCGCCTATATCCGCAGAGGGGATTTACCGCCTGAACACTCACCTTAGCGTGGACTTAAGGGGGGTGAGCATGAAAAATTGTGTTATAAATGCTAAAAATATTGGTAGTTCGTTATGCAGTGAAATTTTGGGAATATTTTCACTGAGGGGACATACAGAATTCTATAACAAATATTTTTTCTAAATTTATTATTAATAAAAATCCAATCCTAGCCCAATTTTCGCAATGGGAATTCACCCATGTTTGGACTTTTGTGCACAATTTTTATTTATCGTGAATTAGATCATATTTGTTTGTTTGCTTAGAATAGCTCAATTGGCTAGTTATGCTCCAACTTTCCACATAATGACTATACCAATATATGATCTCTATGGATTCATGCAATAATAATAAATGAGTTTTTCTTCGATGGGGGTTTGCACATGTCAGAAGGGGGCGCTCGAGGGTGTATTCCATCCACCTCACCCACTTGATCGTTATTAAATGAATGAGGTAGGATGTGTCTTGGTCATGTTGTTGCATGGAGCCACCCAAGAGCTATTAAATACGAACAAAGGGTGATGTTTTTTGTTTTCATTTGGGAGGTGGAGGTGGTGTGCTACCATAAGCATGAAGTCAAGGAGTCGACCTCCCTATAGCTATCCCTCTCGATTATCTTCGGCGTGGTGAATTATTGGGTCAATTCCATCCCAATTCTATTCTTTGTGAGGGATTTTTCTTATCTGGTTCGAGAGAATTGGGGGGAGGAGGGTGTCTTGAATATCATTGGAGTGGTGAATTTATGGGTCAATTTTTTCCCTATTCTATATTATGCAAGGTGGTTTTTGTGTTTGGTGATAGAGAAGTGGTGGGAGGAGGGTGCCTATAACAGCAAGAGAGGAATTCAATGGTGGTATATTAGTTCTAGCTAGTGGAGCTTGTGTGTGCTAAGATAAATGAGGTCCTGCCAACCTAATGCAAAGATAAGGAGGAATTTTAGCAGCAGAAGTTGTTCCACTAGAGGAGGGTCTCGTATCTCTCATGCAGTCATGAAAACTAGTTGGTGGTGTTTGAATTCAACGATAAAGGTTGGTGCTAGAGTCAAACCAGGTGTGCGAGTGCTATTTTTTTGGTATTTATTTCTCATATTTTATTTTCTTATCTTAGAAATCATCTTGCTTGTAGTACTCATGTTAGTGTTATCTTGTCCTTTGTTGTTGAATATACATCTATGTTGGGTATTGGGCCTAGTTTGGTATGGGTTGTGTCTTGGGTGTCTACAATTTATGTGGGTAAGGACCTTCTAATGTTGAGTCTATGGTAGGGAGCTATCATTCTCACACCCTCTAACATTCACAAAAGATGGTGAAATTTAAACAAGATGAGAATTTTTTGATGGTGGGGTTTTGTTGTTATTTGTCTTTCATCCTTGAAAACTACAAGATCCTTAGATTTCAATTGTAACCTTAAAGGGTTTTAAAACATGGCTTACAAGTTTGGTTCTAGGTATTATATATTGTTTGAAGGTGAAAACATCATGTTGATTTCTCCTCTGGTTTGGGGTCGATTTGGGTTAGTTTTTTCTCATTTTCCTAGTCGTGGTTGGTTTAGTTTTTATTTTAAGTGTTACATACCCTGTTATCCATGCCTCCAAGACAAAAGATGCACTGCAAAAGGGGTAGTGATGGAAACAACCCACTAGGTTAGTGAGGTACCCTTATTTTTTCTCGTGACTTTACAAAAACGTACTTCATAGCAGTCCCTCCTAAGGCTAATAGAGAAATTAGGAAGGTGGATACTTAGACAAGAGTGGAGAGACAATCCCAACTTGATTTAGAAATAATGGATGAGGTATCTTGCTTGGTTTCGGACCCTAGTCATACTAGAGGACGGAAAAATAAGTATCTCAATTCTATAGATATTCATTGGAAAATGAATACCTTTCTTGGTCATGTCTTGAAATACAAGCAAATTAAATGCTACAATGTATTTTCTATGTTAAAATATATCAAGAGGATGTTGCAAAATCAATGCTTCACTCTAGACAAGTTTGATTCAATATTTTCTCATGTTGACGATCACCTCCTCTATGAGTATAAAATTGTTGCTCCACTTGGCACGAGTGTCAATGATCCTTCACCCATCTCTTCATCTAATTACTAGTATTGTATATGTATCTTTGTTTTCGATAGTTATATGTTTTATGGTGTAACAGTGCACCAATGAGTATAGGTTTTGGTATTGGTTGTTCTTCTACAGGATATTGTATGATTTTTTAATATGAGGTTTTGAAATATGTAATCTGGGTCAAATAGAATATATGAAATCCCATATTCTCTAGGAGCCAATATAGTGCTCCCTTCTAATCAGGTCGTATTAGATAGTTTTAGCTATGTAATCCTTGAGCATTTTTTATAATATATAATATTATAATTTACAAAAAATGTATAATAATTTACATGTTGTCAAAGTATTTTGTGTAGATTCATATTATTTTTTCCTATTAGAATAGATGTTGTTTCATTTCATTAGATTATTATAGTTTAATATTTTTTATTCCTTTTGAAATAGTGTAGTCCTTTATTTTCATCAATTAGTATAGATAACAATGTTTTCATTTCGTAGATTTATATTAATCATATTTGTTGAAATATTATTCACTTGATTTATAATTACAATAATAGTGATTTGAGGGATTTCAGTTGTTTAGTATTTATTTCAATTGATAATCCCTTCAAAATTGGTTTATTGGCCATTAAATTGAAGGATTCAACTATTTTAAACAAGGGAGAGTCTAATTAGGCCTCTCTCTTGGGTTCAATCCCTTGACGTATTGGTGATGCATCTTATCCCGTGAATAGTTCTTTTGCACCATGGGTGAAAAAATTTTACAGCCTTTATGCAATATTATGAAAACCAAACTAGAAAGGAAATGAAGTCAAGTTCAAGATCCCAGACAATGAGGAAAATATTTTCAATTGTGTTACACACTAATGTGCTAGTGAAATTTTCATTTTATTCATCATCCCTCTTCTTCCGCCTCGAAGCAAGAGAAGAGCACCAAAAACATATCAATATGTTAGATCCTGGTTCACAACATTTAAGATCTAGTAGATCTGTCACTCTATAATATTAAATATTGTTTGAACTATATTCCCTCATCTCCATGAAGTAGGTCAATATGAAGAAGACGAAAATGATAGAAATTATAGGTCTAGTCACAAAGATATATAATCCAACACCAAAAATTATAAAGGGTATTTTTCACTTTGAATATAACATATAATATTTAAATTATCATTGGTTGGTTAGTTAGGGATGTGGTTTCCATCCTCAATATAACCCATAATCTTCCCAAAAATCCCAATAGGTTTTGCCCCAAAATTGAACCAATCACCCTAGAAAATCCCAAAGACCATATTGAAATATGTATTTCAGTTATTTGGTTTATTAGAATATAGCATGAGGATGTAGTATGTCAACATTTACCATACACTTTTGAGGACAAGGCATCCATGTGGAATTGTATCCTAGCCGCTAGGTACATCACTAGTTAGAATACCTTCCAAAATTTATTTTGTAGAATTTTAATGAGCCAATCATGATTGTATCCCTAATGGTAGACCTCATTTCTCTAGCCATGGAACCTACTAAGAAGGTGAAATAATTTGTGCAAATATTTATTTTGACATTGAATATATTTAAGGAAGGTATGAAAACCTCCACTGAATTATAAAAATTAATCATTTCTAACACCCAACATATCTTAATGTACATATGGCTAAAGAGATATACTAGGGAAGCCTTATCTCAGATGATCACTAAAGATAGTAAAGTTGAAATAGAGATGATGAGTTTTAAGTAGAATAACTTTAAGAGGGATTTACATTGGAAGGGATTTAACACAAATAACACTCCACCCAAAGTTAAGAAATGAAGCAAAGAGTTCCCTGAACTTGGAAAATTCTAATGAATGATAAATAAATTCACCAACGATGTGATTGAGATCAAGAAGAATGTAAGGTAAGTTGAATATAACCCTATTCCTTATAGAATATTTATTAGAATATTAAATCCTCCAACAAAATCTATTGATAATCCACCTTATAATCTCAACATAAACCTGGATGATGTTTCCCTGGAAAATTTCTATCATTCCCACTAAGGAAATCACTTGATGAAACCTTCTCATGATGGAAGGAATTCATGAATCTAGTGGCCAATAGATTCATCAATAATTATTTCCACAAAGACACCCCTACCCACACTCATGATAATTTTTTCCCAAAGAATATGATGCACAAGTCAAAGAGTCGGAAATTATCTTCAAAGGATTGTTTACTATAATTAATTGTGAGGAAAGGGAGCTCGAAGCACACATCTAGGGAGATACCCCGTAAAATTAAAGGCCCTACTCCAATTCTACATAACCTGAAAATCAACTCACCCAAGGCCACAAAAACTACTCCTCCACATTCGTACACAATGATGCCCTAGGATACTATGTCTTACCTCTAACACATAAACCCCATCCATGAGTAAGACAATTTTTTCCCGCACAGAATACATTTTCGTAAAATAACTTAAGAAAATGGAAGTTAATCCAAAAAAATGAGCTCACAACAGTGTGATTTGGAATTTAAATATATCGCACAAGATCAAGTTGCTCACACTGAGAAAATTGTCATTAATAATATGCAACTTTCTCACAAGAGAAACAAGAGCCAATTCCTCCATATTACTAACTTTAAAATAATTTATCAGAACATCAAAAATTTATTTATTGATTTTGAGGCTTCTAAAAATGTCACGCCCTATTATGTGTGCCTAAAGCTTGTAGATACACTTATTAAGCAATCCACAATAATTATACAAATGGATTGATCTAAGGTCAAGATCATAGGAAATTTTAAGATGTCATTATATTGGCCAGAAAACACCAATTCCATAATATTATTGACATTTTAATAGGTGATGTGTCAAAATCCTATGGAATGTTGTTGACTGGGGACTAGTCAAGTAAGCCAGAAGGATATTCTAATTCTAACTAGTCTTATTTATAGGTCCCATGGAAAGGATTACCCTAAAATATCAAAGTAATGAAGGAGAAATATAAGAATCACACTATCACCCAACTTAAGGCTTCAAAAAAACCATCCTCTGCAGAATTATTAATAGAAGAAAATTACATAATGTGCTTCTTCCTTGGAGGCTTTGACACTCAAACATATTCACTCCTTGAACTCCAACATTCGTAACTCACTCTAATAGAGTATGATTCAAGGGAGGTCATATTTTTATTGATAACATGGAAGGTGTCCCTCTATACAATAATACTTTAACTCCAACTACTCATCAAGATATGGAATTTGATATTTAAAAATATACTTTGGTGTATTCAAATTCATTAAGAGGGAAGGTTGCAGGTTTTAACCCTATATAGAAATTATCTGCAAATGAATTCTTACAAACATAAAATAAACAATAGTGAGAGCATAAAACATAAAAAAAAATATACACAGAGTCTTTCCCCTGGATCCCAAACCAGGACTACCAGCTTGATTTTTCATTATATTCATTTTAGTATTACAAAACACATATATATATACACGTCGAAGCATTAATAAACCTCAATCCATTAACCCTGGATTAGAACATAGCCATAGTTCCCTTGACCAAGTCTACAAAATAGTAAGATCATAAAACAATCATTCCCAAAATCATGTGCAAACCCATGCACAAAACCAAAGGTGGGTCCTCCCACCTAATATAGGGCCCAAAAAAAAATTCTCGAGGCATTGTAGCAGACTTGGGGGCTGTCGAACCCCCTATGACCCCCCTACTATGCCTGGTGCAACCAAAGGTGACCTACCACCCACCACTTCATGCATGATTCTAATCTTGGAAATAATATAGCACACACCCAACATTCTCCCACTTGTTTTTTTATTTCCACAGAGGGCCACAAGAGAGCTTAGTCATTGGTCCAACCCTGAACACCCATTATTTCTCTACACCAAGAGAACTTATCAGTGCTCACACACTTTGTCAGTGCATCTACAACATTCTTCAAAGTGTCCACCTTTACCAACAACACCTTCTTATCCTCAACCATATCTCTCACAAAGTGATAATGAACATAAATGTGCTTTGTCTTTAAATAATGAGCAAGGTTCCTAGCAAATAAAATTTCACTTTGGCTATCAAAATCTATCCTTATAGCTTGTTGCAACAACTCCATACTTTAACACAATCATTGCAACCAAACTGCTTCCTTGCTTGCATGAGTGGCTGCCATGTATTCTGCCTTTGTAGTTGAAAGAGCTAGAACAGACTGTCTTTTACTCATCCAACTGACCGCACCTCCAAATAGGCTAAACATGTGTCCACTTGTAGATATTTTTTGATCCATATCTCCAGCCTAGTCTGCATCAAAAACCCCACAAATTTCTAAAACTATATCCAATCCTAGTCTTCCTTGGTAGCACAAACCATAATCACTAGTGCCACGCAAATATTTGAAAACCTACTTCATTATTTCCCAATGCTTCTTCTGTGGTTTTGACATAAGCATGCTCAATACTACCACTACATGTGCAATGCCTATTCTAGTATATACCATTGCATACATCACGTTACATGACTTCACACTTGCATATGGAACACGAGACATTTCCTCTTCTTTTTCATGTGCCTTGGGACATTGTTCAGCACGTAACTTCACACCTACATGAATAGTAACCTTCATCGGTTGACTATCCTGCATAGTGAACCTCTGCAATATTGTCTCGACATATTTCCTCTGGTTTAACTAGAGCTTGCTCTTTTCCCGATCTCTCTTAATTTCCATGCCCAAAGTATAGTTTGCAACACCAAGATCCTTCATGTCTAATTTGGAGAACAAGTGGGTCTTCAAATCCTAGATAATTTCTTTCTCATTTCCAACGAGAAACATATCATCCACATACAGGAACAAATAAATAAAATGGTCACCAATTAATTTGAAATACAAGCAATAATCCTCTTTTCTTCTAGTGAAGCCAATTCCCCGTATATAGGTATCAAATTTCTGATGCCACATCCTTGGTGACTATTTTGGCCCATACATAGACTTTTTTAACCTGCATACTAGTTCTTTCTTACCCTTCACTGCAAATCCTTTAGGTTGCTTCATGTGCATCTCCTCTTCCAGATCCTCATGAAGAAAAGTTGTCTTCACATACATTTGTTCTACCTCAAAATCAAATGCAACAACTAAAAATAAAATTAATCTAATAGAATTAACCTTGGAAACTAGAGAAAAAATATCACAAAAATAAATTCCCGACACCTGGGAATAACCTTTTGCTACCAACCGCGTTTTGTATTTCTCCACCTTACCTCATGCATTAATCTTCCTCTTAAACACCCACTTGCTCCCAATGGGCTTCCTTCCAGCAAGCAACTCCATGAAATCCCATGCCTCATATTTGTGCAATGATTCCATTTCATCAACCATGGCCTCTTTCCAGAGGTTTCCATCCTTTGAATCCACTGCCTCCCTGATAGTTCTGGGATCATCATCGGTGATAGTTAAAGAAAAATTTGAACATAAATTAGATGGACTATACCTTTTTGACTGCCTTCTTTCTCGAACTGGTCTTATCATAGCTGGAGTTTGTGTTTCTTCCTCTTCTAAATCTTGTTCTTTTGTAGAGTCTTATTCTTCCTCCTTTAGCTCAAACTCTATTTTTCAGGTTCCTTTTGTAGGATTTTATTTTTAATAACATAGTTCATATCTTTAAACACCACATCTCAGTTGTACATAACCTTCCTTATTTCTTGGTTCCTGTTGACCATATCAGCCCTTTCATTCAATTTTTTGGCCAGCAGTCCCATTTGAATCCTTTTAAATTCTCTCGCGTGGCCTAAGACCTTCATCTCCTGCCTACCATTGCCACCTTTAATTCCTAAAACCATATTCAAAATGGCCAAAAAACCCATATTCAGAAATATATTGGTCCTAGCTCCCTCCGGCCTCAACCCCTTTCATTTTGTTATCCACGTAACGCAGGAGCTAGCCCATGGGCCAAAATGAAAAGCGCTTACCATACATGGCCATCGGGTGCATTTGCGTCGTCCAATCAGGCCGCAGATCGACGGTCCGTAATATGTCCCTATCCGGTGGTCCCCGCCGCACCTTACCCCTAAAACCAGCCTGATTTTTCTGCACCACCATTGCTGGGCAGGCGGTATTCCCCCTTCGGCCAGCGATTCCATACGTTGATCGCCATGTGTCCCTCTGTACGATCCCAAAACCGCTCCATTTCGCGTGTTATCACTCGATCAAAGTCGTGCAGCGAAATTGGTGTGAACCGTTAGATCTGTGAACCTTCATCCAATGGCGATCATTCGTCGAAGCTGCTCGAATATTAACCCAGGTTAATGACGCCCCTGGCCCACTGCCTACTGTCCCTGGTGCGTTTCCAATCGTCGATCTCCACTTGAGATCATACGGTTATGATTTATGCATCCTGTTGTTGACCAAACTCCACAGTCATCACTCCACATCATCTGTACCCATCATCCTATCATAGTACCACCTGTCCTTCATTTCACTCCGCGTGCATTCTGCCACCATGGGTTTATATTAAGCTCTTCGCTCCATTTCCAATGCATTTTCACGATTATGTTCGCTTTCTCCTCCAAGCCCGCTCCACACTATTATGTCGCATTTCTCATCATCGCCCTAAATTGTTTACTGGTCGACCATGTAGCCGTTGCCACCCCACTATCCCCACCATGTCTGCATTCCCATGCATTATTTTCCTAACACATGTGTGCTTTTTTACAGGGTTTTCAGCACTGGAGGTTAACCATAATTCACAGCCCTTATTGCAGAGGTCAAGGGTGTGTCAAAGGACTGGTTTTTAAATGCAAAATTCATGAAGAAGGTCCTGGGTAGTTGCTCCGACGCAACTTTCATTAAAAGAAGTGGGACTCAGATCTGTCCAACCTTCAAGAACCATTCAAGAGGCAGATTCTTGTAGACAAAATTATTAATGGTGCAGATAAGGAATGTCAGTCAGAAAGCGAGAAATTCAACGTCTGGAGCCGAAGATTGTAAATAAAAATTCAGCATTCAGAAGGCCAAGAGTACAAGTGCACAAAAATCATATCCTCCAGGTTTGACTTCAATAGATTTTTCTCTCAGGAAGGTACAGAATGTTACATATTTTATTCTTCCTGTCATATCCCTGGAGAAATTTTCACTTACAGCATTTACTTCATGGAGCAGCCACAGAGTACCTTCATCATCCTAGAGTCATCAAATAGTATGGGCACGAATGTTTCCGCCACCTTGTTTTAAATTAGATCATTAAATGTCTATCATCTACCTCATTCTCGAGGGTTTTTTGTTTCTTCTATAAAAAGGAGGAAGAAAGACATTGTAGAGGTTACATAATTGTATCAGAAAATTTTGCAGTGAAAGGCACGTTTTTATACATTTTGTAAAGCTTCTGTATGAAGGCTCAAAGCCCGTAGGGTCTCAGTGAGGAGGAGTTCTATCTGTAATGAGGATTCTGGTCTTTGGTTTTTCATAGTATGTAACCTTCTCTTATGTGATTAATACAACATTTCATTTCATATATCTTCTTGTATCATGTATTGGAATGTGAGTGGCTCACTAATTTTAGGTAAGGATTCATCCTAGTTGATGCCCATACTTGGATTAGTCAAGCGCTTTAAATATGGCTCAGGCATGATATACTGTTTCATGTTCATTTCATCCATATTTCTGCTATATTAGTTGCTTTGGGAGGGTGCTTTTAAAATGCCATTGTCATGTATGGATTCTTAGATTGATAAGCCCATGCATGGTTCTGTTGTGTATCTGGGTATCAGACCAAAGTTAACTAATATCTTCTTATATTTCTTTCACTACATACACCTTCTGATACTTGATTTCTGTGGCATATTATTTGAATCGGCCCTCTTTACAGTAAATTGTCTCTTAACTATCTGATGCTTTTGTGTTGGGGTTTTTCATCTTGCCTCTGCAACATTACTTTCCCTGTGGCAGTTTCTGTAAGTCCTGGTCCCATTTAAATCAATTTCCTTGTTTTACAAGAGATAGCAGGAGAGCCTTTTGGATTGACACCCAAGTTATATTATGTGCTCCTTGCTATGATAATATGTCCTAGGCACTAGTCTATGGCAACTCTAGGTTGTCTCTAGGAGTGAAAATTTATGTCGACAACAGTTCCAAAGCTTGTGACCTTTTGAACCATCCTTATACCTGATAAAGATGCATCTTTCAAATTTATTATTCAACTTCGTCCTTTTCTCCTTTGGAACAATTACATATGCATCACATCCAAATACCCTCAGATGTGAAAGAGAGGATTTCTTACCAGTCCATACCTCATGTGGATCCTTATACTCCAATTCTAATGAAGGTGATATGTTAACTAAGTAACATGCAGTCTCCACTGCCTCTACCCAGAATTCATGTCCTAACCCCATACCACTGAGCATGCTTCTTTCCTTTTTCATCAGCGTTCTGTTCATTATTTCTACAACTTTGTTTTTTCGAGGTGTGTATGGAGTATTATTCTACCATTCTATACCACACTTCTTACAGAACTCTTCAAATTCCTTCTTGCAGAACTCTCCACCATTAGCTATCCTCAACATAGTTATCTTATTCTTTGTCTGGTTTTCCACTAGAGCCTTAAATTCTTTGAATCTTTCAAATACTTCAGATTTATTTTTCAAGAAATATATCCATGTATTCCTTGAGAATTCATCTATAAATGAAACATATTACATAAACTTACCCAGTGATGGAACCGACATAGGTCCAAACAAATCACTATGCACAAGCTCTAATATCTTGTTTTCCCTCTTAGCACCATAAGGAAAAATCACCTAATTTTGCTTCCCATACACACAATGTTCAAAAAAATCGAAATCTAGAGAGAAATTATTCATACCTTCTACCATACCATTACCATGCAATATTTGAAGTCCCTTCTCTCCAATATGTCCAAGCCTTTGATTCCATAGCATGGTATTTTATCCAGATACTGCTAGGCTTTCTACTCCATTTTCAAGAACCACAGAATTTTTGCACTCATAAATAATAGTGCTACCTAGAATATTTTACAAATTTCCTATCTAAACTCCCTACATTAATACCAATGCTCCCTAAATCATCTTGCAGGTATATTTCTTGAACACTATTTTTACACCTGCATCATCCATCTTCCTTACACAAATCAAATTTCTGGCGAATGCAAGAATATGCATAACACTAGGAAGTGTTCTAATCCTTCCATATTGCAGCTTCAGCTTGAATTTTCCACGTTCGATGATTCTAACCTTCCTATCATTACCTAAGAAGACATTACCACCATCATATTTCTCATACTCGCAGAACCACTCCCTATGGGGAGTGAAGTGAAAGGAAGCACCTGAGTCAATGAACCATGCCTCATGATCTACAGGTGTATTTGAATAAGAAGCCAAATACACATCCTCACCTTCATCTAAGATGGTTTTTTCCTCCATAAAAGGAGCATCATCAGATCCCTTTCCTTTTTCATGAGCTTTAGATCTGCAGTCCTTTTTGAAGTGCCCTTACTTTCCGCATTTCTAGCACACCTTTACATCATTTCCTGGAGAATTAGATCTCCCTCTAGATTTCAATATCCTACTCAACAACTTGTTTTTGTTTCTTTTCTAGGACCTTCCTCATATATATAAGGCATCTCCATTCTGGCCCTCCATATTTTTTTGTCGCATTTCCTCTAACAACAATGGTGAGACAATTTCATCAAAATTCAAGGTAGTTGTATTGCTACCTATTGAAATAACCAAACAATCCCACGAATCTAGTAGAGAACACAAAAAAATGATGCACTTATCTTCAGCTATGATTTTAATATTAACATATGACAACTGACTTACAACCCTAAAAGAAAAATTAATAGATAAATCAAATTAACTAGAGGAGGATTATAATAAAAGATTACAAGAAGTCATGGACAATCACCAACGGAATATGTTCATAGTCAAGAAAAAAATGGATTTATGGTAGGACAAACAAGAAATATAGAAGGAATTAAAATTATTTTCTCAAATATCATTTGAGAACCTAATGGGAGCCCGAGGAAAGAAATTTAACCACTTGAACAATGTTTTTCTCCACTAGGAATAGGTGATATAACTAAATCATAGATGGATATCACAAAAATCTGAACATAATAAGATTTAGGAGAGCTTAAATAATATTTAAAAATATCAAGTAAGCTCTAATGTGAATCCACCAAACATCTTTAGGCTAAACCGAAGAGATGTGATGAAGTACTAGTACTTGATCAATGCATGGATAGAAGCTTGACCTAGTAAGTTCTTGAGCTAGAATGCCCTTAATGAGAAATGAGCCATCATTGGGAAGGTGTTCAATAGTATATATGACACAATTGTATTGGATATAAATGAAACCCCAAATTTACTTTAGGATTCCAATAGGATATTGTATGAAAAATCCAATTATATCAATAATTAAAGGGCCTAAACAAAGTTTTTTTCTTGCACTTCCTCGTGTCCCCTTCCAAAGAGGTCCTTTGTCTAACCTTCAACTAGATATTTTCTAAAAATATCTTGAGGTAGTTGACCAAGCTATCATATAATGTGATCCATTTTTATATCAAATTATCTCCATCTATATAAAATCAATCAAGTAGGTCCATAGGCAGTGGGAAGGATATTGTTTAATTGAGTTCAATTAAATGACTATTTATGTCCAATATAGAGATTTGCAAACATATAAACCAATATGAAAGTAACAATTACCATAAACCTTTTAAGAAGATATTAGGAATAGAAATTAAGCATGGCACACACAAATATTTACACAAAACACAAATATTTTTCCATGTAAACCCTTAGCTAGGAAAACCATCCAACCTTTGAGCTTCATCGCTCTTACATTTTTTACTAAATATTTATCTAGATTACAATGAATGTTGACCTTGGTCCACACCTAATACCAATGGATTCATACATCACCCTATCTTTACTAATCATCACTTATTCATTACATTCCATTAGAATTATATCATGCTCTATTTATATGCATAGAAAACCCTATTTTGTAGCTACCAAATTAGTTACAAATGGTTGAATCCTATTGGATAACATCCTAGGAATCTTGGGATTCCTATCCATATTTGACATAGTTTGATTATGGTCAATCCAACTAACCACCAATATTGGTTGGCTAATTTCACACCTAACTCTTATTACTTTTAAGTGTTCAAATCGAATATCAACTTTCACCAAATCATTGATATATTAATTGATTCCAAATGTGGTTATTACAGTTGAATTTATTGTCAAAATTGTGACATCAACCATTGACTTTACTTCAACTATATATTTTATTTTTCCCCTATTCGATCTTCCCCAGTTAGTTTTTTGAGTCCCATCCCTATTCAATCCACCCAATTATCCAATTGATAGACTAAACCCCAATTGAATGAGTTTCCAATAATAAAAAAACATAACTCCTCAACATCCTATCACTTGTTGTATTCTTTGTAGGTTCAAACAATTTTTCACTTTAGTGAACTAGGGAATAAATTCCCACCACCTCTTTGCACTAAGGGAACTTCATAACACTCACCTTATACTTCTCAACTTGACCCATTATGATTAATTTTTTCTTAAACACCCACTTGCAAGCAACAAGATTCCTCCCATAAATTAACTGGACCAAGTACCATGTCTCATTCTTCCGCAAATATTACACTTTTTCAACCATGGATTTTGATTGGATTTTACCCTATGTTGAGTTTACTATCTCCATGATTGTCTTAGGTTCATCATCAGTAGAAGATAAAAAAAAAATAGACCATAAATCCAATGGATTATACCTTTCATGTTATTTACTTACTTGACCAAATCTACTCAAGATTAAATCTTTCTATTCCACCTCCTTGTTGGACAGGGTACCCCTCAATGGAATATTTTGAGGAAGACTCCATAGATCGAGGAGCGAATCACAAAATGTGTAGATGTAGTAGAGTCTTAGGGGATTTGGGGCATGTTAAAGCTCCTTATATTGTAAATATATGGGATAATTTTGTATACGTTGAGCTCCGCCCATCATTTTCGGACCATGGTATTGTAAAAGAAAAGACTATATAAGGAGTCTAGGATAATCTTAGAAAAGAGGATATCATACTCATTATAGAATGCACTTGGATGTAACTTTATTTTGAGTCTATATTTTGTTGTTTGTGGGAAAGGGAAGTTTCTTGCTACTGAGTGCACAGAGACCTTGGAAAGTCTATAGCTAACTACGCAAACCCCTACATCTAAGTATGCAAGGAGGAAAGGGTTCTATTAAGAAGATTCGAGTAATAATAGAATAATTTGAAGACAGATCTGAGTTTTGCGTTTGTATTTTTTATTTACTTGTATTTTGATATCACTTGTGCTAAGTGAAGGGTTTTTATACATAATTTCATCATGAAGTATTGTTTCTGGTTATTTATGTTTTTTTATACTTGTTAAAGTAAAATTGCGTAGTCTCCAAGAGAGTTCAATAGAATTTTTGAACAATGAATGTATAATTAGCATAGTTGTTCCACGAAGCTTAGTTAGGTCTTGAAAGGAAGATACGCCCTAAAGCCACACCCCACTATCCCTCTAGATGCATAAACCTAGTTCTAACATCCCCTAATATTTCCTTAAGAGAGACTTTGGTCTTCACAATAGATCGATGCTGAAACGACCGGTAAAAGTGAGTTTCGTTGGTTCGTGAAGCCATATATGCACCTGGGTCTAGGCCCCATCAAGCGAAAAATGGTTTTCTTACCAGGGCCGATATATGACTAAGGGATATATGGATGTGGTTTTCGACTAGGAAATAAATTCAATATTGGGTAGATCTGAAAGAGCTTGAATTTGCAGCGGGAGAAAAAAAAAATCGCGCATATCTTCTAAACAGTGGTTACGAAATTATATCTTCACAGATCAGCATGAGATATTTTTCTCATCATTTGAAAGTGAGTTCTATGAGTGGTTATCAATACTAGCTGAGCAAATGATCCATTTCAACAATAGGCCTATGGTATGGACTCCAAATCCTGTCAAGCAACTAAAGGGAATTAATAATGAGATTTCAAGGGTTGTTGATTATTGGATCAATATTGTCCTTGGAGGATTTATTGTTGAGTTTTTGATCGATACATATGTATCCTATAATGAAGAAAAGCAAAAAAATTTCAAAGGCCCGTGAGGTAAGTACTTAAACTCATTCAAGCTTTTGATTAAGATGATATTGTGTGAAAAGGGTGTACTACAAATGAAATTATATTAATGTTCAGAAGAAAGAAAACCAGAACTACGTTACATGGTAAGATATTTAAGGTAGACCCTAATAATTGCATTGATTTTGAGCATATTATTGTTTGGGTCTGAAAGAAGAGAATGATAAAGTCACCCTGCTACCCCTAGAAGTGCATTGATAAAATTTTAGGATCATTAGGGTGCCTCTGGAATTCACCAACCTTCTACTCCCATCACAACCCATCCCTATAATATACCTCCACCTCCCTCTTTTTCCATGGCTCACTTAGCCAAGATGCTTGTTTTCAAAGGATCGGATGATACCGAGAAGTTTTGGTTTATTGCAAAAGAAACATGGCGATCGCAGAACATCACTGATGAGAATATGAAGAAAGAACAATTGGTCACAGTGCTGCAGGATAGAGAATTATCCTGGTATATGAAGTACTCCTCGATGAACTGAAATTCCACGTGACCCAAAAAAAGGTTGCATTGAATGTTGAATTTAAAAACTCGATGTCATAGTCCCAATGTATTATAGAGATCAAAGAGATCAAGCAACTGGTCACTGAAATTGTGTGGGAAGTAGATCAAAGTTTTAAGACACTACTAAGTCAATTCAGCTTCGAGATCCATGACGAGTAGCACAAGGAATGATTTATAGCTGTGTTATTGCCACATCTTAGGTTTCCATTATCTCAGTAGAAGATCGAAACCCAATAAGAAGCCTTGGAGAATGTGATGAATCTATATGATTCATCGGAAGTAGATAAAAACATAGGGTTTAAATAGATCCAAACCTAATTGGAAAGCTTACATATGGAACTCCAAGATTTTAAGAATGGAAAATAGGTTTGTTCAGACATGTGCTCAAAAGTCTGGTGCATAAAGTGAAAAATGAAGGGTCACCATAAGGATTAGTGTCCTGTTTATAGAGATTACTTGGGCACTGGAATGCCATGTCCATTGAAGCTTGGGTAAAGTACTGGACCAAATGTGGTACCAAATTTTTTGTGTAGCTTATGCAAATTTGCTAGCTAACAGTCGACAGAATAGTGTCATATACTGAAAAAGTACATTCGGTCGTCGAAGAAATTGTTCTGTAATTTTTTTAGTTCGATGGGACATGATGACAAGCATTATCGAAGCTATGATCTAATGATGTAAAGTCTTGGAGCATACTGAATGAAATTCAAAGGTCACGAAGATCCAGGTTTTCCAATAGTGCGCAGAGGTTTCCAAGGCTAGGGCATGGTCAAGGAGGAGACACTGGATGAGGGTGTAAACATATCATATGTTATAATTACGGTCAGCCTGGACATTTCTCCAGGGATTGTCATAATCTCATTCTCATATCTTGTAGGTATTTTCACGCATTTGATCATGAAATAGATGATTTTCCTACATTATTGGCTAAAATGAAGGAAAATCACAACCATTAGCCTGCCCAAAACATAAAAATGATGAGAGATGAACCATGCGAAGAAGATATAAGTGTCAACACAGTGACATTAAGTGGTATAAGTACTGCAAAAGATAAGGCAGAAGGAAATAAGCATATGGAGGATACATGGGTCCGAAAAGTTGGAGAAAATAATAATGGGTTTGATGTATAGTGCGAAAGAGAAACCTTCATGAAAGCGAAGAATAATTTTATGAGCCCTGGAGCTTCGACATCAACATTGTAGAGACAATTGATTTCGTTGAAGAATAAACCTAAGGAGATTATTGAATCCAAGGAAGGTTATCCATCCATTTTGAAGTCTTTTTTACAGACATGCATGAAGTTGATAAGGGATCATAAAGTTGTGTAAGGAGTGTAAGATTTGATTGACAACTTCGTTGGTAAATAAGACCAACAAACATAACAATGTGCAATGCATAAGGTATACAAACATAAGAGAAGAACAGGAAGATAAATTCAGTTAACTACGCAAATCAATGATTATGAAATGGACCAAGTCATCCTTGATCTTGGATTAGATGCCAATTTTTTTCCGAAACATACATGGGAATGGATGGGGAGACCAAAGCTGCAATGGTCATCGATTCAACTAAGAATGGAAAATCATCAGAAGATTATTCCTATGGGTTGATTGCATGGCATTAGCGTAGATATCGAGGGTGCAAGTGTATTATCAGACTTTGAAGTCATTGAAATTGTTGATGATATCAATTTGTACCTTTATTTGCTTGGATTTGATTGGTATTATGATATGGATGCCATAATCAACCTGAAAAAAAAAAAAGATGGTATTTGATAAGAATGGTACAAGGTTTTTTGTGCATCTAGACCCCTCTAAAGGTGCACAATATTCAGAACCTTTCCAAAATGAATATGCTAATATCGACAATATCTGTAAGATCACTGCACAGGATGAAGACTAGATAAATCCTACCACTGATGGAACAATAAGTTGGGTGCATGACAATTCTTATGTTTCAGACTCCAACAAAGAATTAGAGCACAATCAGGACTGATTACATGAATTTTCCACTAAATGGTGCAACAGAGTTATGAAATCGCTTCGTTGTGTCACGTCAGAGGTACGTGACTTTCCCTTCTATGATGGAATTAGAGATGTTGATTTATTTCTAGATGAAATTGAATAAAATGTGCCCAACAGGTAGTGATATGAAGCTTTGGAATTCACTTTGATGTCCACCCTAGCCAGATGGTGGGGCGTCCACATAGAAGGCTTAGTAGGATGGAAGGAATATTGCAGACTGATGAGGCTTCGGTTTGGTCATGTAAACACTAGTATCACAGAGAATTACAATGGTAGGGATGATCCTTGTGAGATTTTTCCTCACTAGACTACAGCCTAGGTGAGGAACCTCAACCTAAATGGGTGCATATATTATTTCATACCTTGGGTATGATACCTCAATAATGGTACCTTGAAACAGATCTACGCCATGGCACAAAAAATTGGTATGAGATGACGAAAGGTTTCTTATTAACTTATAATATCACATATGGTTGGGATTGTATTAAAAATGCTCTTCAGGAAGTTAGAACAAGAATATTCTGAATAACCAATGAGCCAACTAATTCGGTACATCCTGAGTGGGTTGCGAAGTTGGAATAAGCACGAGAATGTTACAACTTGACTGCAGAAGAAGGCGAGCAAGATTTGTGCAATGTCAATATTCTTGAATCAGAAGGACATCGCATATTGCAGGTCCTGAAGCAAAGATTTCAAAAATAACAAAACCTGTAATAACTCAGCAAGTCAACATAGGCTCAGAAGCGGAGCCCAAGTTTATGAATATTGGGGACTATTGCGAAAATGACATGGTGAGCAAGGCCACTAAATTGTTGCATGAATACCAGGATCTATCCCTGATGTAGTTATTTGAGCTAAAAGGCATTATAGGATATTTGGGAGTTATGAACAACACTTTTAAGCCTAATGGGAAGCCGGTCAAGAAACGCCCATATCAGTTCAACCCAAAATATAAAGAGAAAGTAAGGGAATAACTTGATAAGGTGTTCACTGCTAGCATTATTAAACCAGTAGAGGAGACCGAGTGGGTTAGCCCTAAGGTGGTCCAGGAGAAGAAAACCAAGGGAGAAATAAGGATTTTTTCCGATAGTATAAAGTTGAATGATGTGTGTGTGCATGATACCTTCTCGACACCATTCACTTACAAAGTTTTGGAGAATGTTTAAGGGAAAGAAGCCTACTCCTTTACAGATGGGTTCTTGGGATGCCATCAGATCAATATCACGCTAAAATATTGGAGCAAGACAACTTTATATTCTGAATGGGGATCCTTTCAGTACAAAGTCATGTCATTCGTACAAAATAACACTCTAGTAATATTTTCCACAGTCGTAATTATTTCATTTAAATAATATATCCACAAATTTTTGGAGGTGTATTTCTATGATTGGATAGCCTCTGGATTGTTAAAGAAGCATGTTACTAGTCTGCACTTGATGTTGGATGCCCGAATGAAATATCAAATCTCCTTGAACTTGAATAAATGTATTTTTTGTGTGCCATATTGTATATTGTTGGGGCACATTGTTTGCAAGCAGGGATTGATGGTAGATCCTATCAAGATCATCGTGATTATAAACATGGATCCACCAACGAATGTCAAGTAGCTATGCATGATTCTCAGCCATTTGAGTTATTATAGAAATTTCATAAAGGACTAAGAAGCTTACTACGCGAATGGAAATACTCTTAAAGAAGGATGTCAAGTTCTGTTGGGATGATGACTGTCATAAGAGCCTTGATGTGCTGAAGGAAAAGGTGGTCAATGCGCCCAGTTTTTCCAGACTGGAAGAAGGAGTTCCATGTACATGTCAATGTGTCCTACATGTATTTGGGAGTTATCTTAGCACAACCAGGAGAAGGTGATCTCAATCACCATATTTATTTTGCAAGATGGAATTTGTCTAAAGTAGAAATAAATTACTCCACCATAGAGTGCAAAGCGTTGGCAATGGTCTATGCACTATAGAAATTTCGACATTATTTATTAGGCACACACTTCAAAATGTTCATCGATCATTATGTGTTGGAATACTTGGTGAACAAGCTTGTGTTGGGGGGAATATTTGCAGGTGGCTATTTCTATATCAAGAGGATGATTTCAAAGTGATAATCAAGCCAGGGAATTTTAATTTTGGGACCAATCATTTGTCTAGAATCAAGACAGGCATACAACCGAGGAATGTTGAAGAAGGATTACCTGATGCATAGTTGTTCGCTATTCGGGCTGTAGATGAGCACTTTCTAATTATCATTCACCTTCTGACTTCGGTAGTCATACCTGCAGAGTATACTACGTAGTAGAAGAAAGATTTGGTAGTGAAGGCAACATTTTTACTCTAATTTCAGGATACTTATACAAGATGGGGGATGATGAGATTCTAAGAAGATATGTTCATGAGCATGAACACCATAGTATTTTGGTTGAGGCGCATGGCGAAGTAGTTGGAGATCACTACGCAGGAAATCCCACTGCGTTGAAGATCCTATGAGTGATACTGTGGTGGCCTACAGTGCATAAGGATTTGAAGGAATATTGTAGTGCTTGTGATGTATGTCAGAGGACCGAAAAACCATCGCGAAGGGATGAAATGGATTTTCATCCTAAGGTTACTTTGCAGGCATTATACAAATGGGAAATAGAATTTTTGGGACCGATTGATCCCCCTGGGAAGAAAACAAGTGTTTGGTACATTATTACTATGAAAAATTACCTCACTAGATGGGTTGAAGCACAACCGATGAAGAATTGTAGTGCAGAAAAAATGGTGAAGTTCATTTTCGAAAATATTTTGTCAAGGTTTGGTTACCTGAAGATCTGAATGAGAGATCAAGGTACGCATTTCCTGAACACCACCATTGAAGCATTGACCATGGATTTCAGAATGCATCACCAGAAGAGTACTCCATATCACCCATAGGAAAATGGGACAATTGAGGCCTTTAAATAAATTCAAGAGAATGATTTGACTAAGGTGTGTAATGTCAATAGGGATTACTAGGACTTGCACATTCTTGCAGTTTTATGGGCCTATAAGACCACCTATAAGAATCTTATAGGTCACGCTCCATTCAAATTGGTATACAGACAAGAAGTAGCAATGTCAATGGAGTACATCATGCCTAGTCTCAAAATCACAGTAGTTAAAAATATGGAATACAATGATCTTATGGAGTAGATATTGGAGAAACTGCTCTGGCTAGAGGAATATAGGTTCATCACTGGGTTTAACCAACATGTGAAAACTGAGAGGGAAAAAAGCTGGCATGACAGGCATATTAAGTGGAAGGCATTTAAGAATGGGGACTTAGTTATTTTATATGACAACAAGTTCGTGAAGTTCCTGAGGTAGCTTCAAATGCAGTGGTTGGGACCTTATATCATCAGGCATGTCTCAGAGGGGGTGTAGTTTATATCGAGAAGCTAAATGGTGAGTTGTTCCCTAGACATATCAATGGAATCCAATTGAATTTATACAGGGAAAAATCTACCCTTGGGGGTTCACATTGACTATATGGCCGGAGAAGAGTATTAATCATCCACGTCGTTTAAAGAGAGCATGGGACTATAAAAAAACTCTTGTAAATGAAGGATTCATCTCAGTAGATGTACTGTGTGGGATACAAGGACATGGACAAGTTGGAGAGAACTACAATGAAGAATGCAGGACTACACCGTAGAGGCAGGTCTAACGAAGCTCACCCAAAATATGACCATTGGAGCCAGAACAATTGATTTGAAAAGGACTTGGCTGTTAAAAGGAGTGGGGGAGAATGAATTTAATGGGAATATCTAGGCATACTACCGCCAAATCAAAATTTATGAGGTGTATTGAAGGAGATCATGGAGTTTGAATTTGAATTTTGCTATAAATCAGGCACCTCGCTCCACATTTTAACACTTTGTGCTTTGAACTTTATAATTGAGATTTTGTGCCTGAGAGCTCGTCGAGTGAGTCACTACAACATTAGAGAACTTTTGAGGTCTAAAATGGGCCTCCTAAGAAAAATGTACAACCAAAATAAAATTTGTAAGAACCAATAGAATTCAATATGATGAGGTCAACCATGGGGGATGATTCACCATTTTTGGGGAAAAAAGGTAAAAATAATAAAAATAATAAAAAAATAAAACTACTTTTTCAACTTGTATTTTCAGCTCATCTCCCTAATTTTTTACTCAAAATTCAAGCTGAAGTACTCCTTCAAAGCAAAATTTAATTCCTCATCTAAGGAGTACCCATGTTGCATACTTTCGATGGACCCTGCTACAAGAAAAATGAGAAATACATGAAAAAAAATTAATGCAATCACATTTTTCATGTAGCAGGGTCCATTGAAAGAATGCAACACAAGTAATCCTTGGATGAGGAATCAAATTATGCATCCAACAAGTATTCCTACTCGGAATTTGAGTAAACCCATAGGGAGATAAGTAGAAAATACGAGTTGAAAAAGTAGTTTTCCCTTTTTTCCATCTAAAATTCGATGATGTAATGTAATATTATTTAATTATTTCCACTATTATTTTATAATTTCCTTAGGAGGCCCATTTTAGACCTCAAAATTCCCCTAATGGTCGGATTACAATTTTGAAGTGTTTCAAGAAGCATTGATCAAAGCAGGGCTCAGGCACACAATCCAGCAAGGTCTAAGACACACCATGATGTCTACGCCACCCGCAAATTTCACAGGGATGAGATCACCCAGGAAAAAGACAGGAGAATATCCTTCTAAAAATCCGAAGAAGTTGGTACTTAGAACATCACCTAGGAATAAAATTCCAAAGGAACAATGGTTTAAGACGATGCAAGATAGACAAAATCAAGTCGTTGAGGTAGAGGATTCGGTAGAGGAAGAAGTATTGCCTGAAGGACTAAAAGACATTGTTTTTGAAGAAGAGAAAACTATCTCCAGGTTTCCCCCATATATTGTGCCATGGAAACCAACAGTTGTGAAGCCTACGAAGGATCTAGATAGAGTAAAATATAATATTATTACACCTTTGATGCCTAAAGAAATACTAGTTGAGGGAGATTTTTTGGGAAAAGTGCCACAACTACACATGGAGGATTGGGATTTCAACGACTGCAACCTCAAGGATTTACAGGTTCAGATGAGTTTAGTGCAAGCGAGCGTGAGTCAAGCAAGTGGGATTCAGGGGAGTGGCATAGTAATAGGTTCTAGTACAATAGAGTAAGGTCTGGTGATTACAACTGATACTCGTGCGGTGACGATACCTGTAGGTACCTTATGTTTTGACATTGATGAGCAACTAGCGCAGGAAACACATTGGCAGAACACCAGACTCAACCTGGTTGTACTGCCTTTGAAAACATTGCACGAGTTCCACTAGGGCGTTACCGAATAGTTTCAGATCTAAGAGTGGTGCATGCTAAGTGATAAAGGTAGATGATGTAAGAGCAGAAGAAGTAGGTTATACAAGAGTGCAATGAGGAAGCTGCACAGAGACAGAAATTTGAAACAACCATCACCAAGGTTTTCAGCAACCTACTTGAGCTATATATTCAGAATATAGTGGTGCCATAGGAAAAAGTGGAAAATATCACCATGGTAGTCAAGGATTCTAAAGCTAAAGTCGAAAAGGTGCACGACTTGAGATGCAGATTCAATTGCAGCCTGCTACTCTACCAGAGGTCCGAGAGCATTGCATGGAAGATATTAAGGCTACCAATGAACAAATTGAATCCATAGTCCAAGAATGCACCCAAGTCTTTGAAGATGATATGGATGTTTGGGCCTCACTGTAGGAGGACCCTCAGGTGCACAATATTTAAGAGGAAGTTCGTGAGAAACTTGAATAGATGGACCACATTAAGGTCACCATGAATACTTTAGCACCATTACAGCAGTATGCCCATATCCAAAAGGGTAATTTTTTTTAAGAACGTATCGATGAGCTACGCAGAAAATAAAAACTTATCACAACCAAAACAAAGTCGTGGGAATCTGAAGTGAGTCATCTATTGTAGACAGTTTAGAAAAATTTGCAAGGAATACATCAAACACAGAAGGATATTGCCACAAAAATTGCAAGGCCAACCAATCAGACATTGTTGACCGAAATATGTGAATTTTAAAATTAGTTCATCCAAAAAAATCCACCTCTGAAGGATTCCTTGAGCAACATCAGAGAAAATATCAAGGGTACAGAGGCAGAGTGACTTAGGACAAGTCACATTTTTTTGTTGGGGGCCTGTTGGATAGGGCACCCCTTAATGGAAGAGTTTGAGGAAGACTTTGCATATCGAGGAGTAGAGCACATAATACATAAATGTAGTAGAGTCTTAGGGGCTTTGGGGCGGGTAAAATATCCTTATTTTGTAAAGGGATGGGATTATTTTGTATACGTTAGGCTCCGACCATGGTTTTCATACCATGGAAATGTAAAATAAAAGACTATATAAGGAGTCTAGGATACTCTTAGAAAAGAGAATATCATACTCATGATAGAATTCACTTGGATGTAACGTTATTTTGAGTTTGTATTTTTTTTTGTGGGAAAGGGAAGGCTCCTATTGCTGAGTGCATGAAGACCTTGGAAATTCTATAGCTAAGTGCGTAGAACCCTGCAGCTAAGTGTGTAGGGAAGAAAGGGTTGTAACAAGAAGATCTAAGTAATAATAGAAGACTTTGAAGAAAAATCTAAGTTATGCATTATGTGTTTTTTGTACCTGTATTTTGATATCATATGTGCTAAGTTAAGGGTTTTTATACACAATTTCATCGCAAAGTCCTTTTTATGGTTATTTATGTTGTTTTATACTTGTTAAAGTAAAATCGCGCAGTATAAAAGAGATTTCAATATAAATATTGAACATCAATTGTATAATTAGCATATTTGTTCTGCGAAACTCTCTTAAGTATTGAAAGGAATATAAGCCCTAAATCCACATCCCATTATCCCTCTACACGCAAATACCTAGGTCTAACATCTGCTAATATTTCCTCAGGCAAGACTTTGGTTTGCACATTATATTTTTTCCGAAAGGGCCGGTAATAGTGGGTTTTGTTGGTTTTCACATCCATATATGAACCTGGGTCTAGAACCCATCAAGTCAACACTCCTCATCTAATTTAGTCAACTCATATGAATCACTTTCCTCATTATTTAAATCGAACACCAAATTTGGTTATTTATTTTATCCAAGTGGATACTGGTGGCCACCCACCTATTCCACTTGGACCCCCAGTACTATTTTCTATTACTTTCCTATTTTTTAGCACAGTTTTATATTTTCAACAATTTTTGGGTCCTGAGCCATTTTAAGGCCCTAAATGATTTTTTTAGGAAATGGTAAAATTTGAATCTAGTGTTATTTTTTCAATTGAGATGTTTTACCCTTGGATATACCTTTCTAAAAATATATCATGTGCACCAAACCGAGATCATATGCCAAATTTATGACCCTGAGAAGTTGATATTCCAACTAACCCCATCAAGGGCCCATAACTTTTTGTGATTCATCTCCTACAGTTAGGTTTTTTTATGTTTAGGGTTTCTCATTGTTTATTCATGATAAAAAAATCCTTTGAGCCTCATTTTAACATAGTCCAAAATGCATGTATCCATCACATCTCTTCTCATAGATATTCTACTATTGCTCGAGCTAGTTTGCTTTTCTTATACATGTAAACAATTTCAACATTATCTATTTATTAATTGAATTTTGGTTTCACTGTATCTCTATATTTTTTTGTTTAAATATATATTTCATTTCATTCCTTCATACATCTATATCAGTTGTATAATAGTGGTATACGCTTCCTCTTTTTTTCTATGCATTTCCCCAATCAGGTCTAGATATAAGGAGTTGGGACTCAAAGTTCTTGAACCAATGCAAGACCATCCTCGCCAACCATGATGACTTCCCATGGAAAAAAAGAAGAAATATGAGGGAGAAGGATATCCTATCAATTTGTTTCTCAAGGAATCCCTCAAAGGATAAAGGAATAAAATGATGGAAAATATTTCCCATATCCTCAAGCGGTTACGAATAGGCAACACATCTTCATTCAACAGTCACTTCGGAGGTGATTCCCCCTTTAAGTTACAAGTAAAATTTTATATCCATATATTCAAAGGCCATATAAATTCATATGCTCTATATAAATGGTTAAATATTATCTAAGGATATTTCTTGGTCCTTGATTTTTCCGATAGAGAAAATATTGCTTTACACTAATTAAAGTTGCCCCCACATCCAGGACCGGTGGGAAACTTACGAGAAAATTACTGTAAGAAAAGGAACACAGAGGATTCTAAACTATTTCTAGTCACACCCTCTTAGAACTATTTTAATGATTTTGTTAAGGAAAAATATTACCCTTTTGGAAGTTATGAAGAAAAATATATAAAATGGACCACACTTTGGTAGGAAATGTACCAAGATGTACTAGAGTTCACGAATATATTTCATACTTTGCAGATGAAGTTGGGTATCAAGTACTCTGAGTTACATCTTGTGCTCAATTATCATGGTTGTATGCACAAATACAACAAGTTAGAGATGGATTTCATATACATATCCTCGCTTTTCATAACATACCAATATGCTACCCTAATTGAGAAAAATGTTAAATAGAATAAGCGAGACTTTTTTTATTTGAACACAAAGCAGGGAAAAGGCACCCCAAGACTACAAAAAAAAAGACAGATCCAAGGTGGAATATCTTAGGACAACCCATAAAAGCCACAAGTTAATAATAGCAATGAGAAGACAAATAATGGCATGGGAAAGTGGTGTTAGCTCCACAAGAGTCCCACTCATAACACAAATGAGTGTCACATAAAGCAATCACTAGTGGTCAAGATGAATTCTTCAGAATGAGATGCTAGTTTTGAATTCGAACCACACCCTGAAAATGTGAAACAAATCATTGATTTATAACCCAGTGCCATCGTTGATACTACCAAGGTCCAACACAAGGAGCTCTAATATCTAGAGGAATTTGAGTGTCTCTTCCACTAAAAAATGTGGGTAAAGGGGGATCCCTTGCATTTCATTTTCAATAGCATGAGTCAAAATAACCTCATCTCAGTAGAGGTCATTAAGTGGTTGGGCCTACCAATAATACCACACCCACAAACATACACTATTGAGTGGCTCCAGTTAGGTTGATATCTCTATGTCAACTAACAATGTCACCTTCCCTATAGCATCAATCCTTTCACATATGAGGTATTTTGTGATGTTTCTCCCCTTGAATTTTGTGATGTTTTATTATGCTAATAGTACTTGTGTAAGAATCATGTTGTGTATGAGTTGAAATATCGTACTATAATTATTACTTGGGTAGAAAATTGTATATGATACCATAGGTATCCATCCCATAGGTATCCATTAGGATAATCATCTCCTAGACCAAAAAATATTTCTTCTTCTTGATTCACTTTCAAAGTAAGGGGAGTATCATGGCCACATCCATGGCCTCCACATAAGGCTCCTCTATGTAGCAAAGGAAAAAGGATAAGGTCATGGAAGAGTACAGATACATATTCTCCTCATGCACAGGTGTACCTTTTCACTATCAATTAAAGAATTCCATCGAACTGACCCCCGAGGAACCTCTATCCAATGAGCCAATCTACTACCGCTCTATTTTGAAAAAAAAAGGAAATCGAACAGTAGATCTAGGAACTACTACAAAAATGACACATATGACTTATTTCCTCACCTTGTGGCAGCCCAATTGTACTCGTGCAGAAGAAGGATGTAACCTGGAGGATCTGCATTGATTATCGATCCTTGATCAAAATCACAGTAAAAAATAGGTACTTGATTCCATGGATTTACAAACATTTTGATTATCTCAAGGGGCCAAATAATTCAGCGAGATTGATTTTAATTCCAGTTACCACCAAGTTCCAATAGAACCCATGGATGTGTGGATGACTACTTTCAAATCCAAGTAGGGTCTTTTCGAGTGGTTAGTCATGCCCTTAGGTTTAATGAATGACCCATCAACCTTCCTAAGGTTGATGGATCACATCTTGTAGCCTTTAACCACCTATTTTATGGTTGTATATCTCGATGATATCCTCATATTTATAAAGAGTTGGGAAGAACACTTGCAACACATTCTGTTGGTCCTGGATGAGTATGGTAGCACAAGCTATGTGTGAACTTAGAAAAATCCTCCTCTGGAATGGACAAGATGCAATATCTAGGTTAATTATTGATGAGAAATGTGTGCATGCAGATCCAGCTAAGAACCAAGTCATTCAAGATTGGAAAACCCCAACAAGTCTTAAAAAGCTTCACCACGTCTTAGGCCTTGCTAATTTCTACTGTAGTTTCATGTTGGGATTCTCTCATATCACTTGTATCTTAAGTTAAGTTACCAAGGGTGGAGAGAAAGAAAATGTTTTTTGGTTCAAGCCACAAGAGAACACATTCGTTTAGATAAAACATCTCCTATTCTCTACATTGGTCCTCATATTACCAGACTTGAAATAGCCATTTGATATTGATACATTTTACTTTGTCTATGTTACTGGTGTAGTCCTCACTTAGCAAGGGCATCCAGTGGCCTATCATAATGAGACACTCTCTGGTACTATTCATAGATACCTCACCTCTGATAAGGAGATGAATTTCATCATGCGAGCCTATCGACAATGAAGACATTAATTTTTTGGGAAGAAGACGATCATCCAAACACATCACCAACCTCTTCAATTTATGTAGACACTGGGAAAGTTAAAGAATAATCTCCATCATAAATGGTCCACACATATGCAAAAATTCCATTTGAACATTAAATAAAAGAAGGGTAGCACAAATCACATTGCAAATTGCCTCATTTGGACCCTAGTTGTGGCATTGACCACGACTCTCAACTCTTGTGAGAACAAGACTTCTGTATAGTCATATCTATAAAAAAATGATCCACAATTCTCCACATACTAGATGTTGAAGGACAACAAGTAAGTTCCAAACTTCCACCTTTAGGATTCATTGTTTTTCTTCTTGGGAAACCTTTGTGTTCCTTCAAGAGTGTGTGAAAATTTTATTTGGAAATCTCATTATAGTCGAGTAGAAGGGAACTTTGACATGGATAAGATAGTGGCAATACTGCAGAAGTATTTTTATTGGCCAAAACTCTGATAGGATATTTACAGTTATATCAGGTCTTGCACTATTTGTGCCATCGCCAAGCCAACCATCAAGAAACGAGCCTTGTACACCCATCTTCCAATGTTGGAATCCATCTCCATGGAATATATTTATGGCCTTCCTTCTACCAAGCATGGTAATGAGTGTGTGATTGTGGTTATTGATAGATTTTCTAAGAGGGCCATATTTCTTTTCTACAAGAAGAGTATCACAATAGAAGCCAATGTCAAGCTATTCTTCAAATGAGTGTGGGTACATTTTGGAATCCCACATACCATTATATCATATTATGATAGCAGGTTCCTAAGTGCATTCTGGTCAATCCTTTGGTCATTGTTGGAAACCAAAATCACCAAATCAACTACCTTCTTCCCCCATATTGATGGCGAGACAATGGTTTTCAATAGGATGATAGTGCACATAATTTTCATGTACAATTATAGGCATCCATGAAAATGGGATGAGAGTCTCCCATATGTTCCACACATCTACAACATGGCTCTCCATAGCTCAACTAGCCACAACCCCTTTCAGGTGGGCCTAAGATTTTAACCCTTGTGTCCCATTGATGTTGAAATGCATCTTACAACTACACAGCTAGAATCAACACATATTTAATACAAATTTGTTAAATCCATCAAGTTTATTGAACACATTTATTACATCCCACAACATATTCTTGATATATTGGATACAGCCAATACTAAGTACAAACAACATCATGATCAACATCGGGTCCACATAAGTTTCAAATGGGTGACAAGTTTTGGCTTCATTTGCAGAAGGAACACCTTACATGAGCCCATTAGAAGCTTCAACCACTCTGATATGGGTCTTACACCATAACCAATTCTATGGGTGATGTTGGCTTGAGGGGTCTTGGCCAAGGTTCAGATTTAGCACGTAACAAACAAAACCCTCTTACTATTGTCCCTTTCGGCAATGACCTATTTGCGCAGGCAAAACTATCACCCGAAGCAGTATGGGGGGGTGCTGTAACTAGGTTTCCACACCCTGAGAGAGAAATAAATAAAGTGGGTTCCTTCATATATATCTCATTACATAGAATATCTTGCGTACCAAAAACCCTAACCAGAAACCCTAGGTTAATTAACACACGTTAACCCTACACACACAAACAGACAATAGAACTGAAATCCATTTAATTGTTTAACCATGTACTATTTATACTTTAAAAGTAATATATATATGTAAATACCTTATGCGTCATAAATAAAATCAGGTATGCAACCTGATCCAATAATAGTTAACATAAATCATATGCAGAACAGAAATAATACACAAAAGAATAATTCATATAAATATGCAGATCACACATGCATTTGATACACATATTTTCCAACCAGGTCTTTATTATTAATTCTTAACCCTTACAGTCCACATAAATCCTTACAAGTCTTCAGATCTACCCGTGCACACAGCCAATGGGGTCTGCACACAGCCGGACTAAGGTCTCTGTGCACATAGCCACCAGGAGCCTTTCGGACACAAAACACTTACCGACTTACTTCATATTTCTATCATCAAGCATTCATACATTAAATTCCATCAAAAAATTGACTTATCCAACTCAATATAGACTTCTACTTATACTTCTTCCTGCGCTCATACTATGGTCCTCAAATCATGGTTTGAGACCCCTAATTTACCCTTTTAACCCATTACAACTCATGAAGGGAATTTGACCTCCCCCAAAGCCCCTTGAATCTCCATTTCTTAGCACGCACGACTCAAAAATCCCTTGCTCCAATAGTACCCCAACATAATCTTGTGACTCGTCCCAAGTAAAAAAGGTGCTATGGTCTTCATGTTAGTCTTTAGTTATTCAATGGCAGTGGTGAAGGGTGCAAGTATGCCCACACTCTGATTAGCAGCACTCTGAGCCTTGTCCATCAACTTCAGTGATGTAAGTCCTTCTGCTACAAGACTGATGTTTTTTTTTGTCTAGCCTAGGTTCTTCATGGAAGCATCGAGGTTATGTGATAACCTCATTGCCTCATCAACCCATGGCTTCATGTGAGTGGTCATAATTTGCTTCTTACGATGCAGATCTTCAATTTTATTGCAACACCTGACTTATCTACAACCACGCCATTCTCTAAGCTTGAACAAGTGTTAGCAACACCTCCTAAAGCTCATCAAAGGTTTTTTATTTTGCGTGCAAATCCTGTGAGATATTTCTGATGAGAGGATCAGTTTTTACTGAAGTCTACAATCCCATAGTTGCATCCTGGAGTTCATGTGCCTTTTTTGAATGTTTCTACAATGATGGTTGGTGCTTCTTTGAACAAGGTAGTGCATTGCACTCATAATTCAGGGGGAGTCTCTGTTTGGAGCTTTTCCTGTAACTCTTCAATTTTCTATTTAAAATTGGCCTTTACCTCTTGGACTTCAGAGTGGGAGGCCTTCAAGGCAGCCACTAAAATTTCAACCTTGTCCTGGGGTGAAATAGAGGCTGGGATGGCAACCTAGAGGAGGACACCACAGAGGCGATCAATCAAATTTTCTAACTCTGCGCGTTGGGCCACCACTGCTTGTTGAGTTGTCTGAGCTTGTAGAGACTCCTGTGTTCTCGCTACAACCTTCTTCTCTGCCTCTGTGAGTTTTTGGTGCATGCATGCCTCTCAACACTATATCTCATCTATAATGATAGTCTCTATGGCGTGAAAATTTTTGCTGGGAAGCATAGACAAGTCGATTTCAACCTCAGAGCACACCTGCACCTATGCATGCAAATCAGGTTGCTGCAAGGTAACCACAGCCCCAGAAAATGGGCAGATGCGGCTATATGTTATGTTGATAATCATACAGGTCCTCCTAAGAAATGCTCGCTTGATCTGGCCTTGCCCGAGAAACACTCGCTTGAATGTTGTCTGTCCTTAGTTGAAGAACCTACAAACCTGCTTGCATTTCCTCCAACACTCCTTTTTATTGTTCCTCCAGTGCAGTTCAACAATATTTAGAGGTATAGATGACCGCATCGGCAATTTTATCCAGGTCATCCTCTATGAGGGTGAGATCATCTACGCCTCTTTTCTTCAATCCCTTTCTCTTCTTGCATGCACCCTTGGGGGTCTCAGCTCTGTGCTTGGTACCTCTGGGGGACTCAGTTGTTGGAAAAAATACTGAGAGGGGGGGTGAATCAGTATTTAGAGCTCACTGATAACTTTAAATTTTTCTTTACTAAATTCCATACGCGATTTTAATGAACCCAACTCGCGTATGCACGTGGATATACCAAAAGAAACTTGTGTATACTGAGATATATTTAATGTTAGATAAACTTTCAGAAACAATCTTTAACTCAGCTTATCAGTTATACAATAGTTAGTTAACTAGTAAATATGTGCAGTAACAACATAATAAATCATCACACAACACACATGAACACCAAGATTTAAGGTGGAGACCCAATTCGGGAGAAAACCACCACTTCTATCGTCTCTGTATTCAATATTTATTATATGGAAAACTGCTTACAATGTTGTATTGATGCAAAATAATATCAGTACATAGGTATCTACTTACAGAAGGTTGCAACCTTCTCTCGTTCTCCAGCTACTACTGGAAGGGAGCTTCAACCCTTTGATCATAACACTAGCTTCTATTGGAAGGAAGCTTCTACTTCCACACTGAAGGCTTCAACCCTTAGAAACACTATAGACCCTGTTTCATCAATTTTCACACTGGATCACACAGCTTCAACACAATTCTTCAAAAATATCAACAATAATAAACTTTACCCAATACTTCAGTTAGAATAGTTGGACCACTATAACCAGAACACAAAAATAACCCATATTTCAGTATCAGTATGTAGAATCAAACTCAACCCTGAACATTCATTATCTTAAAATGCACACTCTACTTTGATTTATTGAACCCGCGTGTATACGTGCTTTTCTTCACACCAACGTGTGTATATATCTGTGAATATTGATCTTCTAGAGTATGGCCAGTCTCAAAACCAGATCTGAGGCTTTCAGTCAGATATATTTTCAGTATTGCAGAACCCTTAATCAATCAGACATCACTAAACATAGCTGCTCAGTCATTGATCATATTTTTACATATTCAACTTCGTAGCATATACAATATTCAAGCAACCCAGATCTACATGAAGACTTCATTGAAAAATGTTGGCAATATGATGCAGAGTGTTGTCCTTGATGGCAACCCACTTGATGAAGATGATGGAAACCTACTTAATGAAGTTGTTCTTGATGCTTGATGAGTTTATTAATGATGTAAATCTGATGTTATACAAGTAGCTCAGAAGTACCAGATAAAGAAATATCAGTAAGGGCTAGAACAATGATGAAAAGTGTGTGACACAAAGCATACGCGAGTTTGTTTAGGCGAAGTATCGTATGTACGCGGAAAAGTACGTGCTAAGTCGCGTATGCCTAATTGCACTCTAAAGTTATAAATCCAGGGGTTCTTACCATGGTATTGACCCATTGTATTGAGCACTTGAATATCTAATTGATCCCATCCAGGAATACCATTAGAAGCTGTGTGGTTTTGGCTCATGGTATTGACAAAGGCTAAACCTATATAAGGAAAAGAAATTCATAGTGCAAGTGTGTGCATGAGTCTGGGTTTGAATGAATACTTCTGTCTGAAGTATATCTGAATGGAAAGGGTAACATTTTAATGATAGATCTGAATCTATGATGCACCTATGAAGAAAATGATGAAGAGGGATCTCTAGATCTGAAATGTATATGTATCATCTGGATCTGTTTATGGAATGATTAGATCTGTGATCTGGCGAATCTGTGATGAAGTAAAGAATGAAGATCTGTGTTGCTTATCTGTTCTGGAGAGCTGCACTGCCCTAAAATGTCTGAAGATCTATACGCAGGTTCGTCAAGGAGAAAGCGCGTATATATGTGGCTTGAATTCAGCAAAAGCGCGTATGGGAATTGAAATCAGCTCTGAAATGTGTGCAGATGTATACGCGGGTTGGTATTTGTGAAAGCACGTATATACGCAGGATCAGTGAATAAAAGGCGCATATGAAAACTAGGGTTTGCTGAAGTATATGGCATGAAATGTCTGATATGTTCTACTGTTTTACTGCTATTTGTCAATGATGATCTGGGTTGTTCGAATATTGATTATGCTGCTATAGAGCAAGATGTTTGTTTGATGAAAGTTCCTTGAGCTTAATTGTATGGGTTGGATCCAGTATGAAAATTGATGAAACGTGGTCCATGGTGGTGTTGAGGGTTGTAGCCTTCAGTCAGGGGGTTGTAGCTCCCTTCCAGGTGAGGCTGGTAAACGAGAGCAGGGGGTCGTAGCTCCCTTCCAGGAGAGGCTGGTAAACGAGAGCAGGTTGTGGCCTCTCTCGGGCAGTGGGTGCTCGCGTGCCGGTATGAGTCTCCGCGCCGCACATGGTTGTAAGATGTTTTCTCTATAATAAAATATCGAAGGTTGAGACAACGACAAGGTGGTTTTCTCCCCGACTTGGGTGTTTCAAATTTTAAAAATCCCGTGTTCATGTGTGTTGCCAATGTGTGATGGTTTAGCTTCAAGTATTACCGCACATGTTTATCGTTTATTGAACATCTAATGAATGAATGATGGAATGATTTAAGTGAAGAATTATTCATAATAATAATACGGACCCTTTGTTTTGATCGTATATCCGTATATACACGAGTTGGCTACGTGAAAGTCGCGTATGTGTTTTAAGCAAGAAAAAGTAAAAAAATTTGAGTAAGTCCCGAATACCGATTCACCCCCCCCCTCTCAGTATTTTTCCCAACAATTGGTATCAGAGTAGTTCCTTCTGCAGAAGCTTGATCGCTTGAAGGAGATCCATCGAAATGGGAAGTCATGAAGGGGTAATGTCTATAAGGCCACCTCTATTCAATGGAAATAATCTTCTATTCTGGAAGATACGAACAAAAGCATATCTGCAAAGTCTTGGTGCATAAGTATGGGCAATCGTGGAAGGAGGCTATCAGTATCCGGCAAGTATTCCTACTGATGCAGCAGAAAGGAAGAAATATGAAATCAATGCCAAAGTTGTCAATGTATTATTAGGAAGCATGTCTGAGCCATAATTTGCTAAAGTGATGCAACTAAATTCAGCAAAAGAAATATGAGACAAAATCATTCTGAGCTATGAAGGAGATACAAAGGTAAAAGGTGCAAAACTCCAAACTCTCCGAATTGAATATGAAAATTTAAGGATGCATAGTGATGAGAGTATTGCCAGTTTCTTTTTACGTCTAGATGATATTGTAAATCGTATGAGAATTTTGGGTGAAACCATAACCGATACTACTCTGGTGGAAAAAGTCTTAAGATCTTTAACTTCAAAATTTGAGTCAAAAGTGTCAGTTATTGAAGAAAGGCAAGATCTGCAAACTCTTACTATTGTTCAACTACATGGTATTTTGACTGCTTATGAAATGAGACAAGGAGGTCCCTTTCAAATCAAAGAAGCTGCTTTTAAGGCATGTGCAAAAGGAAAAGAAAAGGAAGTTGTCAAGGAATCAAGTTATATATCAGAAGAAGAAGAAGCAAATTTCGTAAGGAGACTCCAACCAAGTACTGGAACATTCAAAGGTAAGCTACCCTTCAAGTGTTTTAATTGTGGAAGAGTTGGTCATTATGCTGCTAAATGTCCTTATGAAGAAAAACATGATAAAGGGAAACAATTTGAAAAGGGAAAGAACTATTATGCAAATGAAGATAATGATGAACTGTCAAATGAGGATGAAGAATATCCTGACCAAGATCTGCTAGTGCTCATGGCAAGGAAGCAAAAGAAGAAGGCTACTCAAAAGGAGATATCTTAGAAAATATGTGCAACAGAAAATGAAGAAGATAAAATAGGTATTGAATGTGGTTCTTGTGATTCACTTTCTTGTGCATACAATGGTGAAGATAGTGAAAGTAACAGTATAAGTCTAGAATCAAATCTCAAGATCAATGATGAAAGAAATGATTGGAATCAATTTCATAAGAGAGAATCTATATACAAAGATATGATCTCTAGAATGAATGAACAGAAAGAAATACTGAATGGACAGATAGACAAGTATCAAAATTTGTATGCTTATGCAACCAATCAAAGTGAAAGACTTGAAGCAGAAATCATCTCTCTCAAAGAAGATGTGGAAAAATCAAATAAGAAGAATGAAGAACCCCTATCATTTGAAAATGAAGGACTTGAAGCAGAAATCATCTCTCTCAAAGAAGATATGGAAAAATCAAATAAGAAGAATGAAGAACTGCTACAAACATGTGAAGAACAAGAAAATTGGTTGAAGAAAGAAATTTTAAAATTAAATAATCAGGTAAAAGAAGGAAAAAGGGTCGAAGAAAGCATGAAGAAGCAATGCCAAAAATTGGAGGTTGAGGTAAACATTCTCAAAGGTAAATTAGAAGAAAAGGATAAACTCTTGAGGTTTCAAGATAGTACTAAGATTCTGGACAATATTCTTAGTAATCAAAGATCTCCTGCTATTAAAATTGGTCTTGGTTTTCATGAAACTTTTAAAGGAGAATCTAGTTCACAAGGAAGTGCTAAAGTCTCAAAAGATGTCAATACAAAACCTGAAGAGTTGAAAGAAACAAGAAGTCAACCGACAATCATGAACACTCAAAGGAAATCATTCAATAATGTTGAATGCTTTAAATTTCGTAATTATGGGCATGTTGCAGCAAATTGTGGAAGCAGATTGTTTCAGTCACAAACAAACAGATTCTATACAGAAAGGTAATCTAGTTTCTTTAAGGGATATTGTTTTTCATGCAGCAAGTTTGGTCATAAAGCAGCTGATTGCAATAGAAGAACACATTATGATCCTTATGCTTACTTTTCTAGTCACATAAGATGCTATACTTGTAACAAGTATGGACATGTAGAAAAATAATGCAGGATGAATAGACCTGAGAAATTGTAGAACTTCCAACACACAATAAGAAATTTCAAGCAAAGCTGGAAAAAGAAGGAAGACCAGTCAGAAACGTAGGGAATATTGACCCTGCTATAGTCATCCGCTTCTAAAGCTTACTTCTCATAATGACTACAAGGATGATGTGAGATACATTATATGGATCAGCAATGTATCATCACAGGGGGATAAATGTATGATGATTCTCATGGTTGGTTTGGTTATTCTGGGTATGTTTATTTCTGACAGAGCATCTGATGTGAAGAAGACAGGTACAGGTGGTACAACTTCGGGGGGAGATGAAGGAATGTGAAAGTTTTCCATATTTCACTTTCCATACATGGGTTCTGTGAACTAAATCCACGTATACACACGAGTTCCAGTGGAGACAGTCGCATATGCATTTATGATGAGAAAATTAGTATGGCAGCTGAAGATCAGGAGTACAAATTCAGGGGGAGCATTTGTCTAACTGCTAATGATTATATGATTGGCACTATATCTGCTTATTTCTCAGTTATAAATAATGATGACATGATACATGGTTTAATATGATGAGATTATGAATGAGCCCTGTTTTCGTTTTGCTGAAAAGTATTCCTTGCTTTCACACATGGATGAGATGGAAGTCTTATGATTCAGAGATAAGGATAGATTATGCAGAGATTGTTGCTGATGACTTGCTGTTGAAGGTGTTCAGGTTGCACAAGCTAAGGAAGAGCCTTGGTCATATGGAAAGGATGCGTGGATGCACAGTTTCAGGGGGAGCATTAGCCTTGCTGAGCATAATGCATTGTTGGCATTATGATGATTCTGAAATATGATCTTTCTTGAGGTCTTTTTGGTAGTGGTCATAAAAATTCATATTTGTAATTTGATGAAAAGGTCATGATGAGACCTATGATGTAAAATTGTAATATTCAGTCATGTAAGGACTTTTTGACTTTTTCAAATGTGTAAACCCACTTGGTTGGATAGTTGAGTCAAAATGTGTAAACCCACTTGGTTGGGTAGTTGAGTCAATTTTGTAAACCTACTTGGTTGGGTACTTGAGTCTCATATGTAAATCCACTTGATTGGATCTTTGATATAAGTATGAGTCCCTGGTGATAGGAAGGTCAAAGAGTCATGTACATCATTGAAAAATATGTTTGAAAATTCAGCATGAACTTAGGGAGAGCATGGTAACTTCAGTGCACATCAGATCTACAGCGCTCTTCTTTCTACATGAAGGGAAAAACCTTGTGTTGGTTTCGATCTGCCCTTTGCCCTTGATGTCAAAGGGGGAGAGTGACATGGTGTTTGAATAGGGGAATAATATCATTATGATTAATGTAGTGTTTGAATAGGGGAAGAATATCATTATGATTAATGTATCTATCTGTTGTGATGATCAAACACCATCGTGGTTTCCATCAAGTCCAAAGGGGGAGATTGTTGGCAATATGATGCAGAGTGTTGTCCTTGATGGAAACCCACTTGATGAAGATGATGGAAACCTACTTAATAAAGTTGTTCTTGATGCTTGATGATTTTATTAATGATGTAAATATGATGTTCTACAAGTAGCTCAGAAGTACTAGAGAAAGAAATATCAGTAAGGGCCAAAACAATGATGAAAAGTGTGTGACACAAAGCATATGCGAGTTTGTTTAGGCGAAGTAGCATATGTACGCGGAAAGTATGTGCTAAGTCGTCTATGCCTAATTGCGCTATAAAGTTATAAATCCAGGGTTTCTTACCATGGTATTGACCCATTGTATTGAGTGCTTGAATATCTAATTGATCCCGTCCAGGAATACCATTAGAAGTTGTGTGGTTTTGGCTCATGGTATTGACAAAGGCTAAACCTATATAAGGAAAAGAAATTCATAGTGAAAGTGTCTGCATGAGTCTGGGTTTGAATGAATACTTCTGTCTGAAGTATATCTGAATGGAAAGGGTAACAGTTTGATGATAGATCTGAATCTATGATGCACCTATGAAGAAAATGATGAAGAGGGATCTCTAGATCTAAAATGTATATGTATCATTTGGATCTGTTTATGGAATGATTAGATCTGTGATCTAGCGAATCTGTGCTAAAGTAAAGAATGAAGATATGAGCTGTTTATCTGTTCTGGAGAGCTGCACTGCCCTAAAATGTCTGAAGATCTATACGCAGGTTCGTCAAGGAGAAAGTGCGTATATACACGGCTTGAATTCAACGAAAGCGTGTATGGGAATTGAAATCAGTTCTGAAATGTGTGCAGATGTATACGCGGGTTGGTATTTGTGAAAGCGCGTATATACGTAGGATCAATGAACAAAAGGCGCGTATGAAAACTAGGGTTTTCTGAAGTATATGGCATGAAATTTCTGATCTGTTCTGCTATTTTACTGCTATCTGTCAATGATGATCTGGGTTGTTCGAATATTGATTATGTTGCTATAGAGCAAGTTGTTGGTTTGATGAAATTTCCTTGAGATTAATTGTATGGGTTGGATCCAGTATGAAAATTGATGAAACGTGGTCCATGGTGGTGCTGAGAGTTGTAGCCTTCAGTCAGGGGGTTGTAGCTCCCTTCCAGGTGAGGCTAGTAAATGAGAGCAGGGGGTCGTAGCTCCCTTCCAGAAGAGGCTGGTAAATGAGAGAAGGTTGTAGCCTTCTGCAGGTGGGTGCCTGTGTGCTGGTATGAGTCTGTGCCAATACATGGTTGTAAGATGTTTTCTCTATAATAAAATATTGAAGGCTGAGACAACGACAGCGGTGGTTTTCTCCCGACTTGGGTTTCCACCTAAAATCCTAGTGTTCATGTGTGTTGCTTATGTGTGATGGTTTATTTTGTTATTACTGCACATGCTTACTGTTTATTGAACATCTAATGAATGAATGATGGAATGATTTAAGTGAAGAATTATCTACATAATAAGATTGCTGGACATACGCATGTTTTATTAAGTATATCCGTGTATATACGTGAGTTGGCTTCAGGAAAGTCGCGTATGTGTTTTGAAGTAAGAAAAAGTAAAAAGTTTTGAGTAAGTCCTAAATATTAATTCACCCCCCCCCCCCTCTCAGTATTTTTACCAACAAAAAACAATAGAAATACAATAGCAATAAACAGATAACCTCTTCAATAAGCTTCATAAAACCCTGACTTTCATATGCTCTTTTTCAGAGAGAAAGACCCATATATACGCGCTTTTACCAAGACAAACTAGCATATATATTTGTTAATATTTAATTCTGCATAATGTTTTAGATCTATAAAACCTACCCAGATTCCTTCACTTCAATTAACCAAGAATGCGCCAGGTCACAGATCCAAACATCTCATCATTAGATCATATAATAACATAATCATTTCAAGTCTAGAGATCCTGATCCATCATTGTATCCAAGGGTGCATCATAGATTCAAATCTACCAATAAAACAGAGTTCATCCCATGCAGATACACTTCAGAGAGAAGTATTTAGTGACATCCCTTGCACCTTCACACCCTTGCACTATGATCTTCTTCTCCTTATATATATTTATCCTTTACCAGTACCATGAGCCAAAACCACACAACTACCGATGGTATTCTTGGATGGAATCAAATAGACGACACAACGCTCATTATTGTGGGATAATACCTGTTGAGTCTCAATTCTGCATATTTTCCATACACTTTTCTATACCTTTTTCACTCACCTGAACCTCCCAAGTTATCAATATCATTTGCAAAAGAGCATCTAACATGGTTTTTAATTATATTTTTGTGTTTTCTATTTGATTTAGATTTTGTTCATTCAGCTGCGGAATCTTGCCACTTTCCACAGCTGCTGCAACTTTCCGCAGCTATTTTGTGAAACTCTATGTTACAGGTGTCTACAGGGAAAACGAGCCACATGGGCAAGTCAAGAATGATGTGGACATGGTTCGTGTCCTATTGGTTCGAGCAAACTCATCTAAAGAAGCCGTGGTCAAAGGCGTCCACATGGAAGTCAACCATAGAGTCTTACGGTGATAGGACTCTGTTCCGTGTCACGTAAAGGTTCATATGGCCGTTTCTGAGCTTGCGGAGGACAAGTCGACATCTGTACATGGCTCCATAGTCGAATTCAAGCATCCACTTCTCATATATTTATTTTCCAACACGGCCATGATCCTAGATCCGTGGACGTAATGGTCTACGTGTTCTACACCAGCATAAACTTTAGGAGACAGTTATATTTCTTTTGTTATATATAACGCGTTTGCATACGCATATAGAGTTAGTTCTGATTAGTCTCTGTTAATTTTTATTAAGTCTGCTCTGTAATGTAATTACGCTGCCTTTGAGCCGTAATACTACCATACTGTTATGACTGCATTTTAATATAAGAAGACTCTGTTTTCCAACTTAATTCGTACTTGAAGATCGTTGCCAAGGCTGGTGTAGAGCGCCCCTGCTCAGCTAAGGTTTTGTGCATTAGTGTATAGTTCTTATTTCATTTCTTTAAAGCTCATTGTGCCATAATCCATTCACATGTTTATACATTTCATTTTTTTTCATTTCTGTTTATAAACTTTCCTACTTTCCATTTCACTTTTGTCTTTCATGTTTTATGTTGTTAATCACTGATCAGTGTTCTTGTTTCAGGTTATAGATAGGCAGCCCGGGAATTTTCATAGCTTTTTGACTAATGACATGGAACTAACATTGTTCTGCTGCTAATTTGCTTTTCATAGTTTCTGTTTAATTTCAGTATTGCTTTGTTCATTTCAATTTTGCTTATTTGTTTCCGTAGTTAAATTTAGATATATTAAGCTGCTCATAACATCTTCAGTTGCCTCCGAAAGCCACAGCTGGACTGATGGTGAGGGATTGTATTATGAAATGTGTAGTTTAGTATTAGTTTCATTTCTGCAAATTTAGATATATTAAGCTGCTCATAACATCTTCAGTTGCCTCCGAAAGCCACAGCTGGACTGATGGTGAGGGATTGTATTATGAAATGTGTAGTTTAGTATTAGTTTTCTTTCTGCAAATTTAGATATATTAAACTGCTCATAACATCTTCAGTTGCCTCCGAAAGCCACAGCTGGACTGATGGTGAGGGATTGTATTATGAAATGTGTAGTTTGGTATTAGTTTCCTTTCTGCAAGTTAGAAATATTAAATTGTGCATGACATATTCAGTTACCTCCGAAAGCCACAGCTGGACTGATGGTGAGGGATTGAATTATGAATGTGTGGTTTGATATTAGTTTACTTTCTGCAAGTTAGATATCAGTTACTCAAGTTGTTTATGGTTACTTCCGAAAATCATAGCCGGACTAATGATGAGGGATCAGAAGACAAGTTGATGTAATTTGATTTAGATTTACTTTATTGCAACTTTTGGATTTCTTTCAGCATAGTTTCTTTTGTGTTTAGACAGCAGCAAGAATAGTTTGGTTTCATGCTCACTAGTTCACTGTTTTTGATTTATTAGACTAGCAGCACCTTTTCATTTCAGCAGCACATTTTCATTTCCTTTCAAGTTTTGTCATTGTAATTTTCAAATTCCTTTTTAAGTTTCAAGTTGGTAAATCATTATAGAGGATATCATTTCCTTGAACAAACATAACCACACTTGTTTTCATTTTAGAATTTCCATTTCATCTTAGAAAACCAAAAACGAAAAAAAGTTAAGAAATAGGTTATCTTGCACATATAGTGCGCCGCACTTCATCAGCTTACGAATCCCGGATTGACAAATTAAATGCAGCAATTTAGGACACACTAAATTGACCAAATATTTTGGCGCCGTTGCCGGGGAAGTGTAACTAGGTAGCCAATTTCTTAAAAAAAAAAACACAAAATCATAAAAGAAGGGAAAACTTGATAACTTCTTGAATTATGCTCTCCTCTTGCACCTAGTGTGATCTGGAGGATCAGAAAAGAGAGTTATTGGTTTAGTAATTTCTTAAGTATGCTCTCTTCTTGCACCTAGTGTGACCTAGAAGATCAGAAAGAGGATTATTAGCCCAACTTAAAAAAAATAAAAATAAAAAATGACATGCATAGAGCAAGAGATTCTAGGGGAAGGTTATAGCTAAAGCCAAGAGTTCGATTTTCACAACTCCATCTTCTTCAAGGCATAGACCAGATTCACCACCATCTATCCCTAGCCTTAAGATTTTTGGAAGTCAAGGAACAGCTGAATTAGATGATTCTCCTATACCACCTACTCAATCCCATTTAGAAAACAAAGAGACTTTCTCTCATTCTCCCTTGGTAGAAAAACTAGAGGACTTTAAGGACTCTAAAGAAACTATCATGGCAGAGGAAGTAATAGATGGAGGTAGAGGTAGAGGTAGAAGAGGAGGAAACAATGGAGACAACAATGGTGAAGGAAATAATGGTAGAAATAGGGAAGGAGACAACTTGTTTGGATTCCCTATAGTTGATCAGGAAACTCATGCAACAATGAAAAATATCTCACCATCTGTCCTCCCTAACTTTTATGGATTGCGAAGTGAGGACCTTGAAACATTTCTGTTTGTGTTTGAAGTTGTGTGCCGAACCTATGACTATATGGAAGATTCTCAAAAACTCAAACTGTTTCCTTCAACTTTGAAAGGATCTGCTTTGAAATGGTTCATGGGATTAGCCACTCAATCTATTAGGACTTGGAATGATATGAAACAAACATTTTTGGATAGATAATTGGACTATTGTATGCCCACCAATCACAAGGATGAGGTATTCAAGATGATGCAAAAAGAAGATGAAAATTTGGAAGACTTACTTGAAAGATTTCAATACAACTTGAAAAGAGCAAATATGAGCAACTTAGATGATGAAACCTTGAAAGCCCTCATATTAAAAGCCATTAGAGATGAATGGATAGATATTTTAAACATGATGGGGAAAGGAGACATTTCTCAACTTCCACTTCGTGACATAACAAAACTATGTGTCCATCTCTCAAGAAGAAAATCTAAAACAGGAAAAGGGCCTAGGGATCCTTCTCTTATTAGGGCTAACAAATCTGCAACTGGATCAGTAAGTAGGGCAGAGATTGGTAATATGCTTGATGAGTTCAAAACTGATATCTTAGGGAGCCTTAGTGAACAACTAGACACCCTTAAAATCCAACACAAGAAGAAAGCAGAAACAGATGCTTTAGCCATCTTTTGTCCGTAATGTAGGAAGAAACATGCTTTAAGGGAATGTCCCTTGGATGCAAAAGTTGTAGAAACATGTATGATTTGCTCAGAGAATCATGAGATCAAGGATTGTCCTTCAATTCCTGGACTCAAAGCTGTTTTTCAAGAAGACCCAAATTCAGTAGAATCTCTCTGTTTTGTCGCAAGGAGACCTTGGCAGGGACAACAAACTCAAGGGTTTAACATCCCTATGAATTTTCAAACCCCACCAAATTGGAATCCTTGGCAACAACCTTGGCCCCAACATCAAAACTCATATCAGCCATGGGTACAAGGGATGCAAAATCCTTGTGGGAGATTTGCTCAATTTTATCAATATCCTCCATCTTTTCAAAATCAACAAGCTCCACAACTTCCAAACCCAAATCCACAACTTTCATTGCCATTTCCACAACAAAAACCTTCTCAACAAAATCCAAATCCTCAACTCATGCTCCCATACCAACAAAAGACAAATCAACTTCCAGCTCAGCCATTGCCAAATCCTAATAATAAGAATCCTCAGAACACCTACATGGTAGAAGGACAACAATTTCCTACCTATATTATTGTTCCTCTCAACGATGTACAACTCAGATCTGGTAGAGTTTTAGAAAAACCTTCTATAGATATCCAAGAGCAAGATACCTCTGAGGAGGATTCTCTTCAAGTCAATAAGGGTTCTGAGGAAGAATCTCTTCAAAATTCAAATATTCAAAAAGAAAAAGAAAATTTAACACCCACAACTCCTATAGTTGAGCAACCTGCATCTTCATCTACACCTCCTTTTCCTGAAAGACTACAAATTGACAAAGGGGTGGAAAACAAATCTTGTTGCCTAACTATGACTTTATAGATGAATTGAAGAATGTTTGTATCAAGATTCCCTTGCTACAAGCCATTCGAGAGATTCCTATTCTAGCAAAAACCATAAAGGAGTTGAGTTTCAAAAGACCAGGAAGGAAACTAAAAGACACAAGAAGAATCCACCTAGTAGGAAAGATTGCAGATATTATGATGGGAAAAATTACCATGCAGAAGTATGTAAATCCAGGAAGTCCAATTGTCAAGACACATATAAATGGGATAGAAATTCCAAACACATTGATTGACTTAGGGGCTGCTATCAACATTATGAGTAGACAGACTATGGACCAGCTAAAACTTCCTAACCTTCTTTTACACCTACTTTACTGCAACTTGCAGATCGATCAATTATTAAACCAGATGGTGTATTAGAAGATATTTCAGTCTCCTTAGATTCTTGGGAATATCCAATATATTTTATGATTTTGACTCCCAAGAGTAATCTAGGAGGGCACCCACTTATTTTAGGAAGACCTTGGCTAGCCACAGCTGATGCTTTTATTAGTTGTAGATCTGGGGACATGTACATTTCTAATGGTAATTCTACAAAGAAATTCAATTTGTATTCTCCAGCAAGAGAAATCACAGAAGTAGGAGACAATGAATGGGTTGATGATGAGGACACTATACAACCTGTCTTTACCATTTCTGAAATTAGTGAGGATAGTCAAATTTTGAACACATTAGAAAATTTTGAGATATCTTCAGAATATGACCCCACACAATTTCAATTGGAATCTGACATAGAATATTTATCATCAAGACAAATGTCTCTTTACTCTATGGAAGAGTTTGGTAGTTCTACTATTGAGATTTTTCCAGGAAAAACATTGAATATCAACAAACATATGGAAAAAACACAACAAGAAGAACTAACCAAAATCTTGCAAAAAAATTCTACTGCATTTGCATGGGAGTATACTGACATGAAGGGTATTGATCCTAAGACTTGCATCCATCACATCTATATTGAGGAAAACAGTAGACCAATCAGACAACCTCAAAGAAGGATGAATCCAAATCTTAGGGAGATAGTGAAAGAAGAGCTCCAAAAAACTTCTCAATGTAAACTTCATTTATCCAATTTCAGATAGCCGATGGGTTTCTCCTTTGGTTATAGTACCTAAAAAGAATGGTAAATGGAGAGTATGCATTGATTACAGGGAGTTGAACAAAGCAACTTTAAAGGATCACTTTCCTTTGCCTTTTATTGATCAGGTATTAGATACATTAGCAGGTAAAAAGTACTTTTCATTTTTGGATGGTTTTAGTGGCTATAATCAAATTCAGGTAGCACCTCAAGATCAAGATAAGACCACATTTACTTGTCCATGGGGAACTTTTGCCTACCGAGTGCTTCCTTTTGGGTTATGTAATGCACCTGCAACATTCCAAAGAGCAGTACTAGGAATTTTTTCTGATCTAATCCATGATTGTGTAGAGGTTTATATGGATGATTTTACAGTTTATGGTAATTCATTTGAAGAGGCATTAGAAAATTTGAAAAAGTTCTTATAAGATGTAAAGAAACAAACCTTTCATTAAGCCATGAAAAATGCTTTATGATGTTTACTGAAGGGATTGTTTTAGGACATCATATTTCAGGAGATGGGATTAAGGTTGATAGATCAAAAGTTGAAGTCATTTCCAATTTGCCTATTCCAAATTGTCAAAGAGATGTTAGAAGTTTTCTAGGATTTACTGGTTACTATAGAAGATTTATAGAAAACTTCACTAAAATAGCATCTCCACTCTTCAAATTGCTTACAAAAGACTGTGAATTTAAATGGGATCCCGATTGTCAATCAGCCTTTGAAACTTTGAAAACAAGAATATCTGAAGCACCTATCTTGAGAGGACCAAATTGGAAACTCCCTTTCCATATTTCTACGGGTGCTTCAGATACAGCTCTAGGAGCTGTGTTGGGTCAAAAAGATTTAGTTCCTTATGCCATTTATTATACCAGTAAAAATTTGACTCCCACAGAGTTGAATTATACTGTGACTGAAAAAGAGTTTTTAGCCGTTGTTCATGCAATTAATAAGTTTAGACATTACATAACAGGCTATGAAACTTTTATTCATACTGACCATTCTGCAATTAGATATTTGATGAACAAACCTGTTACTAATGGCAGAGTGACAAGATGGCTTTTAATTTTGCAAGAATTCAATATTACTATCTTGGATAGACCAGGAAAACAAAATACAGTAGCTGATTTCTTGTCTAGGATTCAAAATAATAAAGAAGATTCTCCTGTAGAGGATAAGTTTCCTGATGAATACTTATTTGCAGTAACTATTAAGACACCTTGGTATGCAGATATTGCTAACTATTTGGTTATAGGGAAACTACCTTCACATTTATTTCCAAGTGAAAAACGGAAAATTATTCAGGAGAGTTCAAAATATTCATGGATTTCTAACGAATTTTTTAAAACAGGGCCAGATCTTGTGATCAGAAGATGTGTCAGGGAAGATGAAATGCCTGATATTCTTAAGGCATGTCATGATGAACCATGCGGTGGACACTTTGCAGACAAAAGGATGGCCTATAAAATCCTCTCTTTAGGATATTATTGGCCTTCCCTCTTGAAAGATGCAAAACAATATGTCAAATGGTGTGACAGCTGCCAAAGAGTAGGGAAACCTACCCTTTCAAATGAAATGCCATTACAACCACAGGTACTCATTGAACCCTTTGAAAATGGGCTTTAGATTTCATTGGAATTATTAGTCCACCATCTAAGCAGAAGAAGTATATATTGGTTTGTACTGATTATGTTAATAAATGGGTAGAAGCCAAAGCATTAGTATCTGCTACTGAAAATTCTGTTATTCATTTTCTTTATGAGGATATTTTTACTCGCTTTGGTGTTCCAAGAGAAATTGTGACAGATCAGGGGAGCCAATTCACATCCAATTTGGTGGAGAAGTTGATGGAAGAATACAAAATCAAGCACAAAAGATATACTCCTTACCACCCGCAAGCAAATGGTCAAGTGGAGTCCACAAATAAAGTTCTTGAAAGTATCATCACCAAAACTGTTCATCTACATAGAAGAGATTGGGCAGAAAGGCTTCCTGAAGCCTTGTGGGCCTACAAAACTACATGGAGAAATACAACAAGACATTCTCCCTATGAACTTGTTTATGGGAAAGAAGTCTTGCTCCCCATTGAGTTCCAAGTCAAGACCTTCAAGATAGCAGTTCAGTTGGGGATGGACTTATCAGAAGCCCAAAAGCATAGAATGGAGCAGTTGAATGAGCTAGATGAGATCATACAAGAAGCAATTTTAAGAACTGATCTAGTTCAATATCAAAGAGCTAAATGGCATGACAAGTACATCAAAGAGAAGAAGTTTCAAGAAGGAGATTGGGAATTGTTATTTGATTCCAAGTTTAAAGATTTTCAAGAAAAATTTCAGACTCATTGGCTTGGGCCATATGAGATTGACAAGGTCTTTAGCAATGGAGCGGTAAGAATCAAGACCATTGATGAGTTTCAAACTCTTCTTATTGTGAATGGACATAGATTAAAAGTTTATCATAAGCCACTCTCAAAAGATGATTTTGTCAAAATGTTTCAAGAAAGTTCTGTAATCAGGCTGGTACAGAAGAATTCTTCTTCTCCACCAGCCTAGCTTTTGTTCTTTTCAGTTAAAAAAAAAAAAAAAAATTGTATAAGCCTGAAAACCAATCAGTGATTGGCAGTCTTATACAGAAAATATAGGGTGAAAATCAGGAACACCTGACACTCTATATTTTCCAAAAAAAATCTCTCTTTCATTTCACAAGTTTTGTGATCATTCACTCCATTCCATTCCATTTCATTTCACTTCATTTCACTCCACTCCACTTCATTTCATCCATTTCATTCCATTTCATTAATAAAAATCTTTTTCATGACCATTTCCATCTGGTCATTTGTCATCTGTTCATTTCCATTCATCCAAGTAATAGTTGTGTCAGTTTCCGTAGCTGACATCTGTTTCCGCAGCTGACTCCAGTTTCCGCAGCCAGAAGCAGATTCCGCAGCTACTACTCTGTTTTCAAAAAGAATGTACAGTCAGATGTTATTTCCATAATCATGAAATAAAATGTAGGTGAGAGGATCAAAAATGAAGACATGGAGCATTCAAGACACCAATGAAGAGAAATTAGTTGAAGACCAAAGGAAAAGGCAAAGATTCCAAAGGTATGAATAAAATTTATTTCAAATAGCATTGAAAAAAACATTTTTATATAGTTCTGAACCATGAGCTCTATCCATTATGTGCAATGATTATATTGACAATTCCGTAACCTTTCACGATCTCCATATTATCCTCTCGCATTCATTCACAAACGGTTCCATCATTAAAACCCCCGATTTTCACTCATGATCCAATATTCCACCGGTGACAATGAGACGTATTTGATTTGACCAAGGACTCTTACAGCCGCATAAATCCATAACCGTTGATTGAAACGTGTTCACATTTATTTCGCAGCCACCAAATTTCAAAACGCTGCCGAATGTGTTATACTCTGTCAATTGCACAGTCGTATCTCTGTTATGCTCACGAAACCCTTTTCTATTCTGTCTCACTCCATTCCATTCATTGTGCTCATTTCCACTCTCGGATATCTACCCACAATCTCACTCCATTCCGTTCATTGTGCTCATTCCCATTCTATAATATATTCCCACAGTCATTGAGCTCGTTTCTGTGCATTCAGCCGTTCTATTTCCATTTGAATCCTCCACGCAGGAAAGTCTTTGAAGAGCAAAAAGAGAAATGGGTAAATTGCTAAGAGAAAAACCGGAAGGACCGAAGTTCATGGAGGGATATCCGCAAGTAAGGGAGATATTGAAGAAAGCAAAATGGTTGTGTTTTATCCAGAAGTTCAGAGGTTATCACAAAGAAGTTACAAAAGCATTTGCAAGGTCGTTTAATGGCTTGGAAGCAGAAATTGGAGACCTTAAGTTTGCGGTCAATGAAGCATCTATAGCAATAGCCACGGAACTTCTTCAGGAGGGTGAGCGTTGGTTTAAGAATAAAAGTATCAGTGATGAAGCATGGAGAAAAATCTTACGAAACCAAGGTATGGACATAACTTTTTTTAAAAGAAGAATTCCTATGCATGCATTGAAAGAGGAATGGGCTACTTTGCTGCTAGTTGTTCAGAAATTCATTACATGTGAAGGCCGTTTTGGGTCCATGTACATGTACCATACCAGGTTACTGATGAATTTTCTAGATAATCAAGCTCTCAATCTCCCATGTTTTCTGTTAAATAGCTTGAAGAAAATGTCTGTGACTGTTCAGAAACATGTAGGAGATGTAGAACCTCATCTATATCACCACGGCCTTATAAAAATTTTGATTGAAAAGGAGTTAAAGGAAAAGAAAGACACATGGGAACAATTTCTGGTTAGAAATTTCTTTGAGGAACCTCAGGAAATTCCTGAAGGTAACACAACAAGAAGAAGTAGGAGAAAAAGAACAATTGATGAAATCCAAAATACTCCTACTACTGCAATTGAAAGAACTGATAGGGAAGAAAGACTGTCAAAGAGGAAGAAGAAAGAAATCAAGGGTAAGAAGCCAAAATAAAGAAAAACTATTGAGGTTATACATAAAACTCCTTCTTCTGAAGAAGAAGATAATCAAGTGTTATCTGAAAGACTAGTTTATCTTCAAAAACAGTCCTCTATGGCCAAGAAGACAAAGAAAGGAAAACAAAAACAAAAGGATAGTGCACCACAGCATGTGAGAAGAAGCAGCAGAATTAAGGGGAAATTGAGGAAAACGCAAATGAAGGGTCCTCATTTCATTGATTTGGGAGAGGAAACATCTGAACAGTCCCCAGCTGACCATAGTCCATCTCAGTCAGTTAGTGAACCTGGTTCATTTCATTCCCAATCATTCATTGAACATACTCCATCCCATTCTCAGAAAGATATTGATGTGAGCCCTCCTCAGCTAGATTATTCTCCTTCACGGCATTTTGGGGACAGCCCAATAAAAATGACACCTGAAATAGACCCCAAGAAGCAGGAAGTATATGACTATATAGAATCTTTGGAAAAGGCAGCTACAGGTCCCAGTACTTCGTCTATCCAGCCTCATACAATACAGGATGATTTAGTCCAATCACTAAAACAGGAAATTTTTGAGTTAGAGCTTTTGAATAAACATATCAAAAATGAAAATGAGACATTGAAGGAACAAGGCAAACTGGACAAAATCATCCATGATAATACTATGCTACATCTGGGAATATGGCAAAAGAAGAACAAGAAATTGAAAAGAAAATGCCAGAAGTTGAGCAGAGCACTGGTTAATATCAAATTTAGGTGCTTAATGAAGAAACCTGGAATGTTAGTAGCACCAAGGAAGAGGAGGAGAGGATTGGATGTGCTGGCTGAAGTGTCAAGGCACATGAACTAAGGAAGGAATATTAAAATTTTGGTTGCATGAGGACATGCAACACCTTCACAGTGGGGGTATGTTGAGTCTCAGTTCTGCATCTTTTCCATACACTTTTCTATACCTTTTTCACTCACCTGAACCTCCCAAGTTGTCAATATCATTTGCAAAAGAGCATCTAACATGGTTTTTAATTATATTTTTGTGTTTGCTATTTGATTGAGATTTTGTTCATTCAGCTGCGGAATCTTGCCACTTTCCGCAGCTACTGCAACTTTCCGCAGCTATTTTGTGAAACTCTATGTTACAGGTGTCTACAGGGAAAACGAGCCACATGGCCAAGTCAGGAATGATGTGGACATGGTTCGTGTCCTATTGGTTCGAGAAAACTCATCTAAAGAATCCGCGGTCAAAGGCGTCCACATGGAAGTCAACCATAGAGTCTTACGGTGACAGGACTCTGTTCTGTGTCACGTAAAGGTTCATATGGCCGTTTCTGAGCTTGCGGAGGAAAAGTCGACATCTGTACATGGCTCCATAGTTGAATTCAAGCATCCACTTCTCATAGATTTATTTTCCAACACGGCCATGATCCTAGATCCGTGGACGTAATGGTCTACGTGTTCTACACCAACATAAACTTTAGGAGACAGTTATATTTCTTTTGTTATATATAACGCGTTTGCATACGCATATGGAGTTAGTCTCGATTAGTCTCTGTTAATTTTATTAAGTCTGCTCTGTAATGTAATTATGCTGCCTTTGAGCCGTAATACTACCATACTGTTATGACTACATTTTAATATAAGAAGACTCTGTTTTCCAACTTAATTCGTACTTGAAGATCGTTGCCAAGGATGGTGTAGAGGGCCCCTGCTCAGCTAAGGTTTTGTGCATTAGTGTATAGTTCTTATTTCATTTCTTTAAAGCTCATTGTGCCATAATCCATTCACATTTTTATACATTTCATTTTTTTCATTTCTGTTTATAAACTTTCCTGCTTTCCATTTCACTTCTGCCTTTCATGTTTTATGGTGTTAATCACTCATCAGTGTTCTTGTTTCAGGTTATAGATAGGCAGCCCGGGAATTTTCATAGCTTTTTGACTAATGACATGGAATTAACATTGTTATGCTGCTAATGTGTTTTTCTTAGTTTCTGTTTCATTTCAGTATTGCTTTGTTTAACTTAGTTTTGCTTAATTGTTTTAGTAGTTAAATTTAGATATATTAAACTGCTCATAGCATCTTCAGTTGCCTCCGAAAGCCACAACTGGACTGATGGTGAGGGATTGTATTATGAAATGTGTAGTTTAGTATTAGTTTCCTTTCTGCAAATTTAGATATATTAAACTGCTCATAGCATCTTCAGTTGCCTCCAAAAGCCACAACTGGACTGATGGTGAGGGATTGTATTATGAAATGTGTAGTTTAGTATTAGTTTTCCTTCTGCAAATTTAAATATATTAAACTGCTCATAACGTCTTCAGTTGCCTCCGAAAGCCACAGCTGGACTGATGGTGAGGGATTGTATTATGAAATGTGTAGTTTAGCATTAGTTTCATTTCTGCAAGTTAGAAATGTTAAATTGTGCATGACATCTTCAGTTACCTCCGAAAGCCACAGCTGGACTGATGGCGAGGGATTGAATTATGAATGTATGGTTTGATATTAGTTTACTTTCTGCAAGTTAGATATCAGTTACTCAAGTTGTTTATGGTTACTTCCGAAAATCATGGCTGGACTAATGATGAAGGATCAGAAGATAAATTGATGTAATCTGATTTAGATTTACTTTGTTGCAATTTTGAATTTCTTTAAGCATAGTTTCTTTTTGTTTAGACAGCAGCAAGAATAGTTTAGTTTCATGCTCACTAGTTCACTGTTTTTTATTTATTAGACTTACAGCATCTTTTCATTTCAACAATACATTTTCATTTCCTTTCAAGTTTTGTCATTGAAAATTTCAAATTCCTTTTTAAGTTTCAAGTTGGTAAATCATTATAGGGGATATCATTTCCTTGAACAAATATAACCATACTTGTTTTCATTTTAGAATTTCCATTTCACCTTAGAAAACCAAAAACGACAAAAAGTTAAGAAATAGGTTATCTTGCACATATAGTGCGCCGCACTTCATCAACTTACGAATCCCGGATTGACAAATTCAATGCAGCAATTTAGGATACACTAAATTGACCAAACAATACCATGGTAATGCCCCCTAGTATCATATTTTTAGAGCGCAAAAGGCATACGTGACTTGGATCGTTCTTATCTATGTGTATATGCAACTTGACCGATACTAACCTGTGTATATAACCTTCAATATGAATACTAACCAACCTTTGCTATACTTTACACATTTCTTCTTCTGATAGACCTTCTGAAAACTACTGAACTTCTTTGGAGAGTTGCCATCAAGGACAACATATTAAGACGTAAGAATCATATTTCCAACATCACCTTCAGTACCATTCTTTCCATCTATGCCACTAAGATCGACATCCACTTGAGGTTCCTTATCCGCCTCTTTCTCTACTTCTTTCTTGACTTCTTTCTCTGCTTCTTTCTCTTTGGCAGCATTTTTTGTCTCCTTGTCAGATATTTAGGCTGTGACAGGCTTGGCAGAGCCTAGCCCAATCTTCCATGTAGTTGGCCAAGTCACAATGACCTGGTCAATCTCAGCCTCCATCACCATGTAGGGAAAGTTGTACCATACCCTATCTTTGCACACACATATCTGGACATTGTGCATAGTCACCTGAAAATATGAAATAACCTTGTATTTTTCATATGCAGTTGGGGAGAACCGTGAGTGAAATTGGATTGCTACAACCAATGATCCTTTGAATAAGACCCAAAATATCTCATTCTCCATTATGTGCTTGGGATCGGTAGAATCCCACAAGTTGGCGTAGCATGCCCCTTCAAATACACCAGGCTCTATGTCTGGGAGGAATACACTCTCTAGTGTTTCCCACACAACCAGAGCAATGAGAAAGAGTAGCCATGAATAAAAAATCTTTTTCCCCTCCTCCTATGCCTCGCACATGTTCTCTAGGAATTCTATGCATAAGTACTATGACTAGTTATATCTTACGCCCTTCTCGCACTACCCTACCAGTGCAATGACATGCGCGAGGACCACCTTAGGCCAACACTTGCACATCATTTTAGAGCCTAGCACTAAGGTTCTGAGGTGAACTACTAGATATTCAATATGTTGCACTAGGAAGCCCCTTGTTTCACTTCCCACCTTATAATCAACTTTCACCTTTGTGTCTATTTTCTGCTCCTGGATTTTTCCATAATTCTCCATAGGATAGGCCCCTTCTTTGGTAGGCCGGTGATCTAGTGGATCAATGTGACATTGATTGGAATTCGATTTTTAATCAACAAACACCCTTTGTGCACCAACACCAGTATTTGGTGCACACATACATCAGTGATGGGATACCTTCCAAAGTGGGGAATACTCAACAGGTTGAGAATCCCAGCATTGCTTAACCCACACGCCCAAGGCATGGGCTCTACTTTCACTACTCCTTCATACAGAATAAGCTCCATATAGTACTCTGAAGCCAATTCAGGGAAAGTCTTTATGTTGGCTATATCATAATCATCGAACTTGACAGATGGGATCTTTCCAAACATCTCACCCTCCAAAGTGACCACCTCAAGGGTCAATGGCATCTACATTTAGTTTTGCACCGTATCCAAATACTTTGGTGCCTTCATAGAGGGTATACATGGCCTCACATATTTTTGGAGCCATAAGATGGGCTTGACAAAGAGCGCAACCTCCTCAGTCGTTGACATAGGTCTCTTGGTTAGGTCACCCATAGGAGACCTATCCTTTGTCATCTCATGCAGGGATGTAATCTACCTGGGGGATGTCCTTGAATTTTATGATGATCCCTTGGTTACCTTACCCTTTCCCTTGGAAGGTGTTCATACTACTTCTTTAACCTCTGGGATAACTTCATGGACTTCTTCATAGCCCTGGTCAGTAGATGTCGTGATTGGCACATATTTCTATTTTGACTACACACTCTCAGTAGAGGGGCTGGTGGTCATAATTCTAGGCTTGAGGATAAACTCTAGATTTCTTACGTTAGATGTAGAGGTCTCATGGCCAGACATACAGTGCAAAATAATAATTCCAGGGCATAATTCACTTGAACAACAAAGGAACAGAATGCGACCTGCTTTCTTACTTTTATAGGAGATCCATGGTAAAAATGGTCAAAACTTCATTAATGGAACCTTATCCCCATAAAAACAGTCAAAACTCCCATAATATATCCTCATTAATTTCCAAAAACCTGCTCCATCCAACGGTAAAATCAAATTTTCACCCAGAGTTATTGTTCAAATGGCTAGTTTTTCCCACTATGCACAACCTTTGTGCTCATGTCGCTCCTGCTTGCGTATGCCCTCTGCATAGCACACAAACAAGAGGATTTTGTTTCTTCGGTCATATAGTCATTTGGTAGGCACAGGGTTATCCCTATACGACTTATGTTGATGTACCCTGGGAGACTCTCATCGCACAACATGGCCAAGTGCATCGCACCTCCATTATTGATCTCCTTCACAATATACAGCCCCAACTAATGTTTTCTGAACTCTCCTAGGTGGCACGTAAACTGACTGTCATATAATAAAACTAGATCTTCTTCCTTGAATTCCTTCTGTCGAATGTGCCTATCATGCCAAGCATTTTCGTGTGCCTTCTGTACTTTTGAATGAAAGTTGGTAATAAATCGATCCTCCTCTAAGACAACTAATTGTGACAGACATTCCTCTAGGATGTTTTGTTCAGCCATATTAGTTATTGTTGTGATGCACAGGCTTGGGATGATTTATTCCATTAGAATGATTGCTTATTGTCCATACACCATCCTGAATGGTGTTTTACCAGTCAACTTTTTGCATGTGGTCCGATAAGCCCATAAGACAAAAGGTATGAATATGTCCCAATCGTTCTAGTTTTCATTGCAGATCTTCGTAAGTGCATTCTCTAGGATTTTGTTGAAGGCTTCCACTGCACCATTTTCCTGAGGATGATAGGAAGTACTCTTCTGATGATGTATCTGGAATTCCTCTGTCAGAGCTTCAATGGTCTCATTAACAAAGTGCATACCCCGGTCACTCATCAATATACTTGGGCACCCAAATCTACTCAAGATATTTTCAAAAATAAATTGTGCAGCAGTGTCTGTAGTACAATCTTTTACTAGATTAACTTTTTCCCATCTAGTCACATAGTCTGTTGTATTAATAATGTAGCGTGCACCAGTCTTTTTTCTAGGAGGATTAATAGGCACAACAAAGTCTATGGCCCATTTATCAAAATATTGTAGAGCCATCTGTGGTTTAAATGGCATCTCATCTCTATGCGATGGCTTTCCTGTTCTTTGGCATGCATCACAATATTTACAATATGCATGTGCATCACTGTGCTGTGTGGCCCATCATAATATAGCATGAAGATCCTTTTACACAATAGATTTCCCTGCATAGTGGCCTCCTGCCACTCCCCCATGAGCATCAGCCAAGATGCCTTGTATTTCATGTTCTAATACATACCTTCCTAAGACTTTATCTGCTCCCAACTTGTGCAATTGGCCAACAATCACAGTAAAGTCAGCTGCGTGTGAAACCAAATCCTTCTTTTGTTGCACCGAATATTTAGTGGATGCACTCCCAGTAGTTAGAAAATGAATGATATCTGCAAAGTGTTCATCAACCACTTTAATGGAAAAGAGTTGTGCATTAGGAAATTTTTCCTCCAGACTGGTCAGTTCTTCCCCATTCTCAATGCACGATATGGAACTCCAAATCATGCCTCCAGAAACTTGATCAGGAACTCCAAATCATGCCTCCAGAAACTTGATCAGAAACTTGATCACGAACTCCTTGAATACAGCTACTACTACGTGCAAGAATATAGCAAGGGCATTATTCAATCCAAAAGGCATGATTATTCATTGGAAGGATCCTCATTCTGTTGCAAAAGTGGTCTTACTTTGGTCTTCCAGCGCAAGCTTGATCTGATGATACCCTAAAAATCGACCAGTGAAAGAGTAGACCTCTTGTCCTCCAACATTTTCTGATATCTCATCAGAAAATGGGGTAGGGAAGGAGTCATGTACGTATGCATCATTTAGTTTTCACATGTCCATAAAAATCTGTATTTCTCCCTTAGTCTTCTTTTCCTGAACAACCATTGGGTTTACCCAATCATACTATTCCATGGGCTCAATGATTCCCGCAACAACCATTTTCTCCAATTCTTCCTTCACTTTCTATTTATAATTTTGATTTAACCGGTATGATTCCTTCTTGATGGAGTGCACATATAATTTTAGATCGATTTTCATAAATCCTAGATCTCCTACAATTCCCTTGAGCTCAGAAAACTTTGTGGGAAACAAGTCATGATATTCAGTCAACATCTCCGCAACCTTTCCCACTGTGTCATCATCGCAATAATCTCCTATTTGGTCCAAATTTGGTTGTTCCTCTGTCCCAATGTTGAATTCATTTATTTTTAAGGTCTTAGTCACATTCATAATTCCTAACAAGGGGTATTCAACTGCACGCTCCCCCTTAGACTCTGGGATATTGATATTTTCTGGATCTTCATCATTATATTCCACTAACATATTCTTGTATTTGGCAATATACTACATCTTCACCTCCCATGCTAGCACAACAAATTCTATCTAAGTTCGTGAATCATCAAAGACAATTGCCTCTATATTCTGCAGGCCTTCGTCTAGACCTTCTGATCGCCTGACCATGTCGAAGGTTAAAAAAAAGCTTTCACTCATTGTAACCCAATTAAGAGTCCCTCGATGCAGCTCTATTTCTAAATACCACACAGTAGGTATTGGTCCCAACATATGGATAAACATGTGAACCCATTCGACCCTAACCTTCTTATCCCAAACATGCATCCACGAAGCCAAGTGTTTGCATGGATCACCTTGGCCACCAAAAATCTCAGTCGGTTGGCCAATGGGCTGCTCAAAGCACAACCGCATCATTTTGATGCCTTCCACCCATCGCTCACAGTTCCCTTTGTTCATATCCCACCAACATGCTGGAGTTGCATGCATGGAAAGATCGAGTTCCCAGAATCGCTGCACTTTTGGGACAACCTTTTCCATGTTTTCCAATAGTAAAACAACATTACTAGAACCATCAAATAGGGTAATTATCGTACCTCTAAGGAGATCCATCGCAAATTTTTAGTGACTCTGAGGCAGTGCAATGTAGAAACATCATGCAAGAGATTCTACCAGTTTTCCATTTCCCCATTCAAATTAGAGAAGCATGAGATATCCTTTTCCCAATTCAACATACCATTAGTAGTTGGGTTGAACCAATCCTCATCTCCTACAGTCAATTTGTATATTTGGTCAAAATCATCTTCCTCACGCACTAGTTCTATCTCTCCCCTTCCGCAGGATCCAAGGGTACTATAACCTAAGTACCACTGTTTTCAAAGTTCATACTCTTGCGCTTCAATTTGATGATTTCCCCCATGTCGATGACCTGATCAAGTCATAGAAACACAGGGTAGGGGTCTGCATCATCAAAAAAATTATTACTGCAAAGTCTATGTGTACCTTGACTGTAACAATATCTACCAGGACTTGTGGGAGTCTTCCCAATGGGATAATATTCTGTTGATTTGCCATGCGCAACTGAATGGTGGCCAATTCTAGCTTTGGTTCACCCATCTTCTACCAATTCTTCTTAAGTATGACATTCAAATTGGATCCCAGGTCCAAAATGACATGATCCATCTCATATTCCCCAATTTTCACAGTCATGCACATCTCCCGAAAAGTTCTCTTCTTATTCTTGTAGATCTTGTTTACAGCCTTGCTCTCAACCCAAGGAAACTCCTTATCCGCGTATCTATCTATCAGAGTTTGAAGGCTATCTATCGCTTTCTGGTTATGCAATAGCTTGATGCATGCTTGCAAGAAGGGTTTGAATTCATCATCAGTCCTTGCTTCTGTGATTGTCTTGGATGTGGAAGCACCTACAGAAGAAAATTCCTTTCTAGCTTCTAAAAAAGTCTCATTTTCCCTCTGCAGGTTGAATCCTTCCTTCATTTCAGAAGCCTTCCTGCTCCAAGGTTCTGCATCAACCTTATTTCCCTTGTCTTTTCTAGTGGAAGAAGCACTATGTGTAATTATGTTTATGCTCAGATCATATTCCCACAGCTCAGCTCTAACCATTTGTATATTATGCGTAGGTGGTTGATGTTGATTCTCCTGCATTCTAGAAATTAAAGCAGGACAATCTTCAATAACATGATCAAACTATCTACAATACCTGCAATAATTTCATGCAGGGTTCGGACAGTGCTACACAAAGGACCCAACATCTCCATAGTTGTAGAAAATCAGTTGTCCTCTTCTGTGACCTGCACCCCCACCTCGCCCTCCTCCCCTTCCTCTGGCTGGAGATCCACCACGCCAAGAGGGGGATGTTTGTGAAGATGGTTCAGCTTGCACTCTATATAGGTTGGCATTTTTTATCATCAAATCGAATGTGCAGTAGTTGTGCTCATCATGGCCAACCGAAGAGAAAAACCTACACCATTGTTGCTTTAGTTCTGGTACATAACTTCCTAATTGAGGGAAATGGTTTGTGTCATGTCGTCCAACCACTTGACAGTCACCGTTCCACAACATGGGAGTACCACTTGGTCCTGCAGAGTCCCTAAATCACAATGGATTCGGCCCTCCCACTTGCATGTAATCCTAAAGGAAGGTACACTGATATTTTGTGTGACTGGAACCTTTACATCGTATACACCATACCTCTGCACCAACTTATTTCCCTCTATCTCTACATAATTTCTAAATTTTGGAGTGCATCGCTTCAAACTGATTTTGGATTTGCAGAGTTCCAAATTGGTCATCAGTTCTGGGTGCGGCTTCCAGCTTCATAGAAAATTCAAGAGCTTCAACCTGAGAATCAATTTTCTGTTGATTCAAATGATCACGTAGATGTGGAAGGAGCATGGAAATAAACCATTATTTGTGCTTCTTATCATCATATACAAATCCTTTGTCACTGATAGTGCACTTTAATCATTGATCTGCCTCCCTGACAGATTCATTTGGCTCTTGGTGAATTTATTTTAACTCTGTTACACATTGTGAGTAGGACCTTGGTTTTCTAAATTGCTACTTCAAAGATTCATCGATCTCATCGACAGTAGGGTCAGAATTTTGAACCAAATATCCCATAAATCAATCCAGTGCACAACCCTCAAATTCCATAGCTAGTTGCACCCTCTTGATGGCATCAGTGTTGACATTTTGCACAGTCCATACTGTATCTGGAACAAACTAGAATCTATCCATGTCCTCATATCCCACGCCCTTGAAGTTGGGTAGCTTCATATGTGCAGCCATATCTCCTCTTAGCGGTGGTGGAGGTGGAGTAGGAGATGGCCTACCCCTGAGCGAGTTCGACTGTGAGGTGGCTAGAGGGTTACATCCCACTCGCGTAGCTTCACCACTCTCTGTATCAATATTGGGTGGGTTTCTTATAGGATCTTATACTGATCTTTCTCCTCTCTGGTTAACCCAAAAGTAATTTTTTCTACACATATTTCTTTCAACTTTTTTTGGTGTCATTCAGTGGCTGTGACTGCACAAAACACCCTTTTCACACAATAGCATCTTAATCAGCAAAGGAAGAGAGTGTATGAACTTACCTCTCAACCCTTTGAAGAAAATCCTTTCTACTTCAGAATATGATACAAACTGATCAACTGCAAACTCTGTCACAAATCCTCCTAGAATGTTGTCAACCCATTGGTCTACAGTGTGAGTGATGTTTTGATCAATCTGTTCTAACTGTTGTATCAACTCAGACATCCAATGAGTGATTTTATAGTCCTTCCAATAGGTCATAAACTCAACTAACCTTAATAACCACTCCTATAATTCATGTGCAAAGGTCACAAAGAAGATTTCATGGACCTCTGTGAAAATGTACTTATGTTCCCACTCTTTAGTAGAGAACTTATTACCTCTATTTTTTGTGATGGTGAATTCATGAATCTTTTGCTAAAACTAGTCTTCTAATTTAGTCTTCGATGGCTACCACAGCATCTGATCTCTCTCAAAATGATCTTGGACCTGACAACAGAACCATTTTTTGTCTTCAAGGGTCTTGACCCAGGTTCAGAGTTAGCGCGTAACCAACAAAATCCTCTTACTAATGGCCCTTTCGGCAATGACCTACTTGCGTAGGCCAAAGTCTCACCCAAAGAAGTATGGGGGGGTGTTGGAACTAGGTTTCCACACTCTAGGAGATAAATAAATGAAGTGGGCGTCTTCAGATCTATCTTATTACATAGACTGTCTTACCTAACCAGAAACCCTAGGTTAATTAACACAAGTTAACCCTGTGTGCACACATAGACAATAGATCTGGAATCCCTTTAATTGTTTAACCATGTACTATTCATCCTTTAAAAGTAAAAGATCTAAGTAAATACCTTACGCATCATCAATAAAAGCAGGTATGCAACTTGATCCAATCACAGTTAACATAAATCATATGCAAAAAACAAAAAACATACATAGAAGAAGAATTCATATACAAATGCGGATCACAGATGCATTTGATACATAGATTTGCTAAATATCTCTTTATTATTTAGTCTTAACCCTTATATTCCATATAAATCCTTATAAGTCATTAGATCTACCCGCACACATAGCCAGTGGGGTCTACACATAGTCAGACTAAGATCTTCGCGCACATACCCAGCACGAGCCTTTTAGACACAAAACACTTACTAACTTACCTCAAATGCAGAATTCATATACAGATGCAGATCATAGATGCATTTGATACACATATTTTCAAAACAACCCTTTATTATTCAGTCTTAACCCTTATAGTAAACATAAATCCTTACAAGTCATATAATCTACCTGCGCACACAGCCAACAAGGTTCACACATAGCTGGACTAAGGTCTCCGCTCACACAGCTGATAGGAGCCTTTCAGACACAAAATAATTACCGACTTACTTTAGAGTTCTATTATAAAGCATTCATACACTAACTTCCATCAAAAAAATAACTTATCTTACTGAATATAGACTTATACTTATACTTTTTCCTACGCTCATACTGTGGTCCTCAAACTGTGGTTTGATACTGCTAGTTTATCCTTTTAACCCATTACAACTTGTTGTGGCCCTATAATTTATAATATTGGAAATAATAAATGATATAGGACAAAATCAAACCACTTTGGAATCCAGGACCTTGCCTTCCTAGACTTAAAGAGGGCTCTCTCTATTTATGAGATTTCATTCTTATTTAATGTTATGAATGTTGATGTTAGGCTAGTTACAGTGGTGGCGGTATTGGTTTTTTTTATTGATTTTATTGGTTGGATGAGCAGGTCTGCAGAAGCTAATCCATTAGGCTATGGAGTCAAAAGGGCTGGTTTGTGACATCAATTTTTTAAGAGCATCACAAGGCAAGCTTACTATACTAATTGGATCTTTAAGGTAGTATGAGTTATGATATGGAGAAAATAGTGATATTCAATAATGATTAAAGATAATTTAAGAATTCTTTAACTAGACTTCAGAAAAAAACATTCAGATGGTAAATAAAGACATAATTAAGATGCTCCAACAGAAAATATTAATCTAAAATTTATGTTTTACAATCAAATAAATGGATGCACAACAAATTGGAAACATTTAACACAGATAGGAAACACATCACCATTTAAAGAAACTCAAGTATCTTGTAAATGGTCTCTTGTTATTGATGCCCAACTCCAAAAATTACAGCGCTCCAATACAAAATGTTCTTACAATGCAAGATCCAACAAGGTCCAACCTTTGAAACTACTATTGCATGCAGTATTTATCTAAAAAATATATCAATTTCCCTATCTACTTCGACAAATTCTCATTAATTACAATTAAACAAAAACTAGACAAGTGTGACCATCGCCTGTGGAAATAATCTTGGCATCTCTTCATGAATATAAAAACTTCCACAGCTCTTCGTGAATCCAAAAGTAAGCTAAACATGGTTAAGGTGGTCACGAAGAGGAAATTATGGGTGGCTCTGACATCTGGATCTACCTTTGGGCTACCTTTGCTAGATTATTAAATATGATGTGGTGATGGAAACTTTTCGTTAATCTGTGGCTATGCTGATGTGTTCACTGCCTTTTCTATTTCTGCTATTATATCATAATAGTTCTATAAAAAATTATTTTTCCTAACTTGACCCAACTGTCACGTTTCCAATAGTGCCACCATATCTCCTTTTCCTCGGATTTGCCTCTTCTACTCGTGTCGAGTCCCTTACCTGAGCCTTTCTACTCGCGTTCACTTTCTTTCATAAAACAGTGCAACTACAAAGAACCTTCAACCTTACATAAATTCCAATTAACCTTTGAACAACCTCCCATTTAGTCGCTTAATCGCATTTCATCGATCCAATTGTTCTATGTTATAATCCTTCATCTGTTCTCCGTTGCAATTTAACAAAGGGAAAACCACATAGACCTGGACTTGAAATCCTTTAGGCTTCAGCGTTGACATGCATCGCATCCGCTTCATTATCATACTTCGCACTTCGGAGTTTCAACATGATTCTTGAGCACTTATCCTCCTAAGCTTGTGATTTTCGATGTGCGATTGGGTACCACCAATATTGAAAATTACATATCGGGGAATGAGGTGGGAGTAAGTGCAAGTGGTAGGTAATATTTGCAAACTTGTGATGCGAAAAGATGATGGGTCCCAGCCAATATCGCAAATTTCATTTCAGGGGTTATGTAGGATTCAGAATTTTTTTTATGAATGGAGTTTAAAAACTATGAGAAAAAAAATGCAATGAAAGGTAAAGGTTTTAATACGGTTAAGTGTGGAAAAAGATAAATACTATATCATATATATATATATAAGGTTTTCTATGGTGCGAGAAGAGTTGAGATAAAAGAAATATATGGTAAGTTTAAATGGAAATATGATATGAATGTTAGTGGGTGGGCAGAGCTGCTTTTTAACTATAAAAATTGAATTTTAATAGTTAAAAAGGGGTTTTGAAAGAAATGAATTGTTGGACTTTAGAGTTTAGAAAAAGGAAGGGTAAAAGAGGGTAAATGAAATGAATGAGGGCAGAAATGAAGTTTTCTCACCATTACACTTTATCTACAACACTTTCCTCTTTAAATTGAACTGAAAAAGCAGATTGATTCCTTTGAAGTTCTAACAGTCAGGATTTCCCTTCCTTTTTCTGGAAATAAATGATAGTCATGGAATACTATTTTCAATATAAACAATCTAAATAGAAATAATCAGTCACCTTGTGATACTGTGAATTACAGGAGTCTAAAAGTGGCTCTAGCTAGGTATGGGACTTCTTCTCAGGGAAGTTTCAGGAATACCAAGACTAGTAGGCTTATAGACTACTTGTCTACAATGTTTCCATGAATATTCTCTTGTTGTTTTTTAGCACAAACAGGTAACCTTCAAAAAGATCTGAAATAAAAAGTGTGGTATTTACAATGGAGTGGGAAATTTCCCTACATTCAAGAGAAGTAATGTTTCAACATCCTGCCATTGACAGGACCTCGAGGCAGCTCTGTTCCATCCATATCTTGCAGAAAAAATTTATTATTTCCCTTGAAAGAACGAACAATATATGGGTCCTTCCACAGATTGTCAAACTTGTCATGTTTCCTTTATCTCTGATATTAAAATAATTTTCCTTTTTTATTTTGTCAAATATCTTCTTTATATTTTCTTGCACAACCTGCGTTCATTTGTAAACTTCTTCTCTGGACTATTGTAGTTGAATGGTCTGGTTTATCCTTCTTTGTACATCATTTTATTTGGCCTGTACCTCTTGGATGATTTTCATGGCTAGTACTCCTAATGATGTTGGGAAAACTGTATCCATCCCATAGACCAACTAGTATGGTGACATGTCAATCTATTTCTTAGTTGTCAGTTTGTCAGCCCACAATGAATGCACCAATTTGTTATGCCAGGATTTCTTATTGTCTTCTAGCAGCTTCTTAATGATATTAACCAAACTCTTGTTGGAGGATTAAGCCAATCGATTACCTTGAGGGTAATAGGTTATTGAATTTCCCAAGGAGATGTGGTAATTGTGACAAAAATCCACCATTTTCTTGGACTTAAAAGAAATAGCAATATCTGTAATGATTTTTCTAGGACAACTGAATCTGGATAGGATATTTCTTTCAAGTAATTTGATAATAACTGTGTTAGTAGCAGTTTTGGAAGGGATGGCTTCTATCCATTTGGTAAAGTAGTATGTGGCAGTAAGGATCCATTTATATTGGGCAAAGGATGAGGGGTGAATTTCTCCAATGAATTCTAAACCCCATTGTTGAAAAGGAGCTTCAACAAAAATGGGTTGCAAGGGTAAGGGCAACAACTTAATTTTTCCTTAAAAAATTTGACATTTATGACAGGAGGCTACCATTTTGTGGATATCTGGGAAGAGAGTAGACCAATATAAACCAGCTCTAAGGATCTTGTTAGCAGTGGTTTTCAAGTAGAGATGGCCTCCATAGTCCCCTTCATGAAATTCCTACCTAACCTTATATGCATCCTCCTTAATAAAACATTTAAGCAATATGCCCCCAGAATCTTTCCAATATAAGAAATTTTCTAGGATGTAGAATTTGATATCTTTCAATTTCAAGAATCTATCTTTACTTTTGGACAAACCGGGAGGAGCATTTAAATTAAACATAACATATAAATATATGCATACTAGGGAGAGTTTAGGAATGCTTCCTCAATAGGTGGAGTCGCCATCTCCTCTTGTTCATCTAGTGAATGGATCATGTTGATACTAATGCTTGAAAATTGATTTCAGCCATCAATTTGGTTAATCTTTGCCCCTTGATTAGTTTGGTGGGCTTGATCTCTAAATCATACTCGAGGATCACAAAAATCCATTTTCCTCTCTTTCCGTCAATATTCTGCATTAGGATGTCCTTGACAACTATTTTGGGCACAAAGACAATGATATGTGAATTTATGATGTAAACCCTGAAATCCTTCAGTTCTTTGACTAAAGAAAAGGCCTGTTTTTCCATGATATTGTACTTTAAATGTGCATCTCTCAAAATTTGGCTAAAAATAGCTATGGGCTTCTCTTTTCCTCCCTTGTTTTTCTGCATCAATAGAACAACAATAGTGAGTTATGATGCAAAGGAAAAAAAGATGAAATCCTTGGTGAAATTAGGGATGATAAGAACAAGTGCTTTAGTGAGTGCCTGCTTTACCAATTCAAAGTATTGTTTAGCCTCCATGCTCCATTTAACTCCTGACTCTCTATTGAGCATGTTGGCGATGTTTCTCGGTAGCTCTGCAAGGTTTGGTATAAACCTTCTCAAAAAATTAGTCTTACTGTTGTAGCTCCTACAACACCCTCCAAAAATACATAAAATCATAACACACACTTCAAAATTTTTGGAGCCTCCCCCTTAAAACTAAAAGGAAAAGAGATCAAGTAAGTTTCTAGCACCAAGTCGCTAAATCGCACATACTTTATTTATGACCCAGGCAACCTAGGCGACTCTGCGACCCAAGGTCGCACAGGTCGCACGCACAGTCGCCATGGCCTGGACACACAAGAGGCCTCCTATACTCAGCGACCTTGGGGTCGCAAGGTCGCAAGGTCGCGAAATGGAGTTTTAAGGAAATTTGGGACCCAGCGACCTTGCGACCTAGCGACCTGTAGGTCGCGAGGTCGCAAGGTCGCAAACTTGCATCTTGCGACCACATTAAATAACCACACGTGCGACCTTTTTTATATAAGGTCGGGTCGCTAGGTCGCATTTGTGACTCTCAGCGAAAACCGCGGATTTGCTCTGACAGCTTGACTGGCGCTTTTTTCTTCCGGGTAAGTTGCCGTTTTTCTCCCTACGTTTCCTGCATAAGCATCTCCTGCCATTTTTTGAGCCTCCTCACGGTCCTATTTATTTGCTAAGAAGGATGGTTTTTTTTTTCTTTCTTTGGATTGCTGCTGTCTTTGTGTTGCCCACAAAACCCCAAGGTCGCCTACCCCTTGCCTAATCTTCATGGCCATGCATTATGGTAAATTCTGGACCTTTCAGACCGAAATTCTGTCTCATTTGTAAACACTTAGCCGCAAAGTCGCGCGCGCGCAAAACACAATTTGCGACCTGCGACCTGCGACCCGGTCGCAAGGTCGCAGAGGTCGCAAAAGCCACACTCAGCGACCCTGCGACCCTGCGACCTAGTCGCAAGGTCGCAGAGGTCGCAGAGTCGCAGAAGTCCCACTCAGCGACTCTGCGACCCTGCGACCTAGTCGCAAGGTCGCAGGTCGCAGGTGAGCCCATTTGCAGAGCGGCGACCCAGCAGCTCCCAGAGGACAGTAAATTATGTTTGCATGCTCAGACTCTTTTTAGCCATTATCATCATGTCTTTCTTACCCCGTGATTCTGTTCTAAATGCAGCAGGTGAATTCGGAGCAGAAGCAGTACCGGTCCCCTCAGACTCTAGCGATATGGCACCCCGGGTATCCCGAAGAAGAAGCAGGCAGGTGGTGGAGGAAGGATTAGACGCAGACATACAAATATCTCCGCCGCCCATATACAGAGACACCCTTTGCACCTTCGCAAAGGAGGATAGCCTCAGGTGGTACGAAGTGTACCATGAATTTTCCATGACAGCAGAGGAGTTACCAGAAGATCTCCCGGACCGTGAAATATATCTGAAAGTCAAAAAGTCCAGATTACACCTGGTTGGGGCTCATCCTGCCATCTTTCCATGCCCCGAAATGCTGGACTGGATCATACAGAAGACGGATCCGAAAAAGCTTCGCAATCCGAGATAGTGCAGGGAAAGCTTTCGTAACATTGGAAAGTTCAAGAGCACAAGTCTACTATTCCCTACCCAAAGCAGATGTGAACTTCACCCCAAGATGGTTTGCTACAAATGAAGTACCAATGGTTGACACGATCAGGAGATGGTGGGCAGAGCCAGACAAATTCAAGATCAAAAAGGACCAGGAGTACCCGGTGGCCAGTGTGAGGAAAGTCTATAAGCTAGTGGCCGCCATGCTGTGCAGGATATACGGGCGGGCAGACGCCACCACCTTCAATGGAACATGGGCAACCATCATAGAACACGTAACAGTTCACGGCACTCGATTCAATTGGGCAGGAATATTAATGGGCTCCATGCACACAAACTTGGCTTCGGCTTTAGCCCCAGATGAGGGAGCGCCATCAGAATTCTACATGGCTTCGTATCTACTAGATGCTGTCTGTGCCCAGATGCATATCGAGGGATGGCCACATAATTGGAACCCCAAACAGACCCAGGCAATACACTGGCAGACCAGGGTGTTCTGGGAATCTAGGTACAAGCCGGACATCGAGCAAATCTCTCACATATTCATGCCCGCCCTCTACGGGAAATTATTTGGTCAAGATGCCCCCTGCATGTCTTGGCGAGCGATGGAAACACTAGGTCAGGTGGCACACTGGTTCCCATTCGCTGAATTCACAATCATCCGAGTATTCGGCTCGTTTAAAGCACCACACGCTCTTCCTAAGTTTGTTACCGACAAGGTGCTCATGCAAGAGGTGTGTTTTCAGATGACCTTGGGTTTCTCTAACGTCCTTGCCAAAGGGAAGAAGAAACCTTGGCCCGCTCTACCTCTCACCATTGGTTCCTATACGGTCAAAGACTCCAGAGAAGTAGCACGTGAAGGGGAAGAGGCGAAGAGCTATCACTTCAGAAATATGGACCGCCGAAATTACGATCCAGTCAGGATAGTTCCCGAACATTGTAAAAGGGCTAATTTCAGATGGATTTATCAACACATCGAGTGCCCGGATGAGGACGAAAGAAGAAATTGGTATAACGCAAACCGGCATCTCGCACCAGGAATCGACCATGACCGAGAAGGAACCGAGCATCAGAACATTGGATTTTCTTCCTCCTCCAAGGATAAAAGAACACAGACCGGTGCAGAACCTGACACTGCAGATCAGCAAAGGGAAGCAGAAGCCCAGGCCAAACTGGAAGAGGAAAAGAAGAGGAAGGAAGATGAAGAAAAACGAAAGAAGGACGCCAGAACAGACCGGAAAAGGAAAAAAGAGGAGGAGAAAGAAAGACAGGAAAAGGAGGCGCAAGCGGCGGCAGAACGGGCACTGAAAGAAGAGCTCGATAAAGTCGATCATCAGAAGAAAGCGGAACAGGCCGCCGCAGCAAAGAGGAAACAGGAACAGGAAAAAGAGGCAGAGGCAGAACGCCGGAAGAAGGAAGAGCATGACAAGGCGGAAGCGGAGCGCCAACAAAAGGAAAAAGAAAAGGGTCAAACGCAGGATGTAGAAGATGAGCAAATAGATGACATTGATCTATCTCCCCTGAATATCCCTGCAGGTGGCCCGGGAAGTAACCTTAATGTTGATGACTTTCTGGGAGAGCAAGAAGAAGAAGTTTTCGACTTGACCAGATTAACCTTTGACCAATTCTCTTTCAAGATACGGCAAGAGAAGAGGAAATCCTTGACGTCAGGCTATCCTGCCATCTCCACAGTCTCAACCAGAAAAGACATTGTCCCAGACACAAGGACAAATCCGGTTATGATAGCGTCAGCAGGCACCGCTTTTGCCGCAGCCACAGAAGAAAATGTCACAAGGATGAGCAGAGAGATTATTTCTTTGCAGAACCGGCTAAAAGCGGCAGAGCAAGAGAAGTCAAGGCTAGAGAATGAGATGCTCCAACTCCAGGGTAGGCCCGCTCAGGTGAATGAGGTTCCACTGGCAGTCAAGAAGGAATGTGATGTGCTAGAGATGACAATGAGGCAAGTGTACCAGGAAATGTTCGCCCTGAAACAAACGGTGGCCCCATTGGCAGAGGCAAGGGAAGAGACCAAGCAGAAACACGAACAACTCAAGGAAGCCTCGACAGCCTTAGACAAGATGATGAATTGAACAGCCCAGTATCCGCAAGCTCCAGAACACGTGCCTCGGAAGGAGTGGAGTCATACGCAAGAAGCCAAGGTGCAGATTCGGATGAGTATGCAATCCAGAGACAAGCTGTCCAAGGATCTGGACAAAGTAGTGTCTGCGTATAATCACCTAATCAGGGGCATCGACTCCATGAATGCCCTTCATCATATTCCATCATTAGGGGCACTAAATGAAACTAAGGGCTGGGAACAGGTAGAGCAAGAAATTCAGGCTTTCCTGCAGCCAGTAAGGCAAGCCGCCGCCGCACCGGAATTCGAAGCATCACAAGAAAATATGAACCGGTTGCTTGTCACCCCAGTGCAAATTTACACCAAGCTCGCTTCTCTCTCAATGATGATCTCCCAGAAGAAGGAGACTCTGGTGCCGAATGCTCTAGAATGTGAGCACCGGATAAAAGAGGAAAGCCCTCTTGTCGTTCCGATAACGGCAGATTACCAAACTTGGAAAGACTTCATCAAAGGCAAGAAAGTCGACGCTCCTGGAACCACGATTGCGCGACCACCTTCATAAGTGCAAACACCAGGTCGCGGGTCACACTTGCGACCAGGTCGCAGGTCTCATTTGCGACCAAGTCGCAGGTCGCATTTGCGACCAGGTCGCAGGTCGCAATTGTTACTAACAGGAAGTTGAACCGTCGGGAAGTTGAACCGTCGGAAGGCCATAAGTGCGGCTTTTGAATCTATAAATACCCCAGTGGGAAGCATTGTAAAGGGCTGCTCTTTTGTGGACTGAAAGGCATTATTGCATTGTAGCTGAAGGAGCATACTCTTGATATATGAAATATAATACATGTTAAAACCCCTTTGATTGTGTATTCTATATCGTGTTAATAAGTGTATGTTTGCAGTTTCAATCAGGTTGCTCGAAACCGAAGAGATAGTCGTTTAAGTGGTAGCCGGACCCACACCCCGGACGGGATCCCTACTCCAAACGGTTCAAAGTCTAATTGGGACTTTCTACCGGGGAGATCCCATACTGTTGGCTGGACATATTTTCCCGTGAACAGATTTGGCGCTAGAAGGAGGGCCATGGCATCCTCCCAGCATGCAACAGATATCCCATCTCAAACTCCCCGCCGGGAGGTCATAAATAACGAAGTTGCCCTTCCCCCTTTAGAAGATATTCCAACGGTGGAGGCCCGATACTTCGAAATCACTAACGAACAACTGAGAGCCTTACGCCCAGTTGCTCGTAACCTCATCAGGGATTTACGGTATACCCCTATCATGGAATTTCTGGCCCACACTAGGACCCCTGCCGATAACATCACTCGCAATGGTGTGCTAGTCCGTACCGTACCTGAACTTGTTAATACCATGATTGAGGACCTCGCACGGGCTGTCCAGGAAAATGACCCCGTTACCCACGATAGTGAAGGTTTCCCTGATACTGAACCTTTCCCCGAACCACAGCCTGACGCACATCAGTGGACCAACAACCAAGTATATTCCCCACGAGAAGAAGAAGGGGAGAGAAGAAACGAAAGAGAAGGTAACACAGCCCGAAGGAATGCAGAAGAAGTCAATAGGCCTCGAAGAAATGAAGGTGGAGTCAACAGGGGTCAAGGTCGTGGTGGCAGAGGGAATATCATTCACGACCTTAGACACCACGCCAACCATAATCACCACCAAAACCAAAACAGACCCCCCCCTCACAACTGGGAGCTACTTAGGAACGTGAATAACCGGGAAAGACACCGAGATGAACACTCTCGTCGTCATGAAGGAACCTCGGTGTCAGGGACGGGAAGTGAGTCTGAAGCAGAAACCCGAAACCATCAACGCCCCAGGAGGGTGCAGCCTCTGGCCTGGATGGCTCAATCCCCTTTGGCCCTTTTAGGTCCTCTCCATGATATGCCCAGACACCCAGAGAAGCATCTTCCTAAGTTCGATCCAGAGAAAGGCACATCGGCAAAAGACCATATTAGTAGTTTTTATCTGTCTCTACAAATTATGAGAGTTCAGTCCGATGACGTTGCGTGTCGACTTTTCCCACACACTCTTGTAAGCCAGGCTGCCTCCTGGTACCGCTCCCTACCCAGCGCATCTATTGCTTCATGGGACCAGTTTCGTCATGTGTTCCTGCAAAAGTTTGCGGAAGATAAAACACCCTCTATGCTCCTCACCGAACTCAGCACCATCAAGTGTCATAGAAAAGAGAAAGTTAAGGACTTTAACCAACGTTTCGCAACCATATTGCAAAAATTCCCTCCAAACTTAGCGTTGGACGATTCCATCACCATCGACTACTATACCAAAGCCCTCCCTAGGGATATTGCAGTCTTCGTCAAACGCGAGGCCCGCGCTACTCTTACAGAAAATTACGCGGCCGCTCTCGCAGTAGAAAAAGACATGTTGTCAATAGGGGTCATGGATCATGATGGAAAGGATGATCACAAGTCAACCACTAAAAAAGGTCAGTCTTCCACCCCAAATAGGGAGAGAGAAACTTTCGATTTCGAAAGTATGGCCAAAACCCTCAAACTGCTAACGAATGAAGTCTCTGACCTAAAGAGGAAAGGCGTTGAAACCTCAAATACAAACAAACCTCCCAAACCTTTTTTTAAGAAAAACAATCCCAACACCAGCAGGCCTCCGTCAAACACCAGTGCCGCTCTCAACGTGGAGGAAATAGGGAAGGACAATTTTTGTTCTTTTCACCAAGCTGCCCATTCTGAAAAGACGTGTCCGCAATGGATCGGCAGCATGACCGCAGTGGTCAACCAGCTTCTGGATGATCAAACTTCAGGGAGCCTGACAGAGGAAGAAGTTTCTGATCAAGACGAAGTTTCACTCCTAGATGGGGAATCGGGGGCCTCCGTCTTAACTTTCGATGTAATCCGCGGGGGAGAGAGTCTCGCTCCTATTGACATCAACATGGCAGGAAGTCCCAAGGCTCAGCCTACTCGAAACTATAGTCTTAGAAGCAAAGGAGCTATTCCCGAACAATCATACGAAGACAAGAAAAGGGCCTTCCTGAGGAAAATTCTTCCCCCTAGCAACGAAGGACCAACTACGCCAGACAAGCCTACCAATAGTAACGGCAAAGTAAGTCAAAAAACCAAACTCCCAGTGGAACCATCGAAAACCACTACCGAACCTAGTCCCCAAACTGACACCAGCTACAACATAGTGGAGGACATGAAAAAGACCAGGGCTAATATCTCGCTCTACGAGTTGGCCCGCATCACGAACCAAAAGGAGCTTATCCTAAAATCTTTCGCCAACAACCAAAATACGAAAACCGTTAGCAACACATCTGCACAAGCCAAACCAGATTTCCAATCTATAGTAAATGCGGTCAACACAAACTCAAGAGGGTCCACCCCTCCTTTCCTCTTATCTTTCGAGATGTTCAACTTTAACGTCCACAATTGCCTCGTTGACTCTGGTGCTTCCACAAATGTCATGCCTTTATCTGTATGCAAGAAACTCAACATCCTCCCAGAGAAAACTGACGCAAAAATCATTCAACTAGACAGATCACAAGTACCGGCAGTCGGAGAACTAAACAACGTCATTATCCGCCTCTCATCCGACTCGAGGGTTCATCAGTGTATTGATATTGTGGTTGTCGACATCCCAGAAGCCTATGGCGTACTGCTGAGTAGAGACTGGTCTAGCAAATTGCAAGGATACTTCGCCACAGATTGGTCTCACTTATGGCTGCCCTACAAAGGGAGAAACAACCAAATCAGAGTTGAAAGTGAACCATACATGAAACACACTGTAACTGATTTGGACGCCACAAATGAACCCATCAGCTTCGCCCAAGAAGAACTTGGTATGTGTCTTCTTGATTCTGTTTTTGGATGTTACCAACCTCCCCAATCTGCAGTAGGCCCCGGGGTCCTCTCTGAAATGACACTCGTCGCAGAGGAACAAGCTCAAACTATATCACACCAACCCAAAATTCCTCCGCAAGACACTGCCCCCAAGGACCCGGAAAATGATATATGGACATTGTATTACGACGGTTCCAAGAATCTCGATGGTTCTGGTGCCGGCTGCGTATTGCTTGATCCACATAAGAAAAAATTCCTAGTCTCTTGTCGACTCGAGTTCCAATGCACCAACAACACGGCCGAGTATGAAGCTCTGATCCTCGGGCTTAAGAAGGCGCTGGATTTGAAGGTGAAATGCTTACGGGTTATTGGCGACTCCGAGATTATCACTCGGCAGGTACGCAACACTATTCATTGTTTATCTCCACATTTGAAGGCTTACCAGCAAGAGGTATGGCGGTTAATTTCTTCCTTTGATGCTTTTGGAATTAAGTCTATTCTAAGAATGCATAACGCAGCAGCAGACACTCTAGCTAATGCTGCCGCCAGGTTTACCCCTTTGAGGGACGGGTTTTCTATTGAAGTTATGTATAGACCATCCATGCCAGACAATATCACTAATCTGCGTGTTTTTGATGATGATCAGCAGGTGCTGGAATTTATGTGCAACTCAGAAATATTCAAAGACGCCGCTATAGATGAAGATGAGCACGACCAGGCTATGCAAAAGGAGTACGAGCAGGTTAAGTGAAACCCCATGCCTAAAGGGGTGGTATCACTTGAAAAGCTATTTGATCTGCAAAACCGTTTCCGTGGGCCCCCAAATGCAAAAGTGCAGAGCTCGATCTTGGCTCATCGACAAGTGAACTTGGGGTCGGAAGATAATCCTAAATTCATCAACCTGGGGAAAGACTGTACCCCCCAAGAGGCCCAAGATTTTACTCAATTATTTCGCAAGTATCGCGACGTATTCGCTTGGACCTATGAGGACTTACGCACATACGATACGCGAATTATACAACATGTGATACCAATTAAAGAAAATGTAAAACCATTCCAACAGAAACTTAGGAAAGTACACCCTACAATGGAGCCGCTAATTCTAAAAGAACTCAAAAAACTTTTAGACGCCCGCATTATCTTCAAAGTCCGTCATTCCACATGGGTGTCCAATTTAGTGCCGGTACGGAAAAATTCGGGTGAGATTCGATTATGTGTAGATTTCCGGAACTTGAACCGGGCCTCAAGTAAAGATAATTACCCAGTGCCCCCTATGGAGCAGATATTACAAGCAGTGTCCGGCTCAGAGATGTTCTCTTTGTTGGACGGTTTCTCTGGCTACAATCAAGTACTGGTGGCGGAACCAGACCGGTTAAAGACTACCTTCCGGACTAAATGGGGAACTTTCGCATACCGATGTATGCCCTTTGGGTTAATCAACGCCGGAGCAACTTTCCAGAGAGCGATGGACATAGCATTCAGAGGTCTGATAGGTCAAAGTGTGGTGGTTTACTTGGATGACGTTACTGTGTTTTCCAAACATCGGGGGGATCACTTGCGTCACCTCAGACAGATTTTCGAAAGATGCAAAAAATACGGTATCTCGCTTAACCCAAAAAAAAGTGTTTTCGCCGTAGCAGAAGGGAATCTGCTAGGTCATATCATAACGAAGCAAGGCATTGTCGTTGATCCAGAACGTGCAAAAGCCATTTCTCAAATTCCTCTCCCCAGCGGTAAGAAAGCAATGCAATCCTTTTTGGGCAAAATCAATTTTGTACGTAAGTTTATCTCAGATTTCGCCCAGATAGTGAAGCCACTACAAGGAATGATAAAGAAAAATGCCATTTTCAAATGGAATCAACCCGAAAAGGAAGCTTTCGACCAGATCAAGAAAGCTATAGCCGAAGCGCCTTCCCTCCAGAGCCCAGATTTCGGCAGAGATTTCAGCCTGTACACGTTTGCTTCAGACTCATCCCTGGCAGCCGTACTCACCCAAAAGGACAGAAACAATGACGAGCGTCCCATTTCTTTCATGAGCACTGGTCTGCAGGGAGCTGAATTAAATTATCCTGAAATCGAGAAACATGCTTATGCGGCATACAAAGCAGTCAAACATTTCAGACCGTACATCTTGAAAAACCATGTCACGGTTTACGTTCCCCACCCAGCTGTTCGCTCACTGTTCATGCAGCAAGAGTTGGGCGAGAGAAGAGGGAACTGGGTTGCGTGTATGCAAGAGTACGACTTAGAGTTTAAGCCGGCACGCACAGTTAAAGGACAGGGTTTATGCCAAATGGCTGCAGAGGTCGCAGGTTCTCAAAAGAGTGAAGAAGATAATTGGGAGCAAGAGATTGATATGTACCAAACTGACGTCATGCCTCAGGAAAGGAACCCGTCTTGGTACTCGGATATCTCGGGATATTTGGCACACGGTGTATTGGACTCAAATCTAGATGCTCGGCAGAAACGTGAAATCAGACTCAAAGCCGCGTCCTACCGGTTAATCCAAGGGAAGCTTTTCAAGAAACATTCCAATGGAGTAATGTTACGCTGCCTAGAACATGATGAAGCTCAGAAAGTCTTAACCGAGCTGCACGATGGACTAGCAGCAGGTCATTTCGCCGGGGATACCACTGCCCATAAAATTATGCGTGCAGGTTATTATTGGCCAACCCTTTTCAGAGATGCCCACGCATATGTTCGAAAATGCATTCAATGCCAGAAATTTGCAAGCCGAGAAGCGCGTCCGGCTGCTCCTTTGTTGTCATTAGCAGTAGAAGAACCTTTTCAACAATGGGGTTTGGACGTCATTGGTGAGATTTTACCCCACTCTTCTAAGCAACACAGGTACATTCTGACGGCCACTGATTATTTCACCAGGTGGGTTGAAGCGGTACCATTACGCCAAGTCAACGATCAGGAGGTAATGCAATTTGTCACTCACTCCATCATTACCAGGTTTGGCGTTCCAACTTCCTTAGTGTTTGATAATGCAAAGTATTTTTCATCTTTTAAATTATATGATTTTGCATTAGAAAATGGCATTGTTCTCAAACACTCTGCAAAGTACTATCCCCAAGGAAATGGTCTAGCAGAATCAACAAATAAAAATCTGATCCGCATCGTCAAAAAGACCCTCCTGTCTCACCAACGAAACTGGCATAACGCTCTCCAAAACGCACTCTGGGCTGATCGCGTCACCCCCAAGTCATCAATAGGCACCTCACCATATTTCCTTGTATATGGGAAAGAAGCCGTCCTCCCGCCAAATTTGTCTCTCCCCGCTTTGCAGTTGTCTCAAAAGTGCCACGACACCCCTTGTCCCGCTTTGCAAATCCGCATCGACACCCTGCTAAAACTAGAGGAGGAAAGGCAGAAAACCCGGGAGAAATTCGCCATCCACCAGAGTCGGATCAAAAAATGGTTCGATAAAAAGTCTGCAGGAGATAAAAAATTTGAAGTATGAGATCTTGTCCTAAAGTGGGATAAGGCTCACGAAGAGAAAGGAAAACATGCAAAATTTCAAGCACTATGGATAGGTCCCTTTCAGGTTAAAGAAAAGATAGGTTCCCATACTTTCCGATTGCAAACTTTAGAAGGTAAGGTCGAGGTCCTCTCGGTAAACGGGCATGATCTCAAACACTATTTTACTTGAATAGCCCTCAAAGGGTTGTTTTCCCCCTGTATCATAGAAGCTGTTCTTTTTCTTTTGTTGTTAAAAAAAAAAAGAAAAAAAAAAGAAAAAAGAAAAAAGAAAAAGACTTTACCTTGTCTAAAAATGCCCGCAACCAGATCACTCCTTGAAGAGGTTCTATGCTGATGAAAGGCCTTTCCCGCAAAGCACGGGGTAGTCGTAACTCGCTTGTAATGGGCACCTAAGGATAATACACGGTCTTACCAGGGTCATCGAGCATAAGGAACCACCTAGCAGCTTAAAGGGTGCAGGTAGAAAAGGGTCTTGCATAGACGCAACCGGATCGTGAGGGAACAGGGTTAACTTAAGAGAATTGCAGGTCATCCGGGAAAAAAACCCGAGTCCTCATATGAGACCAGGGGCAACCTCTCTGCAAGCAAAATAAGTCGGGATCCCTCAACCGCCCAGGCAAAATATGCCCATCTAAATAAGTGCCACAGGCACAATTCTCAATAAGTGCAATCGCACACGAATAAAGGGTAAAGGTTCGAGAAAGGCTTCCTGCGCAGAGAGGTGTTGTAACGACTCCGTCGGGGTACTGACCAGGCTCGCTGGCAGCGGAGCAACGTTCACGACCCCTTTAGGCAGTGACTCCGCCGGAGCCGAGAGGTTCGCTGGCAGCAGAGCAACACCATGAGGACGAAATAACTGTACCGGACCCTGCAGTTGTCCAAGGTTTCCCCAACCCTCTCGATCCTGGGGCGTGAAGAATTAAAATTCGGTTGATCTGCACCCAACAAGCCAAAAGGAACAGGTGACTATGCAGGGTGACAAAGGAAGGAAAGTGTAAACTCTCAGGTAAAAAAGCACAAGCAAGTACTAGATACCCTCCCTCCTCCCTCATTGACTTCTTTCAATGCGAGAGGTTCGAACTATCCAAAGGAATCGCCATTTACCGTAGCTCCACAACACCCTCCAAAAATACAAAATCACAACACACACCAAAATTTTTGGAGCCTCCCCTTAAAACCAAAAGGACAAGCAGACTCAAGCAAGTTTCCCTTTCACCAAGTCGCTAAGTCGCACACACTTTATTTATGACCGGCAAACTAGGGTGACCAGAACGGCTGCCCACGTGCCCATGCTGTGCCCAAGGGTCGGACATCTCACCCTGCACTGCGACCCAGCGACCTTTAGGTCGCAAGGTCGCAAGGTCGCAAAATGAAGTTTTTAGGGAATTAGCGACTCAACGACCTTTGCGACCCAGCGACCTTAAGGTCGCAAGGTCGCAAGGTCGCAAACTTACAACTTGCGACCTCATTAAGTATTCGCACGTGCGACATTTTTATATAAGTTCAGGTCGCTAGGTCGCATTTGTAGCTCTCAGCGAAAACCGTGGAATTACTCTGACAGGTCGACTGGCGCTTTTTCTTCCGGGTAAGTTGCCTTTTTCCTCCCTATGTTTCCTGCATCAACATCTCCTGCCATTTTTTGAGCCTCCTCACGGTCCTATTTATTTGCTAAGAAGGATGGGGTTTTTCTTTGGATTGCTGCTGTCTTTGTGTTGCCCACAAAACCCCAAGGTCGCCTACCCCTTGCCTAATCTTCATGGCCATGCATTATGGTAAATTCTGGACCTTTCATCTAAATTGGCCCTCATTCAGACACACTTAGTCACAGAAGTCGCTGGCCACACAAGAAAACGCAATTTGCGACCGCGACCGCGCACTGGTCGCCCTGTCGCAGTGTGTCGGTGTCAACACTGTCACTCTCGACCCCGCGACCCAGTCGTGTAGGCCCAGAGGTCGCGCAGCCCGCGTGTCCCACTTAGCGACCGCGCACCGTCAGCGACCTAGTCGCGCGTCGGCAGTCGGCAGAGCCCTCACAGCGCGACCCGAAACAGCCTCCCAGAGGACAGTAAATTATGTTTGCATGCTCAGACTCTTTTAGCCATTATCATCATGTCTTTCTTACCCCGTGATTCTGTTCTAAATGCAGCAGGTGAGTTCGGAGCAGAAGCAGTACCGGTCCCCTCAGACTCTAGCGATATGGCCCCCCGGGTATCCCGAAGGCGAAGCAGGCAGGTGGTGGAGGAAGAACCAGACGCAGACATACAAATATCTCCGCCGCCCATATACAGAGACTCCCTTTGCACCTTCGCAAAGGAGGATAGCCTCAGGTGGTACGAAGTATACCATGAATTTTCCATGACAGCAGAGGAATTACCAGAAGATCTCCCGGACCGTGAACTATATCTGAAAGTCACAAAGTCCAGATTACACCTGGTTGGGGCTCATCCTGCCATCTTTCCATGCCCCGAAATGCTGGACTGGATCATACAGAAGACGGATCCGAAAAGCTTCGCAATCCGAGATAGTGCGGGGAAAGCTTTCGTAACATTGGAAAGTTCAAGAGCACAAAATGCCCGCTATTCTCTACCTGTGCGTATGTGAACTTCACCCCAAGATGGTTTGCTACAAATGAAGCGCTAATGGCGGACACGTACTGTGGAGATGGTGGTAGAACCGTACAAAATTCAAGATCAAAAAGGACCGTATACCTTGCACAAGCCGCTGAGGAAAGTCTATAAGCTAGTGGCCGCCATGCTGTGCAGGATATACAGGCGGGCAGACGCCACCACCTTCAATGGAACATGGGCAACCACTGCGAACACGTACGCTCACGTGCACCCTATCCAATCATGAATATTAATGGGCTCCATGCACACAAACCGCGTTTCCGCTTTAGCCCCGTACGAGGAGCGCCACTGGACCCCACATGGCTTCGTATCTACCAGATGCTGTCTGTGCCCTGGGACACACGAGGGATGCACACACACTGAACCCGAAATGAGTTGCAAATAAAACGGGCAGCAAGAGATGTGTTCGAATCAGAAAATGCCCCGACATCGAGAAAATTCCCTGACATCATTCATGCCCGCCTCTACGGGAAATTATTTGTCAAGATGCCCCCCGCATGTCTTCGCGAGCGATGAAACACCAGGGCCGGTGGCACATCGGTTCTACCTGGCCGACCACCATCATCCGAGATGTCGGCTCATGAACCACCACACCCTTTCCTTCCTAAGTTTGTTACCGACAAGGTACTCATGCAAGAGGTGTGTTTTCAGATGACCTTGGGTTTCTCTAACGTCCTTGCCAAAGGGAAGAAGAAACCTTGGCCTGCTCTACCTCTCACCATTGGTTCCTATACGGTCAAATACTCCAGAGAAGTGGCGCGTGAAGGGGAAGAAGCGAAGAGCTATCACTTCAGAAATCTGGACCGCCGAAATTACGATCCAGTCAGGATAGTTCCCGAACATTGCAAAAGGGCCAATTTCAGATGGAGTTATCAACACATCGAGTGCCCGGATGAGGATGAGAGAAGAAATTGGTATAACGCAAACCGGCATCTCGCACCAGGAATCGACCATGACCGAGAGGGAACCGAGCACCAGAACATTGGAGTTTCTTCTTCCTCCAAAGATAAAAGAACACAGACCGGTGCAGAACCTGACACCGCGGATCAGCAAAGGGAAGCAGAAGCCCAGGCCAAACTGGAAGAGGAAAAGAAGAGGAAGGAGGAGAAAGAAAGACAGGAAAGAAGGACGCCAGAACAGAACGGAAAAGGAAAAAAGAGGAGGAGAAAGAAAGACAGGAAAAGGAGGCGCAAGCGGCGGCAGAACGGGCACTGAAAGAATAGCTCGATAAAGTCGATCATCAGAAGAAAGCAGAACAGGCCGCCGCAGCAAAGAGGAAACAGGAACAGGAAAAAGAGGCAGAGGCAGAACGCCGGAAGAAGGAAGAGCATGACAAGGCGGAAGCAGAGCGCCAGCAAAAGGAAAAAGAAAAGGGTCAAACGCAGGATGTAGAAGATGAGCAAATAGATGACATTGATCTATCTCCCCTGAATATCCCTGCAGGTGGCGCGGGAAGTAACCTTAATGTTGATGACTTTCTGGGAGAGCAAGAAGAAGAAGTTTTCGACTTGACCAGATTAACCTTTGACCAATTCTCTTTCAAGATACAGCAAGAAAAGAGGAAATCCTTGACGTCAGGCTATCCTGCCATCTCCACAGTCTCCACCGGAAAAGACATTGTCCCAGATACAAGGACAAATCCGGTTATGATAGCGTCAGCAGGCACCGCTTTTGCCGCAGCCACAGAAGAAAATGTCACAAGGATGAGCAGAGAGATTATTTCTTTACAGAACCGGCTAAAAGCGGCAAAGCAAGAGAAATCAAGGCTAGAGAATGAGATGCTCCAGCTCCAGGGTAGGCCCGCTCAAGTGAATGAGGTTCCACTGGCAGTCAAGAAGGAATGTGATGTGTTGGAGATGACAATGAGGCAAGTATACCAGGAAATGTTCACCCTGAAACAAACAGTGGCCCCATTGGCAGAGGCACGGGAAGAAACCAAGTAGAAACACGAACAACTCAAGGAAGCCTCGACAGCCTTGGACAAAATGATGGATTGGACAGCCCAGTATCAGCAAGCTCCCGAACACGTGCCTCGAAAGGATTGGAGTCATACGCAAGAGGACAAAGTGCAAATTCGGATGAGTATGCAATCCAAAGACAAGCTGTCCAAAGATCTGGATAAAGTAGTGTCTGCGTATAATCACCTAATCAGTGGCATCGACTCCATGAATGCCCTTCATCATATTCCATCATTAGGGGCACTAAATGAAACTAAGGGCTGGGAACAGGTAGAGCAAGAAATTCAGGCTTTCCTGCAGCCAGTAAGGCAAGCCGCCGCCGCACCGGAATTCGAAGCATCACAAGAAAATATGAACCGGTTGCTTGTCACCCCAGTGCAAATTTACACCAAGCTCGCTTCTCTCTCAATGATGATCTCCCAGAAGAAGGAGACTCTGGTGCCGAATGCTCTAGAATGTGAGCACCGGATAAAAGAGGAAAGCCCTCTTGTCGTTCCGATAACGGCAGATTACCAAACTTGGAAAGACTTCATCAAAGGCAAGAAAGTCGACGCTCCTGGAACCACGATTGCGCGACCACCTTCATAAGTGCAAACACCAGGTCGCGGGTCACACTTGCGACCAGGTCGCAGGTCTCATTTGCGACCAGGTCGCAGGTCGCATTTGCGACCAGGTCGCAGGTCGCAATTGTTACTAACAGGAAGTTGAACCGTCGGGAAGTTGAACCGTCGGAAGGCCATAAGTGCGGCTTTTGAATCTATAAATACCCCAGTGGGAAGCATTGTAAAAGGGCTGCTCTTTTGTGGACTGAAAGGCATTATTGCATTGTAGCTGAAGAAGCATACTCTTGATATATGAAATATAATACATGTTAAAACCCCTTTGATTGGATGATGTGTTGAGCCGTGACAACATTGTGTGTATTCTGCATATAGCGTCAGAATATCTTTTGATTAATGAATCTGTGTTATTAATAGTGTCATTTATGCACCATAGTTATCTGTGATTGTGTTGATGATGCTCAAGTTATTATTTGCTTCATGATGAATGTTAATGAACTATTTTATTAGCATCTCGTTTTATCCTTCGGGAAGTTAAGGGATTTTCTTACCACAAAGGATTGTTTCTTTGGTGGACAGATTATCTTGCATGCATACCTCATAGATGTGTTGCTAACAACATTTCCTGAGTTTATGCATTTTGTCTATCACCTTGCTATGCACAGTGTCATATATCGGTTTTATTCATCAGTTATGTATTCTATATCGTGTTAATAAGTGTATGTTTGCAGTTTCAATCAGGTTGCTCGAAACCGAAGAGATAGTCGTTTAAGTGGTAGCCGGACCCACACCCCGGACGGGATCCCTACTCCAAACGGTTCAAAGTCTAATTGGGACTTTCTACCGGGGAGATCCCATACTGTTGGCTGGACATATTTTCCCGTCAACAGAACCCTAGACCTACCGCCCACCATCCTCGCGCCTTACCACTCCGCCTATGCCATGGGTCTTAACCCTTATGGCTCTCCACTTCATGTTAAAGTTTGTAA